>CM060173.1:82626551-83267250 GCA_030549775.1 Tamarix chinensis | reverse complement strand
CGAGGAAAAATGCTCTTGGACCACTATTCTCCCAGTGGAACGGGAATATATATATATATATATATCACCTTGGCCCCTACTCACTTTCTCTTTCACTTTAAGTAATTAGTAATTTATTCAAGATTAATTCTTAGGCATAGGAAACATTAAAAATAGATATACATATAGCATAGGTCCGAGTCCTTAAGTCCTTTCAAACCTCAATTACACTCCCTTTAGTATTTATTCTCCCATATTGATTAATCCACACAACTTATAATATATCATCTCTAAATCCCCTCATTTTTATCATACCCAATATGCACAATCTAATTCCCATAAGTATGCTTTAATAATCTCATCCTGATATGTTAATCATAGAAATATCCAAGATACAAATTTTTATGATCACCAATTCCGATAGATAACCTCTAAATCTTAAACATAGAATAATGGTATTATCATTACAAGATAGTTTGCCCCAGATTAGCCATTAATTCATTTAAGAACCCTAAATAACAATAATACTTCCATAAATTCCCCATGCTATTATTATCATATTTTAAACCTTTAAACACATAAAATACTAAAATTTTCTTATTATCCCATAATGACCAAGTTACCCTTAAGCACAATTAAAAACCTTTATTTTCCACACATTTTATTTTCCAAGTCCACAATTAATCAACATACCTCATCAGAATTCTTAAGTCCATTTATCAAAAACTCACTTAGCCTATATTTCATACCATAATACATTAATTTCCACAAATATGACATTATCACAACAAAATAATAATGCCACCTCTTACCTATTCTTACTTTCTTTCAATACATAATATCCTTAAGTCCATATTTCATGCAATAAGATATTTTTCCAAAAATATGACATTATCAAAAAAAATCATAACCTAATGGTACTTCTCACAAATCTTACTTTCCTTCAACATAATATTCATATCATCACAAAATATCAAGATCAACACATGTTACATCATATATCAACAATATCATGAAAAACACATATAACCATACAACCAAATAATACCAAAAACCCTAAACATCAAATAGTATCCTTACCAACTAGGATACTAGGCTTTCAGCATGGAAATCCTATACTTCCTCCTTCAAATCTATTGGAATACCACCTACAAAAAATAATAAAATTCATGGTTAGGCTCAAAGAATTAAATCGAAGGAGAAATCAAGGTAAAGAGGGTAAAAATAGATATAATCATAGTCAAATAAGAGCTTGAGATATGTGGATGTGTAGAGGAATGTGTGTTAGAGCTATGGTAAAAAAAATTTCTGATATTTAGACAAGGTTATGGGTGAAAATAAGGGTACACGGTCAAAAATAGGAAGATGCACTACTATGCAATAGGCAATGTAGCTCCTAGTCGAGAGAAAATATGTTGTGCGGCTAAGTAGTGCGAAATTTGCACGATTGTGAAGCAACAGTGCACAACAAGTCGAGAGGAGAAAAAACGCAAGGCCAGGCAGTGCAAGAGTTGCACTGTAATCCCCCAAAATTTTAAAAAACCTATAATTTAATAAATAACATTTATTTGGAATAAATTAGCTTTTAAATTTATTTAATTTAATTATTTTATGGATTTTTTAGTATATAAAATTGGATATGAATATTAAATAAATTAAAATAAATATTTTTTATTTTTTCATTCTCATTTTATTTAAATAATTTTCCAAACCAATACTTTACTAAAATTATCCTTTTTAAAATAATATATTAAATTATATTAAATTTATTTATCTATCAAAATATTATATTCTATTATTCCATAATATATTTATCTTATTTTTTTCCCATTTTTCCTTTTCCTTTGTCCATTTTTCCTTCTCTTTCTCCTTTTTCTCTTTTTTCTCATTTCCTTCTTTTTCCTTTTTCTTCTCTTCAGGCTGCTAGACATGTGGCCTGCTCACCCCCCTCACACATAGGTTGCTAGCCTGTTTCTTCCCTTCCCTCTTCCTCTCCCGCGCAATGCAACCCAGCCCCCTTTCTTTTCTTTCCTTCCTTCCCCCCAACCAGGGCGGCTTGTGTCTATTCCTTCTCCCTCGCCTGGCAACCCCGACACCCCTACCCCCTATAACCTGCCTTGACCGGCCATACCTACTCCTCCCTTCCCTCCCTATTCTTTTTCTTCTTCCCGTTTTGCTTCATCTTGCCCCATTTCAAGCCTCTCCTTCCCTCTCTCAGTCACTTTTTATCTTATTTCTCCTACTTTAACCCTTTCCCTATTTTGCTTCTACCGCCACATTTCGCCGCTACCACCACCATACCAACTGTCGGCACCGCCTCCTACCACTTCCTACTCCCACCCTACAGCACCATACTACCCCTCAAGCCCCCTTCTTCCTCTCCTCTTCTTTTTCTCCCTTCTTGGAAACCACCTAGCTCCTCCTCCATCTGTCACCATCCCACCACTTCTACCTCCTTCCAAGCTACCAACTCACTCCATGCAACCTCCCCTACCACCCCCTTACCTTCTTTGGCCAAAACAAACCTCTATAGCCGCTCGTTTTCCTCCTCCCTTTTCTTTCCTTCTCATCCTCCACCACTCTAGCAACCCCCTTCATAGCTCTACTGCCTCCGCCTCTATTGCCTTTGGCCACTAATCACTCATCCTTGACCACCACCTACACCCCCACTCCACCCCTACACCCATCCCTTGCCCTAACTCTCCCCCACCTGCCCTCTTCCTATCCCCAAAACCCCAACCCAAAAAACAACACCCTCCCTTCTCCTTATGCCTCCTTTAACCCGCTCCTCCCTTATTTTGCATGCAGCTTACACTACATGAGCAGAGTGAGTTTGCTGCCCCATCTCATTATTTTGGTTAATAAATTTAGGGTATAATAATGGTTAAGTTAAGTATGTCATTTATTAAGTTTTTATAAAATTTATTCCTTGGATTTTCTACTCTAATATGATAATTATTGATATTATTTTTAGGTATTGATTTTGCTAATCAAAGCTTGAATCGTTAATGGGGATACCAGTAAGGTTTGATTTTTACGTAAAATAAGGTAATTGTTAAACCTCACTTAAACATATGGATAAACATATGCTAGCACATTAGGATTTTTAATATATTTTTATGCATGATATATGTTGTTTAGTATAATATATGTGGTTGCTTATATTGATTGATAAAAAGGAAAGCATGCTAGTTTATGTGCCATATGTAGAAATAATGCTTAAGGAAGGAGCTTTTTTATTAATAAAAATGTTAAGTACTTATCTATGATATGTTATGTTATTGTGACTATTGATGCATAAATACTGTTATTTTGAGTCCTATAGGCATTTTAGTATTATGTATTATGTAAGAGTGTGGCCTAATATATGTGGGTGCTAATGAGGATTATGTTAAATGATAATAGTTAGTGGAATTGGATGATGAGAATGGAGCATTATTAGTAATATTTTATGTATTGAGGGTATTTTAGTAAAAGTGGTGTAATAAGGGAAAAATGGTAAATTGTAAGAGTAAAGGGGTAAAAATGGTAAATGGACTAGTAAGAAGGGCATTTTAGTAATTTTACATGGAGGGTGATAACTTGGTAAATTTTGGAGGTAAGAAAGTATTTTGGTGGATTAAATATAATGGAAAAGGTAAAAAGGTAATTTAATGTAGTAGAAGTGTAAAGTGGAAATTTAATGGGGTAGAAGGGTATTATGGTAATTTTTTAAGTAAGGGGAAAAATGGTAATTTTGCAAGTAAAGGGGTAATGGAGTGATTTTGTAAGTAAAAGGGGTGAAATGGTGATTTTGTATAAAGGAAGGGTAAAATGGTAATTATGATAATAAAGAAGGGCAATTTGGTAATTTAACCAACTAAAGGGTAATTTGTTAATTATAATAATGGAGAAGGGCAATTTGGTAATTTAACCAACTAAAGGACAATTTGGTAATTATAGTAATAGAGAATGGTAATTCGGTAATTATGATAATAGAGAAGGGCAACTTGGTAAATTAACCAACTAAAGGGCAATTTGGTAATTATAATAATGGAGAATGATAATTTGATAATTATGATAATGGAGAAGGATAATTTGGTAATTTAACCAATTAAAGGGTAAATTAGTAATTATAATAATAGAGTAGGGCAATTTGGTGATTATGATAATGGAGAAGGGCAATTTGGTAATTTAGCCAACTAAAGGATAGATTGGTAATTATAATAAAGAAGAAAGGCAATTTGGTAATCTAACCAACCGACAAGTGTAACAAATATGAAGGGTGATTGGTGATTTAATAAGTATAGAAGATAACTTAGTAACCTAACATGAGTAAAGGGCAACTTGGTAATTATGCAACATGGAGGGTAGTATGGTAATTTAGCAAGTAAAGAGGGATTGCTTAATAATTATACAAGTAAGGGGTATTTCAATAATTTTGTAGACATGAAGGGGGTAAATCGGTAACTCATGTCTAATATGTCAATGGGATAACGGAGTTTCATAATAAGACTCAAGTAACATTAAATAGCAAGGTAAGGGTATTTGACAATCAGTAAGTATCACAAGAACATGGGCTAACATGGGATTAGATGGATAATTAAGGTCGTGGTATAGTGTTATTATTATATTCATGGAGGAAGTGTCTTAACAATTAATCACGCATGGTATTGTGTGTTGGGTGTGAATTAAGGGCATGTTACGGTTATGTGTGCCATGATCATTTGATGTGAACTAACCAGACTCTAAGACTGTAATGTGATTATGATATGTTAACCCTTATGGCATGTGAACAAATAGAAACAAATACTGAATTGGAATTGGATGAGATAATGATGGCCTTAATGATTTCTCTAGGTTATCATGGATAATTGTATGAATAAGGAGTATCTAATGATATCAAAAATAATTGAAAGTGATTAAGTAACTGGTTTTTGTGCTTTACATGATCACTTTAATTAAGATACTAATAATTAAAGTGAAAGACCTCAAGATCTGGAATGGTGGCTCTTTAGGGGTCTCTACCCTAAAGACGTGGTTTAGCCCACAATTATTCTGGTATTTGCTTATGTGCCTTTATACCCCAGTCAGGCCCTACATCTTACTTTATCTAGCTCTACAGACCTATTTAGGGGGTATGCATACTTATGGATTAGGTGTTATTGTTGGTAGGGTATTGTGTAACTTGTATGCACCAGTACAACTAGGGTACATTTGCGTCCTTGGATTGATAGTTGAAGGGTACTGAGTAGCTTGTATGCACCAGTACGATCGGTGTACCTTTGTGTCTGCGGAATCTTGATCTCCCCCTCGAGGCAAATAAATTGAACTGTTGTGCGGATTAAAAAGAAAAAACACTAATCATGAAAGTGAAAGACGAATGAGCTAGTCCCAAATGGAATTATATTATGAGTACCGGTCCACCGGTTATAATAGTGGCCCGGGAGCATTTTACCTTGGAAGATGTTTATGAATACCGGTCCACTAGATATAATAGTGGTCCAAAAGCATGTTTTCCTAGAATATGTTTATGAGTACTGGTCCACCAGATATAATAATGGCTAGGAGCATTTTTCCCTAGAAGATGTATATATGTATTCCAGTCCACCAACTATAATAGCAACCTTGGATGTGAATAAATCATCGATAATACTAATCACTTATAGTAGAATGCCATGCAATTCTAGACCACACAAATCCACTGGCAATAATAGTGGCTAGGAGCCTTCTGCCCTGAAGACCAATCCACGGGCGAATAATAGTGGCCAAGAGCCTTCTGCCCTGAAGACCGATCCACGGGCGAATAATAGTAGTCAGGAGCATTCTATCCTATATGTTTTCGGTCCAACGGCTATAATAGTTGGGTTCCCGTATTCACATGGATATAATTCGAGAGATGATTGAATAATGATTAATTATTGGCTTAAGGCCTAAAATTATTGATTTCATGTTATGATCTATTAATATGTGATGGACTTGCTAAGTATGTACGTGGACGTTGGGTGTGCATTTCTTATTACATGTGTTTATAGTTTTGTATCATGTGTTGCTCTGAGGGCCTGCTTTTCAGTATGGTTAAAAGGGTTACTCAATATCATAGTACTGAAGGGTTCCATTTGTGAGCCCCTACATATTCAATGGGTAGTGTCCCTTGCAGGTTCTTTTCAAGTGTTATTTAAGTGAATGATGGGAAAGAGCGTAAGGATTATCCAGAACCTTTAGTGTTTCACCTCTTTCTCTTTTTAACTCCTATTCTAAATGTAATATGTATTCTTGTAACCACCAATGGTGGATTCTATTCTTTTAAAATATTTATTACGCTACTCTAATTTAAATATGACTTGAGTTCTAACAAATTGTATTTTATTCCTTTAACCTTAACACTTAGTACTAGAACGGTAGGAGTGAACCGGTCTGGTATTAAGTGTGGTTATAATATTTCCAAAATTTAAAATTGTGTTTTCTTTACTTCTGATGTTTCTTTTAATAAAATAAATTTTTTAGTAGTAAATTTTGGGGGAGTTACATGCACAACTGTGCGAAAGGAGATTTAAGTGTTGCACGGTTGTGCAGTAAGAGATTTAAGTGTTGTACAGGTCGTGCACTCTGAAATGCTGTGATGCATGAGAGGAAGAAAAAGGAAAAAGATATGGTGGTCAGCAATGATGGACGGTGACAACGAGGGGAAAGGTTGGGGTGACCTTGGTGGTCAATCCATCAGCCAAAGGGAGGCGAGGGGTGACTGAGGTGGTGCCTGGTGGTGGAAATGGTGGTGCACAGACCAAAATAGGGAAAGAGGGAGCTCGAGCAATGGCACTTTAACACAAAGATGGGCAGAATAAGGTAAATAGAAAGGAGAGTGTGGAGAGAGAGAGAGAGAGAGAGAGAGTATGTGTGTGAGTAGATATAGATAGATAGATAGATAGATAGATAGATAGATAGATAGATAGATAGATAGATAGATAGATAGATAGATAGATAGATAGATAGATAGATAGATAGATAGATAGATAGATAGATAGATAGATAGATAGATAGATAGATAGATAGATAGATAGATAGATAGATAGATAGATAGATAGATAGATAGATAGATAGATAGATAGATAGATAGATAGATAGATAGATAGATAGATAGATAGATAGATAGATAGATAGATAGATAGATAGATAGATAGATAGATAGATAGATATAGATATATACATATATATACATACATATGTGTGTGTGTGGTGTGAGTCGAGGAAGAAGAAAAGAATAGGGGATGGTATACAATGGTGATGATAGTGATGGTGTAGCTATAAGGTGATGATGATAGTGATGGTTGTAGAGGATGGTTAGGAGTAAGGTAGTAGCTACAGGGTGAGGGTGGTGATGGTTGTATTTAGGTGCTGTGTAAGGATGAAAAGAATAAGAATGATGGAGGGAGATAGGGTGGTGTACATGGGGCTGTGCATGTCTACAGAGCTGGGAAAAGGAGAAGAAGAAGGAGAAAGGTGATGGGTGATGGTGCAATTGGTGGTCCAAAATGCAAGTGCAAGTTGCAACAATTCAAAAGTGCAGTTTGAGGTTAGCAGGAGGAGGAGAAGAAAGAAAGAAAAGAAAAGGAGAAAGAAAAAGAAAAAGAGAAGGGTTGAGGGATTAGTTTTGGGTGATTTTAGATTAGCCAAAGTAATTAGGATTAGTGGAAATTTTAGTGGATTTTGATTTTGGTTTACGAATTATTTATCCGAGCCAAGGTTTCATATTCGATTAAAGTTTCGGGATTATGGAATTAGGTTAAGGCTAACATAGGATTTATTGAGATTAGAATCAAATCTGGGCATTAATGATGCAGGATTAGACTAAGCAAATTTTTAGGGTATTACACCCCATGCATACCCTTACCGAGAATTATTAAAGGATACACGATAGTTCTACAACATAACCATCATGTATATTATTCTTAATATTAATAAAATGGGAAGATGAGAGTATAGATGGTGATTTTTTTTCTTCAACTGCCCTGTATACCCTTAACCAAAGTACTATTCTTGGTACGGTTACACACAATGATTACAGGAAAAAAAACACCTTCTATAACTTTTAATATTAAGAATAGCATATAAAACCCTACTTCATTTATTGAATTACATCCACCCAACTCATAAGTATATTCAAAATCCCTTAAGGTAATCTTGAAGACAAACAAGAACTAAGAATGTTATAAACTTATGAATAGAATACCATGTCTTTAGAAAAATCCTAATTTTCATTTATTTCATAAAATCACCAATTAAGATCATTAATTCACCAAACTTAAGACAACACCTATTAAGCATAAATTAAAAAAATTAGAAGTTAAGCTCAAAATTAAACATATAAAAGAATAACTTTACCCCTTAGATTTTTTATGCTCATTTTATATCATTTCACTTCCTAAACATATTATTAGCAAAGGATACTTAAACAAGGACTTAAGCATGATCAATTAGGCATATAAAATACAACTTCCAATTCTATAAAAATTATAGGCTAATGTGAAATGAACAAAATATCCTTATTACCTATATAAGACATGTTATACTCAAAGCTCATTTTACATCTAAAACCCTAATCATAAATGACTAGCACACCATAACGTACAACTCATCATGAACGATATAACATAACACATGTAGGACATAGTAAATCACACTTGTCGTAAAAATTAAAGAAATCATGTAAAAAGATGCAAATAGCCTATAAGCACCTAAAACCACTTCTAAACTTGTAAAAAACCATAACTAATTCTAAACCACTCCAGATGAAGAAAAATTATATATGAAAGCTTATAAAAAAAATAAGGGGCATAATCATAAACCTAGAATTTAAATTTTTTTGGATAAAGGAAGAAAATACCCATGAGGTTTATAGTATATGACAAATTTTAGCATTTTTATAGATTTTGATACCTTATGTCATTTTAGTCATAACTTTTTACATACTTAATATTTTTAATACCTAAAAAATTCCATAGTAAATTAGACATCCTAAGATTTTAAATGAAACCTTAAACATGCAATAAATCCAACTACACTACAACACCTACCTTTTTTCAACTTTAAAATTTTCTTTTGAAAGTACAATATGGAAGTAAAAACCAAAAATGGGGAATAGTACCACAATATCTATCATGAGAAAAGGTTCACATGTTCACCTCACATATGGAAAACGCAAGGTTAGGTATGAAAAACATTAACCAACAAGAACCATACTGCAAGATAAAATTATTTACATTACAAAGTCTTAATACAATATTATAAGCCAAATCATACTAACTAGAGTTGAAAACTAGAAAATCTCACCTTGGGGTTAAAGCACTGAAAAACCCTACTCTTTGATTCCAACTCAAACTCTAACAATATCTAGATCCCTTGTGCCATAACCACTAAAAAATAATCTGTTTAGTACAAAAGTATTGAGTAAACACCTATCCCTAAAAAAATATCATGTTGAAATAGTTAAATAGCACACAAAGGTGTAAAATCATGCACAACAGACAATATAAATGCAGTAACACTAACCATCTCAAACAATCATATAATAACCAAAGATAATTCACATAATTCAACTATTGAGTGACATTTCAACCAACCAACCAACATAACATGGGTACAAATTCCAATTCCAATCCAAGTTATTAAACCATAAAGACACATTAATTTAATATAGTGATTAATGCTTACACCAAATATTTCAATATGGTATATCCGAAAAAGATAAAGTAAGGAAACCGTACAATAAATATTAACCCAAATTCAATTGTCAAGCCTTTAGTATGGTAACCAAATTAATAAATTCAATTCATCTTTGAGAGGAATGCAATCTTATAATCCAAGGCAATGACTGTCAAGGATGAATCAACAATAAATTTTACAACTATTAAGATAACTAATCCAGGAAGTCACATGGCATAAACTTATGTATACAAAAATCTAACACTCAATTCCTTAAGTACATGTACCCTTTGTAGGGTTGTGAATCCTTAAGAATAATAATAGGCCCTCTAACCCAATGGTCTACTTTATACTTAGGATCCACTCTGAGGCACTAGATTCCTTTCCCAATTCAGGCTACCACTCAATTTAAATTATTAGTGTTTTATTCAAGCTATATCATTACTCAATAAGGATACGAATACCCATATCCCTCAAAAATTTGACCACTCAGGTCAAACAAACTACTAGCCATGAAGGCCTTAACCACTCAAGGTCAAACAAACAACAAACGATGAAGGCTATGATTTAGCAAAAGATAAAATGTCACAACAATCTACTAATCAACTCTAATTCAATTCTTTATATTCAATCATTTAAAATTCAACATAGATTCGATTATCAAGAAAGTGAATGATGGTTAATACTAAGGTCAACTACTCAATAGCTAGCCAAATTAAACTCACCAACTCCTACCACAACACAACCACATAAGATGAGTCTTACCTCGTTAAATACCAAAACCACCCTAATCACATAGATCCAAAATCAAACTAAGGCATGAAGCCCAAAACAAATCAATAAAACAAAAGGAAAAATACAAACAAAAACTAAACCAAGCCTTAAGTCAAAGTAAATACAAACTATTAAAATTAAGACATAGCCAAAACAACAAAACTAGAGGCATATAAACTAACCAAGATAAAATAATACCTAATTGAGTGAAGTCACCTTAATCCAAAATCCCAAAAATGCTAAAAGGCTCAAAGAATCACATTAGTAGTCATAAAAGACCAAACCGATGGAGGAACACATACCATCAAAACAAGTCATATGGAAAATTTTTTATGAAATACTATTCATGCAAAACAATATTAATTATTAACAGAAAATGTTATTTTATACAAAGAAGCTGAAATCCAAAAACCGTCCAAAAGTTACATTGAGAATTATTATTTACCATAAAACCATCAAATTACTATTCATAAAAAGTATTAGTCCCGATATACCAAACTTCTCAAAAATATCTTAAATCACCAAAATATCTCAAAGAAACAAAAATATGCCATGAAAATATCTTAACTTTAGTAAAATGCCCTTTTATGCTTTACTTAGCTAAAAATATGTTTAAATCCAAATCTAATCCTAATTAAAGTAATTAGAAGCTGATTAGGATAAAAACACTTGAATAAATGAAGAACACCTAGAACATTCAACCAAAATTCTAAGGCTCCAAGAGCTTCAACCAAAATTAAGGTATGGATAATATGCTTAAATAAGGATAACTTAAACAATAAACTTCCTCTAAACATGTCAATGGATATCATGGTATCTATAGATTTTGAATAAAATGGCCACAATCCTCAATATCATATAAAAAACCAAACCTCCAAATAAAGAGCCTAAAGTCCACAAAACTCTCAATAACTAAATCAAAGTGTAAACATGCTTAAATTAATTTAATCTCAACATGTAAGTTGAAAAAGAAATATAGCTCAATATCATAGAACCATTAGAACCAAAAAAAAATATTTCATTAAAATATGGACTAGGACCAAACCATCAAAAAAACCCATCAAAAATCATACTTTCATGCTTAACTTGAAACAAAAGCATATAACACAATCAAATCTATTTACTTAGGGTTTTTAGGTTTACCTTTAATCACAAGCTTCGAAACTAGAAAAAGGATAAAATAAAACCTAGAGAAATCATAGAATGTATTAGAGAAAACAAGCACACAAAACCATAGCAAAGGAGAAAAGATTGAAGAGAAAGAAGGGGGAAAAAACTATCCTCAAATTGTGGTAAGGATTTAAGCCTCAACAATAGTGGAGAAGCAACATATAGGCCACGAAATTTTGAGGAGAAAGGAAGGGGAGGAAAGGGGAGGAGAAAGAAGAAAGAAAATGGCCATGTTTTGCTAAGTTAGAATACTTAAGAATTAAGTTAACGAAGTAAGGGCATAAGGGTCCTTTACTTGAGAAAATATATAAAATGGAACCAAGGCATAGAGGGCCTAAGTTTTGACACATAAGGAATCTAAATGAGTGATTCCCAAGCCTCCACATGCCATGGGAAGGTGGGAGAAGAAAAAAAATAAGGATAAAGTAGTCATTTAAGTTTTAAAGAAGCAAAATCCAACTTTGCCACAACCACTAGGGAAACAAAGAAATTGAGAGAATAAATGAGTGATTCTCATGAGTTCTTATAAATAATAAAAGACTCATATGCATTCTTATAAAGTTTAGATAAGAATTCTAAATTGAATTTGATGACATACCATCCTCAAAAATAACAACAACAAAAAATTAAAAACTATATGAATAATAATGGAATATTTTTGGACCATATTTAGCTTAAGAATACTAAATGAAGATGATCCCTAAAATTTTATAAAATTTAGATACCCACAAAGGATTGAGTAGGCTCAAAACACACATTTTAAAAAGATAAATAGTGTAATTTTAGCAACAACTTGATTTGACATTTTAAAAATGCCTATGAGAATCAAAAAAAATGTGAGGATTATAAATATCCACACGAAAGAAGAATCTAAGGATGATTCAAATACCAAAAGTAGCTTAGAATTCTCAAGAAACATAAATTTGTAAGAAATAATAAAGAGTCATAAACGAAACGTTCTGAAAATGCAACTAAAATTACATAACTCAATAAAGGCGTGATGAATTAAAAAAAATGAGATTTAACCTCCACTTAGAAAGATCTTAAATAACTTAGGTGTTTCAAAAGAACAAAGAATTACATACACATTTCCAAATCTACCATGAAATAGAGAATAAAAATTAAAACTTGTCAGTAACATGATTTATGGCATTAAGTAAACTTGTTCGTGTGTTTTTCATATATAAAAACTTACAAGCTTATACATACATTTAACTAGAATAAAGCTTGCTCATAAAATATAATTAAAACATATTCACAGAATCTTTATATCTAAAAAGAAAATCATACTACCTAGCTTAGCTATTTTCAAGCAAAAATACTCCCTAACTTTAACCAGTTCTTTCACCAAGAAAAATAAGATTTATAGATCCACCTTTCACTAAACCTTAACTTTCAACACTTAAAATAAATTATTAAGCTTTTTTTACAATTTACTTATCTAAAATCAAAAAAATGGCAAATAAATTCCATAAATAATGAAAAAGAATGAGAAGGTATGAAATAATTTTGGAAACCCAAATGTCTATAAATATTTGTTATAAAAAAGGATATGAAGCCCAAATAAATTAAAACAATAAAAAATGAGTAAAATGGCCTAATCACAAAAAACAAGTTTTCATGATATTTAATTAAACGAAAGAAGAAAAAGTTAAATATAGAATGAAATGAGTGAATAATCAAGGTAAAAATATTTTATAATGATTAGCGAGCCTAATCACGTAAGACTCGGGTTCAAAAGACAGGTATTACAATTGTGGAGAAAATTTGTCATAAAAGTTTTTTTTTCCTAAAACAAACAAACAAATAAAAAAGTGGATTAAAATCTATAATACTATCCCTACTTGTATATGATTTATTTGATAAACAAATATAAACATAAAGTTTAAACTTGTTTTATTTAAATAAATAAATGAGCCAAATTGGACATTTATTAAATCAATTTGAGTCATTTACAATATTGCTTTGCTTATTTATATCTAGATACCAACATTAAAAAAAAAAATCACACATCCAATCTAAAAATATAAAAAGTGACTTTCGAACCTATTGGCCATAATAATGAAATTGAGTAAAAGAATTATACCTAATGGATCCATAAATTGATCTGAATTCTTATTAGTTCCGATCATGCAAGTCATTTGAGCATTATATAGATAGTCAGGAGCTTTATGCCTATATTAGTTTGTTCATATATGCTATTAGAAAATGATATATAATTAACGGTAAAATCTTTAATTATTTAAAAAAATATTAGGATAAATTAGGAGGAAATATTAAAATTATACATTTCAACCAATGGCCTAGATTTTTTTATCATTTTTTTCTATATGCCTTATACTTGGATAAAAATACACACCATGGATATTGACCTTCAGAATTTTTATTAATACACTACACTTCACCACAAGCTACACTTTTGCTAGTTTTGTTTATAATTAAACCAATTTTAACTATAATTAAAAAAAATAGGTCAAATAGGATCAAACCGGTCTAAAAGGTGGAACTATCACACCCCACCTTGTCCCGTCCGAATTTGAAGCCATTGGTTGGAGGAGGCTATCTGTGCTGGTAAATCGAGGCCCAATATGCCAGATTCACCAGATAGAGGCGCAGGAAGATAATACACGCAGCAAAATGCAAAAATACAGGCCTAGATGGACAGACATCTTCTTCCCTACGATAACCTATTCAAACTTGGTGTTACATTTTTATAAGTTTGTTGAACCACACGGCAATTCAAAATAATATGATAATAAACAACCAACTGAAATTGATGAACGACCCACAGAAAATGATAAACCAATAAGAATATAGACATTATAGGAAATTTCTTTCTGGTATAAGCCACAGTATCACCACCATAAAACTCTAGAACTCCTTGCAGAGCTCCCAGGGTTTTTGATCAGTCCACTGTCCCCTCAGTCAATCATAGCAAATCAGAAACAGAAAAACATAATAACTACCTATATCATTTTGCATTCTGATGAAGGCTAGGTTGAGCAACATTTTACTTTCTTCCAAACCGAGGCATCGTCTCTAATATTAATGCTCTCTCCTTGAGCAGGAACAGCCGTAGCAGCTCCATCACCAGCCTCGACTGCCCTCCGGCTGACAATCCGATAAATTTGAGTAAGAACTTCGGTGAAAGCTTGCTCTACATTGGTTGCCTCCAATGCTGAAGTCTCCATGAAGCAGAGGGACTCACGTTCAGCGAAAGATTTTCCATCCTCGGTTGATACAGCTAAAAGATGCCGAAGATCAGATTTGTTGCCAATGAGCATGACCACAATGTTGGGATCAGTGTGTTCCCTCAGTTCTCTCAACCATCTCGCAGCATTCTCAAATGTAGCATGTCGTGTTACATCATAAACTAGCAAGGCACCAACTGCTCCTCGGTAGTATGCACTTGTAATGGCACGGTACCTATTTCACCGAAAATAAAAACATGATATACTAGCTTGGCTATTTACAAGAATTTACACTGATGAAAAGTCCACCACTAACCATGAGGATCAACAGACAACAATAAAGATGCATCTTACAAAGACTATGCTGAAGCAAAACTGCAATAGAATGCTGAAGTTTGACACAGAGTATCACAAAGCTGTCACTTAGGGACATCCACATTCCAAAATAAGAGAGACAAAACAAAGAAGGTCGATGCTCATTAAGACAAGCTGCAGACATGTTGGAGTATATTTAACTTTCTGCCGGCAAAAATAGATATTGGGGTCTTCTATCTCTAGTTTCTCTTCCATTTCATTTAGCTGTAACCCTAGACTTCCCAGAATCCTAGAAGAGCCCACATGACTGAGAAAGCAGCATTGAGAAAACTCAAAATGCACATTCATGTGTAAATGGAGCTCTCTGGTTGAGTTAAATAGTAAACGAGAACAGAAAGCAGCACAAAACTAATGGATGAGGGAAATTCATAGAAGAAAATGTTGCGAGGAACATTAAAATTGCAGGGCATTACTTTATATCTATTTTCTAAGAGCAATTCGAAAAAAGATTTTCAATATATCTTAAATAGATAGCAGCTTTTACACACGTTTAAGTCAGCCATAATATTCTCAGACTTCCTTGTATAATATCCATATCTGTATATACAATATGGATAAGATGAGAAATATATAGGACATGCCAGAGAAGTGAGAAGAAAAAGACTATTAGCAGGAAAAATTGGGAGAAGGGAAGGAGAAAAAAAGGTAAGAAATAAGATAAAGAAATAGCAAAGGGAAACAAAGCTATTTTGATGATGGCTGATGGTGGAAGGAAAGGGAGCAAGATGGGAAAAGACGTTTGATATGCTGATGGAGTCAGAAAAAGTAAAGTTTTAACTCAAAAGAAATAAATAGGAATGGGCTGTGGGATATAGGATTGTAATTTATTTCTTAGCTACTTATTCATATTGTTGTGTTTTCTATTTTGGCTTGCCGTGAAAGTTAGACGCAATATGGCTTTCTTTGGCAACTCTGATGCAACACATCATTTTTTGTAAAATTCAAAACTAACCTTCCTTCTGAGAACTATAAGTATAAAGTATCTTCATTTTTTGTAATCACAATTTACTATAAGGTATTTTTAAACATAGAAATTAATATTAAAGTACAAATCCAAAAGCATCAATCTATATCGCTTCAGATCATCTTCATTTCAGACATTATACGTATCCAAGCTCACTTTTATTGCAGATTGCATTGTAGAGAACTATACAGATAATTTTGTCGAGTTTTTCTCCACTCTTTTCTAAGATTACTGTTCTCCCCTATTTCTTTTGTCTTCTTCTTTCGATTGATCCCCTTTTTCCCTTTTCCCTTTTTTCAATTTTTTCTTTTCAGTAGATCACAAAATAACTCGAACTTGTTGCCCAAAAACTTTTTATTTTTTACCTTTTGGGAGCCGGGAAACTTGGCGTTGAAAATCAAAATAGAATCATATATCGCACAAGGATGCTCTAGGAACCATACTGAACATGTAGCATTTGTTCTATTTGTAGCAGTTACAGTTTCTGAAAAGAAAATATGCAGAGATGGACCAGAAGATGCACAATTTAATCACGCAGAGCGTTGGATCTTAGAGATGAACCAGATGATACACACTTTAACCACAAAGAGTGTTGGATCTTAAAATGACAAACAGATCATTCAGCCGGTTTCTATTTAGATTGTTTCAAAATTGGTCCATTTCTATTTAGATTGTTTCAAAATTGAGCTTACTACAACCGGGGCGGATTTTATTTGATGTGGATCTATCTCAGTTTGAGGGCTTGTTCTCCTCAACTTATTTTTGGGATTTATTAGATCAGTCTAAAATAAGATTCATCGAGTATGATTAGATTAGCAAATTTGAAAAATAGTTAAAAATATATATATAATCAATGATAATATTTATAATAGTCGTGAATAGGGATGGCAAAAATCCCCACAGGTTTGGGGCCCCGACGGGGATTCCCCTATCGGGGTCGGGTTCGGGGAGGATTTTCGGGGATGGGTTCGGGTTTGGGGAATTTTTCGGGTATGGAAACGGGGATGGGGCGGGGATGGGTTTTGTATCCCTATCCCCGAACCCGCCCCGAATTATGTATATATGTAATTTATTTTATATATTACTTTTATTGCTGTTGTAATTTTAATTTATTCAAAAAAAATTATATAAGTTTCAGGGACGGGGATCGGGATCTAGTTCGGGGAATGGGGGCGGGGATGGGGGATTAGCCTCCGTGGGGATCAAGGCGGGGATTCCCCATTAACAAAAATCGGGGATGGGGACGGGTATGGGGATGGGTATCTATATCGGGTTTGGGGATGGGGACACCATCCCCGTCCCCGCCTCGCCCCATTGCCATCCCTAGTCGTGAAATTACCTAATCGAGCTCAGCTTAAGGAAGCTATGATTAGCTGAGGTAAGAAATGAAAACAGAGAGAAAAGAAGAAGAGAACTAGAACGGGATATATTGACTACATGCTCCAATGAATATTACAATACGTACATCAGGTATTTATACAGGCTATTAGGATTAATTAATACTGTGATTAGTAACCACTTAATAACACCCTAACAACATCTACATATATAACCGATGCATGTGACAATCAACATATAGTCTTCACCCCCTCCCCCCCTTTTCAAGCTGGACTTGGCGGACTTGTCACGAGACCAAGCTTGTTAGAAATAATTTGGTGGTGTTGGGCACCGAGTGGTTTTGTCATCAAATCAGCTAATTGTAGGCTAAATTTGACATGGACTATGCAAAGTGACCCAGCTTGAATCATGTCCCGAATAAAATGGCAATCAATGTTGATGTGTTTTGTTTGCTCATGGAACAATGGATTAGCAACAATGTGTTGAGGTGCTTTGTTGTTAAAACATAGGAATAGGCAAGGTACTTGAGAGACCAACGTATTGAGGAATGCCAACCATAAATACAAGTTCACTAGCGGTAGCAGACATGCTTCGATATTCTGCCTCAACAGAAGACTTGGACACTGTTTCCAAGAAACTAGGGAGGAACCCAAAAAAGTCCAATATCTAGTGAGAGAACCACAACTGAATCTGCATGAGGTCCAATCCGCATCACTATAAGCTGAGGTATCAAAAGAGAAGATTCAGTGGAATAATGAAGGTCTGTGTTGACAGTGCCTTGTAAATACCTCCCAACATGCATTGCAGCTTGCATGTGGGCTTACGTGGGGCATGTAAAAATTGGCTCAAATGTTGCACGGCGTAAGAGAGAACCGGTTTGGTCATGTTAAGATAGTGCATTTTACCAACAAGTCGCCTATAAACTTCTAGATCAGATAATAAAACACCGTCATCCATGGAAAGTGTCAGGCCTCGTGGAAGAGGAAATGTAGCAAACTTACATTTAGACATACCATTATCATGAATGATGTCCAAAATATACTTCTGTTGGTTCATAAATATACTAGAGGACGAGCGTGCAACTTCCAAACCCAAGAAGTATAGTATATGACCTAAATCTTTGATAGTGAAGGTTTGATAAAGTGACCCTTTGATAGAATCAATGAACTCGATATTGTCACCAATGAACTCGATATTGTCACCAATGAGCAACGAATCGTCAACATAGACAAGAGAACACGTGAAAGAACAAGGCATGTCTCAAACAAAGAGTGAATAATCATGCTTGGATTGAACAAACCCAAGCTCAAGTAAACACTTGGTCAGCTCAATGTTCCATTGCCGAGAGGCTTGTTTTAAGCCATACAATGAACGATGTAATTTACAAACTTAACCAGGCATGACCTTAGTGTATCCTTGAAGAGGATTCATATAGACATCTTCATCAAGAAATCCATGCAGAAAAGCATTATTAATGGTTAATTGATGAAGAGGCCAACCTTTAGAAGTGGATATGGCAATGACCATTTGAATAGTGGCCAACTTGGCTACAAGTGAAAATGTGCGCTTTTAATCCTTGTCTTTTACTTGGTTGTACCCTTTTGCAACCATTACAGCCTTGTATCTCTCCACGATGCCATCAGATCTAAATTCGACCTCGAAGACCCATTTTGATCCAATAGCTCACTTTCCCAGCAGTAAAGAAGTGAGCTCCCAAGTCTTGTTTTAATCAAGTGCATGAAGTTCCTTATCCATAGCCTCGATCCATTGCGGATCATGTTTTGCTTGATCATAGCTATGTGGCTCAAACATTGTTAAGAGGCAACATAAGTAAAGGAAAGATGAGAAGAATCAAAAAGAGAACAAGAAGATGCAATGTGAGTAGGTAAGTAAGAACAATGGAAATCTTGTAGAAAGGAGGATGAATGGTCCTAGTGGACCTGCGCATGATAATAGAAGGAAATGGTTCATGATTTTGGTTTGGAGAAGTGGATGCACATATTTGTGGAAAAGGTAGTGGGTTAGATGAAATGGATGCAGCTACATAATGTATGTATAGGTGTGGGTACATCTATTTGATCTATTTGAGGGCACAAGGATTGTGAGAAACGACTGACATATGGACTATCACAACTAACAAGATTTACATTGAAAAGTGACGAAAGAGGAGGGCCCATTGATGGAATCACTTCATGAGTCAATGGCTTTTAAGGAAAATTGTCTTCCTTGAAAA
Organism: Tamarix chinensis; assembly: GCA_030549775.1. Classification (NCBI taxonomy): domain Eukaryota; kingdom Viridiplantae; phylum Streptophyta; class Magnoliopsida; order Caryophyllales; family Tamaricaceae; genus Tamarix; species Tamarix chinensis. The sequence continues at coordinate 83,247,545 of CM060173.1, read as the reverse complement.
TAACATATCGAGACAAATTATTTCTTGGTCTCAAGATCAAAGACTTTGTAGGCCTTTTGACCACAAAGGTATCCAAGGAAAATGCAACGACGAGCTCGAATTTTTAGTTCATCTGAAGAGGACGAGTGGGCAAAACATAAACAACCAATGATTCTTAAATGATCATAACTTGGTTGTTTGTTATATAACCCTTCAAATGGAGTTTTCCATTGCAAGATAGGAGAAGGTAGTAAATTGATTAGATGGGTAGCTGCCAGAAAGCATTCTCCCCAAAATTATACTAGAAGTTGAGTATGAAATCACAAGCCTCATGCCATCTCAAGCAAACACGCTCCACTCTACAATTTTGTTGTGGAGTATAAGGAATGGTTTGTTGGTGAATGATACCCTCTATCCGAAATAAAGATTGACATGCCTCATTAACTATTTCACTCCCATTATCACTTTGAATGCGCTTGATGGTTCTTTGAAACTGATTTTTGACATATGCAACAAATCCAAAGTAGAATGAACCTGTTGTTTATTATGTACAAGAAACGTCCAAGTGCATTGTGAAAAATCATCAAGAACAGTAAAGAAAGGGGAAGCTCCACTTAGAGAGGCAGTTTTATACAGCTCCCACAAGTCCACATGTATCAAGTCAAACTGAGTAGGAGCTATAGTAATATTTCGTGTAAAAGGAAATTTATATTGCTTAGCATGGATGCAAACTTAACAGAAGTAAGTAGATAATCCACCAAAGTTACACAAATCAATGTGTTGCATTCTAGACAAGGAAGGATGACCTAATCTAGCATAAGCTATGTGAATGTCTAAAGAATCATTACAAGCATTAATAGAACATGATGGACTAGACGAATGAGAGGCATCGTCAGATTGCAATAAGTATAGTCCATTCTTTCTTTTGCCAACTGCAAGCACCTTCTTAGAGCTGGGTCTTGAAAAAAACATTCAAAATAATTGAAGTAGTGATCATAGAAATGTCAATCAACTTACCAACACTTAATAGGTGATGATGAAACGTGGGAGTAAAAAAAAACATCCCTAAGGACGAGAGAAGAGTTAAGTAAGATATCTCCTCCTTGGTTAACAGATAGTTTGGTACCATTAGGTCAACCGACTATAACAGGTGTATTCAAATAATACAAATTAACGAGAGATGACATATCATGACACATATAGTCTAATTCTCCGGTATAGATTATCCAAGTGAGCTTAGAGGAATTTTTGCAACGAGGAGTAATAATGGTGGTACCTACAAAGTTAACGGAAGTACTAGGCATATCAGTTGTGGGAGAGGAAATGTTATGCCTAATTGACTTCATGAATTGTTTGTAAAGAACATTCATGACAATAGGGTCAATGTCCATAGGAGAGGATGAATCAAGAAGATTATCTTCAGAGATATCAATAACAGTAGCTGCTAGCTTGTTAGGATGCTTTACTTTAATTTTGTCATACTAGTTAAGATATTTGATAATCTTGAAATATTGATCCACCATGTGTCCTTTCTGTTGGCAATAAGAACACTTCCACCAAGTTTTTTCACACTTATTGCCTTTGTTCTTGCTAGAATGTAAGAAATTATTTCCTTGAGATGCAGTCAAAGCAGTAGATTCTTGATGGTAATAGATTGAACTACTAAGTTGCTTCTGTTTTTCAACTTGCAAGAGAATGGAGTATGCTTTGTTCATTGTGGGTAATGGTTCTTGAATTGGTACGTTATTACATATGGTATCAAAACCTTCATTAAGACCAAGCAAGAACTCAAACAACTTCTGATTCATATCACGATCATGTATTTGCTTTTGCAATAAGCAGGAGCATTGATCCATAACTCCGCATATATATATTAGAAAAGGATCAAGACATCTAAAATCCTCCCAAATACACTTAAGTTTGTTGTAATATTCAGCAACTGACATATTTCATTGAGTAAAGAGATTGAGGCTACAGCGGAGTTGATGTTGCAGAGGTCCATTAGATTGACCATGCCTCTCAACGATTTCATCCCAAAGTTGTTTAGTTGAACTCGCATACATGAAGTCATTAGCAAATTCTTGTTGCATGGAATTAAGAATCCAGCAAGTAACCATATAATCATATCAAATCCAGGTTTGGTAGTCAGTATGATCTTTACGAGGTTGTCAACATGTTCTGTTAAGAAAACCGAGTTTGTATTTCGCTCCTAAGGCATGCTTCACACCACGACTCTAATTAAGGAAATCTATGCCATTAAAAAGAGCACCAATTAGTTGCATTCCCAGATGATCACTAGAAGATAAGAAAAACGGATGATTATAGGCTTGATTATTAAAAGAATAAGAATCGGAGTCCTTATCCATGGCAATAGGAATTTCTTCAGTAACCATCGCAAGTAAAGATGAATTAGAATAGGTAGAATTAGGCATTGTAATAGAGTGCCAATAGATGACTAGGTAACCAGAAGCTTTGATATCATGTGAAATTACCTAATCAAGCTCAACTTAAGGTAGCTATGATTAGCTGAAGAAGTAAGAAATGAAAACAAAGAGAAAAGAAGGAGAGAAGTAGAACGGGATATATTGAGTATATATGCTCCGATGAATATTACAATACATACGCCAGATATTTATATAGGCTATTAGGACTAACTAATATTGTGATTAATAACCACTTAATAATAGCCTAAACAACATTTAATGTATAACTGACACACGTAACAATCAACATAGTCTTCAGAGATAGTAATGATGACAATATTAATATTACTAATAAGAAAAATATTAGTTATAATAGTAGTAGTAGTATTAATAATAATAATAATAATATGAGAATAATAACCCACAAAAGAATTAATTTAGATTAGATAAAAAAGTTGAGAAGAACAAGCCTCGAGTCTACGTGGGGTTGTATTAGTTTGTTGGCTTTTGATTTTAACTTGGGTCAAATTTCAATTGCAACGTTAAATCTAAGTCAATAGACTCTAAGTCAAAGTAAGTATGAGCAAGCGAAGTGGGTTCAGAATTCATAGTTGTTGATTTGTTATAATAAAAAGATTATAAGTTCTTCTGATTTATTATCTCTTTATCACATTATTTTCTCTATTGAATTGAGGTTAAATCTATACAAGTCGATTAAGTCATTTATAGCTAGAAAGGATTTACGTTTCACTTCTACAAAATTAATAACCAAAATTGATAACTAATAGAGTTAACTAAAGATTTATCATGAACTTTTTAAGATATCAATATGTTGAGAAAATTTCAAGGTTAAATATGAAATTATACATAAAACATATTATTAGTGAAATAAAATATTAGAATATTACTTATTTTATAGCTAACCTAAGGTTAGTAATAGTAGTTATCATCTTAAAATTCTTATTCATTAATCTAATTGTTAGATAAATGTAATGAATGTTCACATATTCAATTATAAATGATTTTCTTTTTTTATGGTTCTTATATATATATTTTTTTTTAAGTTGAAATTTACCAGCGTGAATGCGGAGGACCTAATATGATAGAATTAGGGATTCCATGATTCAATAGAGAAAATATAGTTAAGAACAAGAATTAGGAAACAAATGATCTCATTACGTGTAGAAATAGTGATTACAAGTAGAATCAAGAATACATTCTCACAAAATAACTCTAATTAAAAAAATCATCTCACTTAGGTTTCTAAGATACGAGAGAATTAGAGAAGAAAAAGTTTAACGCATGCAATAAAACCGCGGTCACAATTACAGTTGTGGTCACAATATGGCGATATTAAGATGTCACAAACAATATTTTATATGTTGTGGTTGCAGCGGAATAATTTTTCTTCTTTTTTTTTCACAACAAATATTAGCAAATATTGGTAAAGATTGGCAAATATTGATAAAATATCCGCAAAAATTAGCTTATAACCAAAATATCAACAATGAAATTTTAAAACTATCGCGTACTGTCAATTTCACGTATTGGCTAACCTAAAATCCGATAATTATTGGTCAATATTACGTATTGGGACTAATATTTAATTGTTTCACGGTGTTAATTAACGAACTTAAGTTGGTGGCGTAGCAGATAGATAAAGATGGATTATGTAACCCAAAACAAAAACAATGTTAATTTTCAGACTCTCGGCTTTCAACAACCAAAAAAAATACATAACATGTGTCGTGTTTATTAACCCAAGGCCTGTGTTTCTTTTACAAAAACACCTTTTAGCCCCAAATTTTCTACAAATACGTATCCATGTTGTACTCACCAAATACCGTGGCTTTCAACAAACTCACCAAATACAAGTCACAAACTCACATCTTATATTTTGAATTTTATTGTATTATACCAATCTCATAGTAAGAAAGATAAAAGAGTATTAATGCGTAGAAGAAGCCCACAAAACCTACTTAGAGCAATTCAGAACAAACTAGATGAAAATCGAACCAAAAAACAATTGAAAACAATGGTGAAATTGCTAATTAGGATTCGAGTGTTGGGGTTCAATTTGTGTATGACTGATTATGGATATAGGTTAGGATGTTAATTGGGGTATAATAGCATGATTAAAGGTCCAGATTAATAAAGAAAAATGCAGCTTAATAGTGGTGTTAATGGACGTAGGGTAGCCTAGAATTTTAAAGGTAGACGATGATAAAAGTAGTCACTTTATGTGATGAACATTGATGGATGTTGAAGATGAACGTGTATGGTGGTGCAAACTATGGATGACTGCAGATCTTTATATTAACCCACATAGAGAATTTTCAAATTTATCAACCACATAAAATTGATATAAGTAGATAAGAACTCACACGAGGTTCAATTTGAATATTTAAATTCCAATTTTCATTCCACTCTACCAAACCAACATCATTACATTGGATTTAAATAGCATGATTCAACTAAATCTTCGACACTAAAGATAAACTAAATATTAAAAGAAAAACCACACAAAAACTAATCAAACCCACGCCACACAAAAGATTAAAAATCTCACTCTAACAAGACAAAATTATATATAATAATATCTAATATTCCAACAAGCTTTTTAATTATTAACTAATTAATTAATGACGAAATAATACTAATAAAGACCGACCTCAAACTACATCATTAAACCCCAATTTACACCCTAACCCATCATCATAATCAGCCATATACAAAGCCACAAAAGATAAAAGATTAAATATATATATATATCTAACAAACTCTAATCTTCTAACAAGCTTTTTAATTACTGAGTTGCTAATTATTATTCTTAAGGAACATTAAAACTATGCACATAAAATTTATCTATGCACCATAAATGACCACCATACTTCGACACCCTATCTAGATGGTTGCATCTTTAGGGACATAGCATAAGTAATACATCTAACAATTCTATTCCAATCCAAACTGAAATTTGAGAATAACATATCCTCTCTAGCCTTCCAAACTTCATAAAATCCATTAGCATAAAAAGATTTGAATCTTGAGTGTTGACTTGTACAAGCTGCATCTCTGAGTTCTCTTGGCCAATTTCTACTGAGTCTTTGTGCTGTCTCCACCTCTTAGAGGGTTCAAAACCTTACTAGTTACAGGGCACTTGAGCATCAAATGCTAAATGCTTTCAGCTTGGGAAAAAAAACAATACTGAGCATCAATTGAAGGAATAGTCTTTGACAAATTATCCTTTGTTGGAAGCCTATTATGAGCTGCAATCCAAAAAATAGACCGATGCCTAGGGCAGTTGGGTTGAGCCAAATGGTTCTCCACCAAGGGGCAATGAGGGCCTCATGTCTCATAAAGTCATAAATTGGCAACTTTGAAACTGTATCCTGCTGCTTGTTGATTGATCCAAGGGAACAGCAGGGTGCAAAGAACACAGCTTTTTAACTAACCATGCGGCAGTACCTGGCAACTAAGCATCATCAAAATTTTGTAGCTTAAAATAGGTGTGAATCCACTTGTTTCTGACCGATGTTCCAGATGTGTCTTCCCAAGACAGATGAGTTCCAAATAATGGGGTCAATCAAACCTAACCCACCCTCTTTCCTTGCCAAGCAAACTGTTTTCAAAGACACAAGAGACTTCCTGCTAGGCAAAGGCTTAACAGTCCACAAGAAACTCCAACAAATAACCACCAGTTTCATAATAATATTCCTCGGTAAAGCAAACAGTTGGCTCCAATAAATGATAATGCCAAAAATGACAGTTTTTAAAAGCTGAATCCTACCAGCATATGAGAGCAATCAATTTGACCAATGTTTCATCTTAGCTGTTATTTTATCAATCAACACCATAAGGCTTGCATTGGACATCTTGCCTGAAGTCAAAGGTACACCTAAGTATTTAAAAGGATTCCTTCTTTCACTGAACAGCAAAGTTGCACAAATCTGATACGAGAAACACCACCAAAATAAATGACTCTTTTCCCCACTGATCTGTAAACCTGACATAGCACCATAGTCCTAAACTTCTGCTTAATCAATTGAATGGACCAAAGTTCACCTCTGCAAAATACCAACAGATCATCTGCAAAAGCCAAGTTAATGATCTTTGACCTTTTACACTGAGGGTGTACATGGAAGTCACTATGCTTCCATAGAGATAGAAACATCTTGCTCAAGTATTCCAGGCCAATGACAAACAAGTAAGGAGATAGGGGATCTCCTTGCCTAAGGCCTCTCTTACCTTGAAAAGGATCAAAGAATATCAAATAATAAGTTACTTGAGTAACACATGACATCATCAATATGACAAAATGAGGAGGGAAGTGAACTCCTAGGAGCATTTTCTCCAAAAAGGTCCAGCAAACAGAATCATAAGCCTTCATTAATCCCACCTTCAACAAAAATCTTGGTGACACATTCTTTTATGCATATGAATCAACTCATGGACCAAGAGAATATTATCCCTTATACATTTGCCCTTAATTAACTAATTAATTAATGACTAAATAATGCTAACAAGGACTGGCCTTATCCGTGCCAAAATTATCCATCCCATGTGCCATCTTCATGCTTTCATAAAGCTTTTTATAATTCCCTCCTTGTCACCTTTCAGTTCACATAGGTCTATATGTATTCCTTTGATTCAATTCTTCAACCAAACCTTTTTAATGGGTCCAATAACTTCATTAGCTTTCCCTTCAAGTGTAGGATAACTTATAGAACTAGTAGGACATGTCATTTCATCATTCTCTCCTTATTGAGAAGAATTTATCCCCAAAACTCCATGCGTGCTCATGAAGTTCTTTGCAACCTTCTTAAATGCAATCTTCATAAGTAGTCTTGTTGGAAAGCAATTGCAAATCCTCTTCACTAGCTTGCCAACCTTCTTCCTCGTGGTAGTTGACTCCACTTGTTGAAGCTCTTTGGCAATCAAAATGTAGGACCATCCTCCCTTAGGTGTATCTCCATTTAATGGTTTCACCTTGTACTTATTATCATCCTTACAAACCACATACTCTTTAAGGACACTAATATGAGTCACATGCATATCGAATTACCATGGCCTTCCAAGTAACATATAGCATGCATCCATTGGTAACACATCACAAACAACATCATCTACATATTACTAACATAGTTACCAATTTTGAATGAAACTAGCACTTGCTTATTCACTGTCACTCCTTTTTTCTTTCTAAGCCATTTAAGTGTGTATGGTCTTGGATGACCAGTTGTAGTCAATTGCAACATCTTCACCAGGTCTTCACTGGCTACATTGATGCATGACCCACTATCAATGATTACTATGCATATATTATCACTAACATTGCACTTAGTCTTAAAATTTTAATCACGTTGATGACTTTGATCCTCTTGTTTCACTTGTAGGATTCTTTGTAAAACCATGCACTCTTGTTCTTCTTCTCCATAAGTACTCTCTACATTACCAGTAGTCTCCTCTTCCTCTTCCTCAATCCCTCAACAAGGATCCATGCTAGCAATATGTCTCAAAGTCAAAGCCTTATAGTTAGGATAGTCTCTAGTTAAGTGTTCATAACCTCTACACACAAAACATTATCTCCCAATCTTCTCAACCTCCTTATTCTTCCCCTTTTCCATTCGATTCCCTCTTCCTCTCTTCTCAACATTAGCATCATCTCTAAAAGAAGTTTCAACTTTTGAAGAACTCAGTTTCATGCTCCCTTGAGTATACTTGTTATGCTTCTCAACTTTGATGGCTAACTTAACCAAATCTTCAAAAGTGTCATGCATGCAAACCTCCACTTTCTCTCTCAAGCTCAAGTTGAGAACTCCCAAAAATCTAGCACACCTTTTCCCTTTTCTTCCTTGCACATCATACATCAATGCTAGCCTTACAAATTCTCTAACATACTCAACTCCCATCTTAATAAAATTATCTTGTTCAAACTCTCTTGGCACAAATTTTCTTTTAAGATGCTTTTCAATTTCTCCCAAGATCTAATCTTCTATTTTTCTTCTCTTTCGCGAGCCCTCTTCAAGTTTTCATACCAAGTCCTAAAAAATTTCTTAAGCTTCAAAATAACTATCTTACACCTCTTCTTATAATCAAATTCCTTGTAATAAAAAATTGCTTCCATCATATATTGTCACTTCAGATCCAAATTCCCTTCGAATTTAGGCAGATCAAAACATAGACCCTTCTCTCCATCATCATATGTCCTCCATGGCACCAATCCACCCCTCCAATTATTCCCCACACTCTCTTCTTCATCAACATCAAATTGGTTTTGTGGTGGGCATAGCATTTGGAGCCCTCTTGTTAGAGATTTGGTTTCGAGCCCTTTCTCCTATTTGATTACGTGCTCCCACATGTAATGATAAATCCTCTAGTACCTTGGACAATTAAACTTAAGTAGTTAAATGAGTATAATGTTGACTCATTGAAGCTTCAAACTTTTCTTCCTTATCCATGATTGTTTGCATTTTGTGCCCTCCAAGGCTCGCTAATGTCAAACAATCCTTCCCCTAATGAGTTCTAAATGAATTCTTGATAAAATTGGATAAAAACATCACTTTTGAGCAATCTAATTGTTGGCGTGTTATGGCGGATAGAACTAAAATTCTTACCCACTTTGATGCGTAGAAGAAGCCCGCACAACCTAATTAGAGCAATTGATAACAAACTAGATGAAAATTAAACCAAAAACAAGGGCAAAACAATGGTGAAATCACTAATTAGGATTAGGGTTCTTGGGTTCGATTTGTGTATGGCTATTTATGGCGATGGGTTAGGGTGTTAATTGGGACTTAATGGTGTGGTTTAAGGCCTGGATTAATGAAGAAAAACGTGGCTTAATAGTGGTGTCAATGGGCTTTGCGTAGGATAGGTTTTTAAGGTAGAAGATGATAAAGGTTGTTATTTTATGTACTGAATGTTGATGGATGTTGAAGATGAACATGTAAGGTGGTTTAAGATATGGATAATTGGCGTCAATGGAGAATAGATCCCTATATTATCCCACAAAGGAAGAATATAGGAGGTTTATGAATCTGCCACTCACACAAAAGTGATAAAAATAGAGAAGAACTCGCACGGGGTTCAATTTGAATATTCAACTTTTAATTTTCATTCCATTCTACTAAACCACCATGATTACATGATTTAAATAGCATGATTCAGCTGAATCTTCCACATCATAGATAAGAAAAATATTAAAAGAAAATCTACCCAAAAACTAATCAAATCCCCACCACACAAAAGATCTCACTCTAACAAGATAATACTATATCTAACAAACTCTAATCTTCTAACAAGCTTTTTAATAATTAACTAATTAATTAATGACTAAATAATGCTAATAAAGACCGTCCACAAACTACATCATTAAACCCCAATTAACAAGCTTTTATCTTATGTGGCTTTGTGTGTGGCTGATTATGATGATGGGTTCATGTTCATGGATAGTGTTTTGTCTAGGCTATTCTCAATTTGGGTCATTTCAAATTGTGTAAGTTTGTATATAGGTTTTTATAAGGCAGTTCGGGTTATTTGGATTTTGGATCAAGATTAACCTTTTACTTTCAAAAAATTAGGTATGATTTCCAGTTATTCAATTCAAGCAATCAAATCCAAATATACTTTGTCAAGTCTAAAGTTGGTTTTCTCCCACTAACCCATTCAAAATTTCCTAACCCAAGATACACAAAATTCATAAATATTCAACCACCACCAACCTAGACTATAAACTGCAGTATGTACCAAATTGACAAAAAAATTATTCATTGGAACACGTAGCTACCAACACTCCACCACCATTGTCAGTCTCTGTCACACAACGCCACCAAAATTAAACTAGCACATTGCCATCCATCATCATTGCAACCACTGCCATCAAAACCCTCCTACTGTCATGAACCTTCAAAATTGAAGCAAAACGCCACAATCAAACAACATCATCAACCACCACAGCAGCAAACAACAAACAAATTGAATTCACAATTTTGTAATTATTCAAGGAAAAATAAAACAAAATTAACAAATAATTCAAGTGACGTTATAAAAAAACCCTAGGTAAATCAAAATATCCACACACACACACACACGGAGAGAGAGAGAGAGAGAGAGAGAGATACTATGAAACAAAAATGTAGAAAAAAATGAAGAAAAAAAAGTGATTAAGTCAAAGAGCCCCATGGGGCTGAGAGCTATAATTAGAGTCACCATCAGTACCTTTGCTTCAACCATTTTCAAATTATTCAAAATGAGGGACCAAAGAGGAGCAAATTTGTTAAAAGCTAATAGTCAAGTACTATTAATATGAGAGGTAAGATGGAAGGGTAGTCATTTTAATTGGACATTGCTAATTAAATCCAACGTAGCTCATGACTAAACAAGTAGAAATGGCACATCGGGCCATAAGGGAGAAACCGAAAGTGCTTCACTAAATTAAAAACATTCCTAGTGTCAATTCTAAGCATTATCTGATGTATACATGACAACGAAGAAAATATTAAGATTAAACACTTTATTTATAAGTATGCTACTTGCCTTACTGTGAGTTTGAATAGATGCTAGTAAGGATGACTTCCTAAGGTCAATGAAGCCCATCTTGACCCATTTAAAATGGTATCAAACTGGTGATCTTTCTTCTTTTCCTCAAGTAGCTATCACTATCCTACTATAGCAAAGCTTACCTCCAAAATTACCATGTTCCACCATAACGTATTGCATTGGTGACCATGTCAACATAGAGATTAAATTGTCATTGTTACAATACCTTCAAGAATTAGGATAACAAGAATGCAATAACATATTCACCCTATCATGAGCTATAGTCATTATTAACTATCTTGAGCTTCATTGAATTATCCTTAAGCTTTTTTCATTCCTTCCTTAATAGCACAAAGATTGGTTTCTTACTGGAACAAATACTTAGTACAATCATCATGGAATAGAAGTATACAAATGAAATGGATGGATATGGATAGTTGAGCCACGGAGGAGGGCCAAGCACGATTCATGCCCATAGGCATGGGAATGTAGTGTTGAACAGTGGAGCATGATAAACTAAGATTCATAGAGTACAAAGCTTGTGGAAGAGTGCCATGGAGGTGTACGTATATGTGATTGTGCACGCACGCGCGCATGTGTGTGTGTGTGTATACACACATGAAATTAGAGTTGAAAGAAGGCTTCCAAAGAAGAACATGGGCTACAGTGTTTGGTACACAAGTCTTCATCACAACATGAACAACCAAGGGCAAGAAAGAAAAGAAAGTGCAAGTTGCTTAGGAAAATGAGAGTGTCAAAAAACATGGGGGCCCATGTTTCACAGCAAAGACTATGCTTTGCTGATTTTTGCAGCCTCATTCTGATTTATTTCACATCGACCTAACACCATTTTTTGAGAACGAGACCTAAAGACACAGACTATTTTGAGAGTACTGCTATATTTAGATATATTATACACATCAATTCATCAATAAATTTTTTCAGCATCAAGCCATGGATTGAGCTATTGTTGAATTGCTAATATAATTTGTGCCATCAATACTTCCAATATACTTTCTTTTGTAGTTTGGCCTCTACTACTTGGTGATTCTAGATGGCAACAAATGATATTAGAGTATGCTTAAATCAGGGGCAATTAGTAATGAAGGATGAAAATAAAAAGATCGAGAAGTTTGATGCTTCTATTTTACTTTCTCAAATTGAGGATTATATGCATCAGAAAGTCTTCATCAATCATTTAAAGGAGAAGCCAGATTCGATGGACAATGCAAAGTAAGAAGCTTTAGACAAGAAGACTGTTCGGTTAATCCTTACTTGAAATGTTGTGTTCATCATCAATTAATGTTGGTCAAATTAAAAAGCATGCCAACACGGACGGAAAAACCTAGCTTATTTCAGATGAAGAAGCTATTAAATTTCCAGCAATCTAATAATGCTTTGGTTATGGACTATATCAATAATTTTAATGTCATAACTAGTAAATTGAGTTATGTTGAGATTTTCTTTGATGAAGTAAAAGACTTGATTTTTTTTATTTTCTCTACCAGAAAGGTGGGATACTACTATTGCAGCAATCACGCAGACTAAGTTGAAGTTTGACAAGGTCTAGTACCTAATTTTTGGCGAAAGTGAATTAGGAGATTCCCTAGTAGTGTATTGAGTGTGTGAATGAGGTAAGAGACGTAGTAGCAAGAAAGGCTCTAAAATTTGTGGCAAATCAAAATCAAGAAGCAAATCCAAAAATCATGGTGTAGTGACATGTTGGAGTAAAAAGAGGCATTTCAAGAAAGATTGCAAGAAACCCATGAAGAAGCAGAAACAAAATGATGATGATAGTGACAATTCTATGAATTTTGCTAATGATTCTCAAAATCTTATTACAATGTGGAGAGTCCATTAGTTGGGGCTTCATTTTATTCCTCTAAATTTATAAGGTATTTATTGCATATAACAAGTGTTAGGAGATTGTTAGCAAAGGATATGTGTTGATTGAGACTCCAATAGGTACAAGGGAGAGATTAGGATGTCAAGACCCTGAAATTGGAAAAGAACCTCATACCGGTTGGCTAGCTAAACTATATAGGTCAAGTAGACAGTATAGGTCACAGGACCACATTTGAGGAGAGTTAATAAAAAGTCATGAAGGGTGTTATGACAATATAGCACAAGGTTCCAAAACAGGAATGTTGTACTCCACAATTAGGTTGTAGGACACTCAAAATTGTGGCATTATGGGATCGGGTTATACGAGCTAAAAAGGAATAAAAATTCTAACTTCAAAAGGAGTTTTGCCTTTATCGGAAAAATGTTGACTCAAGTCTCTGTGAGAGTTGTACATATGGAAAATAGAAGAGAGCTAGTTTCACAAAGGCAAGGAAAGAGCCTAAGGTCATGTTTTCTTCATCTGATTTTTGGGCATCATGAGATTTGAAAAAATTCAATGTGTTAATATTATTTTATTATTGCTAGGGTCATAATTACTATTTTTTACTACTACTAATATTGCTATTACTATCATATTATAGTTATTATAATTAATTTTATATTATTTTCATTACTAAACAAATGAAAACTTATTTGATAAATCCTAAAAATAAACTAAGGAGAATATAGCCTAAGGCAAAACAATTGGATTTAGTATACATTAATGTGTAGGGACCTATGGTAATACCAACGACTGGAGACTCTAGATATTATGTCACCTTCATTGATGATTGCAGCAAGGTTTTATGATTACATTCGAAAACAAAAGTATGATATTTTCACCACATTCAAAATAGGGAGGGTTGAGGTTGAAAATGAGAAGGTTATATAATAAGGGTGAGTGCCCCAATACATATTTTCAGAATTTTACTATAAAAATGGGACTAAGTAGGAGAACACTACTCTAGGGAAGCTACATACTTACAACAGAATGGGGTTGCTAAAAGGATGAAGAAGACCTTAAACGAACATGCTAGAGCATGCGAGTACACCTACAATTGCCAAAATAGTTTTTTTGGTTGATGCAATTACTATAGTTGCCTATTTGTTAAATTTTGGTCAGGAAAGAGGATAAAAATCTCTCGCTTGAGAACCTTTGATTGTGTATAATATGTTCATGTTGATCCTAAATATAAGGATAAGCTTGATTCTTCCGAGTTCATTAAATGACATTTTATTGGCTATGGTACTTGGATACATACTCAAGGGTGTCAGTTTAAGAAGTCAAGCCGAATGACCTAAACTATAAGGAGAGTTTAGTTGATCTACCACAAGAAGACTACAGGGAAATTAAAGCCTCTGTGTTATTCTAGCACTGCAAGGTATTCTCCTATGTTACAGTATTTATTATCGACTACACGTGAACTAGAATTCTTTAAAGAAATTGTATAGGAGAAGGATTCATTTATGTGAGAGCAAACTATGAATGATAAGATGTGCTCCCTAAAAAATTATGGAACTAGGGAATTAACCATACTACTAACTAGGAAGAAACTACTCAACAAGTAGCTATATTGGATTAGGGAAGAACCTAATGGTTTCAAGAGGTACAAGGCTCGATTCATCATCAAAGGGTATTCACAAATAAAGGGAATTAACTATAATGAGATTGATGCTTCTATGGCAAAGATAAATACTATAAAATGTCAATGAGTATTGCTGGAACCTGTATTTAGAGTAAACAGAAAGTGTTCTTACATGGTGATTTGGATGAAGGAGTTTTACATGTAGAAACCACATGGATATAGCGTTTCATGTCATGAGAATTTAGCTAAAAAAGCTTGTATGGACTAAAGCAAGTGTCGAGACAATAGTACTTAAAGTTTGATGCCTTAAAGCATTAGAGCAATTTTAGAAGTGAACAAGACTATTGTTGTTACTTCAAGCATTTTAAAGGCTCCTCTATCATGTCCATTGCATGTACTATAGCATGAAAGTCAATAAAGACATGAAGAAGATGTCAAATATTGCATGTACTATAGCATGAAAATCATTAAAGACTTGAAGAAGCTATCACATATTTCTGAGATAAAGGACTAAGGTCCAACCTTGAAATTGTATCAAAAGGATTCTCTTAGAAGGTGGTTTGCAAGTTGGACTCAAAGCCAAGGAACAACATCCCACTAGGAAGCCATTTTGTTTTGTCAAAGGTGCATTCTCTAAAAAATGGTTGAAGAGCAAGGGTATATGAAGACATATTATGCTATGGTGTGCACTAGACAGGATATTGCTCATCTAGTTGAGTTGTTAATAGGTTTATAAACCAGAGTAAGACATATTAGAAGGTAATTGAATGGCTTTTAAGATATTTAAAGGATACTATTGATTGAGCTATTGAGTTTGGAAGAGGTGATGTAATGTTAGAAGGGTTTGTTGATGCTCATTTTGATGAGGATTTGGATACTAGCAAGAGTATTTTAGATTATATCTTCACTATGACCTATGGGAGATACTACCATAAGCTCCAAAACTGTATATTTCTATCCACTAAATAAGCCGAGTATACAAATATGTTGTAGTTATCCGCATTTTTTCCGAGGATAGACTAGATTCCAAACGATGCTACTCTCAAAAACAATAGTGAGATTGCAATTCAACTTGTACAAAATTCAACGATTCATTCAAGAACGAAGCATATTGGAAGGAGTATTGCTTTATTCGCAGTTTGTGGAAAATGAAGTGCTAATCCTATAAAAGGTGTTGAGTTTGAAGAATAAGAAGCTAGGATTATGCATGACCTCAACTGTCCTCCTTGATTAGAGCTTGTGTGATTACTTGTGGCTAGGTGAACTGTTGAGTTGATGTTCTCATGTTTTGATCAATCTACAAGTCTCATGGAGTATGTGAAGGAGCACCATGGTGGTGTGTGTGCACATATATATGTTTGAAATTGAATTGAGATGAGGCCTCTAAAAAAGAACATAGGGTGTTATGTGTGCCATGTCAGTCATAGAATAAAATACCCAATACACCACTACTTATTAAATTTTCGACCTACCAATACACAAAATATCCAATATGTAGGTATGAAATCACATATATATCTCAAAAACTGCACTACATTTCAGCCAACAACAAATAACTTTTTGTATCAACATGTGTTAGGGGGGGGGAAGGCACGCCGTGTCAACAGCTACATGCCACACCCCAATACCACTACACCATGACCATGATTACAATTTTATTTCATATTCTACAACGAAGCATGAAGCATATAGGAGGTGTGCTCAAGAACACACCTCGCGTTCAAAAACACAAGGCCGATGTTTAGTTAATGTTCACCGCCTCATTCTCATTTATCTCACAAGTATATGTAATTGTTGTTCTTCTTAGAGATATTATGAGCAAAAGACATGGAAAGAGAGAGAAATTATGTTCTAAGAGACTTCTAATATATTTAGATTCTTAGAGATATTATGAGCGTGAGACATGGAAAGAGAAAGAAATTATGTTCTAAGATAGTACTAATATACTCCCTCCATATCAAAAAGAAAGATATTTCATCTTTAAACTTTTGCATTAAAAAGAAAGTCATTTAGAAAAGTCAAAAGCCTAGTTTTTAATTTTACCTTCATATTTTTTTATGCATTAATTGCTTTGTTATTTTTCAACAAAAGGTGTAAGTGTAATTTTAAGACTACTTTTATTACTTCCATGAAAAGTATGCAAATTGTTAGAATGAATTTCTTTTTTATATGGAATAAGTATTTATATCTAGTATCAATTTGCCAATGAAATTCCTAATCTTTAGTAATGGAATCTATAGCTAAACCACATATAAAATTTGTGTCGTCTTTAATTCCCATTGCTTGATTTTTTGTTTGGCCTCCACTGCTCGGTGATTGTATATGACAAAATTTAGTGCATAATTAGTTTGGCACTATGATCTAATGGTGAAGTGAGGGGTTACACCCAAATGTTGTGCTACTCTAAGTGTGTTAATATGTTATTTGGGTGATTACCAAAACAGTCCATGGTTGATTACACTAATTACTTGTACCTCATAAATCAAAATTAGTGTCATAATGCTTTGTCAAAAAATATGTTAGTAAAAAGAATAGTGTCACTAAGATCCCTTCAAAGTTTAAGACCACGGTCTTCTTGATATGGCTTAACCATTGCTAAATTGCTTTTAATATGTAGTTCCATTTGGTTTTCTTTACATACCATCATAGATATGGTTTCTCTCATCTATAGGAGTCATCGATACTTCCCTTGAAATAAATTCATTCCAAACTCTCCTCTCTTTTTTATCACTTTTAACCAAACACTCCATAGTAACACTATATCAACAGCCCTAGTGAGTGTTTCTACATGCTATTTCTGAAAAACAAGCTTAAACAGATCTTAGAGTTAATTTACAAATCTCTAGATTCATTGTTACATACATTAGTCATTAAATACTTAGATACATTGAGGCACATGCACTAGTTTTTTATAAGGTACATTGTATAATAAGGTTCATGTACAAGTTCACAATTCAATTTATTATGTAAATGTATCTTGGCGAGCCTAGATCAAGCCAAGCCTTGTTATATAAAGATGCTTGAAGCATTTTATAAAAATACCTCATATGAAATCCAACAAACAGAACAACAACACCCCTTCTCTCTGGACTACAACACTTATGACCTCATACTACATAACAAAACATAGTTGGCCGAATTGTTCTCTAACATTTTTCCTGTGGCTTTACGAATATCTCATAATCACAAACACCTTTAAGCCATGCTTTATCTTGTGAATCCTATGTGTGAGATCCACACAAGCTTACCATCTTTTTGCATAGTAAAACCAAGTCAATAACAACCGAAGGTTTTTTGGATATTTTATTCAATAAGCCTTACCACAAATTCATTGTCATTTCTACTTGTACTAGACCGACAGTTCGTATATCTGTTTTAAACCTACTTGGGTTAAAAACCTTTGATTCCAAAATATGCCTTCATAATTCTATTTTAGCATCAAATCCATCCCTGGATTTGTCTCCAAAAATATACCTCAAAAGTGTACCATGGTACCTCAATTTGCATAGGAGTAGTCAAGATAGGACTAATGTGCATTCATGTAAGCATATATAGGCATACAGTAGAGCCTTAATATAAGTATATTGTACTAGGAAAATTCCCAAACGAACATAACTACCCATGTATATGTAGAGAACCTATGCAAACTCTAATTTTTATTTTTATTTTTTTGCTAGAATCCATCAAAGTATGTCACTGGGATTCTATTACAAGCTTCTTTTACTAAACAAATGATATATACTGTAACTATAATGCCCCTTTTTTTTTAAATGTTTGAATGAGAACTATGCCAATTTTTGGACCTTTGATTTTGATTTAATGTTATAATTTGGCTTGAGGCAAAATTTTGATTTGAAATCATGTTGAACAATGGAATTCATTGAATTTTTCAGGCAAACTGATCAACTGATTCATGAACCAATTAACTGGTTTGTCATTTCAACAAATTGGGTTTTCTCAACTAAACCGATCAATTGCTTGGGGGAACCAATCGACTAGTTTATAGAACAGCTGACTAGTAGGCCCAAACCCATCGACTAGTTTGTCAAGCTGGACATATTTTTCGAACTTGATTTTCTGAAAAATCTCTTATACTGAAATGGAATCTTACCAACACACGCCAAATTGTCCTTAAGAGATTCCTAACCATTTTCATGATGCATTTAAACTAAAATATTGCCCCAAATTGATCTGGAGGTCAACTGGGACAGTTGAGGAGGAGAGATAACCTCATCCTTGTCTTCTTTCACCTCTCTCCTTTGTACGTTTTTAAGACCAATGTTTTGATCTCAAGCACGACTCTGAGTAGCTGGAAGATTCCTTCTACCCTGACCTTCCATTACTTCTCTTGCGTATGCTAATTCTAAACTAATTGACCTGCATTCCCCAAAAACACCATTTGAGCTCTGAAGAATAGGTCAGCATATATTAGACAAAATATGTTCGTTTTGCTCGAATTCAAACGGTAATTTGTAGGATTTCGAGTTGATTCCTAAACCCTCTGTGATTCCCTTCGATTGTTTGGCTATAAATAGCCCCAATCATCCCTTTTATGCACATTTTCTTTCAGCCATTAAAATCTCTAAGTCTTGTATTCACCTTCTTTCCTTCTACACTTCAAGCCTTGCAATTGATTTTCTTACACTCTTCTGCAACTCTCTCTTGTTTCAATTGTTAAGCAAGGAAGAGTTAGATTTTGGGAAAAAGGTTGAGTGGTTCAGCTGAGCAATTTCCTATTTTGCCTCAAGTTGGTATGTTCTTCTTTCCTTTTAAGTTTGAAAATTTAATTAGGTTTGGTGTAAAATTTGGAGTTTAAGATTGTAGTTTTCAAGGTTTTAAAAGCTAAGAACTTCACGGTTGGAAATTTTGGTTTAAAAGGGGATTTTGTCTACATCAAATAAGTGATTCTTGCTTCTAAAATGTTTAATGAGTATCCCTGTATGTTATAAGTTCTTTTAAGTTGATTCTACATGTTGGCATGAATGGATATAGCCTCATTAAATGATTTGGATGGATAAGTGGTATAGCTTGAGTAAAAAGCATAAAATTTGGTGAAAATAAGGTATGATGATGCTATGAAATGCAAGTTAATTCAGTTGGAAATGTGTTAGACTATGTTGATACATGTTTGAATGTGGTTAAGGATAATTTATATGTAAGAATATGCATGAAATTTAATGGTTTAGTGCGGTGTTAAGGCAAACCGATCAACTGGTTAGGTCAAACCGATCGACTAGTTCCTAAAGCAGTCAACTGGTTGACCTAAACCATCAGCTGATAAGCCTACAGAGACCTTGGTCTTACTTTCTACTTAAACTCATCAACTAGTTGAGCAGAACCGATTGACTGGTCTATGAACAGTCAACTAGTTTGCTCAAACCGATCAACCAATTTGAGGAAAAGCATGGTCTAGTTGAGTCAAACCGATCGACTGGTCAACCCAAATCGATCGACTGGTTCGACTAATTTGCATGGTTTGTTTCCTTTTGGTTTGGTTATGCTTTAAGGTTATATTTGGGACTATACTAAGATTATTAATGGGATAAAATATAGATTTTATCATGGATTATTAACCTAATTAAATGGATCATAACTCATGATATACTCTATGACTAATGTAAAGGCTAAATAGGTATTTCACTTATGATAAGTGATGACATTGAGAAACGAGTAAAGCGAAAAACAATCAAGTTGAGTATGGGTCTAGGTTACCCGATCCTCGATTAGCTACTAAAGGTTTGCCTGCCTTTGGGCATTTTCGGTGCCTTCGGGCTTTACCTTCGAGCTAGATCTTGAGAGGTCCTAAAGCCTTACCTACTCTATACACTAATGATGTACTAAGGGGGTATCGATACTAAAGAGTCTAGTTACCTAGGTGGTTGGCTTCAGCCTAGACTTATATCCATATTGGTTAGCTTTAACCTAGACTTATGTCCATTCTAGTGATTGGCTTCGGCCTGGACTTTTGTCCGCTTGGTGATTGGCTTCGGTCTGGACTTTATGTCCCTTATTTCAATAAGATTCCATGGTATGGGAGACCATGGGGTGGTGCACAGTCCATCGCTCGATGATAATAAAATATGAATGATAAGTGGTTGATAAAATATGGATGATGACCCAGTAATTGGTTAATAATTGGACATGGATGGAAGTAATGGTATGACTAGCCAAAATGGACAATAGATATTATGTACATTTAGCAAAGAGCTTAAATGATTAATTAGTTATTGAATGGAATATTAACTGGATGATTGACCTGTGTCATATGGTAATAAGGAAATTGTATAATCTACAGGATTGAGTAATTGGAGATAAACCCTAGTATTGCTTGAATGTTATATGCTATTACATGTGTGAATACCTATATGATGATAATGTAAAATCAAGCATGATATATTCTACATTGTTTGAGTTATGCATGATAGCATGTCTTGATGTACTCTTACCATTATATATATAGCTTTATCATGACGCATGTTATGTTTTATATCCATGTATGATAGATTGACATACTTATGTTTACATTGTGGGAGAAACTTGGCTTACTCGGTACATAGAGTTTTAATGTGCCCATTTGCTTGACCACCTGCTCATTCCCACGAGCAAAGGGCCATGTGTAGGTCTTTGGGGATGGCCAGTAGAGGGCCTACCTTAGTTGGGTCGGGACTTGAGAGTATGGACATCCAGAGATCTTGTCGGGTCGGTAAGGGATCGTGGTTTTAATTTAGGTGTCACACCCTAAGTCATTTTATTGTAGCCCCGTACTATCATCTACATATATATTTTGTAATGATTTGGTCGGGGACCGTTAAGGTCCTTCGATGTAAACAATCTTCCAATTCGTTTATGTAATCTTTTATTCGCACAATATTGTTTTTAAATGTTTCGGTTGGTTTTAGCCTCGTAACTAATATGGGGTAGGCGGTAAATGTCTAACCTATATTAGGTACAACAGTAACACACCGTTTTTCCTAAGTATACAAGTCCTACCATTGGATCTAATATCTCTTCATCAAACTTCTCAAGAAGTGGATTGTGAACATAGTCGATTTGAAAAGAATACACCTTAATTGGCTCTCTAACATCGTTGTCTCTATCACTTCACGTGACATTTTTCCTCTTGTCACCCATTCTCATTATTTCATTATGTGGCTCGAGAATTTGAGATGAGGACCAATGTCTATGGGCTAGTTACCAACATAGAATACCATGATTGATGATTTAAATTATTATTTAAATAGATCCGGACGTAGTTTTACTTTAACCTTATGTATATGTGCAGGGAAGGAACTAACAAATTACTTCTACTAAAAAGTGGACATTTTATCATATGATGTAAGGGACATTTAAGCAAGAAGAAAAGGAGAGAATTTTCTTTCTACAATTTGAGAAATGTGGAGGAAAAAAATGCATCCTATTTCCTTACAATTTCTTCCTTCTCAAGTGATTATCGTTTATACAAGCACAGTGCAATAAACTAACTTGCTCTCTCTCTCTTCACATATCATCTTCCCTCTCTAGACAGACTCTTGATTCTGTTATTTCTCTCTGGTTTACAGAACTGCATAGAGTTTAACTCCTCGTCGATTCAAAATTATGAATGGTGCTACTGATGTGTGCCATAACCTGTTATCAAGGGACCCTTGTCCTATACATGGTAAAACTCATTAAAATCTAATCCATTAAACAAAACACTAAGGAAACAATCACAAATAGTTCTAATACATATGGGAAATAGTAAATGCAGCCAGGAGCTGACAGTTTTGAACATGATTAACCCCAATTTATACTCTAGTATTTGGAAGAAGAGGTATATTTCCAGTTGTTTGACAAATAATCAACAGTGTGAATTGTCAACAAGAAAATTGGCCTATGGAAGGTAAACATGATGGATTAAGGTTCTTGATTGCAAGAACTTGATTCCTTATTGGTGAAAACTGAGATGTCAAGATTTTGGCCCCATTTTATTTCATGCAAGGTAGGGCCAAACAAGTTTTCAAAATGAATTGTATAATACTCTGATCCAGTTCTCAAATCAAATCAAATAATAGTCAAACAGGTAGAACTGCTTTTACCGGGGGTTGAAGGGGACTTGTTCGATCATGGAAATTATTGGCAGAATCAACATCTGGTAGAGGACCAAGTACAGAGGGTGCATAACTAACCCCCCCCCCCCCAAAAAAAAGCCACATACCACTCTATCCACACAACATTCATTCATAACCTTGAATATAAAGTAGACTCTGAACCTGTCATTGTAGTGCCTGAACTGGTTGAAGTTATTCTGTCCAGAAGCACAATTTAATGCTCTTCTCCGGGTAAAAAAGACTCAAATATCAATGTTTAAATCACCCAATTTTACCCTTCAGTAGAATAGAAATTGAACCTTCTAACCCTATTCTCTAGGTGGAGAGCCTAGACTTCATAGACCTCATTGTCCATTAAATTGGTCAAAATATCTTCATGAATCACCTGCCGAATCAATCATACAGTTTTGCTTCCTGAGAAATTTCATCAGGTTTGGTCATATAGGGAAACAATTCTGAATATCATGGTGTTGGTTTCATAGGTGAAAAGTGAGACAGCAGTGACCGATAGTAATAGTAGTCAAACAAGCACTGTTATTTGTTCCAATGAAGAAAGGCAACAGACAGAGAACTCTCCTAACCACTGATGATAGCTTCAAAAAAGGTCAAAGCTCAACACAACCCAAAACAATGTTCAAATTACAACTGAAACAACATAGTTTAACTGCTGTACCTTCGAAATAGATGGTTCTTAAATGCCATCTAAGGAATTTCAATCATCATACATCCAAACACAAATGAACTCAAAGACTATTACAGCCTTTATGAATTATTTTGCAGGAAGAAAACTTATATAACATCACTGGATTCACAGGCTCCAAACCAAGCAATAAAACAGCAGTCGCAATCACAATTGTGGTTGTGGCATCAGGGTGTCATGAACGATATTTTATGTGCCGTGGTTGTTATGGCATGATTATTTAATTCTTTTTTACAACAAATATTAACAAATATCAGCCAATATCGGTAAATATCAACCAATATCTGAAATTTCACCAACATCAAGGCAATAAATATGTGATTTTCTAAAACAGCCACATTTCAAAAATTTCATATCGCGGTTGATCCAAAAACCGCAAAATTATGGCTCATACGCAATTGTGGTACCGATATTTCATTGTATGCTCCAAACCCTAAAGCATCTCTGTGTGTCTTTCTCTTAGATTACATCCAACATATGCAACCTAATTAGGAATGCCTGAAACTGATTTTCAATAAATCATAAAAAGCTCAATGCAAAATTATAATCCACATAATCACTACCATCACCCCTCGAGAGACATTTGTCATTGCTGACTTTCTTCACTGTCCCACAGCAGTGGATTGAAGTAGTTTTGAGCAGTTTTTATAGAGCCTCCTCCAATGTAGTGTTTGAGACAAGACTTAGGCTGTTTTGTTGTGCCAGCCTTTGGGCTGGACTTTTGACAACAAGCTGCCTACCCATCCTATCCGCACATGGTTGGGTGGGGGTGTGAGTCTTTGATCGAAGTTGGTCCCAGGCCTTATTTTTATGATATTTTCTCACTTATTTGTTCAATTTAATGTGGTTTTATAACTAACACTATTTTCCCACTAAATTTGAATGCATCAAATTCTTCTGCCGAAGTGGAAAGTTTAAAGGAGATAGATGAGGAGTGAGGTTAATGGATTTTAAATCAATTTTTCTCTCTCTGATAAAAGGGAGGCTTTTGGACTTAAGTAAAAATCTCCTCCTTCTCCTTTCTTGCTTCTTCTTTCTTCCACACTCCCAAGCATTTTTTATAAAGGAGATAGATGAGGAGTGGGGCAAGCAATAAAATCACGGTTGCGGTGTCATAGTGTCGAGGTATCAAAGCGTCACAAATGATAAATTATGTGAGAATTATAATTTTTATTTCACCATATACTCTAATTAGTATTTATTGATCATTTGAATATACATATTCTCACTAGTGTTTTATATTATATTAGAAGTATTTAAGTGAGTCATTATATGCTATATCTTAATAACCCTAAATTAGCTTAGAATGAAAAAAAAGCATGTTATTCAATGGTATAAGTAAAGCTAATAAATAGAAATACATTACTATAATTCAATAGAAACTTTGTCCCCATTTATCGTGCATAAAGACATGTTATTTAGTGGTAAATGAATAAAGATACGTTATTCAATACTTTATTTAGTAGTACTTTATTATAAAGACATGTTATTTAGTGATAAATGAATAATAAAAAACTATCATTCGTGCTTTTTTCATTTATGAATTTTCAATAAATCACCGATTTTTCAGTGCTATTTTTTTTATTCATCAACTCTAATAATTTATCAGTGATTTATCTACAATTTATCGGCCAATAAAGTGTAAAATTTTTTTAAAAAAAATAACGTATCGGTGATTTCATGTTACAACTGATCCAAAAACCACTAAACAGTAGCCACTACGCTATAGCAACACTGCTATTTAATTGTATGGAGCAGGATTAACGGGTTTTACATCGACTTTTCTCTCTTTAATGAAAGGGAGGCTTCAACCTAATTTTTCACATGTCCTACGTAAAAACCTCTTCCTTCTCCGTTCTTGCTTGTTCTTTCTTCCACACTCTTAAACCTGCTTTTACACAAAAAGTATTTGGCAATAGTCATGCAAATTTCATTGCCTCCTATCTTGAGTGCACAAGATCGGGGTCATTGTGTTAACCTTGAGAATGAATCAACATATTAGATTGATACCAAGGTCAGTCCATAATTCGCTTTAGGGCAATGAAGCTTTTCATGGCACAACAAATGTTTGATAAGTGTTCACTTCCAGTAGATTATTTCAGTTATCATTACTACGTATACTATTATTCCAACAATGCTAACGACCATACTTAGTTTTGTCCACAAGGTACACAAGTCATAAACTTTCTATTTCAAAGGTAAATGTAGTCTGGGTTTCCACAAGGCCAAATCTTACTCAAAGAACATCAAATATAATGAACTTTATCTGTATGCTAGGTTGCTCAGCTCATAAGTTAGCTGTACACCCCCCAACAAATATAAATTTGCAAGCAAATTAACGGATAAACAACTTCTAAATAAGAAACATAATATCAACACAACAACACTTTATAATCACGGAACAAAGACCGCAGAACCTAACATATTATTCATAGATTTGGCTAATATTGCAAACAATAGCATGTTTTTTCCGCAGACACAAGCAAGTTTGCTTTTGCCGCAATTTTCACTTCCTTAGCACACAAGGAACATCCCACTTTTTCATTGGCCTAAAATAAGCATGTGCCAGGCATAATTAAAGATCAGGAGAATACACAAGGTCGTGAACGTTTTAATTCATGCTCAGGATACAACAGGTGCAAGCTTAGAACAGGAAAATGAATTGAACTTATAAAAACCAATATAAAGCACAAAGAACAAGTATCCCCAACATTCGAGCAGAATACTAGCAAAGTAGCATAAGTATAGAAAGTAGGTACCTTTCTTGACCAGCAGTGTCCCAAATCTGAGCTTTGACGACCTTACCTTCAATATTCAAGCTCCTTGTTGCAAACTCAACGCCGATAGTGGACTTAGACTCCAGATTGAACTCATTCTTTGTAAACCTTGATAGCAAGTTGGATTTACCAACACCCGAATCGCCAATTAGCACCAACTTGAACAAGTAATCGTACTCATCATCAGCTCTATACCCAGCCATCTCCGGAATTGTGAAAAATTAGAAGCAAAATTTAACTAAGTTGACTGATAAAATATTTCTAGAAAGTAAAGAAGCAAGAAGGCAAAGGGTAGTTCTGCTTTTCCGGCTTTTGGTAAGTCATGGAATTGTACGGTTGTGATGGAGCAAGTTGGTTAGGGGCTACGTTCATGGGCTGCCCGAATCTAGAGATTACCGTAATTCGCAGGAATGATGGTAGGTTCTAATTCATAGGGATCATAGTTTTCGTCATTTATTTTATTCAGAAAATTTGTTTGAGGCCTATTAAGTAAAATTAATAGGGAAAAATCAATATCGTTTAAAATTATTTTGTTTTAAATATAAAATATTATATATATATATATAATTATACTAAGAATTAAAATCATATACAAACTCTAACATAAAATACAAATGTAGGAACTAATTATATCCATTAGATTATATATTAATGAACTATATCTACTTTTTCCTTTTTTATTTAACGTAATCTAATGGATATAATTAGTTCTTATGTTTGTATTTTAGGTTAGAGTTTGTACATGATCCTAACACATTATACTAATATATACATCTAATTATGTACAAATTTATAAACATATAAATTGAATACTAAAAAAAGTAACTTAAATACTAAATAAATTATTCAACTTTAAATAGTTTCACTTAATTAGACTTTAAAATAACTTTTCCTATTTTATTGCTACGGTGTGTTGGCCAAACCTAATACTCAATCTGATTTATGAAAACTTTAAAAAATAATAATAAAAAATAATTTTTTGTATTTTTTATATAAAATAAAAAATAAATAATGAATAAAATTATGACAGATTAATTATTTGATTTCCTTTCAAAAAATTTAAAAAAAATATATTTTTTAATTTTAATTTGTTTCTTAAATATATATTTTTGATACAAAAAAAGCCTAAAGGTACTCCTCCCATCCCTATAAAAATGTGTTTGTTTAGGTTTATACACATATTAAATATATATAATTAATGATATGTTTGCAATATATTTTATTTTATTTTTTTCTATATTTACCATTACATTGAAAATTATAGTAATTAAACCTTTAGAAAAGTTATGTTTCCGCAACAAATTAATTAAAGGTATTATTGATGAGAAACAAAATAAATATAGAAACCAAGTGTAATATTATGAAAGAGACGAAGTAGCTTATAAGCTTTATATATATATATATATATGATAGGTAATTACTTAATAGCTTATAAGCTAATTTTTAAAAAGTTATTTAAAATAACTTATAGACTTTTAGATTTAAACCGATTTTATTAAACATACGGGGAGTATAATCACCTTAAAAATATAATAATGTCAAT
This sequence comes from Tamarix chinensis, assembly GCA_030549775.1. NCBI lineage: Eukaryota > Viridiplantae > Streptophyta > Magnoliopsida > Caryophyllales > Tamaricaceae > Tamarix > Tamarix chinensis. Next base: position 83,220,025 of record CM060173.1, on the reverse strand, counting down.
TTATTCTAGTTTTAACTATTATGCTACAATTGATATAACTTCTTTAATTTGTTAATCATTTAGTAAGTTATCCTCAGCTAATATAGATAAATATTATGTTAGATAATAAATTATAAAATATAACATGAAAACAAAATTATTAAGGATGTCTTCTGTAGGAGTTTATTTAAAATAGATTATCATACTTTTTCCTCATTTTCATTCCATTTTGTGACTTTGCTCTAATAATCTTTTAGTCAACAATTAGAGATTTTAGTTTTTGAAATTTTTATTGTGGGCCCTCTTAAGGAAAAATTAGAAAATTATCTCCACCAAAGATTAATATTCACATAGTAATTAATTAATGCATAGCTAGTTCTCCTGTACAACCATTTACATAGTGAGCATTTTACAACTCGTTGACATATCAACATTCTTTTCGTGTTTTTTTAACTATCTCTAAGAAATAATAAAATTATATCATAATATTTTTGATATTTTCCTACATAAATAGTTATCCGAATAATTTTTTTAGTTAATAATCTTTATTGATCATCAAAATGAGCATTACATACATCCTAAATACAAAACTTCAATAATGTAGCAAACAAGGAAAAGAAACTAGGGGAATTTATGTAGCATCCTACTTCTCAAAAACTTTTTTTAAATTTTTGGTGTTATTTTATGAGTTTTGAATTTTAATTTTATTTAGATCAAATGATTCTATTTAAATCATGATTCTTGATATATTTGTTTTGTAGTTGTATTAATGGTTTTGAATGTATGTTGAAATTAATTTAATTATTTATAGTTGTAGATATTTCTAGATAAATTTATTTATGACTGTGATTTCATTAAGTTCTCGTCATTCAATTTTCGTTTAAAATATTTTTTTCGTTACGTGTTTTGATTTTAGTAACTTAATTTTTTTTATAAATATAACTTTGACATATTATTATGAATCTATTTTGGATTTATATTTTGTTAATAAAAAATATATTATTTTAAATTATAAATTACCTTTAAAGTGGTAAAATTATTTTAATAATTTTTACTCATAGAAAATATTTTAGTCTTTTAAAAAAACATTACACGAGAGTATTGAATAAAAATTGAAAATATTTTCATAATTTATTTATGATTTTCTTTTCAAAATAATTTTCTTGCATTTTTTACATTTTTATTTGCACGAAACATTTTTGGAAATATGTTAAATTATTATTAGTCGCTTAAACTCTTATGAAAAGAAGTTATATTTTTTTTAGATATTTACCAAATGGTTTTTATTAAATTTATTTAATATAAAATCACATTTATCATATTTTAGATATTTTGTTAAAAAAGCAATTGACACCCCTCCCTTTTTCTTTCTTCTTCTTCTTTTCTTTCTCTCCCCACTCATTTTTTTTCTTCTAGAATATTCAAAACCCTAACCCTTGCTCCTACTCCCTTCCACTCCCTCTGCCTACAGACACAAACATTCACCGCCAAGTAAGCAAGGTAATGGACAACATAAGTGAGCACTACAATACCAACACACAACAACAGTGCACTAGCAGTAGCAACTTTCGGCCACAACGAGCCCATCCCAACCACCAGCAAGCAATGCCTAGCCTCTTACAACCTCAACCGATGCTTCTTAGTTTTGTTTTAGCATATTTATGTTAGGATTTGATACAAATACTAGGGTTTGGCTATACCAAACCGATCAACCTATTACGACTAGAATGCTTATTTTGTTTCTTTTTTACCTTATGATAGTTTGAGACTTAATATCGTATTTTAGTATGATTATGGATGATGGAAGTGCACTTCTTTGCATGAATTAATTGACTTAATTGGTAAATCAAATTAGTCTGGTATTGACGATGATATCACTAAGTCCCCTTGGAGGATTATGATGGATAAATTGGAATGATTATGCAATTGTGGTGGACTTGGCATGCTATGCGGGCCATTCTTGGTATATAACTTGGATAATAAAACATTAATCACGTAAAGTGAAAGATTATGGAGTGCTATATAGGTATAGATTATTCAATTCTTAATTAGCTATTGGGGGTTAGTCTGCCTTTGGACATGTTGATTTACCTTCGGATGAGATCCTACTTGATCCTGATTCCTTTCATACTATGCACACTAATGATGTATTGGATGGTATCGATATTAAAGGGCCTGATCAAGTGGTTTATTTGGATTCGATCAAACTTTATGCCATTGGTGGTTCTTTGGCTTCAACCGGACTTTATATCCATTAGACGTTTTCTTTGCTTTAGTCGGACTTGATGTTGTTTGGTTATTGGTTTGACTTCCATAGGTATTGAGAGATAATGACAAATAATCTAGCCCATTGCTCAAAAAGAGGAAGAGAAATATATGTAAATGAGTTAACTAGCTTATAATGTTGTGATTTAAATCTCATGATTAGATAATTGGAATGAACCCTAGAGTTATCCAGTAGCTTACACCATTAGTTTGTTATTTTGTATGATCATATGTTGTCATCCATGACTCATAAATATTGTGATAAGCATAAGGAACTATGAATTCCATATATGTGACATAAAGCATGACACTTCATGAATTCTATATCTATTATCGAACATGATACTATGTTCTTCCACATGCATGATTAATTTACCATAATAAGAACTCCATGTTAGTAGATTACATAAGTTGGCATATTGTTGTATAAGCATGAGCATGTGTGTCAATATGACCTATATGTCTTTTTATGTCCTTATATGCACCGTGAACTCCTATGAGTGAGTAATTTTTCTTATTCAACATGTAGCATACGAATATGTCCATTTGTTTGGCCACATGCTCCATCCCATTATCATAGGACCTTTTGTAAGTATTTGAAGGAGCCTAATATGTGTTTGGGCTTGGGAAAATTGAGCATGGACTTCTAGCAGTTACTCTTTTGTTGGTCCTTGAGAGACCTAAGTGTTATAGATTTACCCTACTTTTATGATTAGACCCTTTTATGTGTTTCGATTCATTTTAGACCCAACATGGTCTTATTATGTAAACTCTAACTCTCGCTACCTTTATGTTACTTATTTTGTGCACTCAATTCTTGTATCTAACATGAGTTGATTTAAAATTCTTAGTTTAGAATTGGTTACTTATTTACTTAATTTCTATCACTTAGGCTTGATTAGAGTAATTAGAGTGTTTCTATTATTATTTAGTCTCTATGGGAATAATAATTTGATACTCATTGTACCTTTTATTACATGCAACCGATATATTTTTTTCAGTAAGTATATTTGGTCGACATCGAGTTTTTAATACTGTTACAAGGGACTAATTTAATAACCCTAGACCTAAAAATTGAAATCTTAATCTAGATAAAATTTTATTTATTTATTTATTTACATTTTATTTTTCTAAATTTACTCAATTTTTTTAGTATTTGGTATTCTTGTATTGGTGTAGGTCATTAGTGCATGATTCAAAGAAATTATGGTAAATTGGTAGCCTTAGATCCAAAGATTGAAAAAGAGTGTCATAAATTAAGGGCGCATTTAAAATCTATTGTTTCCGCGAAGAAACAAAATCAAAAAATGACTCACGGGGAGCAAAATCAAAAACAATAAGTTGGGACATCATTAAAAGACTATATGAAATACCCTAAAAATCCTAGTTTAGGAATTATGAAAAAATAGTGATTTATTAGAAAAAAATTAAGAAAATAAATTACTTATTAAATAGAGAGGGAATTAATTGAGGAAAATAATGAGAAAATAGTAAATAAGTTATTTAGAAAAGTTTGGGCACTCTACTAATTAAAATGAAAGGGGAGGAAAATTTTCCAAAATAGCCAAAAATAATCCAAAAAGGAAATTAAATTACTATTTAGATAATTTTTAAATATTCAAGAAAATAATTATATACATATTATAGCCCAAAAACATCCTAAATAAATTGTACAAAAATTCAAAACCTCAAGAATCCTTTTTCCCTTCTTTTCTTTTTTTTTCTTTCCCTTCTTTTTCTTTTTTTTTTGTATCCTCCGCCGAGATTGGGCCTGCCCGGCCCAATCTCCTTCTCCTTCCCCTTTTCCGCGGCCCAGCGTCGCCTGCTAGCCGCCGCGCGCCCCGTACGCTGCTTTTTGACCTCAGAGCCGCCGAAACGCCGCGCCACGCTTAAGACCTTATGACCATTGTCAGCCTACGACACGACGCTGCGTGTTACTCCCATAACCCTCAATACGCCGCGTATGACTTACGGATTTTATAATCCTTGCCAAACCGGCCGGTTTCCCCCTATTTTCTTTTCCTCCTGGACCGCCGGTCCAGGAGTCGTCTTCTTCCTCCCTCCCGCGCAGGTCTGCAACCTGCCGCCTGCCGTCCGACTGTCCTCTCCCTGCCATCCCCGTCCCTTTCTTCCCCAATTCGACCCAGCACTCCCTCACGCGTCCTGCTACCCCTTCCTTTTTCAAGAAAATGGCCATACGTACCCTGCAAACCGTAGGGCACGCGACACTGCCAACGCTGGTCGGCCACCTACCGCACCTGCCCCCGCGTGCCGACCTTCTTCCCTTCATCGTTTTCCCTCCCCCCACGGCCTATAAATACCCCCTCCTGAACGGCCACAGCAAGTCCTCCCCTCTGGACCTTGCCGAAACCCTGCTTCGCCGCCGCCAGAACAGACGCCATTTCCATCGCCTCCAGCCACCACCGAAACCATCTCTACCCGCTAAACTCCTCCTTGCGCCACCTCCCACGCAATCAAACAACCGTCGCTGCCCTTCCGGCCCCGCACGAGCCACCACAATCGTGTGAAGGTGCCACCCCGAAAAAATGCCACCGCCACCTTACGCCACCCTCTGCCGCCACCTCCGCCGTAATTAACCCCCGTTCCACCTCCCAAAGTGACCAGCAGGTCCTCCCCTACCTGCCCATACCATCCTTACCCCCTGCTTCCTTCTCCACCGGCCTCCACCATTTTCCACCACCTTCTCCCTCCTTCGGCCGCCGCATCCACCACCGCGCGCCGCCGCCCTTCTCACGCCACCACCCTCATTCCACTCCCCTCTCCCTGATGTCTCATCCCCCACACTTAACTTTCCTTTTTCTCCTCCCATCTAACCACCACCTCCATCTTTTCCTCTCTTCTCCTCCCCCATCGCCGCCGCCGCCACCACGCGCCGCCGCCAGACCACCACCGACCCTAGGTGGTCTTCCACTCATCCCAAGCCTTAAACCTTATTTCCATATAGTTGTTATTAAGTTAACTAATGTTAATACCTTTATTATTATTATTATTATTATTCTTTTATTATTATTATTATTAGTATTATTATTACTTTTATTATTATTATCATTTCTAATATTGTGACTTCTGATATTAAAGTTATCATTTTTACCATACTAACATCTCTTGGAACCCTAACTCCTATTATGCTCAACTTTAGTTTATTTTATAAGTGTTAATATTAACAACCCTACTATTATTATTATTATCTCTATTACCTTACTAAGGTTATTATTATTAATACTTAACCATACTGGGTTATTGCTATTGTTATTATTATTGCTAGGGTTATTATGGTTATTATTACTATTATTATCATCATTATTAGTATTATTACTATTATCATTATCACCCTTAGGAATAATTTACTTGTAATATTGTGACCTTATAATATTATTATTTCAAACCTAACACCATTGTTAGACTTAATCTTAAAAACGCTAGAGTTCTATTACTTGAAACATAAGTGTCACTATTAGTAGTCTTATTATTATTATTATTATTATTATTATTATTATTATTATTATTATTATTATCACTATTTTACTATGACTAGTGAACACTAGTATTATAAGAATGGAACTAATGGGCTTAATAAAATAAGTGTAACAATAAGTATCATAAATAACTATATTTTGACTACTAATATTTAGTATACTAATTCTAAGGTAAAAACCCTAGTTTTTGTATAATACCCTCTTTAGTAATAAAAACCCTAATCCTAAACTAGAATAAGGGTTGATGGTACTTGCAAGGGAAACTAATACTTAGCATTTTCCCCCTTTTATAGGTAATCCCGACCAAAGCCCTAAGGAGTTAGAGGAGCGTGCTCCAAGCCCGGCGTCGCCTTAGGTAAGGACGAAGCTAATGGCCTTGTGCTATGTGTGACGTGGATGTGTTGAATGTTGTGTATGACATGCTATGCCATGTATTATATGATTTGTGTATAACTTGTCTTATGTGTAGCGCAGCTTGGAGATTGAGGTATGTTGTATGTGCTTCCGTGACATGAGCATGACATTTATATGTATGATGTTTATGATGTAATATGTTATGGCCCACTAGGACATGCACGTTAGGATAAATGGTAATATGAGTTGGGAACCATCAAGGGAGTCTTGAAGTTTGTATGGTGGGATTGGGGTTGTATGGTGGCATAAACGTTCGTATGGTGGTACTAATGATTGCATAGTGGTATTAATGGCTTATGGAGGTATTAATGTTGTATGGTGGTATTTGTGATTTTTGGAGGTATTAATGTTGTATGGGGGTATTAGGGTTTGTATGGTGGTATTAGGGTTTACATGGTGGTATTAGGGTTTGTATGGTGGCATAAATGTTCGTATGGTGGTACTAATGATTGCATAGTGGTATTAATGGCTTATGGAGGTATTAATGTTGTATGGTGGTATTTGTGATTTTTGGAGGTATTAATGTTGTATGGGGGTATTAGGGTTTGTATGGTGGTATTAAGGTTTGTATGGTGGTATTAGGGTTTGTATGGTGGCATAAATGTTCGTATGGTGGTACTAATGATTTCATAGTGGTATTAATGGCTTATGGTGGTATTTGGGTTCGTATGGTGGTATTGTGATTTTATGGAGGTATTAATGTTGTATGATGGTATTTGTGATTTTATGGAGGTATTAACGTTGTATGGTGGTATTTGTGATTTTATGGAGGTATTAATGTTGTATGGTGGTATTAGGGTTTGTATGGTGGTATTAGGGTTTGCATGGTGGTATTAGGGTTTGTATGGTGGTATTAATGTCCGTATGGTGGTATTAATGATCGTATAGTGGTATTAATGACTTATGGTGGTATTAGGGTTTACATGGTGGTGTTATGGGTGGTATGGTGGTATTAATGTTGGTATGGCGGTATTAGGGTTTTGCATGGGAGTTGATGATCGTATGGAATCAGGGTTTGGAGTGATTAACTCTGGGGCGTTGTGATTAAGTAGGGATGGAGTAACCAATTGTGACTGTTGAGGATAATTAAGGTTTGGGATGGCTGAGTACGGTGGTTATGGTAAAGTAGGGATGAGAGTGGTTAACCACGGGTTGGTGTGGACAATTAGGGTTGGTTATGACTGCTTAGAGTTGTTTGGCGTTATCATGTGTATTATCGATTAAGGGGTGGTTATGAACGCGGAATTTTATTGGTTGTGATGTGTAAAGCATAAAGAGAATGATTTATGCGTATCCTTGGTGAAAACCTTTTGAATAAGATATGTTAAGACATTAACTACTTACAGAGAAAGATGTTGAGCCGGACCCAGACCGGTCCACCGGCAAATAATAGTGGCAGGGTATGTTACCCTCGTGACCGGTCCACCGGCTATAATAGTGGCAGGGCATGGCCCTCGTGACCGTTCCACCGGCTATAATAGTGGGGGATTCCGTACTCAACAAATTAATTAGAATAATGATAAGACATGGGAAAGATACAAACATTTACAGTGGAACACCTTGTGAGTCGGGGCCAGACCGGTCCACCGGTAAATAATAGTGGCAGGATATGTTACCCTCGTGACCGGTCCACCGGCTATAATAGTGGCAGGGCATGGCCCTCGTGACCGTTCCACCGGCTATAATAGTGGGGTTCCCGCGCTCACATGGACTAATAAGGACGATGATGTGAATCAATTATAATTATCAGAGACCTGATGAAAAAGTTATCTGGTTCGTAACCTGTATTGTTATCTGTGTTATTGCATGCTATCTACGTAATTATGCTATGTATGCTATGTTGTGTATCTGGTGTGCGGGCCTTAGCTCGTCTGTTACCTTACTCAGTACGTAGCGTACTGATCATCCGTTTCATGGGTGCTGCTCATTCCCACGAGTAGAGGGCCCATCTGACCTTGTGCAGGTAGGAGACCTCGTGTTCGATGCCTACGATACCTACGAGGCATCGGGTGGGGCCGAGTCTTGAGCCCATCCTGGTTGGGGCCGAGAGCGAGTTGTTCGGACTCTTTTATGATCCTCGCTTTCATCTATCGTAGTTTTTCGTATTTATATTATGTTCGTATTTTGGAAGTGGAACCTTTAAGTTGTAATCTTAACGACATTCTGACGATGGTTGATATCTTGTTTTCACGGATGCTTCATGATAACGATGCGTTTATGTTTTGATGATTCTTATTTACGGTTTCCTGGTTTAGCCTTAGCACTTAGCATCGGAACGGTAGGAGTGAACCGGTCCGGTGCCAAGTGTGGCGGTAACACTCCCAAGTTTATGGTTTTAATTATTTCGCTTCCGCTAAATCTGTTGATTTAAACGAAATTTTTCAGTAGTAAATTTGGGGGTGTTACACTATACTACCCCTAGTACAACAAATTTAGGATCAAACATTAGAAGATCAACAGTTGAGACACATAATTTTGAGATTAATCCTGTAATTATTCAGATGATATAAACTTTGGTCCAATTTAAAGATACACCTAATGATGACTCACATGCTCATATTACTACTTTTTATTGAAATTTGTGATACTTTTAAAATAAATCGTGTTTATAGTTATGCTATTATACTTAGATTATTTCCATTCTCATTATATAATATATCGGAATGATTCAAAGAATTATTAAGGAAATGCCCACATCATGGCTTCCTTATTTGGTTACAAATGCAAATGTTTTATAATGGTGTATCTACTACTAACAATTCTATATTAGATAAGACTCCAAAGAAATTTTATGATTTTATTGATGAATTAGCCTCAAATTTCCACCAATGGCATTCTAAATTGTTCCTGTACAAAGAAATGCTGGAATTCATTCTATAGATTTCATCGCAACATTAGAGACTAAAATGGGTTTAATCACTAAGAAATTAGATAATTTGGATGGTGTTTTCTACATACAGATTCGATTAAATGTATCTATTGGTGACTTATGTGGTGGACAACATGTTAGCACAGAGTTTCAAGTAATTAATGCTTTCCAAACATCTTTTGATCAAGTTATTTATATTGCTAACATTGTGAGCAGAAAAAATAATCAATATTCAAACATCTATAATCTAGGGTGGAGGAATTATCTAAACTTTAGTTGGAGAAATGAAACTCCGGTAAGGCCCCTTGGATTCCCACCAAAAATACCTATGCCACTTGCTTCTAATGCTGCCTTAGCAACCGCATAAACCTTCATTAGAAGAAATGATAAGCAAGTTCATTAGCACTACGATATATATGTTTTCAAAATAAAAAAGCATCAAGGAAGACCTTATAACCACAAATTGGGCAATTAGCTAATGCAATTTGTAGAAGGGTGCCTAACACATTTCCTAGTGATAGGGGAATGAACCCAAAAGAGCAAGTTAATGCTACATCATTAAGGACTGGGAATACGCCACCTGAACCACAACATTAAGAGATAAATAAAGAAGAAGATAAAACTCTAGAATTAGTGTCTAAGTCACAAGAAAAGGTAACTAAGATTCCATTTCAAGAGGTAAAACTATATGTACTTACTCCTTCATTTCCGAGAAGGGTAGTCGAAAGTAAATTAGATGCATAATTTGCTAAATTTTTAGATATTTTTAAAAAAGTGTGCATATTAATTTGCCATTGATTGATATTGTGAAGCAAATGCCTAACTATGATAAATTTCTTAAATAATTAAAATGAAATTAGATGATTATGATACCATTAGATTAAATGATGAATGTTCTGTCACTTTACAAAATAAACTGCCTTATAAGTTGAAAGATCCAGGAAGTTTTACTATTCATTGTGTGATTGGCAATTTGAAATTTGACAAAGGGCTATGTTAATTGGGTGTTAACATAAATTTGATGCCTTTCTCTATTTTTAAGTGTTTGGCTTTAGGAGAGTCAAAACCCACTAATTAATATTCGTTATTGGCTGATAGATCTATTAGTATCCTAGAGGCATAATAGAGGATGTTTTGGTAATGTAGATAAGTTTATATTTCCTATTCAGTTTGTTGTGCTTGATATGGAAGAGGATCAAATGATTCCTCTCATTCTTGGTATACCATTTCCAGCTATAGGAAAGACTCTTATCGATGTCCATGAGGTTAAGTTGATTCTAAGATGAGGAAGTTACATTCAATGTCATTAAAACCATGAAATACCCTTATAAGGTTAACACTTGCTATAGCATTAATGTAGTGGATAAAGTGATTAAGGATTATTTTCAAGAAAGTATCATACAAGATCCTTTAGAGAGATACTCGGTACAATCCAAAGGGAATAAAGATGGAGAAGAGTCAAAGAGGTAATTTAATACCTAAGAGTTCATCTACCTTATGAGAGAAACAAAGTAATCCTTTTATAAGGACTAGAGAGAGATCAAGTCCCAAAGTTAAAACCATCTGTTGAGGAGCCACCGAATTTGGAACTCAAGCAACTTCTCCAACACTTAAAGTATGTTTTTTCTTGGTCATAATGATACTCTTCCTGTTATTATTTCTTCATCATTAAATGAGATATATGAAACAAAAAGTTGATGAAAGTGCTTAGGGAGAGAAAGAAGGCCCCGATATCAAAGGGATTAGTCCTTCCACATGCATGCACAAAATCCTCATGGAAGATGACTATAAGAAGGTGATTTGACCTCAAAGGTGACTAAACCCAACAATGTAATAGGTGGTGAATAAATAGATAATTTAGCTATTGGATGCAGGTATGATCTATCTTATCTCTAATAGCTCTTGGGTTAGTGCTACACAAGTGGTTCCTAAGGAAGGAGGAATTATCGTGGTTGAGAATGATAATAATTAGTTGATACCCACTAGAACTATTACGGGATGGTGTGTTTGTATTTATTTTAGAAAATAAAATTACACCAAAAGAAAATATCATTTTCCCTTCCCTTTATTAACTAAATGCTTGAGCATTTAGTAGGAAATGAATTTTATTGCTTTATATATGGATATTATGATTATATACAAACCCCATACCTCTTAAGGACTAAGAAAAAACCACTTTTACTTAACCTTATGGAACTTTAGAATATAGATGGATTCCTTTTAACCTTTTAATGCTCCTACTACTTTCCAAAGGTGCATGATGGACATATTTTATGATATGGTTGAGAAATTTATGGAAAATTTTATGGATGATTATTTAGTATTTTGCTCATCTTTTGATGCATACTTGAATAAACTTGAGCTTACACTAAGATGTTGTGAGGATACTAATTTTATTTTATATTAGAAAATCTTTCATCTAATGGTGTAAGAAGGTATTGTGTTAAGACATAAGATCTCATGTAAGGAGATAGAGGTAGATAAAACAAACATAGAAGTTATTGAAAAATTACTTCCCCAAAAATGTGTTAAGGACATTCGCAATTTTCTTGGTCATATTGGTTTCTATAGAAGGTTCATTAAGAACTTTTCAAAATTTTCAAAACCTGTATGTGATTTATTGCATAAAGATTTGACCTTTGAATTCTCTATTGTGATCTTAAAGGCATTTAACACTCTTAAAGAAAAACTTGTGAATGATCCTATTATCGTTGCTCCAAATTGGATTCTTCCTTTTGAAATCATGTGTAATGTAGGTAATGTGGCTTTAGGAGCAGGTTTAGGATAGTGTATGGACAAACTTTTCCATGTTATTTATTATGCTAGCAAGACTTTGAATTTTGCACAAAACAATTATGCCATTATTGAAAAAGAATTACTAGCCATGGTCTTTGCTTTTAATAAGTTTTTCCTTTATTTGTTGCTTATTAAAATCATTGTGTATACTAACCATGTTGCTTTGAGATTCCTTTTTATCAAGCAAGATGATAAGCCCATAATTATTTGATAGTTCCTGCTACTACAAGAGTTTGACTTGGAGATCGGGATAATAAAGTAAGCAAAAATAATGTAGTGGGTCATCTCTCCCAGTTATAACCATCATATGAGGTAATTAAGGAGGGCGAGCCTCTTTGTAACACTTTTCTTAATGAGACACTCTATAAGTTACAAATCATCCTTGGTATGCTGATACTAGAAATTACCTTGTAGGTGAAATTCTGCCTAAGGAATTGTCACATCATTAAAAGGAAGAAATGCATGCATGCCTTGAGATATTATTTTTAGGATGATCCTTATCTTTATAAAATATGTTCTTATCAAATAATAAAGAGATGCATCCCTGAATATGATTTTCATTTTATTTTATCTCATTATCATAGTAAATAATGTGAAGGTGATTTTAGACCCACCAGAACTGCAACTAAAGTTCTACAAAGTGGTTTTTATTGGCCAACATTATTTAATAATGTTTATGCTTTATCTAAGGCTTGTAATAGATGCCAAAGGGTTAGATATATTTCTCAAAAATAAGAAATGGACCTTACACATATTTTAGTTGTTGAATTGTTTGATGTGTGAACTATTAACTTTATAGGACCATTTCCTAAATCTATACATAATGAATATATCCTTGTCGTAGGCAAGCATATGTCAAAGTGGATGGAGGCTATCATAACTCCCACTAATGATACAAAATTTGTCACCAAATTCTTGAAAAAGAATACCTTTACAAGATTTAGAATGCCAAGGACTATTATAAGTGGTGGGGTTCTCATTTCTATAATAGATTTTCTGATTCTCTCTTAGGTAAGTATGGAGTTAAAAATAAGGCTACAACTCTGTATCATCCCCAAGCTAGTGGACAAGTAGAAGTTTCAAACCAAGAAATTAAAAGGGCATTAGAAAAATGGCTAATGCTTCTAGGAAAGATTAGTCTTTAAAGTTAGATAACACAATTTGGGTATATAGGCCCGCTTTTAAAACCCCTATAGGAATATCTCCATATAAACTTATTTTTACAAAATCATGTTACCTTCTTATAGAATTTGAGCATAAAGCTTTCTGAGCCACTTGTTTTCTTAAGATGGATTTGCAAGCTGCAGGTGAAAGGAGACTCTTATAATTAAATGAGCTTGATGAATTTCAATTAGGTACATATAAAGATGCTTGAATCTACAAGGAGCATACAAACATGATGCATGATCAAAGAATTACAAAAATAGAGTTTGAAAAAGAGCAACAAGTACTCCTTTTTAATTTCTACTTGTGATTGTTTCATAGTAAGCTACCTTCATGTTTGTTTGGACCGTTAATAGTGACCCAAAATTTCTCTTCCAGAGTGATAAAGATAAGTAATACAAAAAAAGGAACATATAAGGTAAATGGACATTGATTGAAAGTTTACGAATGCTGAGAGATTTAAATGCTCAAAACCATCATACAATTAAAGAATCTCAAGTGAATGTGATTAGAGTTAAGAAAATGACTATAAATGCGCGCTTTATGGGAGGCAACCTAAGTGTGTGTTTAATTTAATTTATGTTTAAAATTTTATTTAGATTTTATTTTGATTTACTAGGCTTTTTTATTTTTTTCCCTTTTGCTTACAAAATGCATAACAACTTAACATTTTCATGAAGGAATTGTAGGGCATAAGGACATACAATATTTGAAACTAAGAGGTAATATAAATGGAGCACATGTGAGGTAACATAGAGTAGGGTTATGTTTCACGACACAAGTCATGATGCCCTATAAACACATACTTCTTCCCTAGTATTTTTAAAATATTATCATCACCTTTTAGGTACCTTCTCTATGCTCTCACTTATACTAAATTTTGCTTTCCTCCTATGTGTGGATTGATTGTCTATTGAGGATAATGTCCATGATAAGTGTGGGGGAGTTTTGGTTTATTTTTATACTTCATTGATTTGCTATATGTTTTATTATTATTATTATTATTATTATTATTATTATTATTATTTTATTTTAGAACTTTTTTTCCTTGAATGTTTTACATGATTTATATTTAGTTGAGTCTTTTTGGTTTTTGTTGATTCTTAGGAGCCCTTAACTAGTCAGTGATAAATATATCTTTGAAATATGACTAAAAGAGGATCACAAAACTAAGATAGAGTTAAGTAGAACTTTTTGTGTGTTAATTTCAATATAGGGAACACATATCTACGTGATTAGATGTGAATGGATTGAGAACATTTATGATTTTAAAACCATCAACATGGTATGTTGAGATTCATTACATCCCATAGTGAGCTATTGAGCCATATATGCCTTCTTTTCTAAGCATTTTATATAAAATCATCTATATTTTATTAGCTTTATTTTTTTCGTAAACGTCATATACACTATTTTTTTTATCAAATTACTTATCTTAGCTCTTGTAATGGACTATAGAGATTACTAAAAGTTTTCATGTGATAATCGAAGCTTTTAAGTTATAACTATCATGATTGAGAAAGTAATAAAGACACCTTAGGATTTACCATCACATAGTCATATAGCCATATAGCTTTATATCCCGTTATTTTCTTATGTACATGAGTTGTACACTCCTTAGTTATCCACTTTTATCCTTTTATATAGAAGTTTATTTTTTTATTACCCACATGTTTTCCCCTAACAAAACCTAAAACATATCTCTACCCTTATTCTAAAAACTAGTATAAATTTTAATGAGACTCATGCAACTGATTCAAGGTTGTATGTGAACAAAGTGTTAAAGAATATCCAAAACGAATAAGTGTGGGAGAGGTGAAAAAAATATAAAAAATAATATATATATGAAAAAAATATATATGAAGAACAAAGAGAGATACAAGAAAAAAAAAAGAGAAAAATTAGTTTATCTCCTTTCTTTTATAGAGAACTTATGAAAATGATGTGAAGGCCCAACTTGAAGATATTTGGTAAGTGTAATGCTATGTTATGTAATGAGAAAATGCCTTGATAAGTTTGAACATATAATACGAGACTCTATATTAATATGATTCTACTAGGTTTTAGGCTATTTTGTTGAATCTTTATTCCCCTATTCTTCATTAAACCCTTAAGCCTAGTCCCTTTACAACATTTATGAAGTCCTATTCGATTCTTAACATAGATTACCTTGATCTATTGGAGATTAGTCATATGAGACATGTATATAGTTCGGTCCATTTGGTCGGTATTTGATATCCTTCATGAGGTTTTTATCCATAAAATATGTGACTTTATTGTTGATATATGTATGCCACTTATTATTTTTATCATCTTATCTCACATATACGAGTTTTCTTATACATATATAGCCATGAATATGAGAGAAAATTAAAAATAAGAGGGTATAACTTTATGAGGATGAATCTTGATTTGACTAAGGTATGGTTAGGTTTTCATTTGGTATTATTGTTTAGTTCATATCTATCATGTTTATGCCTAAACCATATGTTGAAATTAACCCTTTCAAATTTTCAATGCTAAATCTCGATACTATGAAAGTAGAAGATTTTAAGATAACATTAATTAAGGATATTAAAAGTGTGTTTGTTATTTTTATGTGATGTGTGTTTTATTTTGTGGGTATATCATCTACGAAACTCTCACAAGACCTTACTCGTCTTCTAACTAAGGGTTACATTGGGATTTAAAGGGCTTGTGAGACCTACAAAAGTGGCTAGTTAGTTCTATTTTATTTTCTTTTATTTGTATCATTATTTAGAATCATATCTTGTTTGAGGAAAAGCAAGAAGCTAATTGTGGGATCGTTGATGAGCATATATTTTTATCTATTTTATATCCTTTCACTTTAAGCTTTTAGTTATTTATGTGATTAATATGTAAGGTTATTTATATTATTTTTAATTATTCACTTAATTTATAATAATTCATAGGGATTTTATCCTGGAATAATAAATCAAGAAAAACAAAATGAAAAAGTGAGAATAGGAAAAAAAACTAGAAAAGAAAAGAAAAATAAACAAAGAGAGACGACACAAGGGTGCTGTCAAATGAAAAAAAAAAGACTAAGGGCCCAAAAGTCCAAAAGGCCAAAAAGGCGGGTGTAGGAAAAGAGCATGAAGTCTGGGAGACAAAAGAGAAAAAGTAGGTGTAATAGGGGAAGAAATGAGAAAAAAAAAGAGAGGTGGAAGAAGTTGGAAAAGGCATGAGTGCTAACAAAGTGAGGAAACTAGGCTACACAAGTGCTAAAGATCTGAGGGCCATGCATTTTAGAAAAAAGAAAAAGAAAAGGGAGAGCATGCATCACAACAGTAGTAACAGAGAAAACAAAGGTGACGCCAAAAGAGAGAAAGAAAGCACTGATGGTTCATGACACTGAAAAAAACATTTCAGTCTCCCCGTTATCTATGCAATACATTATTATTTTTCGATTTTGATTCTAAATATAAATTATTGTAATTTTATATTCAAATATTTCCATGTTTAACATTTTATGTATAATTTGGATGCTTTCTCTAATATGACTATTTTTATTTTAATTAATATCATATTCTAATTTTATTTTACCAAGGATATGGTGAAACCCTATTATTTATATTGATAGATTAATTGATTGATTGATTAATAGATCACTCTATGTGTTTTACGTAATTGTGTTTAGATTGTGCCTGATTAATAAACCAATCATCTTTAATTAGCGTTTAACAAGTTGAGAAAAGATACGACTACTGATTTTCCACATTGGGTTAAATAGTATAAATAAAAATTGAATGGGTTGTGAGAATAATTACATAATTTCTAGAACAATAGGGAATCATAAATAATTAAGATAACAATAATCAAAAGATGTCTCTAACCAAAAGCATCATCTTTTATTTAATATTTTGGTTAGAGATATCAGGATTGATAATTGAAGATATAGGTACGTAGCTTGAGAGAATGCATTAGTTAAAAATTCCTACTGAAACATCATTAGTAATTGAAAAATTAGGTAATTAATTATTTGGTCATTAAAATTGGATAACGGTGCACCCAGATTCCTTGGTAGCTTTCATTAATTGATTTTACTTTTATTAGATTTTATTAGATTCTATTTTAGTTTTATTTAGTTTATTTAAAATTATTAGTTTAGAATTAGTTAATTCTTTATTTGATTTAGATAAACTAGGTCTAATTAGAGTCTTTGTATTATTATTTAGTCTCTGTGGGAATTATAATGCAATACTCATTGTACATTTTATTACTTGCGACCGATATACTTGTCGATATGTATATTTGCTGACATTAGGACTTGTGGTAGATTTGTGAGGCTTCTAAAAGGGCTTGATAGGTACATGTTTTGGGGACTGATTAGGGTTAAAATACTACTGGAAATAAGGTTTAAAAATGGAGGGAAAATCTTGAAAAAAAATGTGGCTTTAGGTGCCTTTGTTTTGATTGGGTTTTGGATGATAAGGAGAAGGGTTTTGCATGGCTTACATGGCTAGGTTTTGATAGTCAATTAATTTGTCCATGTGAGAAGGGTTTTGTGATTCTCAAATTTAGGAAAATTAATGGCTAGGTTATGATCTTCAATTGTGGATGCTTCTACATTACACAACCACGATAATATCGATATATTTCTCTAAGGACAAATGACATATTTTCCTTAAGAAATCCTAGTTTCACCAGTTAGGCATAACTTCTTCCCAAGTGATCATTTTATCACAAAACTAAATATGCATCCTTAAATTATTATTTTTGACACTATGCCCAAAAATTAAGGTGTAACTCAAACGCCTCACATATGTGATAATGATCCCACCTCTAAGGTTACTATTCCTAATTAAATTCATTTTTTCATTTTATTGGACTTAGGACATTCACGATCACTCCAAAAATTCCACATAATATTATTAAATTATTTTAATTTAATTGACACATTAAAATACCTAAGATTTAATATTTAACATATATTGACCAAATTACCCTTAAGATAGCCAAAATACCCATATTTTTAGAAAAACCTTACGAGTCCCAATCTGAATGATTTTTGGGCTTCTAGTATTTATCATCATGATAATGCACACATACACACACGCGCGCACATACATATATACGTACGTACGTACGTATATATATATATATATAGCTCATATCTCAATTCTTTCACAAATTTTCATCAACTAACACAACATATCATATAAAAAAAATTACTATAATAACATTATTCATGTAACAATTTCAAATATAATATCACATACAAACATACACTTTGCATATAAAAGCCCTATAGGTTTTTTCTTAATAGAGTTTTTTGGCCTTAGCTTAAACACTTTAATAGGTTTACCTAATTAAATTAGCTATTCTATATGAATAGTCAATTAGTTGGATCATTTAGTTGATGGGTTTCACTATGTGTTATTTTTCCTTAGATGTTCTGTGACTATAAGTTAATGGGTCCTAGTAATAGATTGACTTATTCAGCTTGAGTTCACCGTGATTATTTGTTATTTGATGATCTTACTCTATGACTTTTATTTTCATTTTTCCATGTAATCACTATTTTAAAATCATAATTTCAGCTATTTTTAAAAAGAATTTAGCAAAAATCAAAATGCTAATATTATGGTTCCTTGAGTGGTAGAGTTTGGTGTTACCTTAACTGCGACATGTATCCTTACCAAAAGGGCACTAGTATTTAAGCACATATAAGCCTAACCCATCTCCTCCGAGATTATTAAAAAATCACCCACAAAATAAGAATAATACATAATTAGAACTTAAGGGAATTATTACAGAAAAACAAGGTAAAGGATGAGGGAAATGGAAATAGTTGAAAAAATTGGAGGAGATCGAGCTGCATGGGAGTATGTGTGTCAGAGTTCATACCACAAGAGGTAGTGATTAGGTGGAGAATATGAATTTTAGAGTGAAGGGAATGACTATGTTAAAGAAAAGGTTGAAGGGGAACTCTTGTGCACAAAGGGTGTGCATAGGTCAAGAAGGAAAAGTGTGCATAATTGAGAAAGGGAAGAAGTGCATGGTTATGTGTGAAGTGCATAGTCAAGGAGGAAAGGCATGCACGATCATGTGTGAAGCTATGTACAAGTCACATGAGCGAGCGAGAGCAAGAGTGAGTGCGGGAGGGAGGGAGGGAGATATGTGTGAGAGGGTACATGGACTGTGAGCCTCAATGAAAAATGAAACAAATCAAAATAGGGGAAAAGAAAATAAGTGGCTTGGGGTGGTTATCGTTAGGCAACAATGAGGGGAATTGATGGGGAGTTAGTGGTTGTTGGTTGTTTGGGAAAATGGAGGCACTTGATGGTTAGTGGTGGCACGTGGTGTTTATGGTGAATGATGATGACAAGTAGGGAAGAGAGAAAAGATAATAAGGGAATGCTTGAGGTTGTAGTTATCGATCATAATGGAAGGATGGAGTTAGGTGACATAATAAATAATGCAAAGAGAGAGATTTAGACGGTATATATACATACATGGTCATGTTCCTGGTGAGAAACAACAAAGAGGATAAGGGGTGCACACATGTGTAAAGGGTGGGGCTTTAAGCAAAAGTTTCAATGATATATCCTATGGGTTACAGGAGTGGATGGGTTTGATGATGAATGAAACTTGGTAGGATTTAGGGCGGAGGCTAAGTAGGGGGATTTAGTTAGGTAAAAGAAGGCCAAACACGCACTATAGAAGAAGGAGAATAAGGTCGGGTAAGAGACAAATAAAATAAAAGGAGAAATAAAAGGGAAAAAGGAAAAAGGAGTGTGGGATTATAGTTAGTATTAAGTTTAAAAATTGTGAGTAAATATTTAAGTTAAGATTAACATATTAATTATCTAATACTAGGGTTAGGTTACAATATTAATTACCCATAAGTAGAGTTGGATTAAGTCTCGGGTATTACAATCAATGTCTGCTCATTCAACAAAGACTACACTTTAGTATCCAGAAGATGATGGGTGTATTTTTTTTCATGACTTGGCTATATTTATGAGAGAGCATGTGTCACCACCATGTTGGTCCATGAGGAGAATTTGATTTTTGGTAAGAGGAAGCCTAAGATGTAGGATTTCTAAGGAAATATTAATCATCATGGTAATAGATGTTTGAGTGTTCGGTATCAAACTAGTGGTCAGCACCATGGTAGTTAGAGTGAGTTTTGTAGTGGAGGTAGTCAGGGACATACCTACCACTACCATTATCGTTAGGGGTGTGCATTGTCGGATATCCGTATCCGACCAGAAATTTTTTTCGGATATCCGATCCGACCGGATATTCGATATCCTATATCCGAATCCGTATCCGAATACACCGGATATCCGAATACACCGGATATCCGAAATATCGGATCGGATATCCGATCGGATATCGGATATATCGGATTATTGAAAAAAAATCCGATTATTAAATTTACATATATAATCTATAACTAAAATTTTTTTAGCATAAACACTTGTTTAATTATTTAGCTTGCATACAAAAAGATAAAATACATGATTAATCATATAAAAAAAATTAGCGATCAAGATTTGTGAACAATGGCGCTCTAGAACTGTGGAACGACCTAAGTTAAGAGGTTCAAAAAATTTAGGAGTTTTTTTTTTCTGGTTTGGGTGCTTGCGTGTGTGTAGGTCGTGACCTATTTGACTATTTGTAGAGTGTGGATGTTTATTTTAGACTTTAGTTTAGTAAATTATATTTGGACTCATGTACTATAGTAAAAAAATGATCCAAACTTGAAGATTGAAAGAAAAAAATCAGATTATAAATTAAATTATGCCTAAATATAACTCATTTATTCTTAAAACCGGATATTTTTTACGGATCAGATTATCCACAAAAAAATCGGATCGGATATCCAAAATTTTGGATCTGTTTTTTAGGATACCAGATCAGTTTTTCGGATCCCAATTTTTTTGCACAGCCCCAATTATCGTCACTATAAATCAGAACATATAGGTAATGATCATATGGGGAAGTTAATCTAGTGCCATAATTGTGGTCAACTTTGGCACAACAACATTGAGGGCTAAAGCACACCCTATGATAATGGTCAAAGGTCCCAAGAGAAACCTTTAGGTTCTATCATCCACCAATAAAATCCATTTCCATAAGATCCGATGTTTGGGGTGATTTGGTTGGATGGTGAAGTTAAAATAGATAAGAAAGCCTATTTTCTAACGTTTCTCCAACTAGTATGATACCACCTCTTTCTTGGTTGTTTGAGCTACATTGGCTTCATGTCTTGTGTGCTTTTATGGCACTACCCTATTAATAGGGTTACCCTTTTTAATTACCCCCTCATGTGTTTTATAGCTCATTATGTGCATTCGTACGACTAGCCTTTAGGGATGAAGTATATTTTTAAGAGGGTAGTGATGTAACACCCCAAAACTTTATAACCTTTCATTTCGAGTGCTTAGCCTTTATTCCAAACATAACCCTAAAATCTTAGCTTAATTATTTTTATTATTAGCCTTTGATCTATAATCTAAATAAATTATCTTAATTATTTTTATACTTTTCCTTTTATCATCAACCTCACCCCTAATCAGTTAATTTTTTATGGATTGTTTGTCCTAACATGGTACCCTAACCTAACAAAACTAAACATAAAATTAAAATCAATCATAGTATTTCCTAACACCTAACCCTCCTTCCATCTTCCTAACTCACACAACACCCTTATTATCCCATTTTCTCTACCATAAAACACTCCCCATGTCTCCCTCATTTTTTGAGGAACAACTACTCATTCTTGTTTGAACCATTTACACCATTGGCTACATATATTTAATTCCCACTCTATTTTTCATTTGAATTTGATGTAGGATCATCTATAGATTCTCATGCAAATAAGGATTTTTCATTATTAATAACGGAGCCTATTACAATATGTGTCTTTGATGATATAACTTTGAATAACCATGATAAGTATATTATAAGTGATTCTTATAGGTATGTAACATATTTTCAAGGAAAATATTCAATAAATCAACACACTTAAGATTGCTTCTTATATTACAAGTTATTACAAGTTAAATAAGCTATTATGCATGGAAGTCAAACTTTCAATTCAAATAAGACCTACTTATTATTTTTATGTAAATTAGGACCTTTCTTTAGTTTTATCCATGTAGTAAATAGCTAAGTTGTTTATAATAATTTGTTGTTCGATTCATATATTGTATAGGTTAGTAATATGTTGCTATTAGAGGTTATTATGCTAGTTAACAATGTGTACATTAGCTTGGCTATCTTAGTATGTTACTTAGAAAAGTATAGCTACCTATACACACACACACACACACACACACACACATATGTTGACACTCTAGTAATATAAGAAGAAGAAGAGTCAGATATTTGAGTAAAAATCACAAGTTAATACTTGGTCATTTCTCTCTTTTTAGTGACTTTCTTCTGAAGACTACTTTGAGTAATCTTAGTTAGAGCCTTTAAATGTGTTCTTGGAGAAACATTCAAAGATGCATTATTATTGAATTCTTGTTTAATCTTGTTTGAATATTCATAGTTTTCTTTAAGTCTTGGTTGAATTTTGCTTGAAGATTCACATTCCTCACCTTAATCTTCAATCTATTGTGACACTTTTCCTTCTAAACCTTTGAATTCTCTCTTTCCCTTTGAAGGTCCACATAATTTTTGGTATTAAATCCAGATTTGCTAATTCCTTCATTTGAATAGCCAACCCCATCTTCATCTTCCCTTCATGCAAAACCTACATGCAAATGTATGCAACGTAGCCAACTGACCATCTAGTGTATCTTTAAAGTCTTCTTTGTATCTTTAACCTTCAAAGTTGAATCTCTTATAGCTTTCGTTTCCCCTTCTTGAATTTGAAGAATCAACTTTATTGATTCTTCATTATTTCTCCCAACATACATTCAAACCATTGAGTGTCTTAATTCAATCAAGAAGAATATTCATTTCTTCCAACAATACTTGAACATTATTTAAATGTTATTTATATTCTTCCATTCTTTACTTTTTTTCACTCATTAGTAAGAAACTTGAACCATTCTTAAGCTTCCATGGGACATCTTCAAAGTTCATTCCTTAATTCTTGTCTGTGCACATTCAATTATCTTCTCCATCAAGAACTCTTCATTGGGCATCAAGAATTGGTGGTAACCCTCTAAACCAATTCCCTTTCATTCCTAATCCATATTGTTAAATTAGAATTCTCTGAGATTCTTGAATCTCCATCAATAAATAACTTTGAGCTACAAACACACCTCCACCCGAGTTATTTTAGCAACGTGTAGTAGCAATGGATGAAGAAGTGTCTATGAATCATATGTTCAACACTCTTCAACAACTTATAGAAAGTGTGCATGTCACTAACACATAGCTACAACAACTCCCTTCCATTCAAATCCAACTTCAAACACTAGAGACAAGGTTAACCGATCAAGAGACCCTTCAACACATGCACAACATCATAGAAGCCACCAATGATTGAGCTGAGGACATGGTGAGAAGAGCCATCCAAGCAAGAGGAGGCCACATCAACAAATGAATGGAATATGAAGAAATAATGAAAAAAATGTCGCCAATGATTTTAGCCACAATAGATGAGCCCATACAAATCATCAACAAAGTTATAACCATATTGAAGATAAAGGTATTAAGATCGACCCCCCTAATTTTTATGGTGAGTTGGATGTTTGGTTATTTTTTGAATGGTTGCATGAAATATAATTTTTATTTGAATTTATATAGTATGATGATGATCATAGATGTAATTTAGCAACTCTTAAATTTAAAACGCTTGATAGGGTTTAGTGTGACTATATCAAGAAATCTAAATGGCAAGAAAATAGTAAAATCAAGTCATGGGATAAATTGAAAAAATACCTAAGGAAGAAATTTATTCCTAAAGAGTGTAAACAAGAAATTTATGTTTAATTGACTAATCTTAGGCAAGTATTACTTAGTGTAGAGGAATAAACTATAGAATTAGAAAGACTAACACTCTTATATGACATGAAAGAAAGAAAAGAACAAAAATTTGCTAGATATTTAGGTGACCTTAATAACTTGATTAGAGAAAAATTTGAAATGTTTTCCTAATATTATCTTGATTATTTAACTATGTTATCTTTAAAATGTGAAAGAAAAATTAAGTCTACCAAGGTCTATGCTAAAACAAATGCCTTAACTTACTTCAACAAAAAACTATTCAAATGCATCTACTTCATAATATGGGACAAATATATCTTCAACTAATGATAAGAAAGTTATCCCTAATGGAGATGAAATAGATAAAAACAAGGCAAATGAAATTTTTAATAAAAAATATTTTAAATGTAAAAGATATGGACATTTTTATAGGGAATGTCTTAACCAAAGAATTTTAACCTTACATGAAATAGCTACTATGGAACAATGTGATGATCATGATGATTTAAAGATTAAATCTAATGATGATACCTTGAGTATGTATGAAGAAGATGGTAATCCATGCTTTTTTACTTCAAAGGGTATTACAAATCCAACCTAATAATCCACCTACACAAAGGGATAAAATTATTAAAACCGTGTAGAATTGGTGATAAGGTTTGTAGTGTCATTATAGATAGTAGTTTATGTACTAATTTTTCTAGTGAAATTATGGTTAAAAAAGTAGGTTTAGTGACTAGTAATCATCCTAAACCCTATTCATTATAATGGCTTAATAAAGATAAAGGTGGTAAAGTAGATAAGCAAACCCTAACTACTTTTCGTATTTATGACTATCATGATAAAGTATTATATGATGTATTGCCTATGACGCTTGTGGTATTTTTCTAGGAAGACCATGGAAATATGATATAAATGATATTCATGATGGTTATAACAATGAATATATTGTGCTTAATGGTAAAAATAAATATAAATTGAAACCATCTCAATGTGATCATATGAAACTTATCGAGACTAAGAATAATTTATTTTTAAGTGAAAAAGATATGATTAATTGCATTGAGGATGAAGGTGTTTGCGATGCTTTAATACTAAAAGAATATTAATTTGGGGAGAAAATTTATGAAAATTCAAACCTTACTATATTACTTGATGAATATAATGATGTATTTTATGAGGACTTACCTCCTGGACTACCAACTATTAGAGGTATAGAGCATAATATAGATTTAATTCCTAGAATGCCTCTAACTAATAAACCTACTTATATATGTAATCAAGTGGAAGTTAAGGAATTACAAAGATATATACAAGAACTAGTAGATAAAGGTTATGTGAAAGAAAGTATGAGTCCTTGTTATGTATCTGCTTTGCTAGTTTCTAAAATGAATGGTACTTGGCACATGTGCATATATTCTAGAGCCATAAATAATATAACTACCAACTATAGATTTCCTATACCTAGACTTGATGACATGCTTGATGAACTTTGTAGTGCACTTGTGTTTTCCAAAATTGACCTAATAAGTGGTTATTATTAAATGAGAATTAGGGAAGGAGATGGTTGGAAAACAACCTTTAAAAATAAATATGATCTTTATGAATGTTATGTTATACCTTTTGGGTTGTGTAATACACCTAATTATTTCATGAGACTAACGAATGAAATTATTCATCCTTTCCTAGGTAACTTCATTGTGATTAAATGAGACTAATTATTTCACCTAATTATTTCCTAGGTAACTTCATCCTTTCCTAGGTAACTTTATGAATGTTATGTTATACCTTTTGGGTTGTGTAATACACCTAATTATTTCATGAGACTAACGAATGAAATTATTCATCCTTTCCTAGGTAACTTTGTAGTGCACTTGTGTTTTCCAAAATTGACCTAATAAGTGGTTATTATTAAATGAGAATTAGGGAAGGAGATGGTTGGAAAACAACCTTTAAAAATAAATATGATCTTTATGAATGTTATGTTATACCTTTTGGGTTGTGTAATACACCTAATTATTTCATGAGACTAACGAATGAAATTATTCATCCTTTCCTAGGTAACTTCATTGTGATTGGATGACATGGTAACTTCATTGTGATTGGATGACATACTTGTATATAATAAGAATGAAAATGATCATTTTATGCATCTAATGAAACTATTTGATAAGTTAAGGGAAACTAAACTATATGGAAAATTAGACAAATGTGAATCTATGATTCCAAGTATAGTTTTTCTTGGTTATATTATAAATGGAGAAGGTATTAAAGTTGATCCTACTAAGATACAAGCTATTAAAGAGTGACCTATTCCTAAGGATGTTTATCAAGTAGAACTTTTCATGTGTTAGCAAGGTTTTATAGGAGATTGACTATGGATTTATCTACTATAGCTGCACCTATTACTCAACTCATGAAAAAAGAGGAATTTAATTGGGGAAATGAAGCCACTAAATCTTTTGAAATTCTTAAAGATAAATTGTGCAATGCTCCTGTATTAGCTATTCCTAATTTTGACCTACTTTTTCAAGTAACTTGAGATTCTAGCAGAAAAGGTATATGAGGATTTCTTTTGCAAGAAAAAAGACCTATTGCACACTTTAGTGAAATTGAATGGAGATAAATTAAATTATTTGGCATATGACAAGAAATTCTTTGCCATCATATGTAGTTTAGATACATGAAGTCATTATTTGAGGCCTAAACCCTTTTGTATTACATTTTGATTATGAGAGTTTGAAAATTTTACATGGTCAAAAGACATTGAGTCATTATGTGAGGCCTAAACCCTTAAGAGTGCTTCTTATGTTACACATTATTGCAATTTAAAGGAGCCATTATGCATAAAAATCAAACTTTCAAGTTAAAAAAGACCTAGTTATCATTTTTATGTAAATTAGGACTTTTTGTTAGTTGTTTTTATGTAATAATTAGCTTTGTTTTTTTTTATAATAATACGTTTTTCAATTCATTTATTGTATAGGTTAGTAATATGTTTCTATTAAAAGTTAGTGTGTTAGTTATCCGTATGTGCTTTAGCTTTGCTATCTTAGTGTGCTATGTAGCAAAGTATAGCTACCTATATGTATACATAAGTTGACACTCTTGTAGCATGAGAAGAAGAAGAGTTGAATATTTGAATAAAAATCACAAGTTAATACTTGGTTATCTCTTTCTTTAGAGTGAATTTCTTCCTAAGTATACTTTGAGTAATATTAGTTAGAGCTTTAAATGTGTTCTTGGAGAAGCATTCAAAGATAAATTATTGTTGAGTTCTTGTTGAATCGTGTTTGAAGATTCATAGTTTTCCTTATGTCTTGATTGAATCTTTCTTGAAGGTTCACATTCCTCTCCTTAATCTTCAACCTATCAAACAACACTTCCTTTTAAAGCCATCTTTGTGTTGCGTTGAGATCCATCTTCATCCATTGCCACAACCCAACACCCAACTCCATATTACCTCATAGCTGCAGCCTTACCCTTTCTTCTAGGTTTCTTTTCCTTCAAAACTACCAACTGCCATCCTCATTGGCTTTCCCCCCTTATATTTTATTTATGCCTCGACCATCCCTCATTTGTGCTAGCACCACCACCTCCTCACACTTCCTTGCTTAGGTAGTAGTGTGTACCACATTCTCCAAGTAACCATCATCTTTGCATGTTGGACCACACCATCATTGGCCAAGCCACTCTACAATTCCATCCTCCTTTTACTTTGCCACCACCTTTGCCCTGACCTAACTGCATTATCCCCTACCCATCTATACTGCCCCCTGTGTTGATGGCCCTTTTGTATGCCCAATTCACACAACCTAGTATGTGTTGCATGAGTGGCTCATGTTGGCACCCCTGTATTGTGTGAGTTTCCTGATTTTATTAGTTTTGAATTTTTATTAAGTGTTGCTTTTTGGTACTCTAAGATAATGTGTTGTTAGTTTTTATTTATTTTTTATTAGGTAAAGGAGGATGATTAATGGATACTAAGCATTAATATTAGGTTACTTATATTTGAACCTTTTTTAATATTGGAAATTAGGTAATCCATATACTTAAATAAAATATTAATTATTATACGATATCATATTAGGGTTCTAATGTTTTAAGTTTCACTTATTGTTTTAACCATTTATTATTATATTGTATTCATTTTCCCTAATAATATTAGCATGAAATTATGTAAAGTGTAGCATTTTAAATTGTTATAATATTATGTGTACCAAAGTATGCTAGAATAGGGTTAAGGGCGTGGAGTAAATATGCATGATGTAAATGTATAATATAATAGTTTGTGCATGCTTACGCGTATTTTTAGCAAAATTACTATAATTCTATGCCTTATGAGTAATTTGGTCTTTCAAAGTATGCTTGATATGTATTATTTATTATTGAGTATTGAAGTATGTGATTTGATGACTTAGAAACACATGTTAGGGTTTTATATGCTAAATCATGTGTAAGAGCAAAATTATCAATTGTTGTGTCTAATAATTTAATTACATTCTAAAATATTTTAATTGTTGTATTTTACACTTTTTATGACAAATTATTAAACAAAATGAAATTGGTATTTAAAATTGATAACAATTTTGTAATTATGATCTCAAGGGCATTTTAGTTATTTTTGACTTAATGAGCCTAATTGTAATAAATTGAACCTAGGATAACGTTAATAGATTATTAGGTTAATCTCAGTTTTGACTTTTATTATGGCTATCTTAAATAACTAGAAATAAGTAAAAAGGGTTAAGGAAATTGGATATGCTTGTGTATTGTGTGATCTTGTGAGTTATATGTAATGCATGCCTTATTCTATTGACGTGTCTTGTTATCTTAGTCGGTGCGTAGCATACGCATCATCCTTTTTATGGATTCTTTTCAATTCTACGAGCAAATGATGCACTATTTCACAATTATCTATTGATTTGATGCTCTTGATGTAATTGCTTTGAATGAGTGCATATTTAGCTTGTTATTAGAGTATGATTACCTAAATATTCTTCTTTGTGTGTGGATTTTGTAGTCCCCTCTTACCTCTTGTCTCTCACTTATATCATGTTTCATAATTTTGAATCATTATAAAATTAATTGTTTTCCACACCTGATCTATAATATCTTTTCCATATTGAATGTGTTGTAACACATTGTATTTTTATTTTTTTGTTTTCACAAAACTTGTTCTAGTTTTTTTATTTTGAAAAATGGGATATTACAAAATATACCCGCCTATGACTACATCAAGAGGCCTTTTATGTAAAATGCCCATTTTACCTCTAATTATATTAACACTTCTAAAACATAAATAAAATAGCAAACCCATTTGCAAATTTATGAAATTTTATTTAATGCATGCTTATATCAAATATAACAAATTATAAGCTCATTTTTATTTCCACAACAACGTAAAATGACCATAACTTGCTACGTACTTAGAATTCAATCATGTAATTTTACATATCTACCAATTTAAGCATGAAGAATAACATGAAACTCATAAAAGCACCCGTAATATGAAAAAAGTCACAATAGTATCATAAAAACAAAATAAAAGTAACATGCTCATGCTCAAAAGCCAAAAAGGTCGAGAACCGCCCTAAGTCCCAAACGGTCATTTTTATCCACAAATCAAAACCAAAAAAAGTTAAAATACTTCAAAAAGGACACTCCCATAAAATTAAAAAAATGACAAGGAAAGGTTATACCTATCTCTATGGTTGGGTGAACTTGAAATAGAGAAAAAGAACAAGGATTTTCTTCAAGATATGTAAAGCCTTAACCCATCTTTGTGTAATTAAATTGAAAGTGAGTTAAAGCTTAAAGATTAGAAGTTAAAATGATCATAGAAAATTCAGAAGGTGAAAGGGAAAATTGGTAGTTTTCTTGGCGTGGAAAGAGCTTCTAAGACTCTAATGAGGATAAGAATGACATGGGTTTATGTATGAAGATAATGTGTTAAATTAATGAATAATAAAGTAAAGGTAATTAACAATAAAATTAAAACCAAAGGGGGGCACCAGGTAAATATCCTTTGGGATGATATTATCCACCCAAATAGGTAAAAGAGAATGGATAAGAATTAATCTCATACATATTAGAAGATATTGAAAGGAGGAAAAGGATTTTGGTGTCTAAATTTAACTTATAATGGAAAAATAAATAAAAAATACTAAAAATAATCACATAATATTTTTAAATAATTTTATGATTAAGAACATCAAAATATAATGATTTACAATTTTTAGTATATTTTATATAGCTACAAAGATTGTTTTGGAACTTAAAATGATATTAGGGATAAATGATATAGGTGAATAGTACTTTCTAATCAAAATCTTCATTTTATCATTTTAAAAATGACCAAGATACTCAGAGAAAAAATTAATGAATTCAAATGTCAATGAATTACAAGAGTATTAAAGAAGTTTCATTTCCATATGTGACTCAAAAGGTTTTTAGAAATCAAAATTGTAAGAAAAATTTTAAAAAATGGATCAAAATGTTTTAAAAATATAACTAGGGTTTAATCAATTGAAAGATATAATAAACCTTACTTTGACTAATTTTCTCATTCTAATACTAATACTAATACTAATAGTAACACTAATAATTTTTTTATTTTTATTTTTATTAAATAAATTTTTTTAAATATGGAGTATTATATTATGGATTTAGGCATTAGAGTTTAGGAAATAGATCACACTCACCATTTTTCAAATTCGGGTTTTTGCAACGTTGATTTGCAAAGTGTAACACCTCTAAATTTTGAATCAAAAAATTTTATTTTGAAAAAAATGTAGAAATATTTATAAAAGTAAAACTAGGGAATGCTACTGTCACATCAACCATAAGACATGTGTGATAATTACCTAGTCCATGACTAATGCAAGACAAAATGAAACAATACCGAAAGAATGTGAGCTCTACTAATAATACAACAATCTTAAGATAAAAATGATGATAATACTAATATAGATAACAGAGAGAGTTTACAAAACATAATTGTAGGAACAAAGCTAAAAGTTTAAATAACAAAAAAAAAACAAAAGCATCCCAACATAGTGGGAAAAATATATTTAACTAGTTAGACTAACTCTTAGCTAAGCGGAAATGTAAGTCTCAAACTCTAAGAAATGGCTAGCTACTGACCCACAAAGTCATCCTTATAATCTTCTAGCTAAGAATTATAGCCCTACAAATTGTCTTCTATTCACCAGACTATAAACTAAATCATCACAGTAACCATACAAATGTGGTATCAGTATGGTAAAATACTAGTAAAACAAACTACCTGAAATATGGTAATGGCTCATTTTACACCTTGAAGTCACATAATAGCATGGTGATAAGTATAGTAACATAGTATAACATTTAGGCCCATGATAGCAATATACAAGGAAAAATTGCAAGGAAATCATTTAAGAATAATAATACAGATCATACATTAGAATCAAATAGTGGAAACCATATTATACATCTTCCTTTAGTGATCACATATTTTCTAATTATTAAGATATCCATTTGACCACAAACATTTCTCTACCATGAAAAAATTCATGGCATCTTACACACACAATGCTACACCATACCTACTATACAGAGTCAGGAATCATCAAAGGGGTTTTTCTCTAGGGATACCATAACCACCACATATTGAATGCACCTGTCACGAGGGCTAACACACAATGGGATGCCATATCCACCACAAATGGTCAAAGTACATTAAGGAGTCTTGTACTAGGATACCTCACCCACCACACCTTGAATCCCTCTATTGCAAGGGCTAAAAAGTTGAGATACTACACCCACTTAAGTAATGGATAATATAAAATGCTAGGGTCTTGTACTAGGATATCTCACCCACCCAAATTGGACACCGATGTCATGCTGACATACCACAATATGATCCTATACCTCAAAAATATGTACATACCCCTGACTAATCACAACTAGGTAGAGAAAGAAATAGGTATTGAGTGAATAGATAAAGCCCATGTTTGGAGTTACTTATAATCTAAAAAATTTCTAAAATAAGTAGTTATCATAGATAATTACTTTTAATAAGTAAATCCAAACAACCTAAAAAATATAGAGTGGCCCACCCATTAACTCTAAGCTAGCTACTCCAAGAGTTGGAGAAAAAGGTTTGAACAAAATCTTAACCCATTATTTTTAATTACCATGTGATATCATAAATCACAATTTAATTCCATTAATAATCAATTGGGTATTTTCAAGTGATAACACCAGATAGAACAAAAGGCATATAGCCACCAATTGGGTATTTAGAGGTTATATCAAACTTAACTACTCAAGGCCCATAATATCATTATTTTGATCCATATTAAATTTAGGTTAAGCATGGTTGAAATAATTATTAAAATGCTATAATTATATAGAAACATTAATATAGTGGTGTGTCTACAGTTGACATGCAATTTAAACCCTCTTATTGATAATTGTAGTACTATTAAATAAGGGTATCGTTTTATACCAAGGATTGAGAGGGTTCACATCTATTTAACTAGCTTAAAAATAATAAAAATAAAAACCCTAAATCACATAACATAAATAAATGAGAAAAACACTAATCTGGGTTTTAAAAAATACAAAATAATAAAAGTAATAAAATAATAATAATAATAATGGATAACTGCAAATATAATAAATATGCTAGAAAAATTAAAATCTACTAGTAGATTAGGTCAAAATATAATACTAATTTCTAAGTTAATATTTAATTATAAGAAAGATATTAACCAAGTTGTAAGCCAAAAGTAAATCTCTACATCTTATATTACTTCCTTAAAATAATTAATAAGATAAAGCACCAATATTAATCATATTAAACACTAGCAGTATAGTAGCAAAAACGATTCCTATATTTAGCTAGATTTAATGCATTAATTATATTTGGAAGCATATTAATCTAAGTACCCAAACTAGTACACTAAGCATGTCTAGTAGTATTTTCCTTCTTTGATTCACCCATATCTAAATGTTTTACTATTACGCTTAGAAACATAAAACTATTAGGTGCATTGTTATCTATCTAGCTATAATTTATACATATAAATTCTAGCGTATTTATATGGCCACCTAGTAGGTAAATAATCATAATATTATCACCATGAGAAAACTAGAACAAGGCAGACACTATAGAAATTATGCTTGACAGAAATATATATATATATATATATATATATATATATATATATATATATAAACAATAGCAATTCAAATAGAGTCAAAAAATAATCTCATGAAACAAAGAAACATAAAATCATATTTTAAATCCTAATTTAGGGTTTTAGTCTATTCCCCAACAATAAATAATCAAAAAAACATAATAATAAAATTAATTACACAAAAATATATATCCAAAAATATAAATTAAAAATAGAGAAAGAAATAACTGACATTAATTATGGATGAAAGATCAAAATTTATTCAGATAAAAAAGTCATCTAAAATAAATTCTTTCAAGTAAATTTTTCTCTACTCTTTCTTCTTTCTCGAATGCCTTAATTTCAGTGCAATTATTTTTTTCTTTTCCCGGCGCAAACTAGTGCTGCCTAATTTGCTCCCTTGTCATTTGTCCTTATGCCTCATGCCTGTGCGGTACCTTATTTTATTTGTCTTCTTCTGCAGCAACCTCGTGTTCTATGTTTCCTCCTTTTCTCATGCCAACCCTCCTTTTCTATTTGCTAATGCTCCTTTTCTATTTCTTTTACTCCTAATGGCTCTCTTTGTCCTTCTTTTCGTTCTTGCGGTTGCAGCTAGGGCTGTGTAGAAAAACAGGAATCCAAAAAATCGATCCGGAATCCGAAAAAATTGATCCGAAATTTTGGATATCCGATCTGATTTTTTAGTGGATAATCTGATCCGCTAAAAATATTTGGTTTTAAGAATAAGCCAGTTATATTTAGGCATAATTTAATTTATAATCTGATTTTTTTTCTTTCAATCTTCAACTTTGGATCATTTTTTTTACTATAGTACATAAGTCCAAAAATAATTTACTAAACTAAAGTCTGAAATAAACATCCACACTCTACAAACAGTCAAATAGGTCACGACCCACACACACGCAAACATCCAAACCAGAAAAAGAACTCCTAAATTTGTTGAGCCTCTTAACTTAGGTCATTCCACGGTTCTAGAGCGTTATTGTTCACAAATCTTGATTGCTAATTTTTGTGGATATGATTAATCATGTATTATATCTTTTTGTATGCAGGTTGAATAATTAAACAAGTGTTTCTGCATAATTTTTTTAGTTATAGATTATATATGTAAATTTAATAATCGGATATTTTTTTCAATAATCGAATATATCAGATATCCGATCCAATATTTCGAATATCCAATGTTTCGGATATCCGGTGTATTCGGATGCAGATTCAGATATAGGATATTGGATATTCGATCGGATCGGATATTCCGAAAAAAATATCCGTTCGGATACGGATATCCGACAATGCACACCCCTAATTATAGCTGCTTTTATTTTCTTTCTATCGCAACCCTCCCTTTTTCGAGGGGTTTTTTTTTTTGTGCCGTGCGGCTACCCTATTGCTTTCCTGGCCTCTTTTCTTTATTTTTATCTAGCTCTCCTCCTCGACTATCCTTTCTATGTTGATGGCTCCATGGATCTCTTCTTACGCGACTACCCCCCTTTCTTTTATTTTTTGTTCCTTATGCGGCTCCTTTTATTTCTTCTCAGGCCTTTCGGCCCTCGACCCTTGGGTCGTTGGTCTAAAGGTCCAAACTCTTTTTTTTAAATTTATCAATAAAATAAATTTTAAAAAATTAATAAATAATATTATACTATAAATTTATTTAATTTATTTAATTTTATTTCAAATAATAAAATTATATAATTATTATCACTTAAGCATAAAAACATAATTATTTATATATATTACTTAAAAAATACCAAAAACTAAGATTATAAGAGTATAAAATATGTCAAAATATGAACTCATCATGTAGAAGGCCTAAATAAAGCACATTAAATATCAACATGGTAGAATCAAGAAGACCGATTGGCTGATCTAGTCATACCAAACCTGAGAAAAAAATAAAATCAGTGAATTAATCAACATGTTGGTCCCAATAATTGACTGTTCATAAGAATCTGTTAACCAAAGCGATGGGTCTAAGTAGATGCTAGACCACTTTGGTCACAAAGTAATTAATTGATAGGTTTGGTAAATTGGCTGACTTCTCATGTAAACCAATTGGCTAGTTCATCAAACCAATCGATTGCTCTTGCAATCAGTTGATCAAAATTTCCAAACAAATTGACTAGACTGGTCTGAAAAACATGTAGACCTATGATCCACTTAACAAAAAATTACCCAATTTTTTCACATAAAAAACATAAAAGACATACTACACATAAAGTCATATAACTACATGATATAATTAACACTTAACAAGATCATGCCTCATAACAAAGAAATCAAGGCATGCTTAAACTTAAAAGATGAAAACTTTACTGTATGATTGAATTTAAGTGCTCACTTAACTCATTAACAACATAGAAATACACTAAGAACATGAAACTACTATAGATAACAAATTACATTATTCATATTATAGATAAGATTGACTTACCTCTAAGTAAATCTTCCAACACGAAATAATCTTAACTTGACGGTTATCTACCAAGACCTCAATTCTTAAGAGAATCAAGATTTGAAATTAAAAACAATTTTCCAAAACTTAATAAAATAATCAGAATAATAAGTAGAAAAATTCCATAACTCAACATTTTCTCAAAACAAAATTTCAAGGAGAATAAAGCTAAGATCTTTAAAATTTCTCTAAATCTTAATCCTTCATTCCTTAAGAGAAATAAGGGAGATTTAAAGGCAAGATTAGGAGAATAAAGAAGAGATAAGAGTCAACTAAAGGATGAGGAAATAAGAAAAAAACCTTTATTTTTCTAGCAGAAAAGAGAATGGAGAAAATGAAGAATGCCCAACACTTAAGAAATTTTCACAAATGAAATGGGAGGAAGTGTAGTTGATAAGGAGTGAGAATGAATCAGGGATAGAATGTGTGGAAGAGAGTATTGGTCTATATCCATAAGTGAGAGAGAGAGAAGTCTAACTTAGGTTGAGTGTGGGCAACCAAGATATAAGGGAAACACATAATGAGGTAAAGGAGGTAGAGCTTAACTAGAGAGAGGCATAATAGAGGATTGGTTAGTCAAAGAAGAGGCGTAGAAAGTCAAACACACATCCATGGCTAGTATAAGAGAGAGGAAAGTAAAGGAGAAAAGAGAGAAGTTGAGAAATGCCTTAGAAGTACTTTTGGGTTTTTTTAGCTAAATAAAATCATAAAATGATCTAAATAATGTAAAAATAATCCGAAAGCACAAAAATAGTCTTATTAGCATAAATAGATTCAAATTAGAAGTATTCATAAACATTAGAAATATATTTTAATCAAAATTAAAAAGTAATTTGAAATCGTAGAACAACTAATCAATCAATTTGAGCAAACTAGTTAACTGGTTCATCGAAAAATAAAATTGCTAGTTTCTAAGGGTATTAGTTGATTGGTGTGCCTAAACTTCACAATTTTTTTTTCAAATTTCAATTCCTTTCCAAAACCAAAACTTATTTATTTTATATCAATATCATTTTAAATATAATTTGAATGATTTAGGATGATTTATTACAGTAAGATTAGTTGTTTCTCACCATTGATGAGCCACTTAGGGTTGAAAGTTAGAATAAGCCAAAGACAAACTAAATATAATGAATATAAGAGAATGTGAGAGGAGGAAGATAAAATACATTTAAATTAATATAATTAATGTAAGAAAAGGAAGTGTAGGGAGGGGGTTCTCATTTTTAATTTAATTGAGCAAAGGATGAGGAGTTTTTAGCTTTAATATAATTTTGTTGCTTTGTGTTTTACAATAATTTTAAAGCTTAATTATTAGTTACTACACATTATATCTTACAATACATGAATACTAAAACAATATATTTTAAGTAAAGTCTCATGATTAAGTTACCAAATATGTCTTAATTTTGATAAGCTAAATATAGTTTTTAATGAAAAATTAAAATACATTCTTCCTTTATGGAAAACAAATGAGCATTTATTACTTAAGTGTCACCATAAAATAATGTTTATTAGGGTTGTGTAAAAAAAATTAGGGTATGAAAATCTAGTCCATGATTTTGAATATACAATTTGATTTTTTCTAGAATTATCCAATTAATTAAAATATATAGTTTATAAGAAAATTAATTTTTTAAAATAAAATATAAAAATATTTTCTTTGATTAGAAAATTTTAAATACCACTCCAAAATTTTAACTTCTGTGATAAATATATTGTTAACTTATTTTCTATCATTTATACTATAATACTCAACCTAATTTAAAAAATAAACCACAATACATTCTACTACAATACTACTAGATACACTAGCCTATCACTACTCAGCTAAAAGAAATTCTAAAAGAGCACTTCAAAAAGTTTAAGGCCTTCACTTCTCTCTCTCTCTCTCTCTCATCACATCCCCTGATTGTTCTATATCATCTTTTCTTTCTCACTTCTCAGTCTCACTTTCCATTTCTCACTTTCGTCCCTATTCTCTTCATTTCTTTGCGTATATCTAGTTGGGCAATCGATAATCCAAGTAACTATTTTCCTTATGTTAGATTCTCCTATTCTTTCCTCTTACTCTATATCTTGGTTGTGTTATTTTATTCTCATCAATCTAGTTCGTTGGTTCTTCATTTGTAATTTATGTTCTTATTTACTAGGGATTTGTTCATGTTTGCTTATTCTTCTCTTTGAGGATTGTTTCATCATTTAAGGTATTAGCTAATTATTTTGTAAAATTTTCTTTTCTTTTTGGCTCTGATTCTCCATGATTTTAGGGTTCTCACTAAGTTAAATGTTATTTTTTGTAATACCCCAAAAATTACTACTAAAAATTTTATTTTAGTGAAAGCATAATATCAAAATAACTGGGTGTTACTGCCATACTCAACATGATTCTAATTTACCATATAATCCTTATATTGAATACAAGATAAAATAATTTAAACATAAAACATAAAACATGATAAACAAAGAATGATAGAACTTTTATAAACATAGATAAGAGTTTTGAGGTTAAATTTGAGTACACTATAAAAACACATCATAAGGGATCTCATGGAACTAATAGTCAAAAAAGGTATCCGGACAAAATAGTATAGCTAAATAATATGACTCTACATCCAGACCTGATACATAAGAGTCACTCCTCTACACATAAAGCATCACAAGTAGTAAAATCATCAAATGGGTCCTCATTGACCTACACAAAAACATTCAGGGCCTCTGCTAATGGGAATGAGTAACACCCATAAAAAGAATGATTGGTATGCTACCTACTGTGTAAGGTGATAATATAGTCAATGTAGGATCATGAAAGTCATAATATCACAAGAAGGGATAAACATACAAATATATTAACATATGGTGGTACCAACTTATTTTTTAATTTCACATCTCATAATAGTAGCATTATCGACATCTGTAATCTTATTGACATTAAGTTTAGGGATATCATTATTTTTAATTGGTTGACCAATATCAATAATATACAACCTTAGGGCATTGAGTTCCTGGAAACTATTTTTTTCTGTTAGAATGAATAAGTACAACCAATCCTAACTCATATAGTTTTTCACTTTAAGTGATTAATATGTTATTAATGATTATGATCATTCCAATGGTATATCTTAATTTGAGTTCAGAGACCCCACTACTCTCAACAAGTGGAGAGATATTACTAATATAAAACCATGGGGGTAATAGACTCTAGGACACTATTCTCAACCAGTGGAATAATATCAACAATATATAATTCCAAGGTAATATACTCTTGGCCACTATTATCATCTGGCAGAATGAATAGGTACAACTGGTTCTAACTCATACGATCTTTTACTATAAATGACTAATATCTTATTCATGGTTATTTATCTCGAGGTCATAATACAAAAAAAAAAATACATTCAAGGCACATGATTCATATTAACATGAACATCATAACACATAAGAAAAATCATGAGAATATTAGCGTTTTCCCAAAAAGACAAGGACATAGGCCCTATGAAACCCTAATTTTACAATATAAGAATAACTTCTTCCATAATACTTATTTATCCACCAATTTTATTACACCTTCCTAAAATATTATCATTAGGAACTTATGAAAAAATTAAGTTCTAACTCCATCATCTTAAACATGCAATAACAATCCTATCTCTATAGTTATTATTTACAATACCTATGAAATCCTAATTTCACAAATTAAGTTTATCTTTTTCTATAAGACTTATACATTATTCAAATTTAACATAAATTCCTAAAATTCAAATATTAACAAGATATCAAAAAATCAGGGTCTAACTCTGATGTCTTATACATCCAATAATAACATTGCCTCTAGGGTTATTATTCCTGATTTAATCCACTTTCTCATTTTATGGCGCTTATGCCATTTATAATTACTTCAATTATTACCCATAATATATTTATTATATTATAACCATTTAACACATTAAAATATCAAAAATTACATCTTTAAATTATATTTACCAAAATATTGATAAGGATGCCTATATACCTAACTTTCACAAAGCCTTATATGTTTGATATCATTATTTTCCAATATCCCATTAATTACATTACCATACATCTTAACCATATACCTTTTCCACTTATCATTTTTATTCAAATTCACATTGAAACATTATATATCAAACTAATTCACTTAGGTTTTACAACACAATAATTATCACAACGATATTTTATAATCACATGATTTCTATCTTACTCACTTTTCATCATATGATACCAAATTATCACATCATAACATTAATATAATGACACTATAAACATAATCATAAAAAAATGACAATACACAAAAAATCATAAATAAAATTTAGTAGAAAAATCCCTAACTACTAATTGTACTCTAATCAAAAGACAATAGTCTCTAAGCACGTGTATGCCTAACCTACCTACTTTGAGTCCTTCAAAAAATAACCTAAGAAATTAGGATAAAAAAATTATAAAATAAGAATATAAGTAAGCAAATATTAAGGCAATGTCAAATGAGGGTGAAAATGGAGTAAAACCAAATTGCATAAGGCTTGAAAGTGCAATGGTAGAAATTTGTGCAACAAATGGGGGAGGAATAATACTTAGTTCCAAAACAAATGGGGGAGAAACAACACTTAATATTACAGAAAATAGGGGAGGACCAAAACTATTAGCCTCATCTAGTGGAAGTGCAACAACACTTAATGCCAAATCTAAGGAGAATGAGGGTAGGTGACAACGGTGGTTTAGAGTTGTCAGAAGGTTGGGTGTTTGATGGTTGTGCAATGTGAGATGGGGGCTTTTGGTGTGGGTTTGGGACATATATGAGTAGGGAATGAGGGATGGTTATGGTGGTTGGTTTTAGGGGTGATGTTTGGCATCAATGAAGAGGAAATGAAGGAGAAGAGGAGGATGTTGTGTGGGGCTGGGTGTTGAATAGTAACAGGGAAGGCACGAAGGAGGAGAAGAGGAAATTACAAAAATTAAGGAGAGATAGAGTGAAATTTATACATATAGAGAGAGAGAGAGAGAGAGAGAGAGAGAGAGAGACTGCGTGGATAATTATAAATAAGATAATAAGGAGAAATGAGTTACGAATGGGGTAAAATTTTTAGGCCAAAGTCCAACGGTAACATCCCTTGAGATATAGGATTTGATGGTGGTGATGATCAAAGTAGGATATGTAGTGAAAGAAACCTATAAGGGTAAATAGGGTTCATAGGAATTGAGATAAAAAAATTGCACACAATGTATAGTGGTTGAAGACCAAATTACTCT
Organism: Tamarix chinensis; assembly: GCA_030549775.1. NCBI lineage: Eukaryota > Viridiplantae > Streptophyta > Magnoliopsida > Caryophyllales > Tamaricaceae > Tamarix > Tamarix chinensis. The sequence continues at coordinate 83,179,213 of CM060173.1, read as the reverse complement.
CTACATCCACTACTAAAAGATCCTCCCTTTTAGATTTTAAAATAGTAACATGTTTTTATTAATGATCACTCTTCTCTCAATTTATGAACCTCACAATCTCAATGACCCTATAAGATATGATTTAAAACTTGACCTATTTATCTTCTTTATACTCTCTATAATAATATCTCAATAATGATAGACAAACATTCATTAAATCCTTTGAAATGAATTTTTTAAGGTGGTTGTGATTACAATTGATTTTCACCCAATACAAGATATAAACATGTAGAATTTTGGATGAGATATAATCTAGCACAGTTTAATAAAATTCATTATAGTTGAAGAGAAATTCTAGCTAAGAGAAGTGAGAAATGAACACTTTCAATAAAAACTATGGATTTGAAAGTTGAGAGAGTTTGAATGAGCAATTTGAATGATTTAAGAGTAGATGCTTTATTACACAATCAATGTAGTTGTAATAAATGTAGAAGCACCTTATATGTAAATTCATCCCTCATCATATAACTATTAGACACAAAATCCTCAAAATTTCATATCACCTAATGAGTAGAAAATCAACATTTAATACTCACCAATGGATTAGTTTGGCCAGATTAGTCGATCTGTTATGCGACTAGTCAATTGGTAGTTTAAACCAGTTGACTGATTATGTTGATACCGGAAATGAAAAGTTACCATTACCCAAACTAGATGATCATTTTAGAAGAATCAGTTGATATATTCATAAAACCTATCAATATTTTTATTCAGACCAATCGATTAGTTACAATCAAGTTGATGAGTTTAGATAAAGAAGAATTGGTTTCTATAGAAGTGAAACCCATAAAATTTTTGATTAAGCTAACTGGTCAATTTTTTTAAACTAGTCAATTAATTTAGCAAAACCAATCAATGAGTTTAATCATAGATAAATGGGTTTGTGTAAAAGTGAAACCTATGAACTAGTAGGTTAAACAAATTAATCAGTTTTCCAAAACTAATAATTGAGTTTAAAAAAAAAGACAAATGGGATTTCCTAGAAGTGAAACCCATGGACTGTTTGGTCCAACTAGTCAATTGGGTTAGAGGAACTAGTGGATTGGTTTGATGCACCAGTTGATCCATATGAGTTTAACATACTACATCCTCTTTGATAAAACTGAACCAGTCGATCATTCTTAATACCATTCAGTTGGTTCCAAATGGAACCAACCAATAAGTTTTAAAACACTTTAAAACAATTATAAATAAAGATCAACCATGAATTCTTATGAAGTGAATTCAAATCAAGTGTTTTTAAAAAAGCATATATATATATATATTATTTTATCAAAATGTGAACTTGCTCAACTTAACTCTTTACACAAAACCTAAGGCTTTAGAATTATTATTTTTATCCCTTAACTCATGATTATCTCCATATGTTCTTCTCTTATACTTAAAAACTTGAATTTTCTTTTAAATTTTCACATTTAGAGAAATGATTTGAGTAGGTGTGTTTAGATCACTTTATATGTTAATCATAGCGTGCACACACTTAGCCAAACAAATAAGTTCTCAAGATCCATTTTTTTTTAATAAAAATAAGGATAATAATATTGTTTGACCTATGAGATCAACAATCTTTCCTTTTTTATGATAAAAAGTGCACAATTGTATAAATATGAAGTAGGTGAGATTCTTATCATATCCTTTCTCATTTACCACTTATGCATGTTACAACCCTAACTTTCAGATTCTCTTCCCCTTTTTTCATCAACAAAAGGTGAGAATAAAGGAAACCTATAATCAAATGAGTAAACAATTTAGAGATTTGATGGAAAACTCCCCCTTAACATGTGAATATAAATGGTAAGGATAAAGGTAAGCATGAGGGAAATATAGGAAATACTCCCTCTGAAGCTATGCATAAGGGATAGTGTTGTATTTGATAGCTTAAAAAAATTAGTGAACATTAAGTGGAATATGCAACCGTAAGTGATACACATAAGGTATAATAAAAACTCAATATATCATTAAGGATAAGAGTTCCATAAAATATGTAATAGAGTATTTGAAGTGATACAAAACAAAGGAATAAGCTAATGCTCTTGCTATACCAAAAATAAATATACATTATTATAGTCTCAAGGTAGATTAGAAAAGGACTATATAAAGGGAAGTTGAACTACTTAGTGCGTGACACAACGCTAATGCACTTCCCTGGAATGACTTTCTTTTTATAGCATGATTTAATCTAGTGATGCTAATCATCCATAGTGTGAAAGAAATAAATGGAGTAAGGGGATGCCTCAGTAGTTCTTGATAATCAAGCTGAGGAGAGAATGGGTGCCCCTATGGACAAGAAAGGAGTAGTGGGACTAAAAGGAGGTGGATATGGGAATATATTTTATTTCAAAGAAGAATAAGAAGAATGGTAGTGTAATACCCCAAAAATTTGGAAAACCTATATTTTAATAAATTACTTTTATTTGGAATAGAATTGCTTTTAGATTATTTATTTTAATTATTTTATGGATTTTAGAGTATGTAAATTTGGATAAAATTATTTAATAAATTAAAAATAAATATTTTTCTATTTATCATATTATTTTATTTGAATAATTTTCCAAACTAATATTTTACCAACTTTATCCTTTTTGAACTAATATATTAGATTATAATAAATTAAATTATTAAATTAAATAAATTATCAAGAATATTACATTTTATGATTTATAAAATTAATTTAATTTATTTCCCCTATTTTCCCATTTTCCTTTTTCTTTTCCTCCTCCTTTTCTCCTTTTCTTCTTTCTTCTCTTTTCCTTTTTATCCCCCTTGGGCCGCCCGCCCGGCCTGCTCTCCCCTCTCCCCCGCGCGTTGGGCCTTCGGCCCGCCTCCTCCCTCTTCTCCCTCGCGCACGCCGCCCAGCACACCAGCCCAAACGCCTCCTTATTTTTCCCCTGGACCGGCCGGCTCCCTCCTTTTCCTGCGCCGGTCCAGCCGCTCGCCCAGCCCTCTTCTCCTCTCTTCCTCTACCTCTGCCCGACACGCTCCCGTCGCCATTCCAGCCTGCAACTGCGGCCGCCTGCCACCGCCACCTGCTCCCTCTCCCTCTCTCTCTTCCCCCATCATTTTCCTTCCCTTTTCGAGCCAAACCGGCCCTGGACCACAGCTCACGCGTGACCCTCTTCCCTTCCTTCTTCTCCCCTCTCTTCCTTTGCCACCCGACCACCACCTGCCACCTGCAGCACCGTTCGCCGGCCATCCCTGCCCCTCTCTTCTCCCTCTTCTTTTTCTCCATCTACCCAGCCCTCCATTCCCCTCATTTTCGATCCCTTCTCTTCCCCCGAGCTCCCTCCTCTCTCCTTCCTTCTTCCCCATTTTTCTTCCTCGTTTTTTTATCACCGCTAGCCTCCGCCGCCTGAACCACCAAGCCCAGCCCTGCGCCGCCTTCTGCCACCGCCTACTACCACCCTGCACCACCACACAGCCCCTTCGAGCCCTACACTTCCTCCCTTCTCCTCCTTTTCCTTTTTCTTCCCAGCTTTTCCCCTTACCGCCGAGCCACTTGCAACCGCCTCTACCGCCGCCGTCCGGCCACCTCTGCCGCCACCCAACCCACCTTTCGACACCCTGTAACCCCCTTACAACCGCCATCCATTAGTTGGCCAAAACCAACCCTTGCACCCCTCCATTTTCCCTCCACTTTTCCTTCCTTCTCAACCCTTCCACCTCGACCTACTTCGGCAGCCACCTTTGCCGCCTCTCCGCTGCCGTCTCCGCCGCCTTGAGCCGCTTCGAAACCACCCTTAGCCTCCACCTACACCCCCTCTTCACTTCTGCACCATTCACATGCCTTAGAACCTCCCCCAACCACCTTCTTTTCTAACCTAAATACCCTAACCCAAAAATAATAGATTTTGCTTCCTTCACCCCCCTTTGAACCCTTCCACCCCTTATTTTTGCATGAGACTCACGCTGCTCATGCAGCGTGAGCTCCCCTTCATTTTAAAAATTATTTGGATAATTTTTAAGGTATAATGGTATTTTATGTTAAGTGTTTTATTAATTAAAATTTATAAAGTTTTATACTTGGATTCTTATTTCTAACATAAATATGATGGATATTATTTTTAGGTGTTGAGTTGCTAATTATGCTTGGTAAGATTGATATTTTATGGGATTAAGGTAACCGTTAATCCTCCCTTAAATATATGGAAAAATGCATGCTAGCACATTTAGGGTTTAGTATGATTTTATGCATGTTTTGTATGCTTAGCATGATATGTTTATGGTTTCTTATATTGTTTGTTAAAAAGAAAAAAGCATGATAACTTTTGTGCCATATGTAGGTATGTTAAATAAAGGAGTTGGAATATGGATAGAAATGTTAAATACTTGTTTATGATGTACCATGTTGTTAATGCATGAATGATGTTGTTGTTTAAGGGTATTTTAGTAATTATACTTATGAGGTATATAAATCAATGTGTGTAGTTGCTAACGAGTATTATGTTGAAAAATGACAAGTTGGTGGACTTAGATGATAAAAATGAAGTATTAATATCATTATTTTATGTAGTGTTAGTAAATTCATAAAAATGGTGAATAAAGGGGTTGAGTGGAATTTTTATAAGTGAAAAGAGTATTTCGGTAAATGATAATTTACAAGTAAAGGATAAAATTATAAGTTGTGAGAAAGAAGGGTAAAATGGTAATTTTGGAAGTAAGGGTAAAATAGTAATTTTGGATGAAGGAAGGTACTATGGTAATTTTGGAGGTAAAGGGGCAAAATCGTAATTTCATAAGTAAAGGGTAATATGGTAAATTTTATAAGTGAATGGTGAAGTGGTAATTTATAAGTAAAGGGGTAATATGGTAATTTGGGAAAGAAGGGCAAAATGGTAATTATGTAAGGAAAGATAAAGATGGTAATCTTGGATGTGAAGGGGTAAAATAGTAATTTGTAAAGTAAAAGATGTAAGGTGGTAATTTTCATAAATAAAAGGATATTATGGTAAAATTTAATGTAAGGGGTAAAATGGTAATTTTGTAAATAAAAGGATATTATGGTAAACTTGGGAGTAAGGGGTAACGTGGTAATTATGATAATGACCAAAGTTAATTTAGAAATTTAATTATGATTGTAGAAGGGCAATTGGATAAGTATGATGCTATAGAAGGGTAATTTGGTAAATTAACCAATTAAAGGGCATTATGGTAATTTTAAATATGGAGAAGGGTAAAATTGGTAACTGTAATTATGAAGAGGGGTAAATTAATTATGAGGAAGGTTAATTTGGAATTTATAATGATTAAAAAGGGTAAATGGCAATTAAAATAATTGAGAGGGGTAAACTGGTAATTATGATAAAGGAAAAGGGCAATTTGGTAACTTATCCAACTGAAGGGGCAATTTGGTAATTTAGCCGATTAAAGGGTAAAGTGATAATTTATTTAACCAACTAAAGGGGCAAAATAGTAATCATGATAATGAAGGAGGGTAATTTAGTAATTTATCCAACTCAAGGGCAATTTAGTAATTATAACAAAGGAGAAGGGCGATTTGGTAATATAACCAACCAAAAGGGAAATATGATAAGTGTAGTAATTATAAGGGGTGAATGGTGATCAAAAAAGTGTAGGAGACAATTTGGTAATCTAAAGTGGACAAGGGGTAATTTGGTAATTATGCAACCTTAAGGGTAATGTGGTAATTTATCAAGTAAGGAATGGATACTTAACAATTATATAAGTAAAGGGCAAATGAGTAGTTTGTACCTAACACGTCTTTGAGATTGTGGAACATTAATATGATTAAATAATGCTGATTAGCCAAGTAAGAGTATTTGATAATTAGGATGGCCTTAATGGTTTCTCTGTGGTATTCTGGATAATCATCTGAATAAGAAACGATTAATGATATCAGAACGATTGAAAGTGAATAAGTATCGAATTATCGTGCTTTTCGTGATCACCTTAATTAAGACACTATTACTTAAAGTGAAAGACCTCGAGATCGGGAATGGTGACTCCTTAGGGGTCGCTACCCTAAGGACGTGGTTTAGTCCACGATTATTCTGGTATTTGCTGGTGTGCCTTTGTGCCCCAGCCAGGCCCTATATCTTACTCTTCCTAGCTCTACAGACCTAGTTAGGGGGTATGCATACTTATGGATTAGGTGTCCTTGTCGGTAGGGTACAGAGTTAGCTTTATGCACAAGTACGACCAGGGTACCTTTGCGTCCTTGGGTTCATGGTTAAAGGGTACTGAGTAGCTGATATGCACCAGTACGATCGGTGTACCTTTGTGTCCCGGGTTATCGATCTCCCATTCGAGGCAAATAAATATGATTGATGTGCTGATTAAAGAAAAGGAAAGATACTATTATTGAAAGTGGAATATTAATGAGTCGGGCCTAAATGATTATGATATTGAGTATCGGTCCACCGATTATAATAGTGGTCCAGGAGCGTGTTGCCCTAGTATGTGATATTGAGTACCGGTCCACCGGATATAATAGTGGTCCAGGAGCGTGTTGCCCTGGTATGTGATTATGAGTACCGGTCCACCGGATATAATAGTGGTCCAGGAGCGTGTTGCCCTGGTATGTGATTATGAGTACCGGTCCACCGGTTATAATAGTGGCCAGGAGCGTTGTGCCCTGGATGACGATTTTATATATATTCCGGTCCACCGGCTAAAATAGTGGGGGTCCCGAGCTCAATAAAATCAGTTATGTATGTGAATAAGGTTATGGAAAAATACTAATCACTTATAGTGGAACACCATGTGAGTCGGGGCCAGACCGGTCCACCGACAAATAATAGTGGTCAGGTGCGTTCTGCCCTGTGTGCTTATCTTCCGGTCCACCGACAATAATAGTGGTCAGAGGCGTTCTGCCCTGAGTGTATACTTTCCGGTCCACCGGCTATAATAGTGGGGTTCTCGCACTCACATGGATATAAAATATGATATTGCTTGAATGATGATGGAATAATGGCTTAAGGCCAGAATGTACTGATCTTACACTATGACATGGCTTAAGGCCCAAAGATATCGATCGTGAATTATAACTTGTGTTACGTGTTATTGTTACGTATGCACCTCTCATTATTTATGTGCGTGGCTTGCATTATGTGTCGTATGCGGGCCTGTCTTTAAGTGTGGTATTAAAGGGTTACTCAGTACCGTAGTACTGAAGGGATTCCCTTTATGGGGCCCCTGCCTATTCAATGGGCAGTGCCCTTGCAGGTTTTTCAGGTGCTACTCAAGTGGGCTACGGGAAAGAGAGTAAGGAGTTATCCGGTATCGTTAGGGTTTCCCTCCTTCTTCGTTTAATTCCCTGGTTTTGATGTTATGTTGGTACTTTAACCACCATTGGTGGATTTTATTCCTGAAAACGATTTGATGCGCTACTCTGATTTAAATATGTTGAAGTTCTTGCAATTTACTCTGATTTATGCATGTTGAATGTCTTTCGAATTGTATTTCATTTTCTTAGCCTTAGCACTTGGTACTGGAACGGTATGAGTGAACCGGTCTGGTACTAAGTGTGGCGGTAATACTCCCAAATTTCACATTTTATTTATCTACTTCTGCTATTATCTTTTAATAAAACGAAATTTTTCAGTAGTGAATTTTGGGGGTGTTACAGGTAGGATTCCCAAGATTGAGAGGAATGAGGTGAAATAGAGGGTTCCTTCAGATAAAAGCCCATTTAATAGGGATAGTAGTAGCACCCCCACAAGTGGTCCTGGAAGTGGTAGCTTTTTTTAGTCATGGCAACATAATAATAAAAATTCAAAATCATGGAGACTGTGTAAGTCTTGAGGTGAGAAATTTTCACAATTGATGAAGATTGGTAGAATAACACACACTTAATTTAGAATGGTTTACGAGAGTATGAATAGAATACTAATTGAACCTTAAAGTGAGTTAATTATAATAAGATTAGGCTAATGGAAAAGTTAGTTTTTGACAATATTACCCTAGATTCGAATGAGTGAGGATGAAATAAACCTTAATTACTATTGAGAAATGACTTCATGTTATTGATTCAATCCTAAGGACTTTACTTTTGTGTGAAATTTTAAGGATTTCATTAATTTGAGTGAAAGATTGTAGAGTGTGAAAAGACGAGCAACGGGCTTCGAAAAATCAGGTCATAGGTTTGGTTGAACAAGAGAGGGCCTATTTATATGCCCGATGACCTAGTCAACTAGTTTGAGCAGTTAAGTTGATTGCTCATATTACAAGTTGAATGGTATTGGTAATATAGTTGACTGGTAATAGGTTAGATACCAAACACCAGTGATTTACCCCTAGTTTATACGAATCGGTCGACCAGACCTCTGAACCCATCGATTGGTTTGTTCACCACTCAATTAGTTAGACCAATCAGGTCACATTTTTTAGTTTTTTAAATTCTTGTTGATTGAGAACCATGATTCCAGATTTCCCTTAGATGTAACACATTAATCAATAATCATATAGGGTAATGTTTTTAATTAAGTTCATGCCATCTTAAACCAAGTTATTATCATATTGATTATTTTCATAATTAATCCTCTTTTTTTATATAAAATTTTCACAATTTTGATAGAGAGATAATTTAGAACATACAAATGTAATTCCAATACCTCCTAATGGTTGTGAATCTTTCTTCACTCAAATCCTTAGTGCAAATGTCTCCCTATTGATGTAATTTATTACAAATTCCACAATTACATCCACCTTTTCAACATGGCATATTATGAAGTGATGTCGTATTTCTATATATATAGATTTAGAGTGTTGAGCTAGGATTTTAGTGAAGCATATAGCAATAGTGTTGTCACACCTAATTTACTTTTTTGTTCTAATTTTAAGTTTGTAATCACTTAGTTGATATTTTATCTAGATTATTTTGGCACAACAAGAACCGCCTACTATATATTCTACTTCAATTTTAAATAGTCACACTAGATTGTTTCTTGCTATGCCAAATGACTAGGACTACTCCAAGAAATTGGCATGTACCCATAGTACTTTTTATATCAACTTTATATGCTGCAAAATTAGCATTAGAAAAGCCTATGAAACTTAAAAGAGTATCACTAGAATAAAATAAGCCTAGATTATGTGTGTCAATTAGATACCTGAGAATTCTCTTAGGCATAGTTATATAGGGTTACATTAATTACATTATCAGGTCTAGATGTTATAAGGTAAAGAAGTGATTTAAACATACCTCAATATCACTTTTGATGAATTTATTTACCTTTGTCATCCATGTTAAGCTTTGTTGTAGTGGCCATGGGAGTATTACAATGTTTTCTCTCATTCATTCCAAACATCTTGATTAGTTCTTTTGTGTAGTTTTATCGGTTGAAAAAAATTATTTCCTTTGATTTGTTGATTTAAAGTCCGAGGAAGTAGGTTAACTAACCCATCATGCTCATTTTGAACTTACTACACATCAAGGTAGAAAATTCCTAGCACATGGGCTCATTAGTAACAACCAAATATTATGTCATCAATATATATTGGTAGAGGTAATAAGTCCTTTATGGTTTTCTTTATAAAAAGAATTCTATCAATTTTACCTCTTTCAAAACCCTTTTCTAACAAAAAAATTATAAAATATTTCATACTAATCTCTAATAGCTTGTTTCAAACTATAAAATGCATTGTTGAGTTTGTAAAAATGGTTATGTTTTCCATCATTTTCAAAGCAAGTATATTGCTTAACATATACATCTTCTTTAATAAAACCATTAAGTAAATCACTTTTATCTATTTGGTATAATGTATAGCACATGTATGATGCAAATGCAAGAAGAATACGTATAACCTCAACTCTAGCTATAGGGGAAAAGGTTTCCTAAAAATCATTACCTTCTCTTGATTTTATCCTTTTGCAAACTATCATGCTTTGTTTCTAACCACAATGCAAGCCTGATCTAGCTTATTTCTAAAAACTCATTTAGTCCTAATGATAGGCCTATTTGGAGATAAGTGGACTAGTTTTCAAACTTGATTTCTCTCAAATTTTTTAAGATTATATTAAATTTCCATAATCCAATGTTCACAATTTATGGCTTCCAAGTGGGATTTAGGTTCCATTTGAGATAAAAATACTATATGATTACAAACTCTAGCTAGTGAGGATCTTGTTTCAAATCCCCTAGTTGGATCACCAGTGATGAGCTATTAAGGATGTCTATAGGCATATCTCCTTGCTATAGGAAGATCCCTTCTCACTTTATTCTCTTGTTAATTAATTAAAATATCTTCATCCTTCTCCTTTTTTATGTTTTACTTGTTGTCATTTTCCAGTAGACTATCAAGTTACATGGAAGGACCTACTTCTTCCTCTTGATTACTCTTCACACTTGAGCATGACTCATAAAAAATGACATGTATGGATTCTTAAACTAACATTGATCATTTTCTAAAGATCTAACAAGATTTACTATGTAAAGAGAAACTAATGAAAATACCTTCATCCACTTTAGAGTTAAACTTATCCAAATTGTTTTTCCCATTTTTAAGGACAAATCATTTACAACTAAATGTGTAGAAACAACCCACATTTGGTTTATTACCTTTGTAGAGCTCATAAGGAGTCTTCTTCAAGATGGCTTGGATGAGTACTATATTTATTACATAGTTTGCATTGGTAATAACTTTGGCCCAAAATATTTTGGGAGCTTGTAGTCAAGTAACATGTTTCTTATGACCTTCTCTAAGGTTTCGTTCTTCCTTTCCACTATGCCATTTTGTGGTAGTGTCCTTGGTGCCAAGAAGCTGTGAGTAATGTAATTTTGATCACAAAAATCCATGAATATGACATTCTCAAAATCCTTTCCATGATCACTTCTTATAACATGGATCATAATTCTCTTTTCTCTTTGAAGTTCCTTAGCAAGAACAATAAAAGTGTTAAATGAATCATCTTTAGTATAGAAAAATAATGTTCATGTATAATGTGAGTAATCATCAGCAATGATTAGCACGTGTTTACAACCACCCATGCTATGGTGCCTAGTAGTCTTGAATAGATCCATGTGCATCAGTTCAAGTTGTTGAGATATAGCCACAAAATTTTTAGGTTAAAAAAACCCTATGTTGTATTCCTCATTAACATGCATCACATAATTTATCTTTTACAAAGTTCAACTTTAGAAGACCATGCACTAGGTATTTCCTATCAAGTTTGTTTAATAAATCCATGCTACCATGTGCAATGCTACCCTATCTTTTTGTGGATTTTGTTGAATGAGAAGTTATGATATTTATTAATATTTGATAATGTTTGATTTTGATTTATAACTATCATTGAGTTTGGGGGAAAGTTGGATTTGCATAAGTTTTATAAATGGAATAAAATGAGTTTTCAAACTGGTTCCATGAGCCGATTGATTGGTTCATTGTGTCAACTAAAGGATTTTTTTCGACTAAACCGATTAACTGGTTGGTAGAGCAATCTACTGGTAGGCCAAACCAATAGATTGGTTTATTGAACTTAATATATTTTTAAAACTTAACTTTTTTGGGAAACCATTTTTTACCAAAATAGAGTCATGATAATCCCATTCCACGTTATTCTTTATATATTCTTAACCTTTCTTTTCATGCATTCAGCCTGAGCTTTTACCTTAAACCAATTTGAGGGTTTAATTTGTATAATTGAGGAGGAAGTGACCTCGACTTTGTCTTCTTCCACATCTCTCCTCTCCACACTCTGGAAATTTTTGCTTCGATTCCTGGACTTGTCTCTACTTCATTGGGAGATTCCTTCCATGCCGACCCTTCATTTCCTCTCCCACTTTTTCTTTTTTCTTTTTTTTTTTACATTTCTGGGTGAATTTGACCTTTATTTTTTCTAAAAACCACTATTTCAGCTCTAAAAGGGAGATCGGTCTATCTTTGACAAAATCCACCCATTTAGCTTAAATTTGAGTGGTAAAAATTAGGATTTTTCAATATGTGCCTAAACATACTCGTTCTTGTGCTGATTTGGTATCTATATATAACCTTAATTACCCTTTCCATTCAATTTTCTTTTGACCACAGAAATATTACATCTGTCTTTAATGTTGTATTCTTTTATCTCCAATTTGAGCTCTGTTTTGGTTCATTTCCACTCTTTTGATCCTTTATCTAGCTCCATTCACAAAAAATTTAGAATGAAGTTAAGTCTCTCTTTCAACACAAATTCTCTGCGTTTTCTCTTAGGTTTGGTAAGTCATTTTCTCTTAATTTGAATTATGATTTATGAAATTATTCATTGAATTTTTGAAGCCTGTACTTCTATTTTCTTTAAGGTTTAGATATTAAAAAATCTTCCATGTTGATTTTTCATATTTGTGGAAGAGTTTTTATTGTGACAAGTAAGTCATTCTTACTTTTAAAATGTAAGTTGTTTAAGCATGTGTTATGGTGAATTCAATAAAGGCCCGATTTTATAATTTGAAATGATAATATGGTTTTAGATTGGTGCATGTTGATTGACTTATGATTTCTCAGAAAAATGCATTATTTTTAGGTAACTTAGGTTGATTTGATTAATTATGAAGCATTTCTTAGTTTATCAGCTGAAAAAGTGTTGGTATGATGCCATGATATGTTTTAGTTTGGATGTGCTAGGAATTTTGAGGATGATTTGCATGACAAATGTCTATTATATGCTATTTGATAACAAATTGATATATTAGTTATGTCAAGTTAATTGACTGGTCCTTAGAACAGCCGATTGGTAGTCCCAACCCATCAATTGTTAAGTCAATGGCGACCTTGGTTTGATCTCTACTTAAATCTATCGATTGATTTAGTAGAAATGATTGGTTGGTCCTCAAATAGTTAGCTGGTTTGGCCAAATCAATCGACTAGTTTGAGGGAACCCCAATTTTAGCCAAGATAAACCAATTGGCTATCGGCCCAAACCAATTGATTGGTTAGCTAAATCAATTGGCTGATTAGGTCAAACCGATCGATTGATTCTACCACATTATGTGATTTTGATCTTTTGACTTGGATATACCTTGATACCACAACTAATGATGCTATATGATTGTTTAATGAGTAAAATACATCTATTGACATAAATGGGCAACCTAATGGATGGATTAAATGGATCATAATTTATGGCATACTCTATAGGTGTTCTAAAGGCCTTAATGGGTAAATTTGGATAAGTATTTGACAGTTTTAAAAGGGTAATACAATATAGACTTTGGCTTGAAATGGATTAATCTAAGGGACTTAGTTAATATTGAGTAAGTAGTAATGGAAATCCCACATATGGTTGGGGAATTATAATGGTTAAGATTGAATAAGTATGTGATTGTCTTCCTTTCATATTATATGGGACTTATGTGATCATATTACCTCAAGAATAATATACTAATCACTTAAAGCGAAAAATCATCGAGCTATGTTTGAGTTTAGGTTACCCGATCCTCGATTAGCTACCTAGGGTTAGTCTGCCTTCGAGAATTTATTGGTGCCTTTGGGGAGGATACTAGTAGATCTTAGTGTATTACTTACTCTAGACACTAATGATGTACTAGGGGGTATCGATACTAAATGATTTGGTTACCTAGGTGGTTTTGGTTTTAAACTAAACTTATATCCATTAGTGGTTATTTGTCTTTGACTTAAACTTTATGTCTTTTGGTTTGGAAAGACTTCCATGGTATATGAGACCATTGGGGTGATACATATTCTATTACTTGATAATAACTTGGGCGAATATTTATATACTAATTTCAATGAGTGAATGGATAAGAAGTTGAAATGAGAATGTGATTGAAGAGAAAGGTAAAAGTAAAAGAAAAAGAGCAATAAAGGAGATAATAGCCTATATATGTATAGATGACCTAATAAATTAGGGACATGAAAATTGCCTATGGTGAAATTATGTATTTGGATAAATGAAGCCTTACTATCAGCTGATATTCTACTTGTAGCTTGTATATTGTCATCTAGGATGTAGTGCTATTGTGTCAAGCATGATGAGTCATGTACAATATGAGCTTTCTATGCCTAATGTAACCATGATAGATCATGTATAGTGTTTATATGAAATGTGCATCAAATATGTTAGTATGACCTTCATATTATGTTGGAATCTTATGCTTCAGTGACTCCATTGAAGAGGTAAGTTAGCTTACTTGGTACAAAGTATACTGATGTGCTCATTTTCTCCGTCACTTAATCATTTCTATGAGTATAAGACCATGTTGACCAACCTCATTGAGGCATGTGTTTTGAGAGCATGGAATTTTAGAGACTTTGGGGAGGTCCGTGACTTACCCGAGTTAGGGCCACACCCTAATTTGTTTCTGTAATTGATAACATGTACTTTGACTTAAATTCCTTATGCATTAAAACATTATAGACAGATGAGGTTCTATATTTATATAATATGCTTTCATTTAGTATTTATAAAAACATGTTAGCAAAATCCACATTATTTTAGGTTGGTTTGGTTGCTATCCTTGTATTTAATATGGGACGAGCGGCTGACGCCTATCCTATATTAGGTGTGGAGGTAACACCTCATTTTTTTAAGTGTTTATTAGTTTCCTGCTTTTATAAGGTTTTCAAAATGAAATTATTTAGTAGATAACAATGGGGTTATTAAATCCACCATCATATGGAGTTAAGCTTGGAGAACATGGGCTAATCATCGATCATGGGCTAATCATCGATCATGGGTCGTGAGCATACACTATTTAGAAACCATTTGTGGTTTCTTATTTCAAATTTGAAGCAGACCTATAAGCACAAATGTCCTAGTTTAGGTACCCTTTCAATGGGTCCTTATTGGATTAGTATTCAATTCATGTAGGATGGTCCCCTTAGGTACCCACATTTGCTTGAATTTTAGAAAAACTTTGGCATATTTAGTAAAAATAAATGATGAAGCAACATAACTAGAGTTACCACATATTAATTAGGTCCAGAGGTTCCATAGGTGTTTAATAGTTGACCTAGCTGCACCTAACACTTTCTTGTCATCCTATTTAATGGAATAACAGGTAGGAGAACTGCTAGTTAAGTGACTTATCTTAAACAACCTAGATTCCTCCTTAGGGCCACTTGCATCAAACTCATCAAAGATAGCCAAATCAATATTATCAATTCATGAACATTCATCCGGGCCCTCTTCTGGTAGCTTTATTGAGTTAAAAGCATTAAAATTTATCTACTGCTTGTTAAGCCTCATAGTTAGTTCTCCTTTCTTCACATCTATTATGGTATTACTAGTGGTTATGAAGGGTTTACCTAAAATGATAGGAACGTCCTTATATGCTTTATGACCAAGAACAATGAATTCTACTAGGAAAATGAACCGATCTACCTTTATTAACACATCTTCAATATTTCCCTTAGGGTGAACATATGATCAGTCATCTAATTATAGAGTGATAGTGGTAGGCCTTGCTTCACTAATGCCTAGATTTCTGAATATGGACATAGTCATAAGATTAATACTAGTACCAAGGTCATAAAGGGTCTTACCCTAGTACTTATTTCTAATGGAACAAGGGATGGTGAAACTGCCAAGGTCTCGTAAATTTATAGGTAATTTCTATTGAAAAATCAAACTACATCCCTTGGTCATTACAACTATCTCGAAGTCACATAGTCTTCTTTTTCACGTCAAGATTCCTTTAAGAACTTTGCATAGTTTAGAATTTGTTGGAGTGCTTCTACCAACAAAATGTTGATATACAATTGTTCTAGAATCTCCATTAATTTGTCATACTATTTATCATGTTGTTATTGCTTAAGGAGTTGAAGGAAATGTGGTGCTAGTGCAAAGGGCTTTGGAATGATTTTTTATGATAGCTTAATGTTCTTTTGTCACTCAGGAGATGGAGTGGTTTCTCCTTCTAAATTTTTGATAAGACTGATCTATTGTTATGATGGTGCACATATCTATTTCCCATCTATGGGTTCCATTTTGTCTACCTATTTGGTAGGGTAGTATTATTCCTTCACCCCAACCTGTTAGAAGGATGGTTGAATTGCTTTTCCTAATCTTAGAGTGATAGCTTTACACTGCTCCTTAACGTCTCTTCTTAGGTTCTCAATGTCACTAGACCAAGTGCCTTGAGGCCTGCTATTTAGGGCTGTAGCTAGCTGCCCCATTTGGGTTTCTAGTGTATATAAGGATGTTATATTGCTTTGAATTACTACATAGGTTTTTTCCATATAATCCTTGAAAAGATTTTCTATTGAGTTGGAGTTATTGTGTTGAGAAGGAGGTTAGTTAGATTGGTTTATATGAGTGCTGACGCTGAGTTTGGTAGTAAAATTATGGGTTGTACTGGTTGGCCGGGTTTTGCACATTATTTTGATTAGACCATGAGAAGTTAGGATGTTCTCTCTGTGATGGGCCGTATTGATTTTTGTACGGCTGTTGTGAGATTCCGGCTTGGTTTCCAACATAGTGTACTAAGATTGGATTTAATAGACATTACTCGACTAGATGGCCTTCTCCACAATACACGTTGGACACTGTGAGTACTAAAGTGGTTAGGTGTTCTTCGACTCTCTTTTCCTACTAGTTAGTAGGAGCAATATTTTTTAATAAGCTAGACATAGATGATACCTCTTCTCTCAAGGCTATGATACTATCTACTTTGACTACTCTTGCTTCTTTCACCCTAAAAATTATGAAACTCTAATGTTTGTTCTATATTAAGAATTCCATAGTAGTTTATCTTCTAAAATGTAGCACTTTTAAAAACTTGATCCCTGGCAATGACACTAAAAAATTGTTGTGCTCTCAGGTCAACATTGCTGATAAGGTAATGAAATGAATGTAGCACAACATAATCGTGTAAGGATACATGATTGGTCCAAGTAATAAAGTGATGAGTGAGTATCATTTCCTCAGGGATCTAGTGAAGTACACATTAATAGAATCAACTCTACTGAAGAATTAAACTATGCTAATGAAATATTTATAGGGTCATGGAAATAATAATGAAAATGCAATACAAGAAAAAGGGCATTAGGAGCTCATCAATAGCAACACGAGATAGATGAGAAGAGAATTCAAGAGATAGAGTTGAATGAGGGAAATCACTTATCACCAATTGCAAATACCCTATGGTAGTTCATAGCCTTTGAAGCTTAGATGATATTAATCCTTCAAAACTCACTGGACTTCACTCTAAGGTGAATTATACTCTCAGGTCGTCTCCATCATGGTGCATAAGCGATGTCAATTTCATGCAGCAAGCTCCAAAGTATTAATGGTAAGGCCATATCACTTTTCAGTGCTAACCTTGTCATAATTTTTCATCATTAGTTCTGCCTACTATATGAATGCAGCATAAGCGATGGTTAATGCAAATTTCAAGTGAGTGCCTAATGTGGCCAACATTCAACAATGCAATATATGAATGCTTAAAAAAATGAAATATTAAATAAACCAAAACTAACTACAATGTCACATATTACAACAAAAGGAACAATTAATCTACCCGCAACAGAGAGATTTAGCTCACGCTAATTTCTCATATCAAATCAATAGTGCATAGAAAAAAAGGAAGAAGGGAAGATAATGGGTAGATCATGGTAATTCAACCCCTATCCAGCCTAAACTCTTCTTCTTCTTCTTTATCACTCAATAGCACTCAATGACCCTCTTCTCTCTTAAATTTTGTTCTCTTCTACTCTTGATTTCTGATTCTCGATTTTGTCCTCACTCTACCTACCTCTAGTTATTTTGAACCATTGAGTCTTTATATGTTGTTGCACATGCAAGTCGCGATAGGTGTCAACCGATGCATCTCCTAGTGGTTGCAACCTCCGGTGGTCCCCTGATGAATACAACCAAATTTGCATATTTGGGTAATCTTTTTTGTGGCGGAGTAGTGCGCTGATTATGTCGTGGCTAATAGGCTCTTTTGGGATTACTTCAGTAATCTTGTTTGGGTGTAATTATTGCTCGACTTTGCCGAGCCTTAATTTCTTAGTATTATACACCTGCACGTGTTTGCATCTAAGTGGACTAAATTCATCCACGTTGGTGAGTTAACATGATAGGATGAGTAAGAACTTTCATTTCATAGGGCATTTAAGTCTTTTTCAAATTCAATTCATGCGAGCCATATGAAAGTTTAAAGAGTGAAAAATCTTTAGGGAAAAACCCTATGACTTCCAAATGCAACAATAATCATTCCTAAAAGTGCACTCATAGGATCCTTTACTCCACCCAAGTCAACTCATATCATTGGCTTCTCTTAGCCTCATTATGTTGCTTGAGGATGGTCTTTCTGGTTTTCCATTTATGCATCATCTTGATCGAAGGAACCTTTTGAATTGAGTGGTTATAATCATCCATAGGAGATTTCTCTTTTCCTTTATTGCCTTCCATTTCTTCCATGTCTTCGACCACTTCTTGTTGTTTAGAGAAAGTTGAAGCTTTTAAAGCTAGAAAATTCTTCTTTCTTTCATTCAATCCTTCATTCAACTTTGAGTGATGATCCATGAAATTCCTAAATAAATCTTTAATGGTCATCTTAGTTAATTCTTTAGCTTCTTCAATGGTAGTCTCCTCAAGACTCCATTCTTTTGTAAGACCTTGCAAGATCTTTTTTACTTGCTCTTCTTTAGTGATATATTTCCCCTAAGGCTTAGACATTTTTGATAGCATAGGTGAAGCAATTGCTTAGATCTTTCACCTTATTTCATGCTATTGAGTTCATACTCTCTAGTGTGGAGAGATTTATTTGATCCTTCACTTGCTTTGTCCCTTCATGGGAAAGGAAAATCTTATCCTATACTTCTTTTGCAATTGGAGCATGATTAGATGAGGTCGTAATACTTTTCACCAAGACCATATTAAAGAATCATGATGGCTTTATTATTGAGAGTGATATTTCTCTTTTTTACATCAACAAGCTCAACCCTCATCTTTTCTACTAGTTCACCGTTAACCTCTTTAGTGATTTTGATTGATCTTTTAGTGACTATATACCACATGTCATAGTATTGTGAATTGATGAAGAAAATTAGTATGTTGTTCTAGTAGGTGAATTTCTCGCCATTGAACAAGGGTTGTTTTGTGGTGGAGACACCTTTATTTAGGCCAATAGAGTCCATTCTATTTTTAGATATTTTTTACCCCAGATTGTTGAATCCTTTGAGAGATATCAAATATCTAATAACAATTGAAAGAACCAGAGAGAGGGAATAGGGTTTAAAGGAATGGTGATGGAAAAAAATTATGTACAATATACAATGGTTTAAGAGAAAATATTTATCTATATCCACTACCAAAAGGTTATCCCTTTTAGATTTTAAAATATTGATGCGTTTTTATTTATAATCACTCTTCTCCCAGTTTATGGGCCTTGCAATCTTAATTACCCTCTAAGAGATGATTTACTACTTGACTTATTTACCTTTTCTAGACTCTTAGATAAAATATCTCAAGAATGATAGGCTAATACTTACTAACCCCTTTGAAATAAATTTTATAAGGTGGTGTCGATTACAATTGATTCTCACAAGAATAGAATATATGACAGTATAGAAATTTGGATGAGATATAATCTATCTAGATGTTATAAAAGATAATATAGTTGGAGAGCAATTCTAGCTATGAGAAGTGACTTATGAACACTTAAAAAAAACTCTATATTTGAAAGTTGAAAGAGTTTAAATGAGCAATTTAAATGATTTAAGAGTATATATTTAATTGCATAATAAGTATAGTTGAAAATTAGTTATAATAAATGAATAAGAAACTTATTTATAAGGATTTTCCTTATCTTATATCCTTTAGACACAAAATATTCATAAAGTTATATTGCCCAATGAGCTAAAAATCAACATTTAGTGCTCACCAATCAATCGATTTTTCCAAATTAGTCGATTAGTTGTATGACCAGTTAACCGGTGGTTCAAAATAGTTGATTGATTATGTTCAAACCTGAAATAAAAATTACTATTACACAAACTAGTTGATCGGTTTATTAAAACCAATCATTTGGTTTTGTATAGTGTTTACTTAGTCCTATGAACATATATGAATAGTGGTGTGGTTTAGAAAAACGAATTGATGTGCTCTTAACACCAGTTGATTAGTTTATTTAAACCATTCGATTGGTTACAAAAAAATTGATGAGTTTGACAAATTAGTTGATGAGTTTAAATAGATAAGAATGGGTTTCTATAGAGGTAAAACCCATTGATTGGTTGGTCAAACAAGTTGATCTATTTGGCAAAACTACTCGATGAGTTTAATTAGACGTGAATGGGTTACTATAGGAGTGAAACCCATGGATTGGTGGGTCAAACCAATTGAGCAGTTTCGTTAAACCAATTGATTGGTTTGGTAAAAGAAGTTGATAAGTTTATATAGAGATGAATGGGTTTCTACAAAAGTGAAACCCATGGAATGGTTGGTTTAAATAGTCAATAAGTTTGCTATGCCAGTCGATCCATCTAAGTTTAACTCATTTATCCACTTGGATTAAACTGAATCAATTAATTAGTCTTGAGATACGCCAACTGGTTCTAAATGGAACCAACTAATAAGTTTTAAAACACTTTGAAAGATTTAGAAATCAAGATTAACCATGAATTATTATGAAGTGAATTCAAATCAAATGTTTTTTTTTTAATTTAAAAATGTTTGATTGAAATGTAAAATTTATCAATTTAACTCTTTACATGGAACCTAAGACTTGAGAAATACAATTCTTAGCCCTTAAGTTTTGGTTATCTAATGCATTCTTCTCTCGTGCTTGGAAATTTGATTGCTCTTTTAAATGTGTAAAGTTAGAGAAATAATTTCATTAGGTGTGTTTAGATCTCTTTATTTGTTAATCATATTACATGCAAACTTAATCAAACACATTAGCTCTTAAGATCCATTTGTTATCATTAAACTAAAGACAATTATACTATTTTACCTATAAGGCTAATAGGTAGGTTCAGCCGTTTAGGATGTAAGCATGATTGAAGGGATTTGGTTGAGAAGAGAGAGATTCACACAAGAAGAAGGGGAAAGAAGAAGATGAAAGTCAAGGAAAGATAAGAAAAGGGGATAAATAAAAGGATAAGTCTAAAAAGAAAAAAGGAGGAAAATAAAATATGGTTAAGGTTAGGATCAGAGTTAGGTTAAAATAATTTAGATTAGGAATATAGGAGAAAATTAATTATCAGCCATCTGAGGTTAGCTTTAGGTTAAATTTTTTTAATAACCAAGAATAACGGTTATGATTAAGTTAAGATTTAGGATTAAGTAATTAGGGTAAGGCAGAAATATCAATTTCCTGAGAATAGAATTAATTTAATATATTAATTATTTAGGATTTAGATTAGATAAAGTTTGGGTATTACATCACTACTCCCTTAAAAGAGACTTCATCCTTGAATTCAATAAGTCAAGATTGGAGGAAAAGAGAAAGAAGATGTAAGGAAAGATAATATTGGTGGTTAACTCTATCAAAGCTGACATAACACTACTAGGTAATACCTCCTTTAAAGA
Source organism: Tamarix chinensis (assembly GCA_030549775.1). NCBI lineage: Eukaryota > Viridiplantae > Streptophyta > Magnoliopsida > Caryophyllales > Tamaricaceae > Tamarix > Tamarix chinensis. The sequence goes on along the minus strand of CM060173.1, from coordinate 83,157,738 downwards.
GAGAGAACTCCAAAAACCTAACATAACTCTCTAGAAAAGCTTGAGATGTGACTTACGCATATCCTTCTTTATCTCCTAGGTTGCCTCCTTTTCTCCATGGTTCCAAGAATCTTCACAAGTGTAAATGAGCTTGTATGGGTTCTTCATACCTTAGTGTCAAGAATCTATAAGGGTACCTCCTCATAGAAAAATGCATTATCAATCTTGATTTCATTGGGTTTGATCATGTGCGAGATATCTGTAATGTACTTCCTTAACAACGATATGTGGAAAATGTTGTCAACCCTAGTTAACTTAGCTAAAAGTACCAAGTGATAAACAACCTCACCAACCCTATCAATAATCTCATAAGGACCAATATATCTTGGGCTCAACTTGCCCTTCTTAACAAACCTGTACACCCCTTTGGTGGGCAATACCATCAACAGAACTCTATCCCCGAGCTCGAATCCATCACTGTGATGCAATTACAACATTGAACCATTGATTTGCAAAATTTCCTTGGGCTCCAATATTTTTGAAAATTTCCTTTTGTAAACCAAAAAGGAAAAATAGAAGAACATTGATTTCAAAAAGAAAATCATAAATAAGTTATGAAAATATTTAATTTAAATGTTTTTGAAGATCTTTTTGACTTTATAAAAATAGATATATTCAAAGATGAAAATATTTTATATAGATAAAAAGTATTAAAGTGATTTTCTTATTTTAAAGGGGATTTTATAATTTAAAGAATATATTTTGTTAATAAAATATAACTCTAAAACAAAGTTTTAATGGCACAATAAAGTTATAATCAAATAAATTTAAAATATTAAAAATAAGACACACCAAAGAATGAAAATATATATTTTTAAATGGAAATGAAAATGATATGCATATAATAAAATCATAGATATGAATGAATTTATCTAGAATAATCCCCAATGACAATCATTAACTAAATTCTAATATAAATTTGAAGCAATCAATAAAATCATAAAATGAATCAAATTTAAAATAATTAAATATTTCCATCAAATTAAACCAATAAATTTATTAATATTAAGAAAATTAAATTTAAAAATATGGGGTATTACATTACTCTTCCTTAAAAGTAATTTTGTCCCCAAAGTTCAACAAAACCAAAACAAATAAAACTCAATAAGAATAATTTAATAAAAATTTTTATCACAATAAATATGTTAGAGTTATCCTAAGATAATTTTTTTATTAAATTGAATGAAGCAAATTTTAATTAAAATGAAGCAAATAATGGCAAAATAAAGATTAATAAAAAGGAAGGCAAAACAAAGTTTAATAAATTAGACAAGGGATGGTTCAACTAAGAAGAAATACATGCTTAAAGTTAAAACAATCCACAGAGGGAATAAAACCTAAATATGAGAACAAAGAAAAAATGTATCTTAAAGTTCAAAGAGAAAGAAGGGAATAAGGTTCTAAGATTATATAACTCCAACAACACAACAAATACATATATGCATGTAGCATATTACATAATGAGTTAACTTTATTACGTTTTACATAATAACAAGGTTAAAACTTGGCCTAACAGGTCCCAAAAGATCCTTATATCTACAAGCCACATGAATTTAGGTCACTAGAGATTTCTAAACCTAAAACGCTTCATCAAGAAGCTCTATGATCTACACTATAGCATCAAGGAGACTCCAAACACCTCAATACCCAAATGACATTGCTATGTCAACTATAGCATTCAGGATCCATCACTCTAGGACTACCTATTGATATTCTCCTAAAACAAGACAAAACCTAACACACTAACATTCACAAGCAAGTAGATAAGAGATCATGAATATTTTAAAGATAAGAAAATTCATAGAGCAAGGTTGAAACTACTTACACAACATACAATATCAAAGCAACACAAGGTTTAACGCTAATCAAGAAAACCAAAATATAAACACTAAAAGAAATTCATACTACCTCATCAACGTCACTATGGTAAATAAGAGACCCTGCATACCATCTAAAAAAAAGGATACCTCTATCCAACATCATCATCAATATCACAATCCTAGGTTTCTCCCATTTATAAAGTAGTGAAATTACTCAACCAAAATAGATTATAATCTATATCACATCATTTTACAACCAATAGGGTACACTTTAATACTAATCCACAAACTTTCAAGACTAGGATTAACCTAATAGAGTAACTAAAAGACTAATTATGAAACTATAACACTCATAGCTAATATAGTACCAGATTAATGCAAGCTAATCCAGGTTTGAAAATTCACTTGTTCTTTTTATTTAAAGCAAAATCAAACACTTCAACTTTGGATCACTAAAAATCAAATTTTGAAAACTTAAAACCCAATTTTTAAAACTAAAATCTTTGATGCCAGCATGTAACACACTTATATTTTACTCCTAAAAATTTTGTTTAAAAGAAAGACATATGGAAGCCAAAGTAGAGAAATGATAGCACCTCACATAATATAAGACAAATGTTTATCATCTATCTCATGTCAGATGTAAGGCTAAAACTTGTTTAACTAAAACTTAAACATCATCAATACCCAGAGAATAAACTTCCACATGGATTTATCTAATGGTAGATGAAAAGAGAAAGGTTTCACTACACTCAGATAACATTGCTAAAATCTATCAAAAGCTTGTGAAATAACTTAAATTTTAAAAATATAGGTAGGTAAAGGGAAACTAAAATTTGGTTTGAAGACCATGAAAATTCCAATAAAACATTTAAAAATTTCTAGAATAAGTACAGATAAATAAATATAAATCCTTGAGGGATAAGAAATCTGGGTGGACTAACTCTTTTAAGGCCCAAGTCTTCAACCTAATAATGTAACATTCTATCTTAATCCTGCACAAGTGGTATACTTTCTACCATTAAAGGCTCATCTTAGGACCCATTTGACCAAGGTAGAATCAATATGGGCCTAGTAGTGAGTAAATCAAAACTACCTAACTCATGGACGACACATGATGCACATAAATACATGACAATCTTTAACTTATAATACTTATGCTGAAGTATACATGTGATACATATATCATTCCACCCATACAAAACTCATACAATTTCATGAAGTATATATTGCAACATTAATCACTCACCCAATAAGTATCAAGGAAAGTCTTATATGAAATGATAAGGGTAAGACACACATGCAATAACTAGCATAAGGTGTGGCCATATAGAATATAATAGTTGTAAATATCAATGATGTACATGGGTGTAATACCCATATTTTTGGAAAATGAAGAATGAGAATTATACCATTTTTTGGGAATTTGGTTTTGCTTGAGGTAAATTTGATATAAAATAACGTTGGAAAATGAAATTTAATGACTTTTTCAGGCGAAATGATCGACGGGTTCCATGAACCAATCAATTTGTTCATCATTTCAGTAAATTGGGTTTTCTCAACTAAATTGATTGATTGGCTAAGGAACTAATCGGCTGGTTTGTAGAACAATCGACTGGTAGACCTAAACCGATTTACTTGTTTATTGAGCTAGGCATATTTTCAAACTCAATTTATTGGGATAAGTTCTTATATTGAAATAGAATCTTACCAACCCATGATAAATTGTCCCTAAGAGATTTTTAACATTTTTCATGATGTATTTAGCCTGAAACACTGCCTTAGATTGATCTTGAGGTCAATTAGGATGATTAAGGGGAATAGATGACCTCAGCCTTGTCTTCTTCCATCTCTTTTCTCTACACACTTTTGAGATCGATACTTCAATCTCAGGCACAATTTTGATTAGTTGGAAGATTCCTTCCACCCTGACCTTCCATTACCTCTGTTATAAATTTCAATTCTAGCTTAGTTGACCTACATTCTCTAAAAACACCATTTGAGTTCTATAGAATAGGTCAGAAAATCTTAGACAAGATCTATCTATTTAGCTTGAATACAAATGGTAAGTATTATGGTTTGGAATTGTTCCTAAACCCTCCATAAATTTTGTTGATTTCGTTGGCTATAAATAGCCCTAATCACCCCTTTTGAGAACATTTCTTTAATCCCATTAAAATCCTTAACTCTCTATATTCACCCTCTTTCTTTATGCACTTCAAAGCTTGTAGTCAATTCCTTGCACTCTTCTGATACTTTCTCTAGCTCTCTCTTATTTTAATTATTAAACAAGGAAGAGTTAGATTTGGAAAAAGGGATTAAATGGTTTAGCTGAGCATTTCTTGCTTTACTTTAAGTGTAGTATGTTCTTCTTTCCTGTATACTTCAAATCTGAATTTATTAAGCTTTTGTATGAAATTATATGTTTAAGATTTGTTGCTTTAAGGTTTTAAAAGTTTAGATTTTAAAAAATTGAGAATTCTAGTTTATGGGGGGCTTTTACCTACATCAAGTAAGTGATTCTTGCTCCTAAAATGGATTATTAGTATTCGTGCATGATATAAGTTTCTTTAATTTAATCGTGTATGTTGGCATGAATTTATATAGCTTGTAGAATTGATTTAGATGTGTAGATTATGAATTTTGTGTAAAAAGCATGCAACTTGAGAAAAAATGGGATGTGATGATTAAATGTTAATTTGTGCAAGTTAATTTGGTTAAAATGTGTTATAATATGTTAACACATGTTCCAATGTTTTATGGCGATTTATAAGTATGAATTTGCATGAAAATGATTGGTTAGTGTTGTCTTAGGGCAAACTGGTAGACTGGTTTGGTCAAACTAATTGATTAGTTCCTAGAACAGTCGATTGTTTGACCCAACCCATCAACTGGTAAGCCTACAGAGACCTTGGTCATGCCCTTTCCTTAAACCCATCAATTGGTTAGACAAAATTGATCGACTGATCTATGAATAGTCAATAGATTTACCCAAACTAATCAAATAATTTGAGAAAAATAAGGATTTGGTTGAGTTAAATCAATCAACTGATCGAACCAAAATGATAGATTAGTTAATGCAACATATTGAATGGTTAGGTGAGACCAATCGACTGGTTTGACTAGTTTGTGTGAATTTTTTTTCTTTTGGCTTGGTTATTCTTTGAGGCTATATTTGGGATTTTCCTATGATTATTAATGGGATAAAATATAAATTTTATTATAGATGAATAGCCTAATGAAAGGATTAAATGGATCATAATTTATGACCTATTCTATGAGTATTGTAAAGGCTAAATGGGTATTCCACTTATGAAATGTGATGGTCCTTGATAAAAGAGTAATGATACACAACATGTGCTTGAATGAAATAACATGATGGGCATGAATAACATTAGACAAGGATAAATGGAAACCATACATGGTTAGGAAATAGAAAGAATTATTATGGAGGAAAACGTCAATGCCTTACTTATTCTTTTATGGGCTTTTGTGATCACTTGCCTTTACAAATAATGTACTAATCATGTAATGAAAATGATAATTGAGTTATGTATGGTTTTGGGTTATCCAATCCTCAATTAGATACCGGGGATTAGTCTACCTTCAAGCATTTATTGGTGCCTTCAAGTGGGATCCTTAGAGTTCTTAGTGCCTTATGTACTCTAGACACTGATGATGTACTAGTGGGTATCAATACTAAAGGCTCTGGTTACCTAGGTGGTTGGATTCATCCTAGACTTATGTCCATATTAGTTGACTTTGACATGGAATTATGTCCATTTTGGTGATCGGCTTCAGCTTGGACTTTATGCCCCTTATTTGAATAGGCTTCTATACTATGTGAGCCCATAGGGTGGTGCACAGTCTATCACTCAATAATAATAATAAAACAAATAGGATGACAAGTAGTTAAATGATAAAATATGAATGATGACTAAGTAAATAATTAATAATTGAATATTGATGGTGATAATAGTTTTAATGACCAAAATAGATAAAACCTGGTTTGTATACTTGGATAATAGCTTAAGTGACCAACTGGTTAATAATTGAAAGTTGAATGGATGTTGACCTATATCAACATATGGATAAGGAAATGGTGTAATCTAATTAGATGAGTAAGTTGGAAAATGAACCCTAGTATTTGTCTGAAACAACTCGTTTATATATGTGTAGTTACTTAGGTGCTTAAATTGCGAACATAAACATGATATATATATTTTGTGTTGCTTGAGTTATGCATGCTGGTATATTCTACTGCATTATCATCTTTAAATATATGATAGAGTATGACGCATGTTAGATATGACATCCATGTTATGAAAGATTTTGCATATTTGTGTCTCAATGAGGAAGCAACTTAGCTTGCTCGGTATGTAGCATACTGATGTGCATGTTTGCTTGATCACCTACTCATTTCCACGAGTAGAGGGCCCGTGTGTAGGTTTTTGGGGATGGTCATTAGTGGGCCTACCTTAGTTTGGGTTCGGGCCTTAAGAGCGTGGACATCTGGAGACTTTTGTAGGATTTGTGGTAGACCATAGTTTTGGTTTAGGGGGTCACACCCTAATCTCGTTTTAATATAGCCTCGTATTCTTATCTATTTGTATTCTTGTAATAATTTGGTTGGGGGTGTTGATGTTTTTTGATGTAAACAATCTTTTAAAATGTTTATGTAATTTATGTTTGTGCACTCTGTTTTAAATTGATTGGTTAATTTTAGCCTTATATCTGATATAGGGTAGGCAACATACGTCTATCCTGTGTCTGATATGGCAGTAACATCCCATTTTTTCTAAGTATATTTTTAGCTTCTGCATTATTTTAAAATAATTTTTTTAGTGACGAAAAATGGGATTATTACAATGGTACATGTGATAATATAGGAGGTCTTATGAGGCAAGCAATAAAGTATAATAAAATATGCGATCATGGATTTATGCTTATAAACACGTGGCTAAACATGGATATAATGGGGTATTGAGTACATATATATAACAAAACAGGAACTCATGCCGAATAACATAATTATCCTAGAAGATAACATTCTCCACATAAGCCCCATATGCGAGTAAAATAGTAGATCATGTGATAACAACATAAGAACATGTATCATATGATATCACAATTGTAAGGAAGACAACTAATTGAAATATGTAAGATAATAAAATATAAAGTCAATAAATGAATAAGAACAATTAATTATTATATTCCATTATTATGATCATAATCATTTGATTTACTTGAGGATGGAGACTCATAAAAACCATAATAACTAATCTAGTACACGAATGGTATTAACCCTAGCTGGCTTGCCAAAAAATGTAACTAATCCACCAAATAATAGGATACCTAATTACTTAAGTATGCATATACCTATACAACCAAAATATATCAAGACACTAGAGAGTAGAAGAGGGTCTCTTTGAACCTCGTAAGGCAACCGTGACCATAGAAGAAGAGAACACCAGAATTATAACACTCTCAAAATTTGCCATGAAAAGTTTTCGTTTTATTAAAATTGAGCGAAAGCAAATATAGTAAATTTCAAAGATGATACCACCAAACTTAGTACTAGACTGGTTTCCTTCCACTGTTCTAGTACCAAGTGCTAAGGCTTAAAAAAGAAGATGATACATTTTACACAAAACCAAGTTGTAAAACTTGAAATGCCCCGAAAAATTCCTAATTCTAAATATTATATTTAAATGAGGTTTTATCATAAATTTTAATTAAATAAATTATTTCATTTAAAATAAAAGGAAATTAATTAGGGCAAATCAAGAATAAATTTATAAGTATTTTAATTAGGAGGAATTTGGGTATTTTAGCTAATAAAGGATTTTAATTTGGGAATTAATTAAATAAATTATTTTATTTATAATAAGAATGAGAAAATAGTTTTAATTGAATAATAATTTTATAAATAATTTAATTGGAGGAATTTAGGGTGTTTTGATAATTAAAATGGAATTTATGGAAAATATTTTAAAAATCCTAATTTAGCCTAAAAAGGGATTTAAATATTATTTTATTTAAATATTATTATTTTAAATATCCTAAATATTCAGATTAATTTAATTGGCCCTAATCTATTTTTTTTCTCCTTTCCTTTTTCCTTTTTTCTTTTTCTTTCTTTTTCTTTCTTCTTCCTTTCCTTTTTCTTTTTCTCTTCTCTCCGGACTGGGCCTGTTTCGGCGGCCCAGTTTCCTTCTCCTTTTCCTTTCCTCCGCTGCCCAGCGTCGCTGGCGCCTCCTGCTTTCTTCCAAACGCGGCGTTTTGGAGCATTTTATGTCGAGACGCCGCGTCTCGTTTAATGAAGGTATAACCCGCGCCGACCCGCCCGGTTCTTCCCTTTTTCTTTTCTTTCCCGGCCGACCGGTCTGCCTCCCTTCCTTCTTCCTTCTTCCTCCTTCCTCCTCCGTCGCTGCGACGCAAGCTTCAACCCCGTCAATGGCATCTCCAATTACGGTGAATAATACCGGCCGTTTCTTGTCTCATTGTCTTCCTATTAACTCCAGGAATAAATTGGCATAATTTTCGTGCGTTAAATCTCGCCCGTTTCTTCTCCCCAACGTCGCGAACCTTTGAACCAACCCAAACGATACCCGACCGTTTTCCGCCGCCGGCTGCCCAAATTCTTACATTTAAAACTTCCATGTCGACCTCCAGCTCCTCATTATCCATTCCAACATCTATAAATAGCCTAGTTGTAGGAGTTTTGAAGATTTTTCTTCCCCGAAAACCCTCGGCCCGAGCTGCCGCCACCCCAACTTCAGACGTCTCTTCCACCGTCGTCAGCCAACTTCAGCGCCACCTCCTCATGCCAAATTCTTCCCTGCAACACCCTCTAGTTAACCAAACTAATTTCAACCTTCGATTCTTCTTGTACGAGCCTCAATAACCATGCAAAGTTGGATGCTCGTTTCGCCGGAATTTTGACCCCGAAGCCTTAAACCGCCTTCCGCCGCCGTGCGCCGCCACCTTTGGCTGCACCACCACCATCATTTTGTCCCTCTCCTCCTGGGAAACAATAAACACCTCTTATATCACCTCAATTCTCCCTATCTTTTTCCCAACACCCATCTTTCCCCTTTTTCTTCTATTTTTCCGGCCACCGCCGGTGCCGCCTACCCCCACCAGCTTAAGGTTGAACCCTAGACCCTCTCAACCATTTTCCATTTTATTATAAGCCTTGATTTAATTTATTTCAATTATTTGCATAAAAATACCATTATTATTATTCTTAATATTTATATTCTTAATATGTTTTATTATTATTTGATGTAAAATTTATGCTAAATTGTACTTGCAGGGTGGAGAGTGATAATAAAATAATTTTATTGTTAGTTTCGAAGTTTAAGTTATTAACTGAATTATTATGGGATTATTATCATTCTTCTTCTTATTATTATTATTAATATTATAATTATTAGAATAATTATTATTAACGTTTTATTATTTATTCTGGAAAATCTTAGGCCCTAATTTTGTATTAACATTTGCACTTATTTATGTGAGTATTATTATTTCTACTATTCTTATAACCATTAATAATAATATTATCATTATCTTTATTATTTCAATATTATTATATATGTTATTAATTTTATTATTAATATTAAATAAATGGTAAGTCATTAGTTATTTTAAAACTTATATGTTATTGTTATTGTTATTATTATTATTATTATTATTATTATTATTATTATTATTATTATTATTATTATTATTATTCTCATTGATATTAGTTTTATTATCCTTGATATTATTATATTAGTATCATTATTATCATTAGGGTAAAATCTTTAACCCTATATTATCAAGGTTTATAATATCTCTATTATTTTTATGAAAGTTAGAATTTTGTTAAAGTTATTTTATTAATATGTTATTATTTTGGTCAAAGCCCTAAGGAGGCGTAGGAATGTGCTCCAAGACCGGTGTCGTTTCAGGTAAGGGGTGCTAAGGCCTTTTATGTGCTAATGTGCATTGTGTACCTCATATGTTATGCATTCTATGTTTATGATTATTAATTATGCCGTATATGATATGACATGGAGTGAAGTATGTTTTTGTATGACATGTGTATTATTTGTGTATGACCTTGTAAGACATGCAAGTGAGGATGTTGATATGATTTTATGTGGGAGAAAGGATGAAAAAGGAGGATGGAGAAAGAAGTTGATTATGGGATGTGAGCTAACCTAAGTATTCCATTGATTCATGAGTAAAGGAATAAAATGGAGAATTTTAGGGTTTTGTGTGTGAGAATCTGATTTATGATTTTTGAGGTTTTGTATGGAGAATATAATTTATGGTTTTATATGGGGAAGTTTAATTTATGGTTTTGTATGGTTTTGTGGGAGACAATATAATTTATGATGTTATATGGGAGAATTGAATTTATGGTTTGTTAGGGAGAATCTAATTTATAATTTGTTTGGGGGAATCCAATTAATCCAAATTATGATTTTGCTTGGGAGATTCTAAATTATGATTTTATGTGGGAGAATCTAACTTATAGTCTCGTATGGGAGAATATAATTTGTGTTTATGAAAGGGGAGAATCTAATCAATGGTATTATGTGGAAAAATCTTTGGGTTTTATATGATTTGAATCTTTGTGTTGGTATGGATTGAATTTAGGGTTTTGTGTGAATGAATCTTTGGGTTGTATATGGTTTGAATCTAGGGTTTGGTATGAATGAATCTTTGGGTTATGTGGATTGAATTTAGGTTTTGTATGATGAGATTTTGGGTTTTACATAATGGTTAATGTTTGCATGGTTGAAATTAGGGTTTCACATGAAATTTTAGGGTTTGCATGAAAAGGGTTCGAAGGTTTGTATGGGGAGATTAATGTCTACATGGGTATGAAATTTACGTGTGGAAAGTTAATTTGGCATGTAAGGAAGGTAATGTAAGTGTTGTTTGGGTGTTTGAGCACTTGGGACGAAAAATAGCACGTGGAGCAAATTAAGGGTACGGAGGAGATTGAATTAAGGTTTGGAATGATTAATTGTGGTTTGTTGTGGTTAATTAAGGTTTGGAATGGCTAATTATGGTTGTTATGGTTAAATAAGGTTTGGAGTGGTTAATTATGGTTTGTGGTGGTTGATTAGGGTTTGATGTGGCTGCTTAAGGTTTTTGTTGTAGCATGTGTTTTTGGTGATTAAGGTGTAATTATGACAATGGAATCGATGATTTGTGATGTGTGGAGTGTTAAAATGATTTGGGTGATGTGAGGTGGAGTAAGAGGGGATGTTAAGGCCTAAATTAGGGTTTCGGGATAAAACCCTAGAGTGAGATGTGAAGTAGAATTGGAGGATAAGTGTAAAGGGAGTGATCCATGCATGTCTAGGGTTTGGTGGTAGCACGTGTGTAATTGGTGAATAAAGTATGATGATGAATATGGAATTTATGATTTTTGATTCGTGCATGTGCATGATGAGAGCCTTTGAATAAGATACTTAATACATTAATCACGTAAAGTGGAAGATGTTGAGACGGGCCCAGACCGATCCACCGGCATAATAGTGGCAGGGAATATTTCCCTCGCGACCAATCCACCGGCTAAAATAGTGGCAGGGCATGTACCCTCGCGACCGATCCATCGGCTATAATAGTGGGGGATCCCGAGCTCAACAAAACAAAACGTTATGTGTTAAAAGATATGGGAAGACACTAATCACTTAAAGTGGAACACCGTACGAGAAGGGGCCAGACCGATCCATCGGCTATAATAGTGGCAGGGTATGTTACCCTCGCGACCGATCCACCGGCTAAAATAGTGGCAGGGAACGTTTCCCTCGCGACCGATCCACCGGCAAAAATAGTGGGGTTCCCGTAATCGTATGGACTTGAATAAAAGTATGGTGTGACATGATTCCTGATAAGAGATAAACTAAGTAATTGAATCGGATTATATACATGGGCTTTTATACTTTTACTTGGATGATCACATGAGTTATGTTATCATGATTATGCTCTTTTATTCTTATGCATGGTTTATGTGCTTACGTGTTGGCCTTAGTGCTCGGTTACCTTACTCAGTACGTAGCGTACTGATCACCCTTTTTATAGGTGCTGCTCATTCCCACGAGTAGTATGCCCTTCTGGTTTGTGCAAGTGGGCGAGACATAAGTCTGGGCTGAGTGTTGAGCATGTTTGGTTCAAGTTTGAGAGAGTTGTGGCTGTATTTCAGTCTTTATGTAATTTCATTTCCTGCTGTTATTTCTTTGTATTGAAGTAATTATCCTCTTTGATTTCGCACTCTGATTTCTATTTTATTACGTTTATAAATGTTTATGCGTACTCTGATTTTAAGGTATGATCTTTCGAGTTCTTTTATGAACTGTTGATTTGAATTTAATGTAAAGCTTTTCTTTAGCCTTAGCACTTGGTACTGGAATGGTCGGAGAGAACCGGTCTAGTACTAAGTGTGGCGGTAACATTTCCAAAATTCACGGGTTTTAAGTATTTCTATTATAATTGCTTGCACTTTCAAAAAAAAAGTAGTGAATTTTGGGGTGTTACAAAACTAAATCAAAGTAGTGCGTTAAATTACATTACAAGAACCAATTCCACCATTAGTGGTTAAAAAAAAATAAAATCATTACAAAAGGAAATATAAAAGTTTAAAGGATAAACCTAGAAGTTTCTGGATAGTCTTTACACTCTTAACCCAAAAAGAATTTGAATAGCACCCATGGGCTAACCTACAAAGGAAACTATCCATTAAATAGGTATGGACCCACAAAAGGAACCCTTCAGTACTACGATACTGAGTAACCCTTTATATAGAACTAAAAGGTAGGGCCTGCATGCAACACATTATTCAAACTTAAGAATAATAAATCACATATATACGTATACGAGATACAATAATCATTGAAATAAACACAAAGTTCGAGATCACATATCACAAGGTTCATTCACTTTAGAATAATCGCACTTACCAAGAAAACATCCAAGTGAAGCTCTTTGTAGTGTAATTAAAAGTGTCCAACAACACACTCCATCCAAGAGAAACCACCACTCAACCTAAGACAGGAACCAAGGCAACAATCATACCAACAATAGATCATAATGGTAAAATCAATATTATCTAGACTTAAGCTATTAATTAACTATTGTTCATAATCATCTCTCGAATTATATCCATGTGAGTACATGAACCCCACTATTATGGCCGGTGGATCGAAAATACTACTTCAAGGTAAAACTCACCTGATCACTATTATTTGCCGGTTGATCAATTTCCAAGGCAAAATGCTTTTGGCCACTATTATTATCAGTGGATAGGTCTAGCCTTGACCCATGTGGTGTTCCATTATAAGTGGTTAATGTATTTTCCATGATTTATTATCATCCAAGGTTTTGCTTATTGAGCTTAGAATCCCTTACTATTATTTGCCCGTGGAATAGTCTCTCGGGAAAAAATACTCCTGGCCACTATTATTACCGTTGGAACGGTCTGGGCCCGACTCAATAATCTTCTACTTTAAGTTATTAGTATTTTTCCATTTAATTAACACATTAATTCCATTTATTTAACTCAAGGGGGAGATCATGAACATGGAGAAATAAAGGTAAACTAGTCATTTTGGCTCATACAAGTAGCACAGTACCCTCCAAACCATCAACTCAAGGATGCAAAGATACCCTAGTTGCACTAGTACACGAGGACGCATAGTACCCTATCAACAAGGACATATAATCCATAATTATGTATACCCTCTAAGTAGGTCTGTAGAGATAAATATAGTAAGATGTAGGGTCTGGCTAGGGCACTAAGGCACACCAGCAAAATCCAGAATAATTGTTGGCTAAACCATCTCTTTAGGGTATCAACCCCTAAAGAGTCACTATTCCCAATCTCGAGGTCTTCCACTTTAATTATTAGATTTTTAGTTAGGATGTCCATGAGAAACACATCAATCACATACTTATCCATTTTAATTGTTTCTATTATTATTAAGTAATCTTTATTAGTATTATTGTCCATGTCAACTCAACCAGTCCACTAAGGCCATCCTAGGTTCCAATTCTTATACTTAGGCATCTTAGGTCAAAATGCCCTTAAGGCTAAGGCTTCCTCTTATCATCTATTTTCATCACAAAATTAATTTTTATTTATTCACATGCCATAATAGTTTATCATATCATAATTATATTACCGGTCATGGAATTAAGTACTTTACGCACCAAGGGATCATTGAACTCATAAGCCCTAACATATCATTTTAGCACATCCAACACATATTTCCATGCATAATTAACAATTAATGCACCTTTTGCATGATTATGAAATTAACATTATAACACACCTTTAATTACCCTTTCAACCCTATACCATGCATTTTTCTTATGATACCCCTCCAATTTACTAAAATACCATTACTCTTATAATCTACATGATGATACTTAAATAAGTGATATTAAGGTTATAACCCTTATTCCATTATTTAACATCACTTATGGATTATTATGAATGTTTACTAGGTCAATTGCCATGTTATATACAAATTACCAATTTACCCCTTCTCACTTACAAAATTACTAAATTACCCTTTTGGCTTGCAAATTTACTAAAATACCCTTTTAATTAACAAATTACCAAAATGCCCTTCTTGTCTTGGTTGATAAATTACCACTTACTCTTCTTGCTTATAAAATTACTATAATATCTCTCTTAGTTGAAGAATTATCAATTTACCCTTCTTACTTTAAAATCACCAAAATAACCTCCTTAGTTGTAAAATTATCAAATTACCCCTCTTACTTGCAAATGTACTAAAATAACCTCCTTAGTTGTAAAATTATCAAATTATCCTTTTGAGTTGTTAAATTACCAAATTATCCTTCTTATTTATAAAAATACCGAATTATCCTTCTTATTTATAATATTGCCAAGTTACCCCTTTCTTATATAAATTACTAAAATATCCTTATTGCTTATTAATTACCAAATTACTCCTCTTAGTGGTAAATTTTCCATATTACCCTTCTTACTTATAAAATTATTAAAGTGCCATCTTTAGTTGTAAAATTACCAAATTACCCTCCTTACTTATTAAATTACCCAATTACCCCTTTCTCATGAAAAATTACCAAAATACCCTTCTTACTTATTAAATTACCAAATTATCTTTTTTTTAAATTACCAAGTTACCCCTTTCTCATGCCAAAATTACCAAACTACCCTTCTTACTTATTAATTTACCAAATTACCCTCTTTCTTATGAAAAAAAAATACTAAAATACCCTTCTTACTTATTAAATTACTAAATTATCCCTTTCTTATACAAAATTACTAAAATACCCCAAATATATAAAATATAATCGCCCATGGTCCACATACATCATTTACCACCACAACTCTTATTATTCCTTAATAATACCCATTATCACCTACCATGCACATTTATTTAGGTCACACCCTATGTATAAGTAAAATTACTAAAATGCCCTTAGGGCTTATATTAGCATTATTTCTACTACAAGTGGCCATATTTACTTATCATGACATGTACATGTATCTAATATCATTATTAATAACAAGGATCCCTTTTCTTAACCACCATTTCTACTCATACCACATTCATACAATACAACATGCTTTTCATTCCATCTTCCAACATACATTACGAATCATGATATGCTTAACAACACTTAATATATACACAAACCACATTCCAAAACCCTAATATGCCAGTTTACGTAAATCCACACATTTTAGTAGGGTATAATGGTTACCTTATTTCAGACAATAACCAAGATTTACTGGTACCCCTGTTAAAAGCTTAAGCTTTGATTAGTAAAATTATACATAAAAATAATACCAAAATTATTAGCAGTAGAAAATTAAAAGAATAATTTTTTATCAAAAAGCTTATTAATTACATATTAATACTAACTATATTATATGTCAAAATTTAGTTAATTAAACTTATAATGTACAACAACATTCATGTTGCATGGGAAGCATAAGCTGCATGCATGAAAAGGGGGAGAATGGGAGAAAGGAAGGTGTTGGACGAAGGGGGAAAAGTTTCAGGTAAGGGAAAGAAGGCCTCAGGGGTAACTTGTAGAGGGGAGTTGGGGTGGGTAGTTGGGTGTAGAAGTGAGGTAAAGTGTAGATAGTGGCTAGGTGTAAAAGAGTGGCGGCTCAGGGCAGCCGAGACGACGGTAGTGGCTATTAGAAATGAGGTGTAAGGAGGGGAGAAAAAGATGAAAAAAGGAAAAAAAAAAAAAGGGGGGGGATTTAGGGCGATTTTAGGTAAGGTGATGTAGGAAGGTGGTAGGGGGATGTTAGGTGATTAAGGGGTAGCTTCAACAACGGCAGAATATGGGTGGAGGATTGGTTGTAGGTGGAGGGTTGAGAGAAGAAGGAATAAAAGGGGGATGGAGTTGGCTGTAGGTGGAGGGGCTTATGCGATTAGGGGTGGTGTAGGGAGGAAGTAGGGGAGATAGAGGAGTCAGTGTGGTGGTCAATTGGGTGGCAAAGACAGTGGTTAGGGATGGTGAAGTAAATATAGGGGAGGACAAAAAGAAGGAAAGAAAGGAGAAAATAGGGTTCAGGAGGGGAGAAAGAGGATCGAGGAAGGGAGAAATAGGTAGAAGAAGAAGAAAAAGAAGAGGGAGAGGAGGGTAGGTAGGGGCGTAGGGTTATGTGGTTGTAGGGGGAGGTTGCAGGTCTGGCATAGGGTGGTAGGGAGAAAGAGAGGAGGAAAGGGAAAGAAAAAAGGCATATGGGGGAGTTTCAAGGGCTATATAGAGTTAAAAATGGAAGGGAAAGAGATAAGAGAGAGAGATAGTAGGTGTAGGGCTGTGGTTATAAGTGAGGGGTAGGGAGGGGCTGGCATGGGGTATTATTTTCCTCAACGTGTAGAGGGAGAGATGGAAGGAGAAGAGAAGAAGAAGGGAGGTAGGATGAGTGGGGAGAAGAAAGACGGGCAGGCCAGCTTGCTTGAGGGAGAAGAGAAAAAAGGAGGGAGAGTTGGTTTGGTCCGATTGGGGAAGAAAGAAGGAAAAAAAGGAGGGGGTGGACGGGTGAGGAGGAAAAGTGAAATGGGCGGCTCAGCGGGGAAGGAAAGGAGAAAGGAAAGAAGAGGGTCGGTCGGCCCAAGGAAGGAAAGAAAAGAAGGAAAAGGAAAAAGGAAGGAAAAAGGAAAAAGAAGCAATGAAAGAAGAAAAAGGGGAAAAGAAAATTAAAATAATTTTTGAAATTAGGGTTAGAAATTATTAGATTGAGAAATTATTTTAATAAACTAATTTATTTTAAATTTAAGGTATTAATTTAAAAGGATAATTTTAGTAAAAATATGGTTTTAGAATTTATTTAAATAAAAAGAGTATGATAAAATAATAAAATAATTATTTTAATTTATTAAATAATCCTATCCATTTTTATAAATCAAAGGTCTAAAAAATAATTAAATTAATAATTTAAGATTAAATGATTCCAAATAAGGCTTAATAATTAAATTCTATGTTTTAAAATTTTAGGTTTTATAAGAATGGTAACAAGTGAATACCAAACCTAACTTGAATAGCTACTTGGAGCGGAATAAGTCTCAACTCAAAGATGTTCACTTTAAGTGATTAATGTTTTATTTAATAATTTAACTAAACATAAATTAAGCCCACATAATATCATTTAAATCAATCTCATCAACACAATGCAATCACATTATCACAATCATTTCAAGTGGCATGAAAGCTGATAAAATTCAAGTGACATTGAAGATGATCTATTCCAATCGACGCTAAAATTGAACAATTCCAAGTGGCATTATAGTCAAAGTGACAATAAAGTAGATCCATTCCAAGTCACATTAAAGCTTAACAATCCCATGACATAAAAGCCTAACATAAGGCATCCCACAATTTCAATCCATACTTAACCAATTATATAATTTTTCAAAACCTATTATAATTAAAGCACATCAAAACATGCTAACATATATTTATATTAAAAATTGTAACCTCATAGATACATAAAAGTATCATACAAGAGATGATGTGTCCATGACATATATAAATCATATAAAGCATACTTATCACATTCAACTCTAAGAATTCAAACATTTTATGATTCCACAATAAGTAAAAGTAAGTAGTAACTTACTTAAGTTTGAAGCTAGCTAAACAAAACAAGAGAGAGGTATGTGTATGTATATGTGTATGTGTATATGTATGTGTGTGTGTGTGTGTATAGAGAGAGAGATCTAGCTTGAGAATAAACGATAAAGATTTTCTAGATCACTGATAGAGATTGTAGGACTATGTTAGGAAAATACCTTCTCAACTAATAATTCAAGTATTCTAATTTAATCAAGAAGA
Organism: Tamarix chinensis; assembly: GCA_030549775.1. NCBI lineage: Eukaryota > Viridiplantae > Streptophyta > Magnoliopsida > Caryophyllales > Tamaricaceae > Tamarix > Tamarix chinensis. The sequence goes on along the minus strand of CM060173.1, from coordinate 83,139,526 downwards.
AAAAGCACAAACAGACTTTCTTCAAAAAAATGTCCAAAACATAATACTCAAGAGATTAGCTCTATTAAGAATTAAAATTAAGTATTAACCAAATCAAGCTCAACAAATATCATTTAGGTCAATTCAAATTAGTTTAAGAACTAAAGGAATAACTATAGCGGATTAGTTGATTTTATCATAAATGACTTGCTAATTAAGTTTTGCAACAAAAAATACATGACACTTAAATTAATAGAACTCATCCAAATTGATAAGATAAAAACATAACTTGAATGATTTTAAATCAAGGCCGATAATTGATTAGGTAAAAGAGGCATAAATAAATCAATTTTATAAAAATATCTTTGAAAATTAGGATTTCTAGGCCAGAACTACAATTCAAGTGAATTTTGTTAATTATTTAAATTGCATGTTTATAAATATAATTTGACCTATTTTATAGTATAATGTATACTTAATTGATAAAAATAATAAAGAAAAAAAATCTAATTTAACATAATTAAAGGTTTTGAACATTAAATGTAAATCTAGTCAAATCTTGTTAAAATATTTAAATTGATGGGTTAGAAATGAACTTATGCATATTCTAATATAAATTTCATAAGCTATTTAATAAATCAACTTATAAATTGGTATAATTTAAATTCATAAGAGTTTTACCCTAAAAACCAATTTTGATAGATTTCACACAATTTTCCCAAATTTACACTTTAAACACGAAATTAAATATGTTTGAAAATATATTGTAAAATCAATTGAATAAAACAACTCAATTATGCAATTTAATTTTAACACGCAAAAGATTTTGATCTACAAATATAATTCTAATTAATTTTAACGAAATTTATCAAATTGATAGTTCTAACATGAAATTAGATACGTTTTGTGGCATATTTTAAAATTAATTTATCCAAAATAGATTAATAAGATGAATTCCATAAAACCGAACATAAACTGGTTAAAAATATAATTTTCACAAATCAACCTAATACACTACAATTAACCACTCTAAATCAGTCATACAATGTGTGTGTGTGTAATTAAAAACCAATTTAGCTTATCATAAGCTTATTCATTCCAAATTAATCAAACCAAAATTTTGGGCTTAGGTAATTTTTACCAAATGAAATATGCAAAAATAGGGTGGGTAAAGGTCATTGGAACTTCGTTGGAGGTTGGAGACAATTTATTGATGGTTGGGTACATTGGAGGTGGTTGGATGGTGGCGTGTTGGGTTGAAAGTTAAATTTCAAAGACATAAAACCCTAATTATCAAAATAAAATTATGGAATTTATCATTTGTATAGTTTTTTCTTCCCAAAGTGATTTAATAATTTTTTTTAAAATGACTTGAATTTTATTCTAACATCTTTAATTTTGATTAATTAATTTGAATTGTTCAAAGTTATATTTTAGACTTTAAAACCCTAATTTTGTGGAATAGTTTTATGAAATCTAATTGTATTTGATTCTTTCATATATATATATATTCATCAAATATCTTGGAATTAAAATCAATTGAATCGAGTATTTAACTTATCTTTTGGATCAATTTTATGAAATTGGTCGGTTTGACCTTTTTTTTATTGTAAACCCTAATTGTTTAAGTGAGTTTTGATAAAATGTACTTGTTATATATTATTTTATGTTTTGATTATTTTTTCCTAAATTATTCCTATGATTTTTAAAGGTGATATATAATAATGCTATGTGGATCTATAGAGCCAGTTAAACCTTATATCTTTTCATCATTTATTAAGCTTGAGATAATAGGTAAATTTGCTTAAAAATCTAGTAGATAAAAAATTATGTGTTAGTATGATTCTTTTCTCTTTTACAATAATATAATAATTTATGTTATTATTAAAATGGAATCATAATAATTAAGTAAGGATATGTGTTGGGCTTGAATCGTGTATGTTTTAATGAGTATGATATATACGGAATTTTAGCAAGTGATTGGATGGGCCTAGTGGAATGTTTGAATGGTGGTTGTTGTGTATTACCAAGTATTTATGTTACGAGATTATGGAAGTGATGTAAAATCATCTTCCTCAAATGAAAATAATAAGGATAATCTACTTATTAATTCCTTAGTATAGAAGAATTCAAAACTCTTCTTACTTGGGTTAATAAGTAAGCAAGATTATTAGGAAGCCACACAAATCCATGCAAAGTTGAAATAAAGCCATAAAATCCCTTTTACCCTGGCTCCATCATGACTTCATTATGGCTCCTCAAATCCATGTTTGGCCAATTTCATTATGGCTATAATATGGCTCCTCAAAAGCCAAGATTACCTTCAACTACACACTCCACAATTTTAGCCAAATCTGCACCTTTGCAGAAATCATTTCATGGGAAGGATTTAGGGAACATTGGTAAGATTTAATTATGGAGATGAAACCTCCTTCTTCAGCCTAAATTCCAGTATGTTGAGATGCCATCCATCTATCGACTTTCACTCAACTTAATTTTTACCTTTCTTAGTTAAGCATGGTTAAAGAGTATTGTTATAATTTCATAAAGTTTAATTTATTCTTTATAAGAACTTGCCATAGGTTGTAAGTAGCAGCCATCAAGTGATAGAGGGCTAAACAGCTTCGAAATTCAGTATAGCTGAATGTAGTAGCTTATTAACATTAGTTTGTATTAGTATAACCCATGGTTGGGGTGCAACTGAATCTACTCACTATGATTTAGATGTGTAATTTTAATTTTCTAAATTCTAATACACTCTATATAGAGGTAAAAGGATGAATAAAATGGTATATCTTTTCAAACAAAAAATTTGGCTAGTTGTTCAACAAACAACAACTCCACAAGACTTAGAGTTAGTCTTGTTTGTTCATCCAAAATATTACACCATTTATTCTAAGAGTTGAATCTTTAGTTAGTTGGTGTGAATGATTAATCTTGAAGGTATTTTAAGATTAAGTTTTCCTCTTTATCTTCTTAATCTATTCTAAATTTTCAATTTTGTTGGAATCTTACCCAATTCCATCACTAGTACTTAGCTTAATTCAATATGTTTAACATTATGCATCAGGAAGTGATATATATGAATATTGTGGAATTTAATAATAATTTATATGTAAGATTGAGCTAGGGATATAGGTGAGTAGCCTTAGGATGACCTATGAGGTAAGGTTTGTAGTGGATGCACTCCTTGGTTATATATGTGGTTGTGTTACATTGTTAGTTAGTAATAATGCCTCTTTCTACTCTATGGGTAACCTATGGGTCATATAGGACGTATGCATACTTAAGTTTAGTGTTCCTTAGTGGTTTTGGGATGCTTCCTTAGCCGTAACACTTTGGATTGATGTTTTAGTCTTTAGTTCTTTGACTTTAGTATTGTTTCCTCCCAGATAAAATGTAGATTATGGTGGATTGTGTGGATTCTATCATTTATGTGTTCAATATCACATTATATGTGTTTTATATTATTCTAAGTATTTTGCACAAATAATTATAAATATTATGAATAATTATAAATAGAGTGTATAGTTATTTTAAGTAAACTTAACCATGATTCATGTGTATAATATTTCTTCTATTCAACTGCTTTAGTCATAACAACATGACCTTTTAAGAACACATGTTTCCACAATCTCTTGTGGTTTTCCATGTCCTTATATCATATCATGTTTTTGTGTGAATCCTATTATTATTCATGATTTATTAGGTATATCATACCATAGAAATCCGTGTGAGCATGTAACATAAAATTTAACTAAAATTTATGAATTTCATTATCTTCTATGACATTCTCTCATTATTTCATATTTCTACTACAACAACATGCTCTTTTGTAATTTTATGCTTAGTTGAGAATATATGTTTTCTATAGGTTATGCATTGATCTATAGTCATGTTCTCTTGTTTAGTAAGTTCTTCTATTTTCTATCATCTTATATGAGAGCATATATGTAATACTCCCAAAATTTACTACTAAAAAATTTTATTTAATGAAAAGGTTTAATGGAGGTAAAATAATACAACTGTAAATTCTGGGGATATTATCGCCACACTTAGTATCAGATCAGTTCACTCCTACTGTTCCAGTACCAAGTGCTATAGCTGAAGAGGATTATCATCAAACACAAGTTATTAATTAAAATGATAATTCATAAAAGAACTGAATCGTCACCATACAGAAATCAAAGTGTGATTAAAAGAGTTACAACCCAGGAAGTAAGAATTAAAGTTCCCAACGATAGAAAACACTGTACAAGCGAACAAAACTAAATCAAAACGGTATAGGAAAAAAGAAACAGGAGATAGAATCTGGCCAAGTCACTTTCGATCCCTAGGTCAATTCTAGGCTCAACTCTCAACACCACCCGATGCCTTGTAAGTGTCGTAGGCATCGAAGATATCATCACCTACCCGTACAAACTTAGGTGGACCCTCTACTCGTGGGAATGAGCAGTACCCATGAAACGGGTGTTCAGTACGATACGTACTAAGTAAGGTAACTATATAGCTAAGGCCAACATATAAGGCATATAACATAAGCATCATCATATAGGCAACATACAATAATATAGATAATGAGGCTGGATTATAGTCTAGATAAACTTATTCTTTAATTCGATGATCAACATGCTCATTTTACACATACTCTTTATCAATCCATGTGAGTGTGGGAACCCTACTATTATAGCCGATGGATCGGAATACATATAGGGTATAACACTCCTGATTATTGTCGGTGGACCGGTCTCCAAGACAGAACGCTCCTGGCCACTATTGTTCGTTGGTGGACTGGTCTAGCCCCAACTCACATGGTGTTTCACTACAATTACATAGTGCCTTTCCCATATCTTATCATCATTACGTTTTGTTTGTTGAGCATGGAGTGCCCCACTATTATAGCCGATGGACCGAAAATCATGCAGGACAAAATGCTCCTGGCCACTATTATTCGCCGGTGGACTGGTCTCTAGGGCACCTCGGCTCCTGGCCATTATTATTCACCTGTGGACTGATTTGGGCCTGGCTCAACAATCTTCCTCTTTAAATAATTAGTGTCTTATTCGATAATATTTCACCCTTGACATGCATGTCACCAACCTTTTACTTCTATCATCCCAAGAGGGCTCATATCATATCTTGAGACTTATGCGCCTCTTGTCACACCCGTTATCCATTCCCCTTCCATTTACTCATAACAAAAACCCAACTCTTAAGGGTGTGGGTTAAGGAATATCACCTTATGACATCCAAATCCATTTACTATCACCCTCTAGGGTTTTCCATGAAACCCTAATTGGACCTATGTGGCCCAACTTCCTATAACTCACACTATCATTATCCCTTTTATCGTCCAAACCTCATCTTATTTAGATTCAACCCAAATCATATCACTTTACTCACCGGTTACGCATTTGACCGAGAAACCCTAGTTGGCCACTCCAAACCCTAGCACCTTTCTTGCCCCACAAGTTACATCTCTATTTTTCACCTAACATCTCTTCCTTCCCATGGCACCCATACTCATCCCTCACATAATAAGTTTCCACTCTTATTCCATACTCCACTCTGCCTTAATTATTTTTACTTTCACATTTTCCCCCAGATTAGGGTTTCCTCCCAAAAACCTTACTTAGGTCCCCTATACACCCTTAAGACCAACCTACGTACTATTTTTCATCCTAAGTCTCTAATCACTCCACAACTCTCCCCTTACATTACTTATGCCCTAACATAACTTTTCTCACATAAAGATCATCCCCATGCAAACTCCATCCACCCCATGCAAACCCTATAAATTTTCCATGCAAGATTCACATCACTCGTTCATTTTGATCATAACCTCCTTTTATTTTCCTCTCACGGATCATAAGATAGCTTGGTCAACCTCATGTCCCCTTTAGTGAACTCACTTCCCATTTTATTCCTTTTTATTCTTTCATCCCATATCATATTATCAATCATCCTAGCATGCATGTCCTAGAGGGTCACATCATATCACATCATAATCACAACATGTACATATTATACTCATGCTATAAGAAAACATATGAACATACCTCAACTCCAAGCCACGCTACACATAAAAAAAGTTTAATGATAACTATAAGATACACAACATAACATGGTACATGACATCCAAGGCATAAAAGACACACAATTCACATAGGGCCTTAGCTACATCCTTACCTAAAACGATGCCGGGCTTGGAGCATGCTCCTACGCCTCCTTAAGGTTTTGACTTGATTCACCTATAAGAGGGAAATACTATGGGTTAATCTCCCTCTTACCAAAATTACTATTATTCCTACCCTACCCTTATCATAATCTACTATTAGGATTAATAATGATAATAGTATTTTTATAAGTAAAGGTAGGGTGATTATTCTCAAAATAGTTAATCATGCTAATACTAACCAAAATAAGTCTTAGTAGCTACCACGGTTTATGTTTAAGTAATCATAGCGATATTCATATTATTAAAGGTAATAGTTTCAATAATAATAATAATAATAATAATAATAATAATAATAATAATAATAATAATAATAATAGTTGTAGTGATAATACTAATATCAGCCCAAACCCTAGTAATAATAATAATGGTGATATTAGTAAAGTAAAAGTAGTGACCATAATGATACTAATAATGACAATATTAATAGTGATATTAAGGTTAGTGATATATGAAATTTTAACAATAATGACAAGGTAAAAATAATGATAATAGTGATAATACTAATAATATTAATAATAGTTCTAATATTAAGAATAGTACTAATAAAGATCCTAATCATAATAATCGAAGTAGCCTTGGTGATAATATGGTCAATTATAACAACAACAACAATAATAATAATAATAATAATCGAGATGATAATAGTAATATAAGGGTTCAAATATTTACCATAATAATAAAGGTAATAATAATAGGTCAAAGCTAGCATTAATAATAATAGTAAAAATAATAATGAGGGAAATAATAATAATAATAATAATAATAATAATAATAATAATAAGGAAGGTATCATTAACACTATTAAAAATATCTAATACTTGTATAAAATGGGTTTAGGGGTTAGGAAGGTTAGAGTACTACCTAAGGCTGGTGGCGGCAGCACACGGCGGCGGTGGAGAGAGAAGAGAGGTGGAGAGATGGTGGTATATGTAATACTCCGAAATTTAAGATAACCTTAATTTCAAATAATTAATATTGTAACCCAATTCTAATCTAAAAAAAAAATTTATCTCGAATTATTGTGCATTTTTCCGTTTTATTAAACCTATTTTTATTCGATTTATTCTCTTTTCGAAATAATTATTTAGTATATATCATAATACTTACCTAAATTATTTTAATCTAAATCCATATTTTCCTTTCTTTTTATTTTAGTTATTTATTTAATTAATTATTTTCTTTTCTTCTTTTTCTCTTTCCTCTTCTTCCGGTTCCTTATCCTTGCGTGCACACTTCTTTCTCTCAGACACTTGCATGCACGCCTTATATTTTTTCCTCTGCTATCCGTATCCATCATTCCCGATGTTTTTTTTTCTTTCTTTCTATCTTTTTCGTTCCTCTTTCCCTCGCCCGGTTACATTGTCATGTGCTACAGGTAGTTTGTTCTTCTTTCTCTTTCCCGTAGCAATAAATGCCCTGCCATTTACACTCCCTTTGTTTTCTTTATTTTCTCTCTTCTGTGCCTACCATCCCTGCCGGTTCCAACCTTCGCAGATGCCAACCGCTGCCGCCGCCGTGACCTCTGCCTGCCGCTGCCATCGCCAACCGCAGCTCTCCCCTGCACCACCTGCCCCTGCCGTCTTCTTCTCCCCGACCCTCTTTCCTTCCTTCCTCCTCCTTCCCTACCTCTGTTTTCTGCAGCTTCGACCCCCAGCCCAAGCCAACCAGCCTGCATTGCTACCCCTGCACCACTCCACCGCTGCAGCCCTCCACCTTCTTCCTCCTTTTCCTAGTCTTTCTTGGCTTGTTTGGTTCGACAACTTCCACCGCAGCCCTGCGCGTCGCCCAAACCAGCCAGCAGCCCTGTTTTCCTTTGTTCCACCGTCGCCCAGCCTTCCCCCGCAACACCAGCACCTTCGACCACCTCCCCTCTCTCTGCAGTTCCCAGCCAGCCCTCCCCTCTTGTCGTGCACTCACGCTGCATGCACGCAACGTGAGACGCTACCAGTGTGTGTGTTTAAATCGTAAGTCCCGTAATGTATATATGCGTATATGTATATATATATATATATATATATATATATATATATATAGGGTGTTTTAGTAAATTCAAAGTTAATTATATTATCATTATTATTATCATTAATACTACTACTACTACTACTACTACTACTACTACTACTACTACTACTACTACTACTACTATTATTATTATTATTAATAGTAATATTATTATAATGTCACCTATCAATATTAAGTTGGTAATTATAGTGTTGCTAACTTTCTTAGGTGAATTACCGGAGGTATCGGAAGAGCCGGAATAGGCTAAGCGTGCTTAGAGACCGGAGCTTTTTCTGTAAGGATACTAGTCAATGTTTAGGGACTTGTGTTAAATTTTTGAATGGCTATGTGTATTATTATGTTACCATTATTATATTGTTAATTGTATGCTGTTAACGATCTGTTGTGGTAATTTTGGAGTATGTGCTATAAGAGAGTTTGAATGATAAAAGTAGTGTCGGTATGTTATTGTTATGCTATACCAAAATTTTATGGGAGAGTATAATGTGTGGAAGAATAATGTGGGCCTAATAAGCATGACAAGTGGGAAATGATGGTACAGAAAATATCAGCTTTTGTGAAAATAGGGCTATCGGCTATCCTTAGGGGTACTTTGGTCAATATGGGTTAATATGACAATTTTGTTATTTTAAGATAGGTTAGAAGGATTATAGTATGCTAATAAATATCATGTGAAGTGTTTGGGCATGATTGTGAATGTCATAAGATCTTCGGGCGGGAGAATGGTCTAATTTGGGAATTAGTAACCCTAAAGCAATAATGTCATTATCACATGAGTAAAATATTATAGTTAGGCTACGAATTTTAGATATGTTGCTAATATTGGTATTTTGGGGTTGTATATTAAATTTGGTAATTATTTGAGCATCCTAGGAAAAGTTATGAATGACATGTGAATTTAGGGTTTTGGGAACCTTGTATATAGTAACTTTTGATATTAAGCTATTATTTCATGAGCGAGATGTGGGAGTTAGAATTTGAGTTTCGGATATATTAATAACAATATTATTTAAGGAGGATATACTAAATATGGTGGGTAAATGATTTGATATAAGACGAGTTATGCCTAAAATGTGAACTTAGGATTTTTGAGGGTAAATAAGCTTGTAGCCTATGAGGAAAGGCATTGTTATCTATATGTTAATGTCTTTATTACCTTAAGAATATGTTGTACTCTTAAACAAATCATGAATAAGATACTAATCACTTAAAGTGGAAGATCACGTGAGTTGGGCCGAGGTGTAGGGTTCGTTCTACCGGACGATAATAGTGGCTCAGGTGTCCTATCCCTGAGAGGTGATTCAAGCCGTTCCACCGGTTTAGAATAGTGGCTCAGGAGCGTTTTGCCCTGAGAGGTGTAGATTCCGTTCCACCAAACGATAATAGTGGCTCAGGTGTCTTGTCCCTGAGAGGTGCTTCAGTCCGTTCCACCGGATTAAGAATAGTGGGGCCTTATACTCAACGTGAATAAGAATATGATATGAGAGAAGTAATGAATAAGACACTAATAATTTAAAGTGGAAGATTACGTGAGTCAGGACCAGGTGTAGGGTCCATTCCACCGGACGATAATAGTGGCTCAGGTGTGTTGTCCCTGAGAGGTGATTCAAACCGTTCCACCGGTTAAGAATAGTGGCTCAGGAGCGTTTTGCCCTGAGAGGTGTAGGATCCGTTCCACCGGATGATAATAGTGGCTCGGGTGTGTTGTCCCCGAGAGGTGCTTCAGACCGTTCCACTGGTTTAAGAATAGTGGGGTCCCTGAACTCAACGTAAATAAAATATTGGATCATGTTATTTTTTTTATAATACAAATCCAGACTAATAATCGCTTGTATTGAATCTTGTACCTCGCATGTATACTATTTTCTGCTGTGAAAGCATGTACTTGTGTGTTCCCTGTTTGACTGTATTGTTACCTTACTCAGTACGTAGCGTACTGATCATCCTTTTCATGGGTGCTGCTCATTCCCACGAGCAGAAGACCCTGATGGTTTTGTGCAGGTCTTTGAGGACCCAGTTGATGATTTTGCTGCTTTTGATATATTGTATGGGGAAGAGTGATCGCTATCTTTACTAGGTGTTGGGAGAAGAGTCATGTTATCCGGATGCTATGTTACCCGGATACCCTTTTGGACTCTTCGGTCCATGGTATCCCTTTTGTTTTTATTTGTTGGATATTGTACTCGGAGATAACCTCCAAACTCTTAGTTACATTCTAAAGTTATCTTATGTTTACTTACCTTGTTTTACTTGTAACGGTTAGCCTTGTGATTGGTGTGAGGATGGTATTATAAGCCAGACTTACACCAATTACGGCGGTAACACCCGGTATTTTGGTTTTAAACTTCCGCTGAAAAAAAAATTAGTAGTAAATTTTGGGGTGTTACAGTATAGGTTAGAGGGGATGGAATGAGGGGGTTATTTAGGTGGTGGAAGGTGCCTCATGTGGAGAGGGGTGGAATGAAGGAGGTGGTGCAGCCAAAGGTGACAGCGCACGGTGGCAGGTGTGGTGGTCGAAGGTGGTGGAGGGAGGAGAAGGGAAAACGAGAGGGAGGCAGGGAGAGAGGGAGGTATGGAGAGATAGAGGAAGCTCCCTTGGTTGTTTTGGAGGGTAGAAAGGGTGTTGGTTGCGGTGGGATTGGTGGTGGACGGTGGTGTGAAGGGTAGCGGGGGATGAGGGGCTGTCGAGAGGGGGACTTTACACGGCCGGGGTGGGTCATGCAAGGAAAATCGAGGGAGGAAGTAGGCTCAGTTTGGTAGAGGGTGATGCAGAGAGCGGTTATGTGGGCAGTGCGGGCAGCATCGATGGTCGGTAATGACAGAATGGGCATTTGATAGGGAGGTGGCGCAAATGAGGGATTTCTGGGCTGCAAAAAACAAAAACTCAATCAAGGCTACTAATGGGGTATTTATAGGCCAAATGGATGGGGGAAATGATGAAGGAGGAAGAGGATAAGAGGGGGCAGGTGAGGCTGGACCACCTGCCAGTGGTGGCAGGAGTGCACTCCCTGCCATGGCAGGGACATGTTTGGTTAGGAGAAAAAAAAAAGAAAGGGTAGGTGTGTGTGAGGAGAGAGGACGGTCTGGTTGGGTCGAAATTGGAAAGAAAACGATGGGTAGAGAGGGAAAGGATGGTTGGGAAGAGTTGGTGGCTGCCTGCGGAGTAGGCTGCTGGTTTCAGGTTTTGCATGTCGCGTGGGGGAGGGAGGAAGAAGAAAGGGTTGGACCGGGTGGTCCAGGGAGGAAAGAAAAGAAAAAGGAAGGCGGTTTGGTCGGGCAGCTGGGCGATGGGGGGAAGGGATGGTCGTGCGGGCCTGGGACATGCCGAAGGAGAAAGGGAAGGAAGGGATTGGGTTGCGAGAGAGGTTGGCCCAAACCAGGGGAAGAAGGAAGATATAAAAGGAGAAAGGAGAGAAAGAAAGAAAAGGGGGAAAAAAAGGAGAAAAAGAAAAGAAAAGAAAAAGGAATAGGAAAAATAGGTTGGTTGGAGTATTTAGGAAATTTTAGTATTTTTAGATTATTATTTAAAATAATAATAGTAATAATAATAATAATAATAATTAAATTCCTTTTTAGGTTAATTTGGCTATTTCGAATAAAATTTTCCACTTTCATGTTATTTAGTAAAATGCCCTAATTTTTCTTAAATAAATTATTTATTATTTTCTCCTTGACTTATCTTAATTAATTCCCCTTTAATTTTAATAAAATAATTTATTTAATTAATTTTCCTAATAAATTCTTATTTTGCCGTAAATCTCTAAATTAAGATTTTGGGATATTTCAATATCATTCACATTTTATTAGTTATGCCATATATGTGAATATATGTGGGCATGCTATTGCTATGTGTTGAGTATGGTTTACTCGGTATACTATCATACTAATACTACACTTTTTTAGGGATGTGTGTGTGTAGGTACCCTGGCTTAACTTATCTATAATTATTAGCTTTGGCTGAGCATTAGAGGTATTTGGAGTTTTTGCCCTATGAGGACTTTTGTAATTATTAGTATATTATAAGTTTTGTTTGATTAAGATTTTGAAACACAATTGTTTGTTTGATTTATCAATGATCATTTTATATAATTTTGTGTTGACTACAGAAATGATGTTTTGTAATGATTTGTTTTAGATGTTTAGGTTTTATCCTTGCACCTATCATAAGATAGATAAGTGACATCTAACTTACGTTAGGTATGACATAAACACTCTCTATTTCTTATGTTTGATTCAACACATTTATTCTTGTAAACGAATATTTTCAAGAGTAAAAATGGGGGTGTTGCAATATGATGACTCTCTTAGCTGGAAAATTATATAGTAGCTAAGCTTGTTTTAGTTTTTTAATTTTAGATTTATGGACTTTGGACTTTATTTGTATTTTTTTATGGACTTTAGAATTTTGTTGTATTTGTTTTATGGACATTTGACTAATCTTGTAATACTTTGAATTTTAATCTATCTTAATTTTAGATAATTAATATCTTAACCTTCTTCCTAATTATGTGGAAGATCATGGATGATTGACCTTCTACAATGGAGGACCATTATTTTGGTAACTTGGGTTGCAAAACTGATTCCTAGAAGATGGAAATGTTGTCTTGTAGTTTATGATTTTGTGCACTTTGGTAGGTTGATATTGATCTAATCCAAGATCATATAAATTCAATATAGAATTCACTTAGTTTTCTCTAGAGAATAATCTTCAACTTCTCAATAAACTCTCACTTAAATAAAGAAGAGAAAAGGAGGCTTGAAGGTAGTTGTTAAATGTCAATTTTATTCATTAGTTATTTGTTCATTACAATGTACAAAACACCCTACACACACACGCACACCCGCCTAGTTTACTCTTTATTAACCAAGCCCATATAACTGACCTAATTAACAAAGATCAACTATATGCATGCCTCTTACATATATAGTGATTGCAATGACAAATTATAAACATTATAAAGTATACAATAAAACAACAAAGATATATCAAACTCTACATATGTAATAACTTGAATAATTATATGTAATCAAGCTTTGTGCCTTATAGCCTTATCTTCCATGCAAATTTTTAATCCTTGTAATATATTGTCTTGTACACTAGAAATATTTGATGGATTGATCTTCTTGTAAATATATATAATACCTGCAAGAGTTACTTAACACAAGATTAGAAGTGTTAGGATCTTCAAGAACAATTGGTACCATTTCTAAGTATGCTAACTCTTGTTCTTCTATATTATAAGAGTAAAATTGAGATGCTCTTGCATCACCTAATCCTTCAGTTTTAATTTTAATTCTAATTCTTAACCTTGTCAACATTTCCCTTGTTTTTTCCTCCAGTTTTCCTTTTTCCTTTTCTTTTTTCATCCCTATTCCTTTTTCTCCTTCCCCCATAGACCCATATTGATTAGGTAATGCTCAGTTTGGTTAATCAAACTAGATTTCCCAATTATCACTAAGATTTCACTCCACCCTCATCACCCTACTCCAGCTAAGTGAATTTTGCACCATCAACCTATACCCTATTGATTTGTGCCAGATCATCATGCCTCATCTCTCAACACTTATGCCATCTCCATCCTCCCCAACACAATATACCTTATATACATACATATACATATATGCATACATACATACATACATATATATATTTATATTGTAGTCATTTAATGAAAGCCAACCATAACTCTTTTTTTTCTCCTCCAAAATCTACCATGATCTTCAACCCTCTTCTATGTAATATTCCTATCAATTAACTTCACTGTCATTATCATCGTCATCGTTGTCACCATCTGTGCCCTTCGTAGCTCACCCAACCAAGCACCACCTAACCTACTCTAGCTCCACTTTGTTTTTCATTGTTCATCCATCACAACCTCTACCACCAATTTTGACTTATTCTCCATCATTTATTGTGCCTTTTTCTCCCTCTCAGCTAACTTGTGTTATATCACTCGTTCTTGGCTAGTCTTACTGAGCGGGTTGTACTCACCAAGGGGGTCAACTCGCTAAGTAGGTGATTTTCTCCCCTAGTTTTGGTTGTCTTGTCGAGCAAGTTTATTATTTTCTCTCCCTTGTCTCATGGTTAAGCATGTTTGTTGCCCTATTTTGTTCCCCTCAGTCTTAACCGGTCACTTACCCTTGTCGAGCGTGCTTTTTTCCCCATCTCAGTTAACTCTCTTTGTCTCTTCCTCCCCTATCTCTTTCTACTCTTGCCTTGTCATTCCTTGTTTGTTTTCCTACAGTCTAACCTTTGGTTCTTCTTGGTTCTTAGGTGACTTTTTTGATGGTATTGAAGGAGGAGACTTAGGGTTATTATTGCTTAAAGACTGGTGCTATTTAGGTAAGGATACATGTCTTATAATAGGGATTTGATGTTATGTGTAAATCATATTTAATATAATTCTAGTATAGTGATATTTCATAATTCATGTTGTTGATGTCATACCACAATATTGTATTGTGTTATGGAAAATTAGACACTATGTGAAAGCATGAGGTGTATGTATTGTTGCTCAATTATGCTTTGTCTTGTACCCTATCATGTTTGTGATGACCTATTGTTTTAATTGAGTTATGAATAAATGGCTTATAAATACGATTAAGTATTGTCATGATGAAATATGTTGGAGGTTGAAAGTTGATAAGGTTGGGACTCATAGGGGTTTTTATGAAACTTTGGGTGTTATGGCTACCTTGAGAGTATCTGGGACATTTAATGATAATGTGGAAAATAAATATGGCATGGTAATCAAAGTGATTTTAATAATTAATTTTATGTGTAATATGATCTAGTGGAGGTTGAGTAGGACATAAGTTATCTAAAAAGAGACATTGAGACATTTAAGTAAGGTAGATGTATTTTGTTCAATTTGGGTTAAATATAGAATTTTGGCAATTTTCAAGTGATATTGGATTAAAATATGCTAAGTATGTTATAGGAAATACTCGGGGTAATTATGAGCAACATAAGTTTAATAAAATAAGAAAATGACTTAAATTAGGAATAGTAATCCTAGAGGAATACTAATTATTGTATGTATAAGATGTTAGAATTATACCCTGATTTTTGGATATGTTATCAATAATGATATAGGAAGGTGTTTTAAATTAGAATAGGTTAGATGAGTCTTAAGGAAGAATTCATGTATGTCTTATGAAATTAAGGTTTTGTATGAGCATTGTGGTCCTTTCTCTTAGGAAATGCCCTAAATATCTTTTGATTGTTTTTTTATGTGCTTTACATATTTTTGATAAACTTGCATGACATTATAAAGATAACCAAAAATCTAACAAGAAATTAATATTTCCATCACAAGAGTCAAAACGAGTTATACTAGTCTATTTTACCAAATTATAATAGTGGCTAAGATCTTTATACTTTAGAGTTGTACCAATTTATTCTATAGAATGAGGAGTTTTATGTCTTTAGGTTGTACAAATCTGTTTCATTGAACGAGAATAGTGACTAGGAGCTTTATGTCCTAGGACTGTATATTATTGATATCATTCAATTAGTTATGAATAATAGAGTTCCTGAAGTCAAGATATGTAATAAATGGAAACGTATAATAATCTATCTTGGAATCTTCCATTTCCTCTCGAATGTATTAATTAATGTGCATGACTAGCTTTTCAATGTGGCCTTATTTGCACGCGTGACTTTTCTTATGACTGTATTGTTACTTTACTATACTAATCATCATATTCATGAGTGCTATTTATTCTCACGAACAGATGATCCTAGTTTTGTTATGCAGGTCACCGATGGTTGTCTTGATTATTTCAGTGCCTATGATGCACTCCTTATAGAGTAGTAATTTTTATTTATTGGGGTTTAGACATATAGTTAATGTCATTCGATAACTAGATTTTATCTAAATACCTTTTGGACCCTCAATTCTATTAGATCCATTTTTATTATATTTTGTTTATGTTGTACTGCGAGTTAATCTCCAACTCTTATATAAGTTTATGGAAATTCTTTCGTTCTTTACTTAATTTTGACTTATATTCGATGTAAGGATGATGATATATTCTAAACTTATATAAAGTATGACAGTAATACCAACTTATCCTGATATTACATTTCTACTAAAATGAAAATATTTAATAGTAAATGTTAGTGTTACAGATCTATTATAAGTAATACTTTATGTATTTATTTTTATTTAATTGAAATAGATTAAATATCTTAATTACTGTTTATTTTGGATATTCAAATAAGTTTATAAAGAATAGCTGTTTTAGGATTTTAGATATTTAGATATCAGATATTGGATCGAATTTTGAAATGTTTAATCAAATGTAATTTTTTTGTTGTAAAATAGGTGTTCTTTTTAGATATTTAGATATAACGGACACATTTGATATCCATATTTAATTTATCGGATATCTAAAATTTATTCAAACTTATTATACATAAATATATATTTAAATATTCCAATATCTTAACAAAAAAATTCAATCAGATGCAAATATTTATTTCAGAGGATCTCCATCTTTCATAGCATAAGTAATATCAACACAGGACTGCATCGTAGACAGCCGTGATTCGATTTTTGATTACGCAATTATGAAAAAAAAAACTATTATCCAAATGTAAAATAGATTTGTTTCTTGCCTTTTTTGACCGAGAAACGGTGAGGCTCGCCACGCCAGTCACGAAAAGGAGACCTGCATCCCGACCGAAAGCGCGTGATAAGTCTCCGCCGCGCGAAGTCTTAGCTGAAAATCATAACGTCATCTTATCCGCTATCCACGTGGTGAAATTCGCCACAGTAACTTCTCCAACCTACCCAACCACCGACTATCCTATTGGCTAAAACTATTCAAATCCCAGATATCATTCGCTCTTGACTATTGCAATATAGCGGGCAAGACACTGTTGTTAAATTCCTTATTTGCTTCCACGTTGCTTGATATGAATATTAAATTCCCATATCGATACAAAAGTATTAATTTCTTTATAATTTCATGTGTGTCAGATAAAAGCACGGAAGAAGAAAGGGTGGATAGGTTGAAGAACGGAGAGAAGCAGAGTGAGAGAGAGGAGGAAGAAGACAACAAAGCCCTCGATTCTCTGAATTGTACAGAACGTAACAACGCTCAAAAGTTTCACCATATTTCTTTTTTCCACATTTTAAAGCCGCATTTTTTTAGGTTTTTTTTTTTCCATCAAAAGAGGTAGGCCTTCTCATTATTTCGATTTTACTGCTACATATATAATAACTGTTAGATTTTTATTTCAGAATTAGAATCAACGCGGACTTGTTCTGGTATTTTAATTATTTCATTGATCTTTGATTATGATAGTAACTAATTCGCTTTGTGACATTCAATCTTATCCTTAAAATTTGTTTCATTTTGTTCCGAGTCCTGGCTGAATTTTCTGAATTGTGTTTATTCTGAATTGGAGTTCTTGTTGCGATGCAGATAGACATTGATTATGATATACGAAGGACGAAAAATAAAGGAGTAATGGGTTTCTGGGATTCTTTCATATGTTTAATTTATTCTTTGTCTTGAAAGGCGAATAACATGACGTCTAAATCGTATACCAATTTGTTGGATTTATTAACGGGAGATTTTCCAGCTATGAAATTGGAGAGGAAGGGGTTTCCTAG
Source organism: Tamarix chinensis (assembly GCA_030549775.1). NCBI lineage: Eukaryota > Viridiplantae > Streptophyta > Magnoliopsida > Caryophyllales > Tamaricaceae > Tamarix > Tamarix chinensis. The sequence goes on along the minus strand of CM060173.1, from coordinate 83,121,661 downwards.
GGTAATGACGGTACCAGGTAATGTGTCCGAGCTTGAATTAGAGCAGGCTCCCAGTTTTTCATCCGATAATCCATCGTCGATTGTTCATGATCGAATGATCATTGTGGTCAATCAGTTACCAATCATTGCTAACAGGGGTTTGGATGGTAATGGATGGATTTTTAGTTGGGACGAGGATTCTTTACTTCTACATTTAAAAGATGGTTTTCCAAATGATATGGTTGTGATTTATGTTGGTTCGCTTAATGCTGATGTAGATATTACTGAACAGGATGATGTTTCACAAATACTTTTGGATTCCTTTAAATGTGTACCTACGTTTGTGCCACCTAATCTTTACGATAGATATTATTATGGGTTTTGTATGAAACAGTTGTGGCCGCTTTTCCATTACATGCTGCCATTTACAGCCAATCATGGAGGCAGGTTTGATAGGTCACTGTGGGAGGATTATGTCTCGGTTAATAGGCTGTATTCGCAAAGGGTTATCGAAGTGATTAACCCTGATGATGATTATGTTTGGATTCATGACTATCACTTGATGGTCATGCCTAGCTTTTTAAGAAGGCGCTTTAATCGGTTGAGAATGGGTTTCTTTCTTCACAGCTCATTTCCTTCATCAGAGATTTACCGTACACTTCCTGTCCGAGAGGAAATCATCAGGGCGTTGCTCAATGCCGACTTAATTGGTTTTCATACTTTTGATTATGCCAGGCATTTTCTTTCTTGCTGCAGTCGGATGTTGGGTTTGGAGTACGAGTCTAAGAGAGGTTATTTAGGTCTGGAATACCATGGAAGGACAATTGGGGTCAAGATCATGCCGGTGGGAATTCACATAGGTCGGACTGAGTCAGCTATGAAACTTGCAGCTCAGGAGAAGAAGATAGCTGGGCTCAAGCAGCAGTTTGCAGGGAAAACTGTTCTGCTTGGTGTTGATGACATGGATATTTTCAAGGGGATCAATTTGAAGATACAAGCTATGGAACAGTTGCTCAGGCAACAACCACATTGGCGGGGTCACGCCGTTCTTCTACAGATTGCAAATCCTACTCAAAGTAAAGGAACCAAAGTCGATGAACTACAAGCTGAAATAGAGCAGACCTGTTGGAAAATCAATAATGAATACGGAAAGCCAGGTTATCAGCCAGTTGTCTTCGTTCACAGGTTGGTTTCACTGGCCGAGAGGATTGCTTATTATACCATTGCAGAGTGTGTTGTTGTAACTGCCGTGAGGGATGGGATGAACCTCACTCCATATGAGTACGTGGTTTGCAGACAAGGAGTCCCTGTTTCAGAATCAAATGCTGACTTTGTTGGTCCAAAGAAGAGTATGCTAGTTGTATCTGAATTCATTGGTTGTTCTCCTTCTCTTAGCGGCGCCATTCGAATCAATCCATGGAATGTTGAAGCTACAGCTGTTGCCATGAATGAAGCTATTTCAATGGGAGAATCAGAGAAGAAAATGAGACATGAGAAGCATTATCGATATGTTAGCACTCATGATGTTCATTTTTGGTCAAGAAGCTTCTTGCAAGATTTGGAGAGGACGTGCTTAGATCATTTCACTAGAAGATGTTGGGGTATCGGCTTGGGTTTTGGATTCAGGGTTGTATCACTGGATCCTAATTTCAGAAAGCTTTCACTAGATGTTTTAGTTTCAGCATATCACAGATCACAGACTAGGGCCATATTATTTGACTACGATGGAACTTTGATGTCTCCGAATTCCACAAGTAAGGCTCCTAGTGAGGCAGTCATCGAAATTTTGAGCACGCTTTGTGCGGACAAAAAGAATACTGTTTTTATAGTCAGTGGAAGAGGAAAGGATAGTTTAAGTGATTGGTTCTCTTCGTGTAACAAACTAGGAATTGCCGCAGAGCATGGCTACTTCTTGAGGTGTGTCAGTTGTATTAGTTATCCTCCTGTTTCAACGCTGTGCTGTTTGATTTTTCTCATTTGTCTTAAAATATATCAACTAGCTGCTTATGGCCGTTTTCTTTGTAGATTAATTGTCAGTTAGGAGAACACTACAATTGAGAGCTCCAGAGAATTGTAGCAATGAGACAATGAAACAGTAGTGAGAAAAAGGAAATGGATTCGATTTAGAACTGATAACCAGGCTTTTGAGACCCTGGTGCCTCCACTCAATAATCAGTCCCCCCCCTTCCCATATCCTCCTCTCCTTCGGCATTTAAATTCCCTCCCCCTACATGACTTAGCATAGCCCTAACAACCTGCTGACATCACGTAAATGACCATCCAGTAAAAATATAAAAATAGAAAAATAAGAAAAGGAAATAAAACAGAAACGGAATGCCTGATATTTCCCTCCACAGCTCCTCACACGCCTACTTCTCAGCTCAAGCCTTGCTATGTTCTGTTTGCCTTCCTCACAAAAGTGTATATAACTAATGGTCTATCATTTTCCTTGGTAAAAGATAATACCAAAACAATGATCGATTTTGTATCATGAAAACACACGTTATTTTGGACTCTCTTCTTGGTGCAAACCCTTTTTTATAGAGGAAGAAAAAGGCCATAATACTTACTGTGATTTCTTACTTGCACTTATCAATAAAATCCGTTATTGCTCATGAACATATTTCTTCTTGATCATGCAACGTGGTTTTTGTGTGAGGGTGCATCTAAAGTACTTATCCAGAAAATTGAACTGGTTTGATACTTCTTATTTAATTCATTGTAATCCTTAAGAAAATGGTTATGTTGTTCATCCATTTGCAAATGTGCCACCAACATCATATAGACCTATTTATCACTTTGAGGAATTAGTATGACTTTTCTAGATCCGGTTTTGTGATATTACAATGGATTTCTCCTGGGCTAAGAAAGACTGAAACCAGTGTTATAGCTTTCAAGCATCGACCTAACTCTTATCACAGTACTTTCGAAAAACAGGGAGGTGGTTGAAATGGTTGAGTCACTGGTGCTTGTAGATCAACATTACCTGGAAAAATATGTTGATGCAAGTAGGCTTACTATGAACACATCTGAATATCATTTGGATGATTTTGTTTTAGAGGTTTCCAAATCCTAAATCCAGTTACTTAGAATCGCTGAAGGTGATAGTGTTCTTTCTTGCTTATGCTTTCCTTCTGGGCCCACTTGGCGGCTCGCACTCTTTGTTGTCACTTTTCTTGAAATGCGCCAATCTCTATGCATGCGTTGATTGGTATGCTTGATATGCTAAATATCATGATGCCATCTATTTTCTGATATTAGGTGGCCAGAATGTGACGAATGGGAAACTCATGGTCAGGGTTCTGATTTTGGCTGGTTTGAACTTGCCGAGCCTGTTATCAATCTGTACAGCGAGGCGACTGACGGTTCATATGTAGAGAGTAAAGAAAGCGCATTGGTGTGGCACTATCAGAATGCTGATCCAGACTTTGGATCTGCTCAGGCAAAGGAGTTGCTTGATCATCTCGAAAGTGTTTTGGCAAATGAGCCTGTCGCTGTGAAGAAGGGCCAGTGCATCGTGGAAGTAAAACCTCAGGTATGTGAGCTCTAGTGGAATAGAACCCTTCTTTTTTATTCTTACCCAGCGGAACTGGTGCTCATATGGGAAGATTTATGAGCGAGACTGATGTGGTGACCTATCTTTTTATTTTAGGGTGTTAGCAAAGGCTTTGTTGCAGAGAAGGTGTTTGCGTCCATGGTTGAGAAGCAGCAGCAACCCGACTTTGTTCTGTGTATAGGTGATGACCGATCTGACGAGGACATGTTTGCAGTAGTTGAGGAGGCTGTGTCAAGGAATGTCCAGCTTGCAGCAGGAGCTTCGGTATTTGCATGTACAGTTGGGCAAAAGCCGAGCAGAGCAAACTACTACCTCAATGATACTGCTGAAGTTAGAATTATGCTAGAGTCTCTTGCTGAGTTATCTGAGCTTTCCATGAATAAATTATAATTGCATAAAGCAGCTATCCTTCATATTTATGCTTGGTTTTTCTCCCCTCCTCCCAATTTTGGCATTGTTTCATATTTTATTTTCACTCTGGCTGCTGTGCATTAGTTGCGCTTAAAATAATAATAATAATAATAATAACATCCAATCTTAGGGCCTAAAAAAATATTGGTCCTTTTTGTTTCCTTAATTAAGTTTCTCGCAGGTAGAGTTGGAAGAAGTTGACCTAACCTGTCTAATCCGACCTACTCCATACAAAATCCGACCCGACATGAGCCGATAAATTTATCAATCCAACCAAATTCAAACCTAATCCGACCTGATGCTGACTTGAATATAATAAACTTGACCGAACCCAAACCCTATGAACATATTTATAACAATACTTTTGTCAAAATGCTTTAATTTCAATTACTAGTGTCCTAGCCATTATGGCCTCATCCACCACTATCGGGATGCCTAATACGCGAGTGGTGATGGTGGATCCTAGAATATGAACCATAAGGTTTGTATAAAATAGGCAAACAATGTCATAGTAGAATAGATCATGAAGAGTGAAGAATGGATATCAAAAAGGGATTGAATGAAAGGAAGTTTAAATTGTTCCATGCATGATATAGTGACAATATACTTCCCTCATATGAATTTCTTCCTGTGAAATGATCTGACCTAGTGTTACTGATCATCCATAGTATGAAAGAAATATGTAGAGTGAGGGGATGCCTCTGTACTCCTTGATAATCAAGAGGAAAAGAGAATAGGTGCCCCCATGGATAAGGAATGAGTAGTGGGCCTAGAGGGAGGTGGAGATGGGTGCCTATATGCTTCTAAAGAAGAGGAGGAAGCTTGAGATAGAGATAAATATGAAGTAGTCCTCAATCCAAACAGTTGGCCAAGCCATATGACTTGGTTGGGTACATGCCCATTTGGTAGGAGCTGAGGTAATACCCCTAAAAGGGTTCTTGTTGTAGTGATTTTTTTATTTATTCACAACGAGACATAACTTTAGAGTTAAAATAAGAGAAAATATGGATGCCTTGATATGAGAAATTTTCACAATTGGTGAAAAAATGACATAACAATGCACATGTATCTAAGAATTGTATAATAGAGTATAAATAGAACCATAATTAAGCATTAGATTGAGTTAAAATAAGATAGATGTGGAATTAATTTTAGAGTCAAAATAAACGAAAATGTGGAAATCTTGAGATGATAAATTTTAACAATTGATGAAAAATGACAGAACAATGCACCTTAGCTAAGAATTATCTGATGGATTATAAATAGAACCCTAATTAAGCCTTCAATTGAGCCAAATATAAATGAGCTAGGAAAATGAGAGAGTTAGGGTTCATGTGATCTTACACTAGATTTGAATGAGTAAGGATGAAATTGATGTTGATTTTTTTCAAGAATCAACTATGGATCATCAATTTGATCATAAGAATTTTAATTATGTGTGATTTGATGAGGATTTTAATGATTTGAGTGAGAGAGGGGAGAGCATGTGAAGAGGAATTGAAGGGTTTGGAAACAGTGAGGTTGTGAAGCTTAAGGGTTTGGATCTTGTCGACTGGTTTGGGATTTTTAGTTAACTATTCATATAATAGGTTGATGAGTATTTGTCATTTAGTTAAGTGTTATCGCCCAGGTTAAAAACCAAGCATCATAATTTTATCCCCTAGTTTTACACCGACTAGTCGACTAGACCTTTGAACTCATTGATTAGTTTGGCCAGTTAAGTTGTAATTTTTAGTTTTTTTTTAATTTTTTTAGATTAAGAATCATGAACCCATATTTATAATAGGTTTATCATAGTAATCTTCAATTACATAGGCCAATGTTTTAAATTAAATCAATGCAATCTTAAGCCAAATTATTATGATTTTGATTACTTTCATGATTTATCTTTATGTTTTTTCATAATTTTCTCAAGTTTGATGGAGAATTAATATAGATCATAGAAATAGCATTCTCAATTCTCTCCTAATGATAATGAATCTTTCATCATTTAATATCTTGGTGAATATGCCTCCCCATTGATGCAATGTGTCAATAAATTCCACAACAACATCCCCGTTTTCAACATAATCCCTTATGCAGTGATGCATTATTTCTATATATTTAGACTTAAAGTGTTGAATGAGGTTCTTAGTGAGGCATAGAACACTAGTGTTGTCACACCTAATTAGATTTTTCTCAATTTTTAATCCATAATCACTCAACTATAATTTCATCTAGATTTATTTTGCACAATAAGCACCAATTGCTATATATTCTACTTCAGCTCTAGATAGTGCAACAATATATTGTTTCTTGTTATTTCAACTAACTAAGGCTTATTTGAGAAATTGGAATGTACCCAAGGTGATTTTTTTATCAACATTTTATCCTACAAAATTAGCATAAGAATAACCTACAAGGTTGGGAAGGGTATCACTAGAATAAAATAATCCTAAGTTATGTGTACTAATTAGATACCTAAGAATTCTCGTAACTGCATTCATATGAGATTCTTTGGGATTACACTAAAACCTATCACAAAAGCATACATTGAATATAATATTAGGTCTAGAAGCAGTAAGGTAAATAAGAGATCCAACCATACCTTGATATAGCTTTTGATCAACTTGTTCGCCTCCATCATTCATGTTAAGCTTTATGGTAGTATCCATAGGAGTACTATAAGGCTTGCTCTTGTTCATTCCTAACTTCTTAAGTAGATCCTTCATGTACTTTTCATCGTTGAAAAAAATCCTTCTTTTTATTGTTTGATTTAAAATTAGAGGAATTAAGGCAACTCACCCATCATACTCATTTCAAATTCACTACACATCAAATTAGAAAATTCCTTGCATAAGGACTCGTTAATACCTTCGAATATTATGTCACCAATGTATATTTGTACAAGCAATAAGTCCATTTTGGTTTTCTATAGGAAGATATTTTTATCAAATTTTTCTCTTTCAAAACCTTTTTCCAAAATAAATATACTCTACAATTTATACCAAGGTCTAGGAGCCTGTTTCAAACCATAGAGTGCTTTGTTGAGTTTGCAAACATGGTTAGGTTTTGAGTCATTTTCAAAACAAGGTGTTTGCTTAATATATACCTTTTCTTCAATAAAATCATTTAATAAAGTGCTCTTAACATCCATTTGATATAATGTGAAGCACATGGATGATGTAAATACAAGAAGCATACGTATAGCCTCAAGTCTAGCTATGAAGGTAAAGGTTTCCTTGAAATCGATACATTCCTCTTTGTTTTATATTGCTTAAACCAATCAAGCTTTGTTTCTAACCACAAAAAAATCATCATCTATGTTCTTTATAAAGATACATTTCTTTTTTCCTAATGATGGGTCCATTTGAAGATAAAGGGAAATTTTCCCAAAATTTATTTCTCTCAAATTAGTTAAGCTCATCTTGTATTTTTATGATATAATTTTCATCATCCATGGTTTCCAAGTGAGACTTATGTTCCACAAATGTTAAATGATTGTCGATGTTTCCTAGTGAAGATCTCATTGTAACTCCCCTTGTTGGATGGCCAATGATGATCTCTTAAGGATATCCATAGTTATATCTCCATACTCTAATAATATATCTTCTCACTTTATGCTTTTGTTAATCAATTGAAGAATATTCATCCTTTTTTTTTTTATTCTACTATCTTTATTGTTGTCCATTTCCAGCAAGCTCTCAACTTGGATGGAAGAATCTCATTATTCCTCTTAATTATTCTACATACTTTAGTAAGATTCATCAAAAGAAACATGCATGAATTCTTCAACTAACATCAATCATTTGTTAAAGATCCGGTAAGCTTTGCTATGTAAAGAGTAGCCAATAAAACTTCCTTAATCTACTTTATAATCAAACATACCCAAGTTGCTTTTCCTATTTTTAAGGACAAAACATTTCAAACCAAATGTGCAAAATGCACATTTGGGTTCTTACCTTTGTAGAGTTCATAGGGAGTCTTCTTCAAGATGACCTAAATGAGTACTCTATTCATTACATATTTAGTGGTGGCAATAAATTTGGCCAAAAAATATTTTTGAAGATTAGAGTCACATAGTGTGGTTATCATAACCTCCTCTAAGGTTCTATTGTTCCTTTACACCATACCATTTTTTTTGTGGTGTCCTTGGTGTTGAGAAGTTGTGAGTGATGCTATTTCAATCATAGAAATTCACGAAGGTGGCATTCTCAAACTCCTTTTCATGATCACTCCTTATAATGTAGATAATATTTCCCTTTTCAACTTGAATTTTATTAGCAAGTACAATAAAATCATTAAAAGCTTCATCTTTAGTAAAGAGAAAGAATATCAATGTATAACATCAGTAATCATCTATAATGACTAGCTAATATCTACAACCATCCATACTACGAGTCCTAGTAGGTCTGAATAGATCCATGTGTAATAATTCAAGTGGTTGAGATGTGGTCACAAAATTTTTATGTTTAAAGGAAACCTTATTCTATTTTCTTTGTTTACATGCATCACATAATGTATCTTTTACAAGCTTTAACTTTGGATGACCACACACTAGATCTTTTCTAGAAAGTTTGTCTAACAAATCTATGTTACTATGTCCAATGTACTTATGCCACATTCATACATCATTTTCAATTGCAATTAGACACGCATTTTGTAATTTTATTAATTTAACATCAATAAAATACACATTGTTAATGCAACACATACAAAGATTATGGATTTATATACTCCATTTGAAATCATGTAATGCAAATTTGAGAAATTAACTAAAAACCCTTTATTACATAGTTGACAAATGCTAATCAAATTGTGCTTAAGGCATCCAACTAAATACACATCATTTATGAAGGGTTTATAATTACCAATATTGATGGTACCAACACCAATGATCTTTCCTTTTTAGTTATCTCCAAAGGTCATGCTTCCACTATCATATGGAGTTAGCTTGGAGAACATAGTCTAATCACCTCACATGTGTTTTGATTATCCACTATCTTGTAATCATTTGTGGCTTCTTATTTGGACTTTGAAACAAACCTACAAGCACAAATGTCCTAGTTTAGGTACTCTTTTAATGGGTTCTTATTGGGTTAGTATTTAATTCATGCTAGACAACCCCCTTAGGTACCCACACTTGCTTGAATTTTAGAACAACTTTGGCATTTTTAGTAAAACCAAATGGTGATCACCATGACCAAATTTACCACACATATTACACATAATATTTTTATTATAAGTAGAGGTGAATTTTATATTTTTGGCATGCCTGCACATTGTAGTTGGATATCCACTTTTCCCAGACATATAATAATCACTTGATGTAGGATAAACACGCACTCGATGAGCTTTTGAGGTTTTTACAAAGAAGTTATTTAGTGTTTGAAGTTTTATTACTTTCTTATTTCCATAACTGTAACACCCCAACATTCACTATTTTTTTTAAATGGAAGCAAATGAATTAAATTAGAACCTGTGAATTTTGGGAATGTTACCGCTACACTTAGTATTAAATCGGTTCACTCCAACCGTTCCAGTACCAAGTGCTAAGGCTAAAGATATTTATTATACTTAATCAATACTTAAACTAAGAGTTCATAAAAAGAACTAAAAGGATCATAATATAGAAATCAGAATACGAGTAAAGATAATCATAAACCAGAGTACATTATAAAAATTCCAAAAAGAGAAATAAAGTTTACAACAGACAAAAGTTTCATCTTGAATACTCATACAAAGTAATAAGTCATAAAAGGGGAAATCCAATACAAAAAGAAATAAAATAAAATGGAGAGAGAATCTGGCCACGTCACTCCCAATCATCGATCCAAGCATATGCCCCGCCTGATGCCTCATGGACATCGAAGGCATCAAAATATGCATTGCCCACCTACATAAAGTCAGAAGGGTATTCTGCTTGTGGGAATGAGCGGCACCCATGAAAAGGGTGGTCAATAGGCTACGTCTTGAGTAAGGTAACAGTGCACTAAGGTCGACATAGAAAAGCATATAATCCCAACAGAATAATAAAACAGCATACGCTCATTCAAATAAATAATAAATAAATAAAGGCCATTTATAGTCCGTATTAATCAATTAATTAATCTCTTATCGATACTCATTTCACACCATACTCTTTATCAAATCCATGCGAGTACAGGAAGCCCACTATTATAGCCAGTGGACCAGATACATAAAGGCATAAAGCTCCTGACCACTATTATTGCCTGTGGACTGAAAACATACAGGGCATAAAGCTTCTAACCACTACTATTGCTGGTGGACCGAAAACATACAAGGCATAAAGCTCCTGACCACTATTATTTTCGGTGGACCTCTCTGGCCTTGACTCTCATGGTGTTTCACTGTAAGTACTAAGTGCCTTCCCCATGTCTTAGCATAATTATGTTCAGTTTTTTGAGCACGGAATCCCCCACTATTATAGCTGGTGGACTGGAAACATACAAACATAATGCACCTGACCACTATTATTCGTCGATGGATTGGTCACACATAGGAAAAAACGCCCTAACCACTATTATTTGCCCGTGGACTGGTCTAGGCCTGGCTCAACAATCTTCCACTTTAAATGATTAAAGTCTTATAGTGTCTTATTCATAAGTTTCACCCTAGACATGCATGACTCACTCTCCCCATACCTATCCTCTAACGAACTTGTTCCATATCATCAAACTCATGCACCTCATAACTTGCCCCAACATCCTTTCCTCCATATCCTATCTCACATTAGAAGTCCAACTCTTAAGTATATGGATTAAGGCCCACTACCTTACACTTCCAAGTCCACTCAACACCTCACTCTAGGGTTTTATCTCGAAACCCTAATTTAGGCCTATGTGGCCCAAATCATTTTAACACTCCACACATCACAACCTTTAGATTCAACTCTCATCATTACGCCTTAATCCTCAAGCACATGTGTGGTCACAAAACCCTAGGTAACCACACCAACCTTAACTGGCCACAACAAATCCTATCTTCCTCATGTCCACATGTCACCCTTCCATTTCTCACATTCCACTTATTATTTTTCCATGCCAATCATACTCATCCTTACTTCATCATTTTCATCATCCTCTCGTACTCCACTCACCTTCATTACCTCATCAAATTAGGGTTTTCCCCTAAACCCTAGCTCACCCTCCTATGTACCCTTATACTGTCCTACGTACTATTTTTCACCCAAAGCCTCCAAACACCCAAAAAATCTTCCATTACCTTCCTTACATCCCAAGTTAACTTTTCATACGTAAACTTTACTCCCATGCAAACGCTAACCTTTCCATGCAAACCTTCAAAAATTTTCATGTATAACCCTAAAAATACCACGTGAAACCCTAGATTCACCCATGCAACCCTAGATTCTTCTATACATACTTAGATTATCTCATGCAAACCCTAGATCTATCCATACAAAACCCTAGATTTGATTCCTCCATACAAAACCATATATTAGATTATCCCATACAACATCATAGATTAGATTCTCCTATGTAGAACCATAAATTCTCCCATACAAAACCCTAGATTCTCCTATGCAAAGCCATAGACTCTCCCATGCACAACCATAGATTCTCCTATACAAAACCCTAGATTCTCCCATGCAAAGCCATAAACTATTCTATGCACAACCATAGATTCTCCCATGCTTTTATTTTATTTAAAATCCCCTTTTTATTCATCCACTCATGGGCCATTAAAATATTCAGGTCAACTCACACCCCTTGTTCAACTTATTTCCCTTGGTTAACTTACTACCCCATTTTCCTTTTCCATCCTTTCCACCCCACCAACCACATTAAACATCCTCACATGCATGTCTTAAAGGGTCATAAAACATTACATTACATTCCACAACATTTCACTGCATATACATATCAACATATATAATAAGAAGGCACATAAACATACCTTAATTCCAAGTTGCTCCATATATAAAATAGTCAACTAATAGCACATGATACACAACACAACATTATACAAGGCATCCAAGCATGTAAGGCACATAAAGACATATAAGGCCTTATTTACACCCTTATCTAATACAACACCAGTCTTGGAGCACACTCCTACGCCTTCTTAGGGCTTTGATAGGTTTTGTGGCCTGTGATTGACCAGGGATGAGAGAAAAACGTCTGAGAAGTGGTTGGGAAAAATGGCCGATGAATCAGTGAGGAAAAGAGAGGGAAAATGGTCGGTCAAATGGCGAGATTGATGGAAAAAATTTTGACCATTCGGGGAAGGAGTTGCAGGCGAGAAGAGCTGGGGAAGAAGAAGGAGGAGAAGGGGAGGCTGAACCATTCAGTTGGGGAAAAGAAAAGAAAGACCAGATCGGCGACGAGGTAACTTAAAACAAAACATGGCGTGCTAGGTCTTGGGTCGCCGAAGAAGAAAAGAGAAGGAAAGGAAACAGGCTGCGAGAAGGCAGGCCCAATCGGGGAAAAAGAAGAGAAAAAGATAAGAAAAAGAAGAAAAGAAAAGAAAAAGGAAGGAAAAGAATAAAATAAAAGGAAAAAGGGGGAAAGATAAATAAGTGGGTCAGGATAATTATAATAATTTGGATATTTGGGATATTTAAAAATAATAATATTTAAATAAAAGAATATTTAATTACCTTTTTAGGCTAATTTAGGATTTTAAAAAGATTTTTCCTAGATTCCATTTTAATTAGCAAAATACCCAAATTTTTTTTGAATAAAAATATTTATTATTTTCTTCTTGATTTGCCCAAATTAATTCCCTTTTATTTTAATACAAAAAATAATTTATTTAATTAATTTTTATAATAAATTCTTATTTAACTAAAATTCTTAAAATTAGAATTTGGGGCATTTCAATAACCTAAATCCTCATGGTCCTTGCCATAACATTGAGTCTCCAACAACACATTTAGTCCTTCTTCACCCTTGGTGAAGGTATAGGTAATCTTTACAAATTTATAACATTTGGCTTATAGATCAACTATCTTGGATTGAATTTGATCTATCTTAACCTTATGATTACAGCTAATAAATTCCTTATATGTAGTAAATTCAATTTTCTTATATGTAGTAAATTCAATTTTCTTTTCAACTAGCTCAAATTTCCCAATAAGTGTGCAAAATTTAAGAAGAGCATTTTCATTTAATATAAGCATGTGTTTTTCATTCAAGTGACTGATTCTTTATTTTGTCTCTTTCATTAGTTAATTTATCATTATCACGTAAAGAATCATGCAAGACATATAGAAAATCATCATATGAGTAGAGTGAGTTTGATTGTACCTCACCGATGTCATTATCAACATCAAAGCTTGTGAATGTTATAAAGGTTAATGATTTCTCTCCTAGAGCCATGAAACTAAGTTTCTTTTCATCGAAGGGTTTACCACCACTTTCACCGTTTCACAAAAGGTGGCCATGGATTATTTTGTTCCTTGCCTTCTTTTTTATGTTGCTAGTATTCCCCTTGGTCTTTGTCATTTGTTTAGCTATCTCATTTATGAACTCAGAGCAATCATGGATGACTTGTTTGACTTTTCTATTATTGTGGCATTTAATTTTGTCATCCATGTTGGCATCTCTAGGCCTCCTTGAATTTATTGATGATGGCATTCCCACTCTTCCATTTCTCCCTCCTCTTAACTGGAGGAACCTTTTGAATTGAGTAGTTATAAATGCCACTTCTTTTTCATCCATGGAAAATTTCTATTCACCATCATCGCCTTCTCTTTTTTCCAAATCACTTCTTGCTTTCTAGAGAAAATGGAAGCTTTTAGAGCCATAGGCTTAATCTTTCTATCATCTAATTATCTTATAGCTTTGATTGATGCACCATGAAACTCTAGAAGAGCTTTTAATAGTCATTTTAGTCAAGTATCTGGCTTCTTCAATGGTAGTGATGGGTACATATTACATGGAATTATTTGACATATCTTGACCTAAATTTCTATATTTGTTATGATAATTTAACCATTTTCCTTGATTTTTCTCTATTAACCTAGTTTTGTATAAAAAAGATAAAATAAAGGTAATATGGGCTGATAACCAAAGAACTAAAGCATGATACGAGAAGAAATATGGAGTCATGGAAAAATGGATGTGCCATCAAGCAAGACCCTAAAAGAGAATTCATGTGAAGAAAAATTAAGTTAAGAAAATCAATAGATAGGAAATATGAGTGCTCTGTATTTATGTAAATATGGATCATATTTCCTTGGATCTCCTCTTATGTGCTTCATTAATTACAACAATATGCATAGTGTTATTACAAAAATATAGGTACCCTGTATTTATAAATATAGACCATATTTTGGATCTAATTTATATGGCCTTCTGTCTATATAGAACTTATATTAAGTCAAATAGAATATCGAAGAGCATAATTGTTAGAATTTCAACTTCTTTTTTCATTATTTCTAAACTATAGGGATTCTTTTGTTAGATTTAGTTAGTTAATTAACATAATTGAAGGATTGAAGATCATACGGTGTTTGCAGTTCCACAATCTCCTAAGTTCTTTCTTTCATTGATTTCATTTCTTCATTTCATACCTATTAGTATACTTAATGAATTCCCGTTATTCATTTATTCAATTGAGTTTGTGAATTTATATAATTTAATTTCATATTTTTCATTTTATTTCTCAATGTTTATAAAATTTATGATTGTTATGTGTTTAGATTCTATATTTCCTTGTTTTATTAATATGATAGGGTAGATTAGTATGTGGTAGGAGGATAATTGAAGGTTATAAGATAATTAATCATGAGATGTGAACTGGACTTAATTGTTATGTGTATGTTTGGTTAGATTGATAAATCGGGTTTAATGATCACCTATCCAAGATCAAGAAATTATTATCTAGATTTGCCACCTAGGTAGTTTGAGAGTTAATTGGATGTTAGGATAGCATAATTAATCCATAATTATTAACATATAAATACATATGTGGAAAATAGTTTATTGATTTAATCTATGTTTATTAATCTTTAGAATTATATAATTAGAGTAGAGTATAATTATCGTTCTAGTTGTGTACTCCATAATCATTAATGTTATCATTAATTAAATCTATAAATCTTATCCTAGGTTATTACATGCTTAGACAATAAATTATAAGCAGACCTTGGTTTATTTGCATAAGGGGATGCTAGTAAGAGGATGTGTGTGAGCTTCTATAGGTTAATATTAGAAATATTACAGAACCATTTTATTCAACATATGGTTGTTATCCCTATGTTGAACATGTCCTCCAACCCATATTATCCCATTATTGTTATTTAGTTATTTTATTAATTGTTATTCTATAAATTTCATCATTAGTAATTAGTTTTTAATAATTAATAACTAGGAGAATTTATATAATAATAGAAATTTACGAAGTGAATTACAATCTTTGTGGGATTGACTCCTACTTAATATTTAATACTTGCTTGTGTGTTTAGGGTTTAATTTGGAGTGTCTAAAATATCATAACATGTGGTCACCTTGGGACTCCACTCTTTTGTAAAACCTTTCAAGATCTTTCTTACTTGCTCTTCATCAGTGATTTCTTTACTCAAGACCTTAAGGTTGTTGACAATGGAAGTGAAGCGATTGCTTAAGTTGTTGATACTTTCACCTTGCTTCATACTAAAGAGTTTATACTACCTAGTGTGAAGAGTAAGTCTTTGATCATTTACTTGCTTTGTCCCTTTATGAGTGAGGAAGATCTTATCCCATATCTCTTTTTGTGGTAGAGTATGATTGGATGCGGTGGTACTCTCTTTTACCAAGCCCACATTGAATAATCATGATGGCTTTGTCATTGATAGTGGAACTTCTCTTTTATGCATCCATGATCTCATCCCTCATCTTTTCCACTAGTTCACCATTGACCTTTTTAGTAATACTGATTAGCCCTTTAGTGACTATTTACCACATCTCATAGTGTTGTGGCTTGATAAATAACATCATTCTATTCTTCCAGTAGGATAATTTCTCACCATTGAATAATGGTGGTTTTATTATATAGATGCCTTCATTTAGATTAATAAAGTCCATTCTTCTTGTATATCTTTTTCATGTCAGATTGTTGAATCCTTTATGAGATGTCCAAGCTTTGATAGCAATTGAAAGAACCCTAGAGGGGGTGAATAAGGTTTAATGAAAATGGAAAATAAGAAATTTATGAATAATGTGGAATGGTTTAAGAGTAAATTAATCTCTACATTCACTACCAAAAGGTTCTCCATTTTAGATTTTAAATAGTGATGTATTTTTATTGATGATCACTCTTCTCTCAGTTTATGAGTCTTACAATATCAATAACCTTCCACAACTTGACCTATTTATTATCTATAGACTCCCAACAAGAATCTTTTAAGAATGATTGGCAAACATTCATTAACCCCTTTGTAATGGATTTTATATGGTGTTTATGATTATAATTTATTCTTATCAATAAATGAAGATATGAAAATGTAGAAACTTAGATGAGATGTAATCTAGCTGGATGTAATAAAAGATATTATGGTTGAAGTGAAATTATAGCTAAGAGAAGTGAGCAATAAATAATTTTTAATAAAAACTATGAATTTGAAAGTTGAGAGAGTTTAAATGAGCAATTGAATTATTTAAGAGTAGATGATTAATTAAAATGTTGCTGAAAAGTTGTTGTAATAAATGTTGCGGGAGCTTATTTATAAGGCTCACATTCATTGTGTAGCTATTAGACACACAATTCCCAAAACATTGTGTCACCCAACAGGAAGAAAATCAGCATTTAATACTTGCCAGGTGATCAGGCTAACCTAACCATTCAATTAGTTATACGACCAATCAATTGGTGGTTCAAACTAGTCAATGCTTATGTTCAAACCTACAATAGAAATTTACCATTCCACAAACCATTTGATTGATTTTGCATAGTAATTAGTTGTTCATACGAGCATAATGAACAATGACATGGTTTAGTAATACTGGTTGATGTTTTCATGTAGCTAGTTGATAGGTTTAGCAGAATCAATCGATGAGTTTAAATAGATATAAATGGGTTTCTATAAGATTGAAACCATGGAATGGTTATTCAAAATAGTCAAATCAATTTTCTCAAACCATTTGATCGGTTTAGTGAAACTAGTTTATGAGCTTAAACAAAGATGAATGGGTTTCCATAGGAGTAAAACCCATAGACTAGTTGGTCAAACTAATCATTCAGTTTATACTAATTGATCATCTTAGCAAAATTAGTTGATGAGTTTAAAATGATTTGAATGGGTTTCTATAGGAGTGAAACCCATGGACTAGTTGGTTAAACTAGTCAATCAGTTTTCAAACAAGTTGATTGGTTACCACGCTGGTCTATCCATCTAAGTTTAATTCATTTCATGTTCTTAATTAGACTAAACCAGTCAATTGGTCTTTATACCAGTTTATTAGTTCTAACTAGAACCAAGCAACAGGTTTAAAATACTTTGAAGAATTTAGAAACAAAGATCAACCATGAACTCCTATGAAGAGAATTCAAATCAATTGTTTTAAAACCTTTTTAAAGAGTTTTGATCAAAATATAAAATTTCTCAACGTAACACTTTACAAGGAACCTAAGACTTTAGAAATATGATCATTGAACCTTAAGTATTGGTTATATTCACATGATCTTCTATTTTTCTTTGAAACATGATTACTCTTTTAAATTACGCATTAGAGAAATGCTTTGAGTAATTATGTTTAGATCTAATTGTTTGTTAATCATAGTACAAGCATACTTAAGCAAACACAATGTTTCTTAAGATCTGTTTGTTATCACAAAACAAAGGTAATGACATTGTTTAACCTATGAGCCAACCAACATATTTAGAGCATTAAAACATACTTAAATCAAAATGCGCTTAACATCAAAGTTCATCTAAAAATTTCAAGTTGCATCATGATAATAAGGGAATAAAAAAATCAAGGTATCAAAATCAACACCTAATGGCTGAAACTCTCTTCTTAACCCAAACTTGGCATAATCAACATATAAACACAAGAATCATCCTAATCAACCAAGATTCTATCTACTTATAGTAAATAATTGTTTACCACAAGTTTTTGCTTCAACAATAAGAAATGGTATCAAATCTTGAATAAATATGAATTAAATCCTAATAATTGATAATTAATCTATCTTTATTTAAATAAACACAAAAATAAGTCAATACCTTAAACAAAAGAGGAAGAAAGATAGAAAAATGGAGGATTTGTGGTGGTGGAAGGTGGCAAAAATGTTGGACAAGGTGGTGGGTGGTTGTGTCAGCAAAGGGAGAGAAAATAGAGAAGCACAAGGTACAAGATAAAAGTATGGGATGGATAAGATCAAAGAGGCAAGACATTAAAAGATATTTTGATCACTTAATCATCTGTATAGGAGTATCATTATAAAAGAAAAAAAATGTAGAAAATTTATGTGTGGATGGGACTCCACCAGCTATGGATGATTATGGCAACTGGAGGGATAGGGTTAAGTTTCGTAAATATTAGAGCAAGGTAGAAGAAGAAAAGGTGCATTTGATGACTTATATATGCCCAATAATATCTAAAAAAATCCAAAAATTATGGAAATAAATAAAAAGCATTCATAAATTATTTTGAGCTCAATAAAACTAAAATATAGTGATCCACAAAGTTTTAAATTTTTTGGACATTTAAAAGGAACATTTTGGGGCATAAAATATAAAAATGAGGCTAATTAAAAAATAAATAATACTTTTTTAAATAAATCTCCAATTAAAACTTTGAAATGTCCTAAGATAATTAGAAAAGGACAAGGGTTCAAATTCAATTGAATTTAAATGATCTAGAAGAGGCTTGATAGCCAAAAGTGGCTCAGAAGATCTCAAAGGAATAAACTTGTAAGAAAGGATAAAGAAACAGAAATAAAATATTTTAAAAAAAAAATAGGATTTATTTTTCAATAAAGGTGTGATAAATGTAAAAATTAAGATAATTTTATTTTAATTAAAATAAATCCTAAATAACTCAAGTTTTTTTTTTAAAAAAAGGATGTTACATAATGTGCATAAAATTATTGCTATGAATGCTTACTACTGAACAATGACCTATTTTAACTTCCATTATTAGAGGAACTCAATTAGGCTTCAAAAAGCGGATGACTAGCTACTAAATCAGTTTTAAGCAACATCATCTTTCTTCAAGGTGTATGATAAAATAAACATGCTCATTGGTTTACCCACACTTACAATATAGTTAATTAGAAATTTATGTATAACATACTCATTGGTTAGGACTTCCCACCTATATAGTCTCCATCATCATGACTTGTGCCACTAAAATTAGCTATTCCTTAACCAATAGTAAATCACTACTTGGACCATTTAAGTAAAGAGGGTTTTTGAGGCAATGTGATCCTCTTTCTATGTATCTCTTTATGATTGTTATGGAGTATCTTCAACATGTGTTTTTAGGTTTGTGGAGTGAACCCAAATTTAAAGCACATCCTAAGTGTGAGAATGTGAAATTAGTGAACTTGATGTTCTCTAATGATCTTGTACTTTTCTGCTAAGGACATATCAACTCAATTATGGCTCCATGCACACCTTCAACCATTTTTCTAGATTGTTTGATTTAAAGATTAACACTTTCAAAAGAAAAATTTATTATGAAGGTAAGGTAATAGTGAAGACCAGAGATTTTCTTTAACAAAGGCATTCATATCCATATAAGAACACTACTAGTAAAATACCTCAAGGTTCCCCTTATTGGCTCCACTCTTAGAAAATAATATTATACTCTATTTGTAGAAGATCATTGGGATAATACAACAACGAAAAAACTAAATGATTAGTTAGTTGGGCCATCTTTGACTTATCAAATCTATCCTAGTTGGTATACAGGCTTATTAAAGTCTCCTTTTCATGTTTCCTAAGTAAGTTCAATAAGAAATTAAAGCATATTGTTGTTTCTTTTTATGGATAGGTTTTGAAGTCTCTTGCAAGAGTCTAATTACATGGGATGTTGTTTCCTTGTAAAAATAAGAACGGATTGGTGTTTTAAATTTGTTTGTAATTTAGGAGCTATTAGTAAGTAGCTTTAGAGTATCACTAGACAAAAGAATTTGTTGTGAATTAGATAGATTCATGCATATTAAATTAAGGGTAGGAATGTTTGGTATATGAACACTCCCTCTTTCACATATTAGGTTGATCTTGGAAGTTCTGGGCTTATTTTTCAAGCCTTATTTTCTCAAACACAAGGGAAACCATCTTATTTAGAAAATGGAGATTATAATATTTTGAAAGCATGTCATTATATTTGTCCTAGTAAGACAAGAGTTTCTTGGTATCAATTCATGAAAGCATTATCTCTAACTATCCCTTATTTCCAATGTATTATCTACATAGCTATGCATGAGTGGCTTTTTGTCCAAGATCTCATGCAACACCTAAGCATGGATACTAACTCAAAATGTAAGCTTTCTTAGAAATAAGAAGAGATAATGAAACATTTATTATGTGTAATTTTGCTAGCTTGACATGTCATATTGTAATTTTTGACTAGGTATTTGAGCATAGTATATTATTGTGTTGGTTCGTGTATGTGTTGGAGAAGTTTAGTGTAGTATGGAGGTTTTTGTGAGAAATATAAGGGTCCCATGTTAACAAACATGGATCATGCTTCTCTGTAGAATCTTTGATGTGTTTTGGGTAAAATTAAAATGTAAGAAAGTAAACATGGGGGAGTTGTGTTTCCTAAATATGGACAATATTTTTTCTTATATCCAATACACGATGTTTTACCCCGTAGGATTTTTTCTTCTATAAAAAGAGACATGCTGAGACCCTAGCTGTTGAGAGTCGTGTGTCCCAACTTCTTCTCCACCTTCATAGAAGTTTCCATTCAACAAGAAGTATAGATTTGTATAATCAATTAATTAATTAGTTTAATAATTTTATAATTACATAAGAGCACAAATAAAGATCTCTAATTTTTCTTTAATTGTTCTATTTTGTGTTTAAATTCTCAAATGTGAAAAATCTTGTTAATTCCGATTTGGTGTGGATATCTCTAAATAAACGCTAATTCCACAACAATTTGATATCAAAAATGTGTTGCTGAAGATATCTAGTTATCATAATGGGTATAAGATTTGATATTGAGAAATTTAATCGATTCGTAAATTTTAGATTAGGGAAATTGAAGATGGGGGAGATTATAATCCAAAACAGATCGGAAAAAGTTTTATCCGACCATTTGAAGAAGCTAGAGTTGATGGTGGATGACAGATTTGAAGAATTAGATCTGAAGTCTCTCTCTACCATACAATTGTGTTTGTCGAATGAGATATTGTAGGAAGTGAAAAAAGAATCAGCATCAACTACCTTGTGTTTGAAGCTGGAGTCATTATATATGACAAAATTAGTAGCAAATCAGCTACTGTTGAAGAGTCGGCTTCATGACCTGAAATTAGGTGAGGGTTAATCTTTAAAAAGTCACTTGGATGAATTTGACTCTACAGTTATGGATTTGCATAATATAGATGTTAAATTATATGATGAAGATTTGGCTATTATGTTCTTATGTTCTTTGCCTACAAGTTTTAAATATTTTCATGAGACTATTTTGTATGGAAATGATGAATTAGTCCTTAAATATATGAAATCTACCTTACTATAATGGAAGTTGATTGATAGTTAATTGACTAGCAATGATACTTCTAAGGACTCACATAATGAGGGATTGGTAGCCAGGGGAGGATAAAGAACTAGGGGTTTGGTGACCGTAAGAAGTCTAGATCTAAGTTGAAGAGTTAGTAGAAGAATGTGAGATGTTATAGGTGTCACAAAAAAGGGCATGTTAGGAATTTTTGTTCTAATAGGAAGCCCGGTGCTACATCTGGTGAGTCATCCAATATAAAGGATGATGTTGGTTGACCACTAATAGACATAACAAGATCAATAATAGATGGATCTTAGATTTCGGGTGCTCTTATCATATATGTCCCAACTAGAGTTGGTTTTAGACATCTGATGTAATGTAGGGTGGAGTTGTCTTGATGGGCAACGATGTTGCTTGCAAAGTTACTTGGATTGGGACAGTGAAAGTAAGGATGCATGATGGTGTAGTTAAAACACTGTCCAATGTGAAACCTGTCCTAGAGATGAACAAAAACCTCATCTCTTTAAATTCCTTGGACTATAATAGGTACCAATGCATTATTGAAGATGGTATCCTAAAATTTACAAAAAGGTCTCTGATGGTGATAAAGGAAAAGTAGGTTGGGACATTGTATGAGTTGGTGGATTCCAGTGTTAAGGGGGCAGCTGTTGTAACATCATCGAGGTTGTCAGAATCAAATGTTATGAGATTGTGGCACATGAAACTGAGACACATGAGTTCCAAGGGTTTGATAGATCTTTCTAAGATAGGGTTGTAGGATGGATAGAGTAAATGTACTATAGACTTCTAAGATCTCTATGTATTTGGCAAGCATAAGAGGGTTAACTTTTCAACAGCCAAGCATAGTACGATAAGGCATCTTAAGTATATCCATTTAGATATGTGGGTTCTGTCAAGAGTAGTTTCCAAATGAGGTTCACAATGCTTTCTTACATTCATTGATAACTTCTTGAGGAAGGTATAGGTTTATTTCTTAAATCATAAGAATGATGTGTTTTTTGTTGTTTTTAAATGCTGAATAACCTTGATAAAGAAGTAGAGCAGGAAGTAGGTTAAGTCTCTCAGGATAGATAATGGTCTTGAGTTTGTTTAGCAAAGTTTCACTAATTTTTACCAAGATCATGGGATACAAAGACACCGCACCTGTGTTGGAAGAGCATAACAAAATGGGGTTTCTAAGTGGATGAATATAACTCTATTAGAGAAGGCTCAATGCATGTTATCACAGGGAGGGCTAGACAGAGACTTTTGAGCTGAGGCGGTTCATATGACAACATACTTGGTAAACCAGTCATCGAATTGTCCCATTGATATGAAGACGCCTGAGAATTTATGGTCTAGTAAGCTAGCTGATTATTCTAATTTGAATGCCTTTGGTTGTCATGGTTATTCTTATGTGAATAATGGTGTATCTTTCTTGGCTTTACATCTGGAGTGAAGGGGTATATGTTATAAGACCCAGTTGCATCCAAGTTCTTAACTAGTAGGGATCTGACCTTTAATAAGTCCATGTTCCTCCATAAGATCGAGTCTTGTGATGGTGTCACTAAGGAGGTGGAGTCAGAGAGTTATTTGGGCTAGGTGGAGGTTGAGGTTAAGTTGGATGACAGAGACCCTTTTGATAGATCCACTATTAATGAAGTGTGTGGATCTAGGCAGCAAGTAGAGCAAAGAGGCATTGTTCTAGGTAGAGGATGGAGGATTGTCAAGCCTCGAGTTAGGTACGGTTATGAAGAATTAGCTAGCTATGCTTTATTTAGTGTATATATTGTTATTGATGTGTATGAGCCAACATTATTCTCAAAGGTTATTGAGAGTAATAATTATGCTGAGTGGTGTGCTACTATAGAGGAAAATATAGAGTCTTTATTGAAGAATCAGACATAAAAACTTGCGAAGGCGCCAAGGAAGAAAAATATCATTGATTGCAAGTGGGTGTATATGTTCAAACAGGGAGCTCCAAGGGCCAAGATACCGAGGTACAAGGGTCATTTAGTTGCATGTGGATTCAGTCGGATTTTAGGCATGGACTATAACAATGTATTTTCTCTTGTGGTTAGATATACTTCTATTTGTACTTTACTTGAGCTTACGGCTATGCATAATTTTAAGTTAGAGCAGTTGGATGTTAAAACTGCATTTTTGCATGGTGCGCTCAAGAAGAAGATTTACATGTGACAACATGATTGGTTTTTGGTTGAGGGGATGCGTGATCATGTATGGATGTTGAAGAGGACATTGTACAATTTAAAGTAGCCTCCTAGACAATGGTATAAACAATTTGATTAGTTTATGTACCATGAGTAACTATGATGGATGTGTGTACTTGAAGGAGATGGAGGGTGGCTCTTTTGTGTATCTTTTGCTATATGTTGATGACATGCTTGTGGCAACAAAAGATATGTCTAATGTTGATAAGGTGAAGGAAATGCTAAAGAGTGAGTTTAAGATGAAGGATCTTAGAGCTGTAAATAGGATCCTTGACATCGAGATCATTAGAAACCATGAGCAGAAGCTTTTGTACTTGTCATAGGAGTCCTATGTAAATAAGGTGCTGGAGATATTTCATATAATGGATGCCAAGATAGTAAGCACTCCATTGACTACTCACTTCAGATTGTCTTTTGGATTGTCCCAAATCCAAAGAGGAAGAGGAGTTCACGGTGAGCATTCCATACTTGAATGTTATTGGTTGTATCATCTATGCTATGGTGTGTACCTAGCATAATATTACTCAAGCTATTAGTGTTATGAGCCGATATATAGCGAATCTAGGAAAAACTTACTAGCAAGTAGTAAAGTGGATCCTTAGGTACTTGAAGAAAATGACATCGGCTTGTATTGAGTATAAGCAATCAAGTTATTTTCTAGTTGGGTTTGTGGACTCTGATTATGGTGGAAACCATGTTAAAAGGAGATCCACTAATGGATAAGTTTTTATCTTCGTGGTTCAACTATTAGCTTGAGGTCTTTCTTTCAAGATGTGATGGCCTTGTCCACTTTTGATGTAGAGTATATGGCTATGATAGAGGCTTTTTAGGAAGCCTTGTGGCTTGGTGGTTTAGTACGAAAGTTGGGGTTTGGTTATAGTGCTCTAATTGTTCGTGATGATAGCTAGAGTACTATTTATTTAGCAAAGAATCAAAATTCTTTTCATCATTTAATGAAGTACATTGACATTAGACATCACTTTATTCGGGGTACTATTGCTCTAGGCAAAGTTACGTTGGAGAAAGTGGGAACTTTAGATAATCCAGCCGATATACTAACAAAGACACTAACCTTAGGTAATTCAAGTGTTTCTTAGACTTGATTGGTGTTCATAGGCCACGAAGTCCTTTGTTGGACCAAGTTTTTTTTTTTTGTAGAGGTCTTTATATGTCATTCGTCACAAATATATATTGCGTCAAGGTGAAGAATTGTGAGTTTTGACTAGGTATTTAAGCATAGTAAAATATTTTATTGGTTTGTGCATGTGTTGTAGAAGTTTGGTGTAGTATAGAAGTTTGGTGTAGTATAGAGGTTTGGTATATGACCGTTCTGGGGATCTTTTTTCTTCCGAAAATATTCTGTCTTTTCTAGAAATTTTTTAGTATTAAAATTTATATTAAAATAATTTAATTAATTTTTTATATTAAAAAATTATTTAATTATTAAAGTTAATTAATATAGATAATAATTTTTTTTAAAAAAATATTTTTCTTTTTTATTTTAATAAATTTGATATATTTAATATATATGTGTGTATATATAATTTCTTTTATATTTTCTGACGTCTTTATTTTATATATTTTTAAAATATAGTATTTTTAATTTTTTCCTGACCCCATTTTTCCGTCCCATCCCCGCTCTCGTGAAATGCTGGTTGAAAGCGAAAATAGGCTTTTTCATAGCCCAGTCTAAGGTTCCCAGTACGCGACTGACCAATCTGCAAATGAGAAATCTGCGCC
Source organism: Tamarix chinensis (assembly GCA_030549775.1). Classification (NCBI taxonomy): domain Eukaryota; kingdom Viridiplantae; phylum Streptophyta; class Magnoliopsida; order Caryophyllales; family Tamaricaceae; genus Tamarix; species Tamarix chinensis. The sequence goes on along the minus strand of CM060173.1, from coordinate 83,096,120 downwards.
ATGTCCTCCTCTCCATACTCTCCAAGTCCAGGCCGCCGTCTTGCCAGTACCGCTTACCTGCCTATGCTACGTCTTCCACCACAGAAGCCGCCGCCATCGCTATCGCCACAGGGACACCCACTCTCTCTCCTGAAGAGATCACAAAGATCAGCCTCCTCATTCCCCGACTCTGCAACTCCAACCACATTCAACACGCCATCCGCCTCACTGAAGCCGCCCTCACCTCGACCTCTCCATCTATGAACTTAAATTCCCTCTCCGTCTCCATCCTCATCGACCGTCTCGCCGCTCAGCCTGACATGGTAGAGTCGATGGCACTCCTCAATCGTCTCAAACATAACCCACGAACCCATTTCTCTATCTTAACCATAAATCACATGCTCGTCAACGCATACTTCAAGAAACAAAAACCTAGAGAAGCCCTCAAGGTATTTCAGTGGATGATGAGGTCGGACTCTCCGAGCTCCCCGAATTCGGCGATGTTTAGTGCTATGGTTCTTGGGTTTTGTAGGAATCATATGGTTCTTGAAGGTTTAAGGGTTTTGAGGGAGACGTTTGTGAGGGGACGTGATTGCGAGCCTGGAATGGAGGTTAGGGTTAGGGTTTATAGAGCACTTTTAAGGGAAGCGAGGATTAAGGAGGCTGTTGAACTGAACAAGGCATTAGGTTGTGTTGGTGGTGGTGATGGGAGCCATGGTGTTGAGAATGTGTTGAAGCTTCTTGATCAGATTATTTCCGACTGGAAGGAATGATGTGATGGAATGGACAGCAGCAACCTACTGTACTCAAGTTAGGACAGTGGGGGCAATACTCAGGCCTCAGGGTGTTGGCAGTTCCGCTTTGTGCAGGATGAAGTGATGGTGGTGAAATGTATCTGTCAACTAGCATGTAATGGATAACAGCAACGCAGATCAAAGGCGATAAACAAGAACTCGGACGATATTCAATTTATGACACTGTTCAAGTTGGATGGCGAACGTGGGAAGCCATACTGTTGGACAAGGATGGCTATTGGGGTTATCTAATGGTTTGCTCCATTTCAGACGCTTGATAATTTCCATGCTATTATTACCGATGGCTGCTCCTACATGAATTTTTGTTAACTGACATTACAAGATCGATGGCTTGTCACCAATCAAAATGGGAAGCGAATTTCTCCGACAATTATTGTGTATGGTTTAGCGAGTTACCTAATGCAGAATGGTTTCTCATCGAAGAAGCTAAGACCTATGGGGTCCACAATACCAATTTGCAGGCGATCACCGATGGCGACACTATAATGCCTCATGTTTTTATATGATGGTCCAATGAGAATTTTTGTCACATTTTAGATATCTGATTTTGATTTAATGTTATGATTTAGTTTGAGATAAAATTTGATTTGAAATCATGTTGAAAAATAAAGTTTATTGAATTTTTAGGATAAACTCATCCATTGGTTTTATAAACCGATTAACTAATTTATCTTTATAGTCAAATTGGGTTCCTTGATTAAATCAATTGACCAGTTGCAAGAGACCGATTGATTGGTGGATGAACAATCGACTGGTAGATCAAAACTCATCCACTAATTTGTTGAGTTGGTTACATTTATGAGTTTGATTTTTTTTGGAAAAAATTCTTACTCTAAATTAAAATTTTACCAAACTATGTGAGATTGCTCCGAAGAGATTCCTAACTATTTTTATAATGCATTTAACCTAAAATATTACATCGATTTAATCTGAAGGTTGATTGGGACAATATAGGGGGGCAGAGATGACTTTAGCAATTGTATTCTTTCTCATCTCTCCTTTACGCGATTCTAAAATCAAATGCTTTGATTTTAAGTATGCTTATAAGAAATTAGAAGATGTCTTTCACGCTGACTTCTTATTGCTCCATTCATGAATGCAAATTCTAGCCTAATTAATTTGAATTCTCTAGAGACACCATTTGAGCTTTGAAAAAGATGTCACCAAATTCTAGACAAATCCGTCCATTCTAATCGAATTCAAATGGTCAATGGTATGGTTTTAAGTCGATTTTTGAACCTTCGATAATTTCCTAAGATTGACTAGCTATAAATAACCCCAATTAACCCTACATTTTACCTTTCTTTTGGCCACCGGAATTTCTTAAATCTTGTATTCCCTCTCTTCCTTCCACATCTCGAGCCTTGTTAATTTATTGTCACACACTCTTTTGATTTTGTCTCTGGCTTTTTCTTATTTTAATTCTCAAGCAGGGTAGAGTTAGATTCTGCGAAAAAGGTTGAATAAGTCAATTAGCCCTTTTCTCTATGTTGACCTTAAGTTGGTACGTTCTTACTCTTTTCTATTTTAAGATTGAAAATTTGATAAAATAATGGTATAATTTCTAAGTTTAAAATTTTGATTTTAAGGTTTTCAAAGCTAAGAATTTCCACAGTTAGAATTTATATTTTTAAGATAGTTTTTGTTTGCATCAAGTAATTGATTCTTACTTCTAAAATGATTTGTAAGTATCCCTGCATGATAGGTGTTATTTTTAGTTTATTGATGCATGTTAGTACGAAGAAATGTAGTTGTATGCATAATATGCATACTTAAATGATATGATTTGAGTAAAAAGCATAAAAATGAATAAAAGTAGGCTATGATGATATTATGATGAGAAATGTATGTTTACTCAGTTGGAAATATGTTAGTTGATGTTGATATATGTTTTATCATGACTAAAAATGATTTATATGAGAGAATCTGCATGAAATTTGTGATTTGATATTATATTAGGGCACATTGATTGATTGGTTAGATTAAATCGATCAACCGGTTACCGAAACAGTTGACTAGTTGACCAAACCTATGAATTAGTATACCTGCAAAGATCATGGTATTGCTCTCTACTTAAACCCATCTACTGGTTTGGCAAAACTGATCGACTAGTCTATGAATAGTCGACTGGTTTACCTAAACCTATTGAATGACTTGAGAAAAGCATGGTCTGGTTGAGTCAAACCGATCGACTAGTTGGGCCAGACTAATTAACTAGTTCAATTAGTTTGCTTAATTTTCTTCTTTTTTTTTTGGTTATGCATTGAGATTATGATTGGTACTATACCACAATTATTAAATTAATAAAATATAGATTTTATCATAGACTATTAGCCTAAGTGAAAGATCAAATTGGATCATGGGTTATGGTATACCTTATGACTAACGAAAGGACAAAATGGGCATTTCACTTATGATAAGGGAGACTATTGAAAAAAGAATAATGGAACTTAGCTTGGATTGAAATTAAATATAATGGTGGATATGAATAACATTGATTAAGGACAAATGGAAAACCCACATGGTTGGAAAAAATGGAAAAGAAAGGATTAATATGGATTAACATGAAAGTTGAATTGCATACTTTGTATGGGTCTTGTATGATCACCCATCTTTATAAATAAAACAATAATTATGTAAAGCAAAAGAAATTCAAGTTGAGTATAGGTCTGGGTTATCTGATCCTCAATTAACTACTGCGTGTTAGTCTTCCTTCGAGAGTTTTTGGTACCTTCGGGTGGGTTTCTAATAGGCCCTGGTGCCTTACCTACACTAGACAATAATGATATACTAGGGTATCGATACTAAAGGGTCTAGTTACCTAGGTAGTTAGCTTCAACCTAGACTTATGTCCATATTGGTTGGCTTCGGCTTGAACTTAAGTCCATTTTGGTGATTAGCTTTAGTGTACACGTATGCCTACTTAGAAATTAGCTTCGGCCTGGAGTTTATGTCCCCTTTTTTAATAGGCTTCCATGGTATGTGAGACCATGGAGTGGTGTATAGTCCATCATTCGATGATAATAAAATATGTTAGGTAAATATTGATGGATAATTATAAATGGTAACCAAATGAATGGTCGATAACTAGCTAGGAAATTGAAGTAATGATATGGTTGAACAGAATGATGAAAGCTGGTGCATGTCTTGACTAATTGGTTATAGAATGGAACATTGATTGAGTGATTGACCTATCTCTTACATGGATAAATAAATGGCATATCTCAAAGGAATTAGATAATGGGAATAACCCTAATGGTTATTTGGATACTTTACGCTATTGATCATGTAAGCAATTTGTGGAAGTGTTATGATTCCTAAGCATGATGTATCCTACTGTGTTGAACTTATATATGATAGCATGTTATATGCGCTCTTCACTTTATGCATATGGCCTTACCATGATACATGTTGTACATTATGTGCATGAATGATCAATCTGTATGCTTGTGTTACATTAAGGAAGCAACTTAATTTACTCAGTGTAGTGTACTGACGTACTCGTTCATCCGATCACCTGCTCAATCCCCATGAGCAGAGGACAATGTGTAGGTCTTTGGGGATGACCAATAAAGGGTCTACCTTAGTTGGATCTAGGCTTGTGAACGAGGACATCTGAAATGTTTCGATGGAATCTGTGATGGATTCTTAGTTTTAATTTGGGTATCATGCCCCAATTTATATTTTTTAATCCTGTACTTATTAGTATGTATTTTATAACAATTTGATCGAAACCCGTGAGGGTCATCCGATATAAACACTTTTGGAGTTATTTAATTAAATTATTATTTGCACACTCTGTTGATTTAAGTGTTTGAATGGTTTAGCCTTATATCTGATATGAGATAGGCGGTAGACGCTTATCCTATGTCAGGTAAGATGGATAACATCCCCTTTTTCTAAGTATTTTTTTGCTTCCAAAACTTGTTTAATGAAATATTTTAGTAGTAAAAAATAAAGGTATTACATACACTAATATTGAGACCGCCTTTATTAATTCACAGTTGAGGGTGACTTTCGTCCAAAGTGCCACCTTAAGAAGTAGGTTTGAAGAATGAAGGTTCTCTGCTATCCAGACAAGTCCTATCTTAGACCACTTGCAGTGATACTTACGATTATAACACTAAAATAATGCTTTTTTATTTTATTTTTGTATTAATGCTTTCTAATATAATAATAGTAAAATGAGCTATGAGAAATGCTATACATCCTGGCTATAAATTAAACTTAAAACTATAATTGACATGGAAAGGAAGTGTTTTCTACCAATTATAGGAGAGGACCGAGAGAATAAAAATCATTTTAGGAGGAGAATTAAATAGTTGGTGAGACCACTTTCTTTTTTCATTAATTTTAGTTTTTAATTTTTTTTTACTAGCATTTTTCTAAGTTATTTCATCATTTTTATGTAAAAAAAAAATATTTTAAAAAATTCAAAAAACTATTTTATATTTTTAATAACTTTGTCGGGGCTCATCTTTTCTTTCCCAATCTCCCTTCCCCCAACTTTTTCTATTCATAGCTCTTGAATTTTTGAGAAGCTCAGCACCCCTCAAGGCTCCAAATATTTTACTGGCGAGCTCTCATAAGAAAAACACGGGGACGGCCAGCATACGCCCTTTTTGGTTTTTGAAACATTTTAGAAATATTTTTCGTCTCAAAATTTTTTTAGTGTTAATATTAATACTAAAAATATTTTAATTTTTTTAAATTATTAATGACTTAAATTAATTAATATAAATAGTAATTTTAGATTTTTCTCTTAATTTTAGTAGATTTAATTTATTTTTAAAAATGCATACATAATATGTATGTGTGTGTGTATATATATATAATTTTTTTACCCTTTTTTTATTCTATTTTCTATATTTTTAAAAATTAATATTTTCGTATTTCTTTCTTCATTCCTGTTTCTGTTTTCATACAACCCAGTCTCTCTCTCTTTTCCTTTGCCCTGTGGTGCTCTCGGTGCTTCAAATTTGGTTGCTTCCCATGTCGCTCCCTGTTGTGGTCAGTCTTAGTGTGAGTAATTTTGTCCAAATAAACGTCCTCTAGGTAGTCCGACAAGAAAAATTGGGAGTAACAGCTCGGCAGTAAGCTTAGGAGACAGGGAAAATAGAAGAAAAAAGGTTGTAGTCTTTGGACATGTCAAGTCTCAAGTGGTACAAAAAGTCATTTGTTTTTGTTTTCATTTATCAAGAAAAAATTGCACACCGAAGACTATAAATAGAGTGGCAGTTTGTTTAAAGTAGATATCACTGTAATATTCAATAATTTTTTTAAAGTTTCTCTATATATAATTTATTGAATAAAGTAGTTTAACCCTTTTTATTATTTCAAAAAAATACCTGAAATACACAACCATTGAACGTTCTTCTAAAAGAATTTCGTGTCCGAAGCATGGTACCTTGGTGACGAATGAGAGGAGACCTATAAAATTTTAGAATAAGTATAATTTTATCCATTAAAATATCATTTAATTTAGAATGAATTTTTGACGAAAAGATATGATGTATGTAGAATTGTAATTTTAAAGGTATATGATACTTGAAAAAATTAACAGTTTATACAGTAAATTTTACTTAATTATTATAGGAATATACCACACAATATCCTGACTCAAGGAAAAAAAAAAGTTGAATGTTAAACACCATATAAATATAGGAGGATGCGGATTTTTGTTTTTAATGAAATGGTCCCCGAGAGAGGGATGAATTGAGGAAAGCAAAAATCTACCTCATTTTTGGCCCCATCTCTAGTAGATTATAGAATTGTCGACGTAGGCTCCAATTTGGGGTGTGCACAATGAAAGCAAGCATAAAGATTAGATGCACCAACACGGGCACTGGATCTTCTGCAACGACAATTGCAACTCAAAAACTCAAATGTAAATTCCTTTAATCCATGAATAAACAGAACGAAAGCAAAGATCTAAGCGAATTGCTGATTTCAGTTAGCTATACACTCTTGTCCCCAACATGAATAACACAATTACATCTGAAATACAATGTAACTGATACGCCAAAAGTATAAGGCAACCTGACTGGAAATGACCACCATATTTCTTCGACATCCTAAATCTAAAGCAAATATTGGATAACCTACAAGTAGGAAGAAGCCCTTCCATAGGTCTCTTGTAGTGCTAGGGCCTGGTTTATTATGGTAAAAGCATATCGAAAAAGTTTATGACAACATCCTTAGGTTCAGTCTATGTCCTTGATAGTAGGAATAATGCTCTCAAGAGAATGCCTTCATAACTAGAAACAAAGAGAGGGGAAAAGAAGCCATCACCAACTCTCTCTCCTAGGATACTTTGAGCTTACCCGAAGTCACTTGGCATGAAAAGGGAGGTTTTAGGATCCAACACAAAATCCTTCCAGAGCCGCTTGTTGATAGAACAATGCCACCTATGCAAAGTAAATAAAATATCCTGTATGATGATAAGACACATTCTAGGTGAACCGAGCCTAATTCTCATTGTTTTGCTCTGAAACAAAGATATCCTGCAGATATTTTCAGCTAAAAAACTTTCGGATAAGCTCTAAAAGGAGCAACATGGATGCAATGCCAACAAACATCCATTTTTGAATTCACCCCGTCTAACAGTATCTATATTAGGAATGTCCGATGCCAAAGTTACTCAATGGCTAAGCCATCAATCCCCAAAACAGATTATCTGTGTCGAGTTACATTATGGATGGGCATCACTGTTTCTAGCCCCATGGAGAACATACTAACAAAAAGGATATACAAACCCATGGAGATATATGCAAATTTCCCTAGAAGTTTCTGAATTCCCATCCTGCAAGACAGCAGCAAATTTAGGTTTCAGGCATGATTATTATATAATGATCACTATGCAAAGAAATAGAAGAACCCCTTGTCAACTTCTCCACAAACCAAAAGACACTGATATTCAGCTGAAGAATTTGAAATGTGGTGTCAATTTAGCAAGCTGTGGTCCAAAGTTTAAAAATTCTTGTGTTTTGATACATATCATTGTCCTTATTCGGAGTATCTGGATTTCAGCAATGCGAAAACCTGTGTTAGGATTTTTTCAGTTTCTAGATCTATGCAACCCAAACAATTTTACAAGAAAGATTCACATTACATATATTCAAGTTGAAAACAGAAGAAATTTATGTAGTATTGAAAATGGCAAAAGGAGACGGTAAATACCAAGAGGAATTCAAGCAAATATCAACGCAGTAGAAACAAAATTTGGCAAGTATATTTTATGACAGCAGCATCACAACTATTGCAAATAATTGATAGAACAGTTCTGAGAGTGTAAGGTGCAATAGTAATATTGAATCTCATAAATAATATTTGCAAATCACTCAATTTTTCGCATTCATCTATCATTCTCAGATATATCAAGACCTGCTGTCAAATCTTAGCCATTGCCATTGCAGCGAGCGCAGTTCTAAGCCTAATAACACTACCATGGTCGGATAGAATAGAAAAGTGATGTGCTCCCAATAAGAAAGAACCATATCCATCATGGCTGCCTACATGGAAGATGAAAATATTAATAAATATGTACATGATCTTCTCTTGCAGGTAAACTTCTCTTTCAGCCCTCAATATTTTAGCGACAAACAAGAATAGTTGTCAGATAATATTCAATAGCAGTGTTCCCACCTGTAATACTTATGGTTCCTTTTATTCAAGCCAACCAGGCAGCAATAAGACAACTATTTAATTGACTTATGTGAGATTCAGTTAGCTTTGCGGCATAAGAAGAAAACGTCAGTGAAAATATAGAAATGCAGGCTCAAGGAACCAACAATTTTGGTTTTAAATGTGTAAAATGTAAATAAAAGCAACACTCAAACATATAACGTGCAAGTCCTCCAAAATGGAAGCCTCTTAAGTGCAAAATGTAGGTAAAATTAATAATATAAGCCGAGTATAGGATAAGGGAAAATGATTGTAAGTTTTCAGCTGCTATAAAGAATCATAACAATGTTGATAGAGCAATATGATAAAACAAACTATATAATATCCCAAGATAAAGGGATATACGGTTGAGATAGTTTCAAAGGGATTGATATTACTACTTGTTGATGCACTTTGCTTTCAGAAGCCTACTGTTAAAAACTCCATAGATAAGCACACTAAAAAAATTAATGTCTTTTGTACGGCCAATTATAAAGAATTGTTATGATTACCTCTATCAAGGAGATGCACATTTCTTCTCAGAAATCCATCGTTGAAAACTCTACAACTACACATGCTTGGATTCAAGTAGTGTCATTTGTCAATCCTAAAAAGCGCTCGAGAGTTGTAGCCCGTTGTCGGTGTATTGCCGGGCCGTTACATACTACCAGAAATTCCCACAAGAACATTTGCCATTTTTAAAATGGTGAAACCTACTAGAATCTCGAACAATAATTTCTCGGCCTTTCACTTTTGATATAAACTTGAAGGCAACATGACAGTCACTGCAGACACGTAAGTTCTTCATAATCCTAATTTGAAAACCAGGGGGAGTGCTCATCAGAGCATATGCAACTGCCAACTTTTCACTGTGATGAGTCAAGTTATACTCCTTCTCTTCAATATCCATATCATGTAAGACCGAGCCAGTATCTGGTACATAACCTCCTGTCTTCAATTCTGAAATGAGTTCCTTTAGATATACATCAATTTCCATCCATTTTGGATGTGACTTGTCACCTTTGATAAACTGGTGAATCTCATTCTTGAACTCAAACCAGCTAATTCCTGGTTCCTTTCTTACCCGTTTGTCTCTCATGGCTTTCCTCAAACTGGAAACTTCATCCCACCGCCGAGCAGAAGCATGAATATTTGCAAGTAGAACATATGAAGCAGAATCCTGAGGATCCAACCGGATAATTTCTTCGGAAATCCTTTCAGCAATATCTGCCTTCTTGTGAAGTTTACATGCAGACAGCAATGTTTTCCATATTATAGTATCAGCTTGTATTGGCATTGATCTTATCATATCTTCTGCTTCCTGGAGGCACCCATGCCGTCCATACAGATCAACCACGCACGTATAATGCTCCAACCTTGGTTTCAGCCCATACTCTTTTACCATCAGATCAAAGAATTCTATCCCTTTATCTTTCAATCCACAGTGGCTGCAAGCATATAGTAAGCTCAAAAAAGTAACTTCATTGACCTCCATTCCTTCCTGCTTAAGCTGCTCAAACAACTCAATTGCTTTCTCCCCTTGCCCATGAAACCCATAAGCAGCCATCATTGAGCTCCAGAGTACAACATCGGCATGTTCACGATCCATGAAAGCTTTCACAGAGTCTTCCAAACATCCACATCTTGAATACATGCTGATCAATGAACTGACCACAGGCACAACAGAATCAGCCCCAGCTTTTATAGCCTCAGCATGAATCTGCTGGCCCTGTCCAAGGGTGGCCAACTCCGAGCACGAGCTGAGCACACTAACAAAGGTAATTTGATCAGGTCTAAAACCACCCATCTTCATCAAATTATACTGATCTAAAGCTCCTTCAGCACATCCATTTTGTGCTCTTCCAGCGATCAGAGTATTGCAAGCGACCATATTTGGAAATGGCATTCTTTTGATAACTCTCTCTCCTTCTTCTAGACTTCTGCACCTCATATACATATGAGCCAATGCACTCCCAACAACTAAATTAAGCTCAAATCCAGATTTAACCACGTAACAATGAACCTGCCGCCCGCACAACATTGATTTCAAGCCCGCACAGCCTCGAAGAACACTACCTAAAGTATAGTCGTCAGGGGAAAATCCCAGGTCATGCATTTGCGAAAACATACTCAAACCGTCTTCATTATACTCAAACTGCATCATACCAGAAACCATGGCGTTCCATGTTGCAACATTCCGGTCAGGCATTTCATCAAACAACTTACGCGCAGACACTAAATCACCGTTTTGCACATACCCACCAATCAAAATGTTGCAGGACATGAAATTTTTCCTCGGCATTGCGCTGTACAATACCAAAGCAGTGTCCAATTCATCAAGTTTGGCATACAGGTTGAGAAGATGGTTGTTAATGAATTTGTCTGCACCACAACCAGATGTTATAATCAATGAATGAATTCGCTTGCCTAGTAAAAGGGACTTCGTAGGAAGACAACCTTGAATAAGGTGAGAGAATAACGATGGGTCTGCCCATATCTCAACTCTGAAGCTCTCAAATGCTTCTTTTAAGCGGCCTTTGGAACACAGGTCGATGTAGAGGTCAATACTGTCGGACGAGGCAACTGAGGTCTTGGTTGAAAGAAAACCACGAGAGTTAAACGGTACTTTAGCGCGCAGCGGCAGACCCAAGTAGCGCAGAGGGGTCAGAAAGGACTTGCCCATGCGCCTGTCTGGTTCATACTTTGGAAATCAATTGGAAATATAATCGGAGGCAGCTTTTAAATTATCGCGGCCGAGTGCTTTAAGCTCTATTTTCTATTTATATATTTTAAGAATTGGAGGGGGTAGAAAAGGGTTGAAAGGGAAATTTCTTCTAGTATGCGGCCGCCGGAAAAATAAGCTGAAAAATAACAAGGAAAATATTGAAATTAGCAAAAAAAAAATTCCTATAAAATATAAAAGGACTTTGAAAGAGCTTTTTTCTCCCTCCAAATTTCTCAAGAATCAAACAAAAAGAAACAATATATCTACGGCATACAACCGTACCAAGAGATGGAAGGTAAATATAATTGTAACCACCAACCAGAACCAAAAGACTATATACTAGATTCATGATCTGAAGCTACATTGAGTCATACATCAAATATTTAACAAATAGTGGCAACTTACTGTGTACAGCCAAAAATATAGTACATGATGAAGGGGATTCTGTGTGTCCGATAATGTACAGCTATCTATACAGTTACAGGAATTTTTACAGAAGCAGGAAGAACACGGTTTTCAACAGGAATCTCAGCATACTCAGAGAGCAGTGCTCTAAACTCATCTCCAGTCATTGTCTCTTTCTCGAGGAGGACTTCCACAATCTTGTCAATAGCCTCACGGTTATTCCTTATCTGGGTCAGCGCAATCTCGTATGCACCATCAGTTAGTTTCTTGATAGCAGCATCAATATCTTCTGCCAAATTTTCAGACATTGAGTTTCTTTCCATCATTCTCATTATGACATCACCACTTTGAGCTGATGTATTCATGAGAGACCATGGACCAATCTCTGACATTCCAAAGGTAGTTCCATCTGCAAACAAGATAAAGAAAATCCGTTGACAACGTGAATTGGGATTACTCCAAAATAAATTGGATTTTCATTAGATTTAACAAATGGTAAAACCTCAACATGCCATTCTTTGATCAACTCCTTGAGGAATTCTTCAAAAACAATATTTGAGAACGGATGCTGGGGCCACAAAAGATGGTGCAACTACAAATTGTTGAGTCACCTGTTTGGCCAAGCCAGTAATTTGCTGTAAATCACCAGAAGTTCCTGTGGTCACTTCAGGCTCTCCAACTCTACCTCCAAGACCACCAACAATTCTTGCAAACAGCTGCTGCTTGGAGATCAGAGTTGGATCATCAGATGGAATGAACCAGGTAAGCCCATGAGCCTGACCACATGGGATCAGGGTGACCTTTTAAACAGCATCATGTCCTGGAGTTACAAATGATCAGTCAGGAGAATTTATGAGCATGCATTTGAATATTTTAAACCTCAAGTGGAGGGGGTTAAGTGACTGCAGTTAGCATTATCTCTGCAATGCAAAATAGATACAATCCAGTCAATTGCATCATAGAGAGCAAAAGTAAGTAAAACATAGAGCTGGGCAAGTCACTTGGAGTGATTGTATCAGAATTGATATGCACTAAACACTAGCTATGAATACCCATGGAGCAATTGTATCTCCAAGACAATTTCTTTAGTCCAATTCCCAAGTTTATATATTTGCAAATATTCCATGGAACAAACATTTTCTTACAATTAGTATACAGTAAACACTAATTATGATCACTGATTGGGCAATAGCACCTCAGATTGCCACTTGCTAGCCCAATACTGAAATTTCAATGAAATGAGAAAACTACATGGATGTCCCATTGTGCAGTGACAAATGCAACAGCGAAGATTTTATACCAGCATCTTAAATCAGAACATTTATTAAACTGGAAACTGTACAGGGATGTAACTTGAGTAAAAACCCAAAAAAAAAAGTAAAAGGTTTCAATACCTACATATTCACTCTGGCAACAGAGAAATAATCAATGATAAGATAAAATGTAGCATACATTCCCTATGCTCAACATCACCTGTATTCACCCCTTCTCCCCAAAAGAATAAGAAAAAGAAAAGATCCAAAATGAAATGAAAAGGAAAATAGAAGTACCTTGAGTGCTAGCTTTCTTGGGCATGGTTAAGGCTTGGGGTTCTAGGGGGCTCTCAGAATTGCAGGTAGTTAGGGGCCTCTAGGTGGGTGAAAGGCTTGAAATATAGTCATGTTATCTCATTCTGACTTTGCACCACAAAGCAACAGGAAAAAGCGCTTTGTCGGTTTACCAATTTAACAAATAAATAAATATAAATAGTGGTTGCCTCCACTTACCCACAAATGGCATGTCCAACTTCGTGGTATGCGACAAGGCATTTGCTTTTCCCATCTGTCATAATTGTTCCCTCCATTCCAGCCACAATTCTATCAATGGAATCATCTATCTCCTTGGATAAAATTACAGCCTTTCCATGACAACCAGCTAGAATGGCAGCTTCGTTCAATAAGTTTGCAAGATCAGCTCCACTAAAACCAGGTGTCCTCATAGCTATCATATCAAGTGAGACATCAGAATCAAATTTCTTGTTGCCAGCACGAACCTTCAGAATCTCTGTTCTCGCTCTTATGCCAGGAACGTCAACAGTCACCTGTAGCAGGGAAAAAAATGGTCAGAAACAAAACCCCCATTACATTTCAAAGGATAAAAACAAAGATAAATATGTAAACAATGACAGAAGGTTAAGCACAAATTTATCAAGTTTTACCCGTCTGCCAAATTGTCCCGGCCTCAATAAAGCAGTCTAAAATGTCTGCTTGGTTGGTGGCAGCAACTACAATAATACATGTGTTTCCCTCAAAACCATCCATTTCGGTCAAAAGCTGATTCAGGGTCTGTTCCCTCTCATCATTCCCTCCACCAATCCCAGTACCCCCTGTCTCCCAACAGCATCAATTTCATCAACAAATACAATACAAGAAGCATTTTCCTTAGCCTTCTTGAATAAATCACGTACTCGAGAGGCACTCACACCAACAAACATCTCAACAAATTCAGACCCTGAAATTGAGAAAAAAGGGACCCCAGCTTCCCCAGCAATAGCCTTGGCAAGAAGAGTCTTCCCAGTTCCTTGAGGACCAATAAGGAGAACTCCTTTTGGGATTCGGGCACCAATGGCAGTGAACCTCTCAGGCTTCTTCAAGAATTCAACAACCTCCATGAAATCTTGCTTTGCTTCATCAACACCAGCAACATCATTAAAAGTTACACCAGTATTTGGTTCCATTTGAAACTTGGCTTTAGACTGACCAAAGGCTAGGGGAAAACCAGGTCTTCCGGGACCCCCCATTCCTCCAGATGAACGTCGAGATAAGAGAAATAGCCCCCCTATCAAAATCAGCGGAAAAGCCAGTTTCCCAATCAAGTTAGACAGCAAAGAACCTGAATCTTCCTGAGCATTATGTGCTGAAAAGTCAATGTTTTTTCCCTTAACTTCTGAAGGAGCTCCTAACTGAGTCCTGGGAATTGAACTCAAACCCACTGCACACTGTTACCTAACTCTGGAGAGATTGCCTCAACAATTGCTATGGTTCCATTCTCAAACAAATCAAGTTTTGTCACCCTGTCCTTATCTAAATACTCTAAAAAACCTCGAATAAGACATTCTTGAAGAATAAACCCCTTGCTCATCAGCATAACCTTTTCCACTACCCAAGACAGTGGAAATACCAAGACCAACGTATACAAGAAACAACTTTGTAAAACCTCTTCTTCCTTCATCTAGTGTCTGGTCGGCAGATGGTCTCACAACGACTGATTTTGTTGACTTTTCCAACTCTAAATGGTTTGCTGTTAGAATGTTCCCTCCAAAAATTCCCTTTCTGGAACCAAATTTAGGACTACTCCTGGCTGTAGATAATCCACTACCCAAACGGCAAGTCAATGACGAAGCCATTGTAATAAGTTAACAAAGAAATTCGCATGCTTCAAGTTCCAAGCTCTGGCCACAGATAGTTATTGTAGTCAATGAGAGCACTTTGAATGCACATAAGTTTATGATAAGCAGCAGTAGACAAATACAATCATAATATCTGACAAGACAAAAGGCGACAGAAGAAAATCTTGAAGTTAAAACTTGCTTGAGATCAATGGCAGACTCCAGTAAGAGGGCTCCACTGCTCTACCATACCACGACATGACTAGTCACTCACGACTAAAGCAATTGTAATTGTAATTGCAGCATACAAATCTGTTCAGTCCTAATAGCTTTAAGTCCAATTAAGATTGTAAATGAGCTGAGCCAAACACTCCCAAGATTGAGCTCAGTCTATTTAACTCAACGAACGAGCCGAACCGAACTCGCGAGAATAAGCTATAAATGAGCCGAGCAAAGCAGTTTACCATCTAGCTCGGCTCATTTACAGCCCTAAGTACAATATCCAACTTAAAACGGTTAACAATATACAGCCACGGAAAAGGGTAGTTCACGGCTCAATTCTTTTAGAGAGGTGACTCATTTTTTCCTACGTTGATATGCAGCCTTAGCAAGTACATTCCATTTATATCTGCTGATTTGATGGAGATTTGTCTCCATAACCTGACATGGGTTGAGTAGCAAGAATCGTTGATATCCGGATTAAATGCAATGCATGTAAAGATGCTTGATATAAAAATTAATTAATAAGAATTTTCGCCAACTTAGTAGAGATAGTTTTCCCATGGAATTAGGGCTAGGAATTTTCTTGGCTTCTCTTTATGGGTTGTGATTCTAACTGCATCTTGGGAACTCTCAAGAGCATTTTGTGGGGGCAATATACAAAGTACTACCACTAATGACATGGATAGTAATTTTGATGTAAATAAATAAATAGACAAAGGGTTGCAGCGGCATATTCCATTGGTTTTGACTTATCCACAATACATAGATAAGAAGTGTTTTTCTTTTGATGACAATCTTAACTTGAAAGCTATCACATGCATATGGAGGCATTCAGTTCTCGTATTTGCAGATTCATTCTCATATAAATTTTATGGTAGCCAATACTTGGTTGTCTCTAGTGAATTCAATCTAAAATGGCATGGTAACATATGCTAAAGAGAATTGTAGCACAAAGCAACTTGGAAAAAGACATTTTCAGATATCAGGAATTGATAATTTGCAGATGTAAGTGATGACAAGAGATGACTTTTAGGCAAACACATGACACAGAGCTCAATTGCAGTAAACAATACTAGTCTGCTGCATCTGGGCCATGTCGTAGGCAAGATCAACGAGAGGGGCAATGTAGCAAGTAACAACCAGAAAGATCCTCAAAACAACTAAACTGGGGTCGTAGGTATTGTAGCAAGTAACATCATGGCTAAAATATGTGCATGCATATCTTTTCAATTCCATTTTTGACGTAAATCATAGGAACTGCTCAAATTAGAATGCTATGTTCTCCTGATAATTTTTGCTATTCTATTTGGAAAAAGCTCAACACAGAAAGGAAGTTGTTCCATAATCATATAATGCAGAGGAATCTTACATAATAAATCATCGAAAGTTAAACTATTGATAAGCAAAATCGCGTTGCTGTTTCCCTTTCTATAAATTGTGAATCATATGGGCATCCAACAAACGAACAAAAAAATAAAAGGAAACGGAAAACCCAACTGGGATTAGACAATACAGAACGAAACATAGATTTGCATATTTAGCCCAAAAAACCGGGGGGGGGGGGAAGGCATGGAACAATTAAATTGCCAGGACGCCGGAGAAATAAATTTAAGGTTGAATTTATATCTCAGTATCTGCCCACCAAGGGATTTGAACATCAGCGCAATTGCAACTTAAATTGAATTATCAGAAGTAATACAAAAGCACAAAATATCAATAATAGCTCGTTGAAAGGAAAAGCAACTGACCTGTGCATGTATAACCAGTAGAAAGAGATTGGGAGGGGGGTTTAGGGCCTTCTACAGCGCAAGAGCCAGAAGGCTATGAAGTGGAAGAAAAAAACAACTAACCTGTGCATGTATAATCAGTTCATTATAGTCTGTGCCGGTTTTTTGGAAGTCGTGTGCGTGGTCGCTTTGTTAATTGTTAGGGACCTAGGGTCTGAATTCCCTTTCTTAGTCACAAGCAGGTGATAAGTTGTGTGCAACATTAAATTTTTATGGTTAGTTTATGATAAGGAGTTATGTAATATAATTTAAAGAATTGAATCTAATAAAATTTTATTATGTAATAACTTTAATTTTAGTTTTAATATCACATAATTGTTAAGCACTCTGAATATTTTCTAAGCAAATTATATATTTATTCAGTAAATCGAATAATATCGAATATATTTATAATTTGATATCTTTTTATATTTAAACATTTATTCGGATAATATCGGTTATATTTAATATCTGATATAAAAATTCGACTATCAAATGTTACTTTCAGATATCCAAAATTTTGAATATCCAACAATCAAATATTCGAAATATCGAATATTTAAAATTTTGAATCGTAAACAACCCTAGTCATAAGTCATACTCCTGTATAAAACTATAGATTTTTTCCTTTTTCACATTTTTCCCGTTTCATGTGTAGGATTTGTGTTCATACTATTTTTCAAGTTAACCTAGATTGTTAGAGTCAACATGCAATATTTTATTGTCCTCTTATATGGTTCCGACATTTTGTTGCCGATAACAAATTATTTTCCTATGACTCATTAGTCAAGCAAATGAGCAAACTATAACACATTGCTATAAAATAAAAATAAAAATAAAAATAAAAATAAAAGAGGAATTTTTTTTGAACTACAACATATTTTTATACATTTTGTGAAAATGGAAACACAAAAAAGAAAAAAAAAATTGAATCAAACAAAACTTTTATACAACAATAGTAAAACCGTCATCTCAAATAACAAATATATATATGAGGAACTGTTTGAATTGCATAAAAATGTCCTAGATAAAATATAAATCTAACCCAACAAAATACATGATTTGGTGGCCCTCTTAATGTGATTTGGTGGTGACTTTGACACGTAATTTTGGAGGGAGGGGGTAGTAAATGCAACAAATTTTGCTTCCATGCCTTAGTTAGCTAGCCATCAAGGAAGATTTGTCTTTTAGTATACATATACAATATATAAGCACTTATATAATCCTTACTTCTCCTTACATACCTATTTTACTAAACACACATCTATATACCCCCAATATTTTTATTCTTTTTAATTTTACCTTTCTCATTTCTTCACCACTCCTATCTCATTTTCTCTCTTCTTCCTCATCTCAACTCCTTACACAATCACTCAATTCTTCTAAAATCTTCTATCAATTCAAGAAAATCAGACTTTAATTAACATCCTAATACATTCTACATCTAAAGGTATGCAAGATTTTTTCATTTTTTTTTGTTAATTTTTATGATTTTTGAAGTAGATACAAATACAATATAGTATTATTGCATTTTTTTCATTTTAGTTGTTATTTGACCGAAAGTAGTGTTGTTATACATAGATCAAACTTAGATTAGTAAATTTGTTGTAATTTTGGGTTAAAACTGAGCTTCGAATATCAATGGAGGTTAAGAAAAAATAATGGCGTTGACTGGTGGTTTATCTTGTAGTCATAACTACCAATGGGTAGTTCATCCGTCAGACCTCCCCCCAAATGGATAACTCACTCATCCAAACAATCTCCATGCAGGTAACTCACCCGTCACAGATCTCCTCTAGTGGATAGCTCACTATTAAAATCTACCTCCATCGGATAGTTCACTCGTTACTCTTTATCCCAAATGGGTGACACTCCCATTGAAAGACTTGAACCCCTGAAACCCTCCAACCCTTATTGCTAACCCTAAACCCTTAATCTATGCACCCCAAACCCCAAACTCTTAACCCTATGCCCTAAGTCCCAAACCCTAACCATAAACCCTAAACCCTTAACCCCAAACCCCACACCCTAAACCCTAAACCCCAAATCCTTAACCCTAAACCCTAAACCCCAAACCCTACACCTTAAAACCTAACCCTAAACCATTAACCACTAATGAGCTAATGCATAATATTTATTAATAATTTTTTTTAGTTGGTAGATGCCTGGTAGAGGAGGCAAAGGAAAGTACCTAAGGTAGGTTACTCTTGCTACTACTAGGGTGACAAAGAGGATAATCACTACTAGAGTTAAAGCATGAGCTGCGATGGAGAATGGCAAAGATTCTCATACTACAGGCACACAAAACATGTCATTTGAGGAGGATTATAATGATCCCAGCGAGGGAGCTTTTGCTGGAGCTATACCCATGCAATAGGATTTGTTTCCTCGTCGACATCAAACAATAATTAGAGATTAACTTAACCTACTGGTGGGGGTCCACTCATTCTAGATCATCTCACCAGTTTTAAAGGCCATGTGGCGTACGCTATATGGAATGATGTTGAGGTAATTTCTATGATTATATAGATTTGTTTCTATATTTTTACCCTATAATTCATTATTCTAATATTCTTTTTTGTTGTAGGAACTATATCCTGTATTAAGGGTTCATTCAAGGAATAAAAACTTGAGGAGACTACCAGTCAATGATGGTGTCATGGGAATTTCCTACGACTACATCGAGACCACGGACCTAAAGCATTTACACTCGACATATTTCTACCATCACAATGCTTCACTCATCTCAACTTTTGCTGAGAAGTGGCACTTATAGACCAACAATTTCCACCTTACATTTGATGAGATGACTATCACTCTTTTTTCACCTCATTAATTTAAGTCTTATTAGTGTGTTGATCTTTGGACATAATGTGTCAAAACTCATCTATGATGATGATATATATTTCTTCATCTTTCCATGGTCACTTTTGACCCTATAATGGAATTTTAAAATATAAGTAATGGCTACTTTTTATTTAGTAATAAGTTAAATGGCATTGAATATTTACAATAAAAAAAATTATACCTATTGGTCTTATGAGTTCCAAAGTGAAGAATTTTGTCAACCCACACTAAAACAAACCTCATCTTATATGGAGTCAACCATATCTCATACACATATTATAAAAGATGTGGACATCTGCCCTATTTGTCACCCATAAGTAGAAACCTGTTATCATATGTCTCAAGTGTAGTCACCTGTACAATCTTCCTCCAACCTCCTAAGAAATATTATCCTGCTATTATACCTTCTACTTTTTATAGTATGAGAGAGAACATTCTTACTAATATGTCATCTACACAAAAAGGGTGCTACATTAGGAGAGAATTTTAGTACTGTCCGTGTCAGTCCCAATTCCCTATTAGTGATCACCACATTTGGCTCATGAGTCTCCATCAATCTCTTTGCCTTATCAAGCACCCATTCATAGTTATCTTCCTTTTCCTTCATCATAAATGATAAGGCAATGGTAAAATTCTTACTACTAAACACATAACCAATGAACTCTAAGAAATGAAGGTTGTACTTATTGATTTTATATGTGCAATCCAAGAAAATGACATATGGAAACACATGCAACAAAGTAATAGAATCTAGGTGTGCAAATACAATATCACTAACCACATCATAGGTGGAAAATCGACGATGCCATGAACGATATTCATTGGTTTCCATTTGAGTAATAACTATTGCATGATTGTATGCCCCATCAAGCTATGTAACTTGAACTTATGTCTGCCATTGTAGATTGTCCTCAGTGGTGTAGTATTTTCCACATTACGCCATTTTAACTTGTCGATAATTTCCCTTAGTTTGATATTTATTTAGGTTATATTGTGCACCAACCTGCGTTCGTTTGGAGATAATCGACAAGCAAATGAATGCCCCTACAAATAATTACCTAATATATGATTATGCATTCTAAATTCTACCACTAGTCTCCAACCACCACAAGCATCTTCCCTTCTGCAAATACTGAATTCAAAACCACACTTTTTAGTCTTAGTAAATCGAATACTTTCGAATTTTATCAAAGGTTGTCTTCTATAAGAACCACTTCTCTCACAATGTATCTAAACCCTACATTTTTTTTACCTCTCGATACCTAACACCATATTATATAGCCTTCTGATTTCTTTAACCCATCAAATTAATGACTCATGATCGATAAAAATCTCATCTTTAGCAAATAATCCACTCCAATTAGTATTAACTAGATCTTGATTCTATAATTAATATTCAAAATATAAAATTAGAAGGAGTACATAAATATAAGAATAAATACAAAAAATTTACCAAAGAAGAGTTTTCGGATAATCCACCTACTAGAGTTTAAAATCAACGAACAAATGCCCTAATAGATCTTACTCATTGTAAGGTAAAACAATCATAAAAAATGGGACCTAACAGGTGAACTGTCCGTTATTATTAGCTTATGACGAGTGACTTACCCATTAGATTTGCTTCATAACGGGTGAATCATCCGTCGGTTTTGCTTTATGAGGGGTGATTCACCCATCAACTTTGATTTATGATAGGTGAATCAAATGTTAGCTCTACAGTATAACTAGTAACTTACCCATCATGCCCAAAATTTTTGAAAAAAAAAACCTTACCATTATTTTGTTGAGTACATTTTAGCTAAAAAAATGGTTAGATTCATTATCTTCTTCCATAATTATTATATTCAATGTTTAAAATAATTAAACTTGTGTATGATTAATTGAGAAGAAGAGAAAAGGAGAGAGATAAAAAGAATGTTGAAAATAATTGTGCACAAATAAGAGGGGTACCTTGGTTAAAAACAAAAAAAAAGAGGAAATTTTGAGGGACATAAACTCAACAATTTGGGTATCTATATAACAACACCCTTATATATTTTGGATCCTTGAAATTTTTCAAGGCCTCGTTCTCCCTAGGCCTTTGGCCAAGCCAGGCCTTAAATGATCATAATATTAATAATAAAGTACACTAATTGTATGCACCATGTATATTTTCTTTATTCTTTCACTTACCAAAGGAAAATAAACTATCATAATTTTGAAATTGTTTCTTCTTTCATTTTCAATTTCATATTTTTATTATTTTCTAATAATTATCTATAGTTTCTACTTATAATGACCGTACTCCATATCTAATCATGTAAATTACACTCAACATCCTCTCTTCCATGTCAATCAATAAACTTATTAACATGGGTACATGCCCTACAAACACTACAAGTCATGTATTAACTTATTTCATATTAAAGCCCAATATTTTAACATTGGTTGAAGACTTGGGTCAAACTAGCATAATTGATCCTAATAAAAGTGTTAACTTGCTTAAATATGGATTAGAATGTGACTTAATAGTCATTAGTCGAATATTAATGAAATTACATGTGTAGCGCATGAGGAAGGGAATCCCATTAAGATGAAGACCAACCATGTGTACTTTTAATATTAGATATTATTTAGTTAGATAGATAAAGTTACAAAGTTGATCTTATTAATTTAAAGTTTTATCTTTTATTCTTTGCAGTGTGTGTCAAATTTATGAGGTGTCTATATCTAGTTTAACTTATCATTCATAAATTATTCAAATTTGAGGAGGTGTAATTCTTACATAAGAATTGTATCTTGTAACATTGATGATCACCGAATGCATTGAATCAAGTTTGAATCCCAATCAAATCTCCTTCCAAGTTCTTCCTTAGTTTGTGATTTTTATGTGATTCACAATCAAGTTTCTCTTTTTAATTTCTATGTGATTTAATTAAAGAGAGTTAGTGCTCGATGGAACTCATATATATCCACAAACAATCATACATAATCTCCATACACACATACACCACATTTATCATCAAAACTCATCATTTCCACCTCAAAACCCTAATCCATCATTAAAGCTCCAATCCACCAAATCAAACTCTAATTACCAAATTCAACTTCAAGCCTTCATTCTTTTCTTGTTCAAGTCTTATATATATGGTTTCAATTATGTTTTTTTTTTTTGGGTATTGTGTGCTTAAAAACAACATTAAAAGTGGTATCAAATCTTGGTTATTTATCCATAATCACATGCCAAAAGTAATACACCCAAAACTTACATTTTCCTTCAAAAATTCAATCTTTCTACCAAGAATTCATCAATATCCTTTTAAGACTCCAACAAGAATACTTAAAGCTTGAATATTTTTTGTCCCATATCAATGGGAAGATATACTGTTGACTTGGTAACCCTATCCATGTCTAAAGCAAACCCAAATATGGGAAAGGATGGCAATTATAAAGCATTGGTGGATCAAATTTAACTAATTATCTCTCAAATTGCTAGATGGAAACAAGAACAATTGTTAAAATTAGAAGAAGGAATCTCTAACCATATGGAGGAATGAAACCAAGGGGAGGAGACATGGGGAAAAAATTCACATTGGAGGGGACATCAAACACCACACTACTTTCCAAACTGAAATGATGATGAAGAAGAATAAAGTGTTGGCCACTATTAGAGGGATGATTTAACATCAAGAAGACCTTATGATGATGTAGATAAATTTCTTATATTTGATCTCCCTAATTTTGAAGGCAAAATGGATCCCAAGTTCTATCTATAATGACAACAAACCATGAAGGATATTTTTGTAACAACCCAAAATTTACTTTTAAAAATTTTCATTTTGTAGAAGTATGATATTAAGATAGTTGGTTATTACCACCATACTTGACATGAGTCTAAATTACCATACCATTAGCATATCAAATATAAGGCAAAATAATTACAAATTAAAATAAGATAAACAAGGGAGTGATTAACATTTTCATAAATCTTAGATAAGAGTTTAGTGATTTAAATCTTAGTATAATATAAACAAAATTTACAATAGAAGGGGTCCACCGGAACTAAGAGTCCATAAGGTATTAGAATAAAGTTTATTTACAAATAACATTAATTCTACACCCAAACCCTAAAAAATAAATCACTCCTCCATAGGAAGTACATCATAATTAGTGAAATCATCAAATTAGTCTCCAAAAACCTGTATATGGATATCTAGATTGTTTGCTAATGGGAATTAACAACACCTATGAAAAGGATGATCAATACAATACGTATTGAGTAAGGTCACATTACACATCATAAGAAAATGACATACTAGCATATAGGTTTATATGAAAGAACTATCCATGCACATTGAATTATAATAAGAGATGGTTCATGAGAGTAATCAAAATATAGCTCTATAGTAGGTGTGCTCAACAACCTAGAGAGAGCGTTTGAAGTACTCGTGGGTTTAGCCCAGCGATCCCCGGTACCCCAACCTCAAGCTACGTTACCTTCAACAAGCATCAGAGAAGATTGGCTCGATAGAGTTTCACGTCATCGACCTCCGACCTACGATGGAAAAGAAGACCCCGTGGTCTTAGAGAACTGGCTACGAGATTTCGATAGGACGTTTGAGGCGCTCAACTGTCCCGAGGAACGAAGGGCGAACATCGCAGCATACTATCTTCGAGGATCGGCCGAAACTTGGTGGGAAGATCTCCATACTCAAGGAGGACGACCGACATCATGGGAAGACTTCAAGACCGCCATTCGTACGCGTTTCTACATATAAAGTCTCAAGAGGGCCAAACTCAAGGAATTTATGGAGCTGACACAAGGAAACCTATCGGTTCGAGTGTACTACGCACGATTTACGGAGTTGCTGAGATTCGCCCCCGGGATAGCAGCTAGCAAGGCAACGACAATCTTTCAATTCGAACAAGGACTTCGATTCAACATCCGAAGCATGATGGGCGCTGAATTTTTCCACGACCTGAGTACGGTGTATGAGTGAGCATGTAACGCGGATGCCTTGATCCAAGAACAAGCCTCCATCCTAGGCAAGAGAAAGAACGAAGAGACTGAGGCCAGAGCCAAGATTCATCGCCCTAGTAGCAAAGTTTTGCTGGACCAGCCTCAACTTCAAACTAAAGCTCAACGTAAGAGGAATCAAAGTACTTCCAAGTCAACATCTAGCAAGAGACCGGATCGACACTACCACTGCCGACGTTGCAAAAGAGATCATCCGGGTAAGGATTGCATGGGAAAGCTGATTCAGTGCCACGATTGTGGACAACTTGGGCATAGAAGTTTCGAATGCTACAGTGCGCCTCGTGAAAGAATCCGGAGGCTAGGGAAAACATCGGATCGACAGAATCAAGCGCTTGGAGTAATCCGTTCAGCCTCGTTAACCGAAGAAGATGAGCAAGCGATTGATCATGATGTAATCTCTTCAAGCTGTCCATCGGGCCCCGCGTGATTATTTGTATTATTAACTTTGTGTGTGTAGTTGTCTTCCTTAGTTAAGTAAGTTCCTCTTTAAGGGGGTAGTTACCCCAAGTAACTTAGGACTTGTTGTAACCCTAGTGCTAAGACCCAAACTTCAGGGACGAAGTTTATCTTTAAGGGGGTAGTGATGTAATACCCCAAAAATTTCGAAAACCTATATTTTAATAAATTACTTTTATTTGGAATAGAATTGCTTTAGATTATTTATTTTAATTATTTTATGGATTTTAGAGTATGTAAATTTGGATAAGAGTATTTAATAAATTAAAAATAAATATTTTGCTATTTATCATATTGTTTTATTTAAATAATTTTCCAAAACTAATATTTTACCAACTTTATCCTTTTTAAACTAATATATTAGATTATAATAAATTAAATTATTAAATTAAATAAATTATCAAGAATATTACATTTTATAATTTTATAAATTAATTTAAATTATTTTCCCTATTTTACCATTTCCCTTTTTACCCTTTTCCCCTTTTTTCCTTTTTCTTCTCTTCTTTTTTTCTTTTTCCCTCTTCCTGGCCTTGGGCCAGCCAGACCCTTCGGCCTGCTACCCCCCTCCTTGCGCACTGGGCCACAGGCCCGATCCTCCACCCTTACCCCTCGCACGCTCGTCCCTTCAGCCCAGCTGCCCTCCTTTCTTTTGCCCTGGACCGGCCGACTGCCTCATTTTCTTTCTGCGCCGGTCCAAGCTGCCCCGTCCCTTTCTTCTTCTTCCCTTCTTCGACCTCCCACGCCCGACCACCTGCACCTTCGACGCCATGCCCGCTGCCACCGACTGCCACCCTGCAGCTCCCGTGCCTTCCTCCCTCTCCCTCTCTCTCCTCCCCCGTCTTTTTCTTTCTTCTTTGAGCCAAACCGGCCCTGGACCACAGCCCCGCATGCCTCTCCCCTTTCCTTCTTCTCCCCCTCCTTTCTCCCTGCCAACCGATAGCCCTGCCACCACTGCAGCACCGCCGGCCATCCCTTCCCCCTCTCTTCTCCCTCTTCTTTTCTTCAGCTCCCAAGCCCTTCCTTCCCACATTTTTTCGAGACTAATATCTCTCCCCCGAGCTCTCCCTTCTCTCCTCCCTTCTTCCCCATCCTTTTTTGTTTTTTTTTCTTCTCACCACCCGCCGCCGCTCGAACCACCAAGCCCAGCCCTGCACCGCCTTCTGCCACCGCCTGCTACCACCCTGCACCCCCACACATCCCCTTCGAGCCCTGCACCTCCCCCTTTCTCCTCCTCTTCATTTTTCTTCCCAGTTTTTCCCCTTACCACCGAGCCACCTGTAACCACCATTTCCGCCACCGTCCGGCCATCTCTGCCGCCACCTAACCCTCCATTCGACACCCTGCAACCTCCTCTACAATTGCCACCCATTAGTTAGCCAAAAAGAGCCCCTGAACCCCTCCATTTTCCCTCTCCTTTTCCTTCCTTCACAACCTTTTCCCTCGACCCTTCTCGGTAGCCGACCTTCGCCGCCTCTCCGCCGCCGTCTCCGCCGCCTTGAGCCACCTCGAAACCTTCCTTTGCCTCCACCTACACCCCCTCTACACTCCTACACCATTCCCCTGCCTTAGAACCTACCCTAACCACCCTCTTTTCTAGCCTAAAGACCCTAACCCGAAAATGATGAATCTTGCTTCCTTCACCCCCTTTGAACCCTTCCACCCCTTATTTTTGCATGAAACTCACGCTTCCCATGCAGCGTGAGCTCCCCTTGGTTTTAAAAATTGTTTGGATAATTGTTAAGGTAAAATGGTATTTTATGTTAAGTGTTTTATTAATTAAAATTTATAAAGTTTTATGCTTTGGTTCTTATTTCTAACATAAACATGATGGATATTATTTTTAGGTGTTGAGTTGCTAAATATTCTTGGTAAGATTTGATATTTTGCGGGATTAAGGTAACCGTTAATCCTCCCTTAAATATATGGAAAAATTCATGCTAGCACATTTAGGGTTTAGTATAATTTTATGCATGTTTTGTATGCTTAGCATGATATGTTTATGGTTTCTTATATTGTTGTTAAAAAGAAATAGCATGATAACTTTTATGCCATATGTAGGTATGTTAATTAAGGAAGGAGTTGGAATATGGATAGAAATGTTAAACACTTGTTTATGATGTGCCATGTTGTTAATGCATGAATGATGTTATTGTTTAAGGTATTTTAGTAATTATGCTTATGAGATAAATAAATCAATGTGTGTAGTTGCTAATGAGTATTATGTTGAAAAATGATAAGTTGGTGGACTTAGATGATAAGAATGAAGTATTAATATCATTATTTTATGTAGTGTTAGTAAATTCATAAAAATGGTGAATAAAGGGGTTGAGTGGAAATTTATTAAGTGGAAAGGGTATTTCGGTAATTTTTGAGATAAAAGAACAATATGGAAATTGTATGATTAAATGGTTAAATGATAATTTACAAGTAAAGGATAAAATTGTAAGTTGTGAGAAAGAAGGGTAAAATGGTAATTTTGGAAGTAGGGGTAAAATAGTAATTTTGGATGAAGGAGGGCATTATGGAAATTGTTCAAGTAAAAAGGGCATTATGGTAATTTTGGAGGTAAAGGGGCAAAATTGTAATTTTATAAGTAAAGGGGTAATATGGTAAATTGGAAAAGAAGGGAAAAATGGTAATTATGTAAGGAAAGATAAAGATGGAAATCTTGGATGTAAAAGGGTAAAATAGTAATTTGTAAAGTAAAAGATGTATGGTGGTAATTTTCATAAATAAAAGGATATTATGGTAAAATTGGATGTAAGGGGTAAAATGGTAATTTTGTAAATGAAAGGATATTATGGTAAACTTGGGAGTAAGGGGTAACTTGGTAATTATGATAACGACAAAAGATAATTTAGCAATTAAATTATGATTGTAGAAGGGCAATTGGATAAGTATGATACTATAGAAGGGTAATTTGGTAAATTAACCAATTAAAGGGCATTATGGTAATTTTAATAATGGAGAAGGGTAATATAGTAATTTTGATTATGAAAAAGGGTAAATTGATATTGGTAATTATGAAGAAGAGTAATTTGGGATTTGTGATAATTAAAAAGGGTAAATGGCAATTAAAATGATTGAGAGGGGTAAAATGGTAATTAGGATAAAGGAGAAGGGCAATTTGGTAGTTTGTTCAACTAAAAGGGCAATTTGGTAATTTAGCCGATAAAAGGGTAAAGTGATAATTGTCTAACCAACTAAAGGGGCAAAATAGTAATCATGATAATGAAGGAGGGTAATTTAGTAATTTACCCAACTCAAGGGAGATTTAGTAATTATAACAAAGGAGAAGGGCGATTTGGTAATTTAACCAACCAAAAGGGAAATATGATAAGTGTAGTAATTATGAGGGGTGAATGGTGATTTAAAAGGTGTAGGAGACAATTTGGTAATCTAAAGTGGACAAGGGGTAATTTGGTAATTATGCAACCTTAAGGGCAATGTGGTAATTTATCAAGTAAGGAACGGATACTTAACAATTATATAAGTAAAGGGCAAATGAGTAATTTGTACCTAATATGTCTTTGAGATTGTGGAACATTAATATGATTAAATGATGCTGATTAGCCAAGTAAGAGTATTTGATAATTAGTATGGCCTTAATGGTTTCTCTGTGATATCTTGGATAATCATCTGAATAAGAAATGACTAATGATATCGGAACGATTGAAAGTGAGTAAGTATCGGATCATCGTGCTTTCTGTGATCACCTTAATTAAGACACTATTACTTAAAGTGAAAGACCTCGAGATCGGGAATGGTGACTCCTTAGGGGTCGCTACCCTAAGGACGTGGTTTAGTCCACGATTATTCTGGTATTTGCTGGTGTGCCTTTGTGCCCCAGCCAGGCCCTATATCTTACTCTTCCTAGCTCTACGGACCTAGTTAAGGGGTATGCATACTTATGGATTAGGTGTCCTTGTCGGTAGGGTACTGAGTTAGCTTTATGCACCAGTACGACCAGGGTACCTTTGCGTCCTTGGGTTCATGGTTAAAGGGTACTGAGTAGCTGATATGCACCGGTACGACCGGTGTACCTTTGTGTCCCGGGTTATCGATCTCCCAATCGAGGCAAATAAATATGATTGATATGCTGATTAAATAAAGGAAAGATACTATTATTAAAAGTGGAATATTAATGAGCCGGGCCCAGATGATTATGATATTGCGTACCGGTCCACCGGTTATAATAGTGGTCCAGGAGCGTGTTGCCCTGGTATGTGATATTGAGTACCGGTCCACCGGATATAATAGTGGTCCAGGAGCGTGCTGCCCTGGTATGTGATATTGCGTACCGGTCCACCGGTTATAATAGTGGTCCAGGAGCGTGTTGCCCTGGTGTGTGATTATGAGTACCGGTCCACCGGTTATAATAGTGGCCAGGAGTGTTGTGCCCTGGATGATGATTTCATATATATTCCGGTCCACCGGCAATAATAGTAGGGGTCCCGAGCTCAATAAAATCAGTTATGTATGTGAATAAGATTATGAAAAAATACTAATCACCTATAGTGGAACACCATGTGAGTCAGGGCCAGCCCGGTCCACCGGCAAATAATAGTGGTCAGGTGCGTTCTGCCCTGTGTGGTTATCTTCCGGTCCACCGACAATAATAGTGGTTAGAGGCGTTCTGCCCTGTGTGTTGACTTCCGGTCCACCGGCTATAATAGTGGGGTTCTCGTACTCACATGGATACAAAATATGATATTGATGGGTTAATGACAGAATAGTGGCTTAAGGCCCAAAGTATCGATCGTGACTTATAAAGTATTATGTTTGTTATTGTTATGTATGCATCTCTCATTATTTATATGTGTGTGGATTGCATTATGTGTCGTATGCGGGCCTATCTTTAAGTGTGGTATTAAAGGGTTACTCAGTACCGTAGTACTGAAGGGATTCCCTTTATGGGGCCCCTGCCTATTCAATGGGCAGTGCCCTTGCAGGTATTTTCAGGTGCTACTCAAGTGGGTTACGGGAAGGAGAGTAAGGAATTTTCCGGTATCATGGCTTTTTCTCTTTCTCATTTAATTTATCGGTTTTGAATGTTAACGTTGTTAAAGTAACCACCATTGGTGGATTTTATTCCTGAAAACGATTCAATGCGCTACTCTGATTTAAATATGTTGAAGCTTGCAATTCACTCTGATTTATGCATGTCGAATGTCTTTCGAACTGTATTTCATTTTCTTAGCCTTAGCACTTGGTACTGGAACGGTATGAGTGAACCGGTCTGGTACTAAGTGTGGCGGTAATACTCCCAAAGTTCACGTTTTGTTTATCTACTTCCGCTATTATCTTTTAATAAAACGAAATTTTTCAGTAGTGAATTTTGGGGGTGTTACAAGAAGCCTAAGTTATATAATTTTTTCCTCTAAGATTAAGCCATAGTGGAGGTCATCAAAGATAAGGGTATATTCTATACTTTAGTAATGATGGAATAAGCACAACAAGGGGAGTTACATAAGCCCAATCCAAGCCTAGATTTGTTATTGAAAGAATTTTGTGTTGTGCTTCCATAAGAGTTACCACTTGTATTAGAACCTTTGAGGGGGATAGAGCATGCTATTGATATCATACCAATAGTTTCTCTTCCAAACAAGGAATTTTATTGATGGAAGAGGTTTTGGATATAGGCTGTGTGAAGGAGAACATGAGCCCATGTTGTGTTCCAGATTTGTTGGTTCTTAAGAAAGATTGGACATGAAAGATATTCTTTGATTCAAGAGAGGATAAAAAATGCACTCAAATATAGATTTATTTTATGATAAAATTGGATGACATGCTAGATGAGCTTTATGGAGGAAGGATCTTATCTAAAATTGATTTGAGGAATATTTACCATCAAATGAGAGTTAGAGAAGGGATACTTGTAAGAAGAATTTCAAAAATAAGTATGATCTTTGTGAGTGGTTGGTGATGTCATTTGGGTTATGCAATACTCCTAGTTCCTTTATGAGATTGATGAATGAGGTATCAAGGTTATTCTTAGGAGAATTTTTGGTAGTGTACTTATGTGACATGCTCATTTATAGCAAGACCAAAAAGAATCTATTAATTAACTTTAGGAGATTTTTTGAGAAGTTGAGAGAAGTGAAGTTATATGGGAAGTTGGATAAATGTTATTTTATGATGGAGAGTGTAGTGTTCACTAGCTTCACTATGAGTGGATATGGGACAAGAGTAGATGTGTCAATGTTTAAAGATATTCAAATTTGTCCACAACTAATCAATGTACATGAAATGATAAGCTTTCATATGCTAGCATCCTTTTATATAAGGTTCATCAAGGACTTCTCAACCAATGCTACTCTTATTACCTAGCTTATGAAGAAAAGATCGTCCACTGGGAATGAAGATGCTACAAGGGCTTTTGAAGAGTTGAAGACCAATCTCTCTAATGCACCAGTACTTGTTTTGTCTAATTTTGATAAATTATTTGAAGTAACTTGTGACTCTAGTAGTATAGGCGTCGAAGGTATTTTGTCACATAAAAGGAGGCTAATAGCTTAAAAAGTCAAATGGCACAAGACTCAATTACTCAACTTATGATAAAGAGTTCTATGTTACCATAAGGTGTATAGAGAATTGGAATCATTATTTAGGGCTGAGTTTATTTGTTCTTCACTTGGATCATGAAAGTTTGATGTACTTGCATGGACATAAAAGGGTGAGCTCAAGACATGCCAAATGGGTGAGCTTATGCCAAATGGGTGAGCTTTTTGCAATCCTTTGTGTTCTTTACGTAACACTAGTATGGTAAGGAGAATTTAGTTATTGTTGCACTTCAAAAAATTCCATGGTACACGCATATGGATGCTAAGTTTCTAGGGTTCAAAATGTTGAAGGATCTCTATGCTCAGTCTAAAGAATTTTGTGGAGATTTTTTAAGCTTGTAGGAATCATGGGAGTAGTGGAGTATAAGTGATCCAAGATGGATTTTTATTCAAGCACAAGAAGTTGTGAATCCTGAGATTATCTATATGAGATTTATTCATCAAAGAAGTGTATGAAGGAGGTATTGTGGGATACTTTTTAGTGTACAAGACTTTGGAGTTGCTTCAAGAACACTTTCATTACTCACATATGTCTAAAGGTGTGCAAGTTATCGTTGGATAAAGGAGAAAGAGTTTCTTCCACAAAGGGCTCTAGGCACCATTATCAATTCCTAATTAGCCTTGAGAGGGAGTTGGTATGGATTTTAGTCTTAGTTTATTGAGGACTAAATGGGGAAATTATTCTATCCTAGTGGTAATGGATTATTTTTCCAATATGGAGCACTTTGTATCAAGCCATAAGACAAATCACACTACTCACATCATGGATCTATACTTTTGAGAAGTGGTTAAGTTTCATGGAGTGGCGAGAAGCATCATGATCAATAGAGACATGAAGTTCATAAGATAATTTTGAATACCCTATGACACTTTCTAGAAATTAAGTTGTTATATAGTACTTCTTATCACCCACAAACCAATGGCAAAACGGATGTCACTATAAGAAAATACATAATTTGTGATGACAAAATTTTAGACAACAGGATGTTGTTCGAACTAATTACCAATTCTGTTAACATTTTTCCAAAATGAAAAACATTTCTAATAAGGGAAGCATGCCATTTAAAATATTTTTTTCGGATGAAAAATTCATGGTTAAAAAAATTGGTAATTAATGTTCCCTCTAAAATTTTTCTTTAATGTTAATTGTTTTTGGATAACATTATCATTTAAGATAGTCTGAGCTCTAAAGTTCTTATCAACAAAAATTTGGACCATATGTTGTCTGGAATATTATGGATGTTATCCAAAATAATCATATGCGAGACACATTTTTTACCCTCAATCTTGCAAATAATTTTTTTGTCCTTGAACTTGTTGTCTAAAACAAGTATTTCAAAAGGCATAATGCCATTTAAAACTCTCTAATAAAAAACCCTCATAGACCACTTCTCCTTTTCATCGTCTCACTTCTCCTTCCACATTTCTCTCTTCTATCTCTTTTAGTTGTGGCATCAATCTTCTTCTCCAACTAATAATAGGTAATAATTCTTTTTTATCTGTTTATATTAATGTTATTATATCATCTATTATTTTTTTTATTTGTTTTTTAGGGTTTTTCCTCCATAGCCACCATCTCTACCACCCTTGCGCCACCTTTGGCTAAGCTTCAAAATATTGATGATTTAGTAATTTGTTTAATTTTTTTTTTATATTTATTATTCTCCTAGCCACCATCTCCTCCACCACCACTATTGTCTTCCCTAATTGTCACCACTAGTTACTGATTTTAAGTTTTCATTTTTTGTTATTATTGAATATATATATATTATTTTTGGTGATGTTGATTGTGTAACACTCCCATTTTTTACTATAAAAAAACCTATTATTAAAACATTACGGAAGTGAAATATAAAAGTTAATCCTAAGAAAAATGAGATGTTACCACCATACCTAACACAAGATAGGCATGCATTATTCATCTCATTTAGATATAAGGTCGAGTATCTAAAAAAATGCATAAGAGAAACAAAGTGTGCAAATATCATAAGAGATAATAAAGTTAAGTTATTAAACCATGGTCATACATGCCCATAGACAAGTACAAAACATAGGAAATGGAATCCATGGAAAAAGATTTTGCAACATTAATATCTCTCTCTCTAAGGATCCTCAAAAGAGAACACATGCCAAAATTCCTTGCTCTAGATGTCCCATCCCCAAACAAGCATATGCCCACCTATTGGTAATCCACAACATCTTACATAAGGTCCTCCACTTAGCGAATGGAGGAGGTGACCAATTAAACAGACACATCTGTACTTACTTACCTAGTGAGAAAAGCTACCCATTATGGAGTTCATGAAGCATATAAGGTCATTTAGAAGAAAAAAAATCATACTAGACATGATCATATGTCATGCTCATGCATTAACATACCAAGATTACACACGCCACTCATAAGATGTTTATAACATGGTAAACTTGCATATGCACATTTAGTGACTATCATGATTGATTATAGACATGAATTTATAGGTGGTCACACGTATCATAAAACTAAAGGTCATAGGCATCATCATAAAAATTTGTGGTTAAAACAAAGTATAATAAACAATTCATAAGGATAATCAAAGCAATTCAAAACACCTTAAGGATATATTCCAATTATTAGCTTGATATGATGATGATCATGTAATTTGTAATCATTAACCATGCTTATGCTATAACTTATGCATACAACATGATACATGACTCATAAGATACATGGAAGAGGGAACACATATTCCTAATAACATGATTATTTTCTTTCAACTTTACACCATTTAGGATCATGTAGTTACTCATAATTTAGATCATACATTAGCACATATACATTTATAAAGGTAAGATAATCCTATGTTCATAGAACACCTAAGTTAGAAAGGTATATATGTCTTATGTTCATTGATACATGCATCATCATTCTTAATGTCCACATTTGCTTCAAAGTTAATGGAAAATCATGTATCACATCGATGAAATAACGATTCTGAGTTCAACCATATAAATAATATAAGATCATTTGAAGCATCTCTAAGACTGATTCTGGTTATTATCTTTTATAGTGGTGATCTTGTACTTTACACCCATGTAAGATTTTATTTTGAGTGAGTTTACTACATCCTCCCACCATGGACTGGGTCATGGTGGCCTCACCTAGTGGTGATCATAGTAACCACATGAAAGTAACGTGTCATCATATACTATTCTTGGCTATGAGCTAAGGTAGTGAGAATACCAACCAACACTAGGTATCTTAATCCTTAAGTATCGTTACCCCTTAAGTACATTAGTGATGTAAGAAGAGTAGAAAAGGTAATAGAACTTATAAGTTCCCTTAGCCTATAAGAATATACCTATTGGCAAGATTCCCTCACTTATCTACTCTAAGAGCCAAAGATACACATACTCAATCAAATTATTTCTCTTTAAGTGATTAATGTTTTATTGTATTAAGATTTTAAGCTACATCAAAGGTTTCATCATATCTACCATTTCTCATTAAGGGTAACTAGGCTCTAACCTTTCTTATATAACTAATTAAGGCAAGAAGGTAAGTACAAAATCACACTAACCCCCCACAGCCATGTGCACGCACACACACACACATCTTCAACCCATTATTTATATTACAATTCTTCTTCTTTTTTATTCACAAGCCAATTATAACACCCTAAAATTTTGTGAACTTTTAGTTTCATGTGTTTAAAATTTTATTAAAAGCTAAACCCTAAATATTAGATTTATTATTATTTTACCCTTAAACCATAACCCTAATACTTTATTAAATATTTTATCCTAATTATTTTCCTTCTTTTTACTTTTTCTATACCTATCACTTGTAATTGGTTAATTTTCCTTATTTGGTTTCATTAACCAAAAATGTCAAACTAGCATAAGAAAACTAAACAAACCAAACTAATCCTAAACTAACACTCGACCTTCATACCACTCCCTCCTTATAAAACCCATATCCTATCCTCTACCTACCTATCTTTAACATCCCTAAATTTTGAACCAAAAAATTTTATTTTAAAGATAATGTGAAAGCATACTAAAAAAAAATTGGGGAATGTTAATGCTACATCAACCATAGGAGAGGTATGATTATCACCTAACATATTTTTTATGTAAGAAAAAATGGAACAACGATTAAAAGAATGCATGCCCTAATATAACAATAATAACAACAAGAATGAGAATGATATAGATGAGAGAGAGAGAGAGAGAGAGAGAGAGAGATTTACAAATCCAAATACAAAAACCAAGACCAAGATTTTAAATAGCCAAAAGAACAAAAACATTTCAACAGCATATGAAAAACAATATAAGTTTTTAAGCCTAACTCTTAACTAAATAGAAATGTAAATATCGATCCTCAATCAATGACCAACTAATGGTATTAAATTATTAATATTTACTAATGTGAGAAAAAGGGTAGAGGAACCCTCTCTTGATGCTGAGATATCATGCTACCATGACTCGCCACAAAACATCAATGCCGACAATATTGCATGAATCCCCAACATCAACTCTAGTTGCATCAACAATGCCGAGCAAGGTGAAACTTTCTTCATTTGTTATAATTGTTGAAGATCATGAAAAACAAGAATCTCATCCTTCATGAGACACAAAACCTATTGATCTTGCTATGACGACCATGGAAACAAATGTAACACCCCCAAAATTCACTACTGAAAAATTTCATTTTATTAAAAAGAATTAGCGGAAGCAAAATAATAAAACTGTGAATTCTGGGGATATTACCACCACACTTAGTACTAGACCGATTCACTCCTACCGTTCCATTACCCAGTGCTAAGGCTAAAAGAGAAAAGATATAAATTGCAAGAACTCAAACCAATGATTAAGTCAAAGTAGCACACGTAACGTTTCACAAAAAATACAATCCACTAGTGGTGATTACAAATCAATAAATGCATTGAAATTATAAATTTTAAAAGTGAAAGAGTACAACCTTAGGATTTACCAAATAGTTTATTACGCTCTTTCCCGAGAGCCCACTTAAATAGTACCTAAAAATGACCTGCAAGGGACACTGCCCATTGAATAGGCAGGGCCCCCACGAATGGAACCCTTCAGTACTACGGTACTGAGTAACCCTTTAAATCACACTTAACAGTAGGCCCACAATGCAACACATGATACTACATACACACGTAATGAAAGGTAAATACTTAATATCCACATTTATACATCCACATACTTAACAAATCAATTAGATATTAATAGGCCATAGAGAAAAATTGATACTTCTGGGCCTTAAGCCCTTAGTCCATCATTATCAATCATATTGGATTATAATTATCCATGTGTGTGCAGGAACCCCACTATTATTCGCTGGTGGACCGATCATGCAGGGAAAAACACTCCTAGCCACTATTATTTGCCGGTGGACTGGTCTGGCCCCAACTCACATGGTGTTCCACTGTAAATGATTAGTATTTTTCCATAATTTATTCACAACCAAATCAAATTTATTGAGTTCGGGACCCCCACTATTATGACCGGTGGATCGGAATACAAATATACATCATCCAGGGCAACACACACTTGGGCCACTATTATATCTAGTGGATAGGTACTCATAAACATCATTCAAGGTAAAAAATCTTGGGCCACTATTATATCCAGTGGATCGGTACTCATAATACAATTTAACTGAGCTCGACTCATTAATCTTTCTCTTTAACGATTAGTGTTTTCCCTTTTTAATTAGCACAATAATTCCATTTATTTACCTCGATAGGGAGATCAAGATCCCGGGACACAAAGGTACACCGATCACACTAGTGCATAAAAGCAACTCACTACCCTTCAACTATCAACCCAGGGATGCAAAGGTACCCTGGTCGTACTAGTGCATAAAGCTAACTCAGTACCCTACTGACAAGGACACCTAATCCATAAGTATGCATACCCCCTAACTATGCCCGTAGAGCTAGATAGAGTAAGATATAGGGCTTGGCTAGGGCACAAAGGCACACCAATAAATACTAGAATAATCGTGAGCTAAACCACGTCTTTAGGGTAGCGATCCCTAAAGAACCACTATTCCCGATCTCGAGGTCTTCCACTTTAAGTATTAGTGTCTTAATTAAGGTGATCACAAAAGCACACTAATTAGATAATTATTCATTTTCAATGGTTCGGATATTGTTAGATATTTCTTATTCAAACGGTTGTCCAAGGTAACACAGAAGAATCATTAAGGCTGTCCTAAACTCATCTAATTCCGAATTAGGATTCGTTCTCGTGGTACTTACTAATTATCAAATACTCTTATCTTGCTATTCAGCATTATATTACGAAATTCCACAATCACAATGACATGTTAGGTACAAATTACTCATTTACCCCTTACTTATATAATTGATAAGTCATCCCTTCCTTACTTGACAAATTACCATATTACCCTCCTTGTTACATAATTACCAAGTTACCCCTTACTCGATTTAGGTTACCAAGTTATCTCCTATACTTATTAGGTCACTAATACCCCTTCATAACTATTGCACTTAATATATTTTCCATTTGGTTGGTTAGATTACCACTTTTCCCTTTTTCCTTTATTATAATTAATAAATTGCCCTTGAGTTGGTCAAATTACCAACTTACCCTTCCTCATTATCCTAATTACGAAAGTATCCCCTTTATTTGGTTAATTACCAAATTACCATTCTCTATTATCATAATTATCAAACTACTCTTCTCCGTTATCAAAATTCCCAAATTACCCTCTAGTTGGTTAAATTACCAGATTACCCTTTTATATGATCATAATTACCAAACTACCCTTCTCCATTATCAAACTTACCAATTTACCCTTTAGTTATTTAAATTACCAAATTACCCTTCTCTATTATCATAATTACCAAGTTACTCCTTTCCAATTTCTACTTTACCCCTTTTATTTATAAAATTACCATTTTGTCCTTTTACTTTTAAATTCACCATTTTACCCCTTAACTTCCAAAATTTACCATAACACCCTTTCATTCACAAATTTACCATTTTGTCCCTTTAATTACGAAATTACCATTTTACCCTTTAATTACAAAATTACCATTTTGACCTTTAATTATGAAATTACCATTTTACCCTTTAATTACAAAATTACTAATTTACCATTTTATTACTATTTTACCCTTTACTTCCAAAATTACCATTTTATCCCTTTACATACAAAATTACCCTTTTACCCTTTACTCACAAAATTACCATTTTAGCCTTCTACTTACAAACTTACCATTTTACCCTTGCCTCCAAAATTACCATTTTACCCCCTTTTCTTCCAAAGTTACCAATTTACTCTTTTCACTTACAAATTACCATTTTACCCCTTATTACTCCACTTATATTACATTATCATCACCATGTGAATTACTAGCATTACTACCCCATTCTTATTATCCAACTCCCTAACTATTATATTTAATATAATACTCATTAACACCCATACACATTAGGCTATATTCTTGTACAAGATATATTACTAAAATACTCCTAGGGATCACAAAAATATTAACCATGCATTGAAGATCATAATAGCATAATACAACATGGATATTACTTAACATTTTCATTAACAACCAAACTCTTACCTTAAACAATATTTCCATACATAACATATAACCTAACATGCTTCCTTTTTATTAAATATCATAAGAAACTACATATATGATATTAAACAACATATATTAAGCATAATAGCATATTAAAAATCCTAATGTGCTAACATACATTAATCCATGCGTTTAAGTGGGATTTAACGGTTACCTTAATTCTCGCAAAAATAAACCTCATCGGTATTTAGGTTAAAGATTCAAGCTTTGATTATCAAAACCAATACCTAAAAATAATACCAAGATTTATTATATTAGAAATATAAAAAAATCAAAGTATAAGACTTTATATACCTTAAAATTATTACCCAAATAAATCAAGAAAGGCAGCAACTCATACTACTCATGCAGTATGAGCTGCATGCAAGGAAATGAGGAGGAGGGGCTCGAAGGTGGATGATAGGAGGAGAAATAGGCTATTTTTGGGTTAGTGGTTTGGAGCTAGGAAAGAAGATGGATGAGGGAGGATTTAGGGCAAAGGAAGGGTGTAGAGGTGGAGAGGGGGTGTAGGTGGTGGTCGGGGATGGGTTGACGGCGGCTAAGGGTGGCGGAGGCTGCAATAGCGAGGCTGCAAAATGGTGCTGCCGAGGTGGGTCGAGATAGAGGGACTGAGAAGGATGGAAAAGGGAGGGAGAAAATGGGGGCCTGCAAGTGGTGGTTTTCGGCAAAAGGAGGTTTGGGGTGGTAAAGGGGGTTACAGGGGTTAGCTTAGTGGCTCAAGTGGAGGCAGAGGCGACAGATCGAGGCTGTATAGGGTGGTTGCCGAGAAGGGAGGGAAAGAAGAGAAAAAGAAGAGAGGAGGAAGAAGGAGGCTACGGGGTGGCTCGAGGGGTACTGTGATCATTCAGGGGTGAGGTAGAGGGTGGCAAGGGCAGGTGCAGGGGGTTATTAAGGCGGCGATATCGACAGAATGGCGGCGGCGAAGAAAAACAGAGAGGATGAGGGAAGGAGGAGAAAAGAAGAAAAGAGGGCTGGGAATGCATGGAAAGCTCAACAAAAAAATGCCAAAATGAGGCGGAGAGGAAGAAGAAAAAGAAGGCGAAGAGAGAGGAGGGGATAAGGGAGCTCGAGGGCAGCAATAGGGTGGTAGGGAATGGCGATGGTAAGGAGAGGGAGAAAAGAGGTATGGTGGGGCTGGGTTGGTGTAGAGAAAACAACGAGAGAGAGAGAGAGAACGGGGGAGCATTATGGGGAGAGGGTTGCAGGTTGGGCGGTGGAGATGGCAGGGTGGTCGGGTTTTTTGCCAAGGAAAGAGGAAGAAGAAAAAAGAAGAAGAAGGGGAGGGGGATGGTGCGACGGGCGACCGAAGGGAAAGAAGAAGCGGGCCGACCCGGTCAGGGAGAAAGGAAAGAAAAGAAAGAAGGCGGTAGGCCGGGCTCATGCGGGAGAAGGAAGAAAATAAAAGGGGAGTCGGGCCGAGGAAAGGAGAAGAAAGGAGGGAAGGAGGGGGAGAGACGGGCTAGCAGCCCAATGCGCAGGAGGGGAAGGGGCAGGCCGGCTGGCGCCCCAATGAAAGAAAAGGAAAAAGAAAGGAAAAGAGAAAAGGAAGAAAAAGGAGAAGGAAAAAGGGAAAAGGAAAAGAAAAGAGAAAATGGGATTAAATAAAATAATTTAATTTATAAAATAATAAGATACAATATTTTTGGATAATAAATTAATTTAATAATCTAATTTAATACAATTAAAATATAAGGGTTTAAAAAGGATAATTTTAGTAAAATAATGGTTTGAAAAATTATTTAAATAATAATAGTATGATATAATAACAAAATATTTATTTTAATGTATTAAATTTTTATATCTAATTTTATATACTTAAAAATCCATAAAATAATTAAATTAAATAGATTTAAAGGCTAATTTATCCCAAATAAAATTTATTTATTAAATTATAAGCTTTTTAAAATTTCTGGGGGATTACAACAAATCAAAATCCTCCTCAAGCAGAAATCCAATCCCGTCCATGTGATCAAAATAATTTTGTTGAAGAGGGTTCCCTGGAAGAATTTGAATTCCCTCCATGTGCACAAAATTCCTTTATCAAAGAAGGCAAGTATTAGTGGGATAAAATCTTAATGAATTGATGACCTAATCAGATGATCCCTTTAACCTACACTCTGCCTTCGATCCATCAAGGTGAAATTTTGGCTGAAATTCAATCGAAGGAAGTTGTCATGGAATCTTAATTCTGGGAAAATTCCATTGTTAGAGTAATATTTGGCATGAAACCATTTTTTATAAAAATTTATAAGTACATAAGAATCTAATGGAACCATGTCAAGACTCCTAAGATTATGCTTCATGAAGCAAGATACTACCTTTTCCAATTTGAAACAAAGGTAAATTGTAATACTATTCTTGATAATGCTTTGTGGACATTTATGAACAAACTGTTGGTATTAAATGCTTGGCACGCTAAGTTTAGACTTCAATTGGATGAATTCCAATTCATTCACACATGGATCAAGGTCCCAATCTCCCCTAGACTACTAGTCACCTAATCCTTTTGGAAAGATTTGTAGTTGTGTGGGAAAACCTTTGGTAATTGACCAAGTCACCGCTACAAAAGAGAGAATTTCATTTACAAGACTGATGGAGGAAGTTGATATTCAAAAACCCTTCCTAGACTTAGTTTCAATCAAAATACTAGATGTTTCTATATTTTGTCAAAAAAATAGAATATGAATGGAGACCTTCCATATGTCTAGTTTGCCATCAAATTAGTTACTTGGCATCTCATCCTCCTTCAATTTATAAGCAAACCAATGTAAGGCTCCTAATGGCAATCATGAAAA
Organism: Tamarix chinensis; assembly: GCA_030549775.1. Taxonomy (NCBI): domain Eukaryota; kingdom Viridiplantae; phylum Streptophyta; class Magnoliopsida; order Caryophyllales; family Tamaricaceae; genus Tamarix; species Tamarix chinensis. Next base: position 83,053,870 of record CM060173.1, on the reverse strand, counting down.
GGTTTGGAGGATGGTCAATGATCGAAGATAGGATCCTACTTCTGAAATAGATATAAGACATACCATTACTAAGAATAACCAAGCACAACCAATGCATAAGCCATTACAAACATCCCCTGTTGTTTCTATTTCCAATTCAGTTATTCCTTCAACACCTAATCAAGTTGGTCCACTTGATATGGGCCAACATGGAAACTTGTAGGGAGAACTTAAATACCCATGGTTCACAATGGTTTGGGGAAAGAGAGTTATTGAGGAATCTTATATACCTAAATTTAATATCCACCTCTAGTAAAATTAGGTTGTTGTAATGTTAGGGAGATGAATGACCTTCCAAACAAAAAGACATTCAATTTTGGATTAGGATTAACAAACTATCATTAGTAGGGTTAGTAAATTTTTTTTAAAGAAAATCAAGTAGTTGATGTGGTTAACAAACTCCCCATTGACTGGCATTAGAGACATAACTCACCGCTATGGGCAAGTATGATTGGGATGGAATTCTACAATTTGGAACATTGATACTATCACTCAATGTGCCCAACGTATCTCAAGTATTATTATTTCTATACATAAGGACATTACTTTTAAGATAAGCATTGTTTACAAAATGAATACAGGAATAACAAAGAAAGAATTATGGGACTAGATGCTTAACAATAATCAAAATACTCTCCCTTAGGTTGTGATGGGAGATTTCAATGTCATCCTTAGCTCAAATAAGAAGTTGTTGGGAAATCCAATGAACGATCAAGATGTTGAAGACCTTAGACATTGTGTCACTACTCTACAACTTACTGATATCAAATATATAGTTTCCCTCTACACTTGGTGCAACAGATAATAAGGAATTGACATAATATATTGCAAACTAGATAGAGTCATTAGCAATTTTCCATGGCTTTACATCTTTCCTTTCTCTACTATAAACTTCTAATCTCCCATTATTTTAGATCATGCTTCCATGATATTAAGCATTCCTCACACTCCTAATTCTGGACCAAAACATTTTTGTTTCTTTAATCTCTAGACTCTTAATGCAAACACCACACCTCTGTTACGAGATTATTAGTTGAAACAGTACCATGGAAATCCTATTTCTGCTACAATGGCTAAACTATAGGCTCTGAAACAAACTTTAAAGCTACTGAAAAAAAGACATTATGGTCACATTGCAGAAAGGATGAATCAAGCTAGATATAAACTTTCAATGATACAACAAAATTTAACCTCCTATCCTCTTGATACAGATTTAACTGAATAAGAAAAGAAGAAATAGGCTCTCTTTACCCATTTATCAAAGTCTAAAGAAAGTTTCCTAAGGCTCGAGTCTCATGGTTTAACATTGGGGACAACAATACTAGATACTTTCATAGTATCCTCAAAGGTATAAGGAATGCAAGTTAGATCAAGGCTATAAGAGATGAGACAGGCATCTTACAATCTAAGCTTGTTATGGTTCAATCCATTCTTATTGATTTCTTTCACGATCTGTTAGGATAAATTGATGATTTTTTCGGTCAAATCCTTCCAGAATTCATTAATCGAGGACCTAAACTATCAGTGAACCACCAATATAATATGCTCAACCCTGTCACCAATGAGGAAGTTTATCAAGAAGTGTTTTCTATGCATGCTGAAAAGTCACTAGGTCTAGATGGCTTTAACACCTACTTCTGCAAATCTTCTTGGGATGTAATTATAAAAGATATTTAGAAATGTGTCTATGATTTTTTTTTTTCAAGAAAATTACCATATAGCCTCAATGTTACTACTCTTAAGCTCATTCCAAAAGTCCTAAATGTAGATAAGCCATGTGCCTATAGACCTGTTTTTTTTTCTCCATTGTGCTTTAAAAGATCATTGTAAAGGTCCTCACTTCTAGGCTGTAATCTATTATGGCATCTATTATAGGAGGCACTCAATTTGGCTTTATTAAAGGAAGAGTGATTGGTGAGAATATCGTCTTTACCACCAAATTGGTGAAAGGTTATAACCATCATAACCTATCTCCAAGATGCATGATAAAAATTGACATGAGGAAGACTTATGACATAGTGAATTAGAGCTTATTAGAGAAAATGTTGCTTGCCTTACACTTTCCTTTCCACATTTTTTTGCTTATCACAAGCCGTGTGTCTTCAGTTAGCTACTCCTTAAAGCTCAATAGCACTTTTCTTCCTCCTTTCAAGGCTAAAAGAGGAGTGTGGCAAGGTGACCCCCTCTCCTCATACTTCTTTGTCATAGTTATAGAATATCTCAATAGAGCACTACTGAGATTTTGGACTAATTCTAACTTTAAGGCACATCCAAAGTTTAAAAAAGTGCAGCTGATTAACTTAATGTTTAATGATGATCTTCTTCTATTTAGTAGAAAGACATAAATTATATTATGGATTTAATGAACACTTTCACCTATTTCTCGACCCTCTCTAAACTGAAACTTAATGTGCTAAAAAGCATAATTTTCTATGGAGGCCAAGTTTCTACAGGAACTAAGCTATTTCTCTAGTCAGTGCTTCATATACCATCAAGAGGTCTTTCGGTGAAATATCTTGGGGTTCCATTGCTTGGCTCAACCTTGAGAAAGCAACATTAAAAACCTATACTAGAGAATATCACAAGGAAACTCAATTAATGGCAAAATAAAATGCTTAGCTATACAGGACGACTCTAACTTATCAATTCTATTATTATGGGGATGCAAGCCTATTTGAGTCTCCTTTTCATGCTCCCTAAAAATCTTCTTCATGATATTAATGCTACTTATCAATCCTTCCTCTTGTTAGGAATGGAAACTTCTCACAAAAGCCTCGTTACATGGGAAATAGTTTGTACACCAAAGAAGGAAGGGGGCTTGGATATCTTTAATATACCCTGGTGGAACCTTGTAGCCGTTAGCAAACAAATTTGATCAATTGTGCAGGAGGAAGAGGTGTTATGGATAAGGTTCATTCATTCATACTACATCAAGGGTCCTAATTTATGGTACATTAACTCACATGTAAGTGTCTCGTGGGCCTTTAGGAAGATCATAAGGATAAGACCGGTATTTCAACCTCTATTCGATCCAGACAAGACTTAAAAACTTTGCTTGAACATAAGGGAGTATAGAATTTCAAAAGACTACCACCTTTTGTGCCCTAGGAAAAAAAAGTCTCATGGTACCACATGGTATGGAACAAATTTTCACTTTTTTGACACCGATTTCTTCTTTAGATAGCCATACATAGCCAATTGTTTACAAAAGACTGAATGCAGCACACGAGTTTCAACACAACTTCAACTTGTGAGTTTTTCCAATAGAAGGATGAGACACTTGCACATATTTTCTTTGATTGTACCTTCTCACACTCAATATGGCTTTCTCTCATGGATAAGGCACAAAGTACACAAATTATAGTTACATAGGATAAAGTTACTCGATGGCTCATAAAAAGATTAAGGGGACCAAGAATCCACAATAATTTCTTTAGAGCATTAATAGCAGTGGTAACATATCATATATGGCAATAACGAAATAGAAGAATTTTCCAGAGTACTACTCTATCTCTAACATAGATCACAAAGGTTATTGTTTGAGAAATGACAATTCGGGTTGAATTATTTCACTAGTGTAAATCTTATAGGAATCTTGTTAGACTAGTAGACTCTTTAGCATGATTTTTTATTCTTTTGTACTGCTTTGAAAATTTCTATAATCTCATCTTTCAAAGTAATATACCTTTAAAAAAAATGACCAGCTAATGGCCCATGCCATCATTCTTAACATGCTCTTTTTGAGAAATATAACCCAACAAATCATCCTCTGCTCACCGAAATAGAAGCTTGATCATTATAGCAACTACAAAAATTTAGTATTAGTAAGGTGAAATACTGGTAAAACAAACTACCTAGAACATGGTAAGGAATCATGATACACATTAAGGTTATATAATAACATGGTATGGCATATGCTTAGAAAACATAAAACATAGGATCATGGGTAATATATATGACATTGAAAGGCTTGTAGAGCACACATAACCATTCGTTCATGAGTTTCCAGAACAAGCCATAAAGGTAAAGCCACATAATGTCATTATCCATGACGGTGACTAAAGTAGGACTACAACTCCTACCACAACTACACAATAGTGTTAGAGGGATTTTCTGAAGGATCTTCAACATCTACCAAACTAGCTCTCCAAGGTAAGGGGACATATGCCAAATTTTAGATCTACAACACCCAATTAGGCAATTACTCATCCATTATCTAAGACTGTGATGAACGTAGGACTCAACACCTACCATCAATGTACACTAGTGTTAATTAGCTTTTCTCATATATCTTCAACATCCACCACACTAAGGATCCTAGGTAAAGGTCATACTCTCAATTTTGGTTCTACAACAACCACCACACTAACACTAGTGCCAAAAATATTTTCTAAGGGATCTTTAACGCCCACCACACTTGGTCTCCTAGGTTAGAGGGAACAATTAAGATAACTATGCCTTAAGTATGCATACAGGTAATGTCTCTAAGATTACATTATTCAATATAAAATATTAGTCCAGTTGGATATTTTAAGTGTTGACACCAAATAATAGCTAAAGCATCCAAGCCAACGCGATATTCATCATCTTAATTTCCCTTTGGTTCTGATTAATCATGGTTAATATCATGATTTTATATTGTAATTTAATGGAAAATTTAAAGTAGAATCACTAAAGAAAGATCAACAATTAATACATAAGAACTAAAGAAAGACTTGTCTAGTCTCACCAGACCTCAGGAAAAATAAATACATAGTAAAACCAAATTATTGTTTGGTCCAACCAATTAATTATTCATAAAACTTGCTTATGGGTTTGGCCAAACTAGTCTATGTGATGCAGGAGCCTCTAATGAACCTAATAATTGTCATGTTCATATTAATGTTCAAGGTAAGGAAGATTTAGCTTTCTTAATGTTGGAGCCTATCATGTTAAATATTCTTGATAATTCTTATATGCTTGATATTGAAAAACATTCGAGTTGTTCTTGTAGATATGTTACATATTTGCAAGAAGAAGATGTTAATACACTTTAATGTGTACAAGTATTCAAAGCATGAAAGACTATGACATACATAGGATGATACTTTACAATAATAAGATATAGTGATGACATTAATTAGTTATATTAACTTGTTGTAAACCCTAACCCTAAGTGTATTTTATGTAAGTTAGGGTTTGGTATAATTTCATGTATGTATCTTAGTTAATTGTATAGCTTTGTAATATTAATTCTTAGTATCATTTAACCAATGATATTATACTTTGGATTAAGGTTAATATGGGCTTAATTCAACCATGATAAGTGGGCTTGGATTAAGGGAAAGAATCGGCTGGTTTAGGCATGCTAACCACCGACTACTTCATCTCCTATATAAACTCTTGTGCGCATCATTTGTAAGAAGATTTTAAATGAATAATGAATAAGAATTTCGATCAAACTTTGAGCTACATCAGCTAAAGTCTATCCTCTCTTTTGGGTCAACATTAGGCAAGGAAAAATCTAGGATATTACCTTCCTCAATTAACATTCAAACTCGACACATTTGAAGACCAACTCAAATCTGTCGAGCACCTTCATCTTTTTTAATCAATTTCTTTGATGATAATCCTAATAATTACGTTGTTTCTTTTGCATCAATTCGTGGGTGATATCTTCTACTATCAATCTTCGATCCAACCTTCTAGCTACTTTGATAAAACCACATCACTATGTGTTTAGGTCGACACCTAAATTAATTTAGTCGTAAATTAACCAATTGGTGTGTCTAGCAAACCGATTGATTGTTAATGGAAACTAGTTGATCAGTTCATCAAACCAATTGAACATTAATGCAACTATCCAAATGTGGCTACCAAACCATACCTATATTCACACAACTAATGAATCAGTTAACAACCGGTTAACTGATCTACACAAAATAGTACCCAATCCTAAGATTTTGCACTATACTAAAAATCACAATTCTTTCCAAAAATATAGGAAAAAGTAATCCACACATACAATCATGTGGATACATTATAGAAATTTGATACTCAACATAATCCTGCATAAATTCATCAAACTCACACATAACATCAAAATACTCAAAACATGCTCCAAAACTTCAAAGATATAAATATTACCTTACGCTAAGATCAAAGAATTCAAAATAACACCTATACATCACATTATATGCCAATAATATGAAACCATAACAAAGAACATAATTCCTTAGTTATATTAGAAACAAGGATGCCTTACCTTCAAAAAAGTCTTCTAGCACATAAATACTTCTAACTTGATGGTTTCTAATAATACCCTTGATTCTCTAAGAGAATCAAGATTCAAAATAGTTACACTACTATTTTTTAGAAAAAAAATAAAAAATTAAAATAGAATAGGGAAAGAAGGAGCAAAACACAACCTTCTCTCAAGAGCCAAATATTAAGAAAAGAAGCTAGTATCTTTAACCTTTCTATACACCTTAATCCTTCCTTTTTTAAAAGAAACAAGGCATAACTATGGATAAGATTAGGAAAGAGAGGGGAGAGAAGACTATATGATCAAAAGAGGAAGTAAAGAGGCAAACCTATATTTTTAAACAAAGAAGAAAAAGGGAGAAAATGAGAAATACCTAAAAAATAGAAATATAGCCCAATGGAAATGGAGAAAGAGAGGAAGTGTAGAATGAATAAGTTAAAAGGAATCAAAAAATTTGAGTGTGAAGGAGAGTTGGGGTTGACATATCAAAGGGAGGGAAAAGAGGAAGAGTTGACTTTATTGAATGTGCAGAACTAAGGTGTAAGAAGGTGAATAATGAGAATGAGGAAGGTGGAGAGCAATTAGGTGGTGAAAGAGGTAGGTAAGTTAAAGGAGGAGATGTAGGATAGCCTACATGCAACCATTGCTACCAAAGGAGAAAGAAAATTGAGGTAAAGGGAGAGGGAGAGAAGGTGAGAAAATATTTCAAAAGTGTTTTAGGGGAATTGTTTGCTAAAAAAATCATATAATGATCTAAATAATGTTAAAATAATCCCAAAGCACCAAAATTTGCTTATTTACACATATAATCTCTAATTATAAGTTTTCATAATCATTGAAAAGATAATAAAAGCTAAAATAGAAAAGGATATAAAATAATAGCATAAGTAGTCAAATGATTTGGGAAAGTCAGCTAGTTATCCTAGAAATTAAAGTGTTAGATCTTAATTATACCAACTAATTGATTTGAAAAATCAGATATATGATACATCTAAAATTCACAATTTTAGAGACATAGATCACTCAATTGGAACAAAGTGCTAGCTATTTCTCTAGGCCTTTCGATATGCTACGCAAATAACCTAAGAAGAATTCTAAAGGTCATGTAAATGCTATATCCCTTAGGATTGGAAAATAATACAAGGGACCTAAGATGAAGGAAAAAGATGGGGTACATGGCCATCATGAAAAAAGGTGAAAAGACATTAGATGAGGATAATGAGACCCAAATTTAGGAAGAAGGAAATTTTGAGAAATATGTTCCTCTTGCTCCTTACTAACCTCCTCTATCCTTTCCCCAAAGGTTAGCCAATGCTAAGTTAGAAAAGTAATTTGGAAACTTTTCATAGATTTTTAAAAAATTACACATTAATATCTCATTTATTAATTCTATTTATCAAATGTCTTCTTACACCAAGTTCTTAAAAGAGATCTATAGTAAAAGGAAGTTAGAATAATATAAGATTGTATCCCTTACTAAGGAGTGTAGTGTTATAACTTAAAATAAGTTACCTCCTAAACAAAAGGATCATGGTTCATTTTCTATTCCTTGTGTTATTGGTAATATCTCTATTAACCATACTTTATATGATTTGAGTGCAAGTGTAAGCTTGATGCCAATTTCTATTTGAAAGAAGCATGGCATAGGTAATTTGAATGTAACCACGATATCACTCTAATTGGCAGATTGATTGATAAAAATATCCTATAGGTATACTTGAAGATGTTCCTATTTAGTTTGGTAAGTTATGTATCTCAGTTGATTTCATTAATTTAGAAATAGAGGAACACGCTAACATTCCAATTATATTAGAAAGACCCTTCCTTGCTATTATAGGTGCTATAATCTATGTTACAAATGGAAGGCTCTCCCTAAATATTGGAGGAGAGAAGGTAGAATTTGATTTAAGAAAAATTATAAAACTCCCTCTAATTGATAAAGTTTGTTACAGAGTTTACATGATTAACAAGTTTACACATAAGCAATTTACAAGCCATTACTCTATTGATACACTTCAGAAGTGTTTGGTAAGTGACGACTCAACAAATGATAAAGACCCTAAGCTAGTCGCATGTGCTCAATATATGTAATCAACCATAAATTATCCACCTCAAATGAAAATCTTGAAATTCTGAAGTTAGAGCCAAAATTTTCTACTTAAGAAGAGGATAAAGCACCAAAGGTCAAACTAAAACCCCTCCCATCCACTTTAAGGTATAAATGTTTTGGCCCTAACTCTACTTATCCTATGATTGTGAATGCATGTCTTAATGAAAATGATAAGTTGCTTATAACACTTATAAAGCATCGCAAGGTCATAAGATACACCATGGATGGCCTTAAAGGTATTGACCCATTGATTTGTATGCATAGAATTCTCATGGAAGATGATTATAAACCCTTTATAGAGAACCAACGTAGATTAAATCCTAACATGAAGGAAGTAGTTAAAAAATAGGTCCTTAAGCTACTAGATGTTGGGGTAATTTATCATATTTTAGATATTGGATGGGTTAGCTTGGTCCATGTGGTTCCCAAAAAAGGGATGTAACCTTGGTAAAAAACAAGAATAATGAACTCCTTCCAACTAAGACGATTACGGATTAGAGGATGTGCATTGACTATAGAAAGTTCAATAATGAAAACTTAAAAGATCAGTTTTTGCTACCTTTTATAAACCAAATATTGGAAAGGTTGATAAGCACTCTTATTTTTGTTGTTTTGATGGCTATTCCAGATTCTTTCAAATCCCTATTCATTCTAGTGACTAAGAAAAGTCCACTTTTATTTATACCTATAGGAAGTTTGCTTATAGGTGCATGCCTTTTTACCTTCGTAACTCCCTGCCACTTTTCAACAATATGTGATGGTTATCTTCTTTGATTTTATATAGGACATTATGGATGATGTCTCCATGTATGACACTACTTTTGATGGTTTTTTAGCTAACTTGTCTCAAGTTTTACATCATCGCAAAGAGGTTAATTTATTCCTAAATTAGAATAAATTCCACTTTATGGTAAGGGATGGAATAGTTCTAAGACACAAAATGTTAGAGCATGGAATTGATGTTGATTGAGAAAAAGGGAATGTTATTGAAAAATTATCTCCACTTTAGGACACAAATTGTTCGAGCATAGCATTGATGTTGATTGAGCAAAAGGGAAAGTTATTGAAAAACTATATCCACCAATGTCGGTTAAGGAAGTAAGAAGTTTCTTGGGACATGCCAATTTCTATTGGCATTTCATTAAAGACATTTCAAAAATTACAAAACCCTTAACTAACCTCCTTATTAAAGACATTTCAAAAATTACAAGTTTTAGTCTTACTTAGTGGGGCCAAAGTCATCATTTATACCAACAACTTTGCCATCAAAGATCTTTTAAGCAAGCAAGATTCCAATCCTAGGTTGATTTTATGAATATTACTAGTACAAGAGTTTGAACTATAGATAAAAGATAAGAAAGGGATAAAAAATCTAGTGGTTGAATATTTATTGAGGATGAAAGAAGACTTACATGATAGGGAGGAGGATGAACAACCAATCGATGACTCCTTCCCAGATGATCAATTGTTAGCCATATAAAGACTGGATGCACCATGTTATGCGGACTTTGTCAACTATAAAGTGTGTAGAGCTGTGCCTTGGATTTGAGCTATCAATAAAAGAATTTTTTTGTAGACTTGAAGTATTCTTTTTTGGATGAATCATTTGTGTACAAACGATGTGTTGATGGGATGTTTAGAAGGTGTGCTCTCAGATATGAGGTTACTATCATTCTCCATCATTACCGATCATCTTTCTATAGGGATCATGCAAGCACTTTAAAGATAGATACAAAAGTTCTACAATGAAGTTTCTATTGGCCAAGTCTTTTCTATTATACAAGACAGTTTTTGATATATTATGATAGTTATTAAAGGACAAGGACCATTTTGAAGAGACACGAGATCCCTTTACGCTCCATCTAGGAAATTAAGGTTATTGATGTGTAAGGCATAGATTTTTTGGAACTATTTCCACCATCGTGTAACAACAAGTTCATCTTAGTGGTGGTGCATTATGTCTCCAAGTAGGTAGAAGAAATAGCACCTCCAACAATGATGTGGTTGTGAAACTATTTAAAAATATCATCTTTTGAAGGCTTGGAATGCCAAGGATGATAATTAGTGATGGTGGTTTGCACTTAATAAAAATAAAACTCTAAGATCTCTTGAGAAAGTATAGAGTCCTTCATAAGGTTGTCATGCCATATCATCCTCAAAATAGTGGCCAAGTGGAGGTTTCAAATCTTGAAATTAAGAATATCTTATAGAAAATAATTAATCGTTTGAGAAACAATTGGTCTATGAAACTCATAGATACCTTATGGGCCTATCAAACTACCTACAAGAGACCAATAGGTATTACACTATTCATATTGGTATAAGAAAATTAATTTCATTTTCCAGTTGAGCTAGAGAACAAGGTGTATTAGGCTATCAAGCTACTCAACTATGATATGAAGACTATAGCTGAAAGAAGAAAGCTTCAACTTTATGAGTTAGATGAGCTACAATTAGAATCCTATGAGAATACCTAGATTTATAAATAAAGTACTAAATAATGGCATAATAAGATCCTTCAAAGAGAGTTTAATCAAGGAGATATGGTGTTGCTTTTTAACTCTCATTTGAAACTTCTTCTTTTGGGGGGGGAAGCTCAAGTTTAGATGGTTTGAACCTTTTAAAGTAAAGGAGATATTTACTAGAAGAGTTGTTGAAGTGCAAAGTGAAACAACGGGATCTTCCAAGGTGAATGGAAAACAATTGAACCTCTATATTATAGGGGAACAAAGCATGAAAGGGGTCACTTACACCATTTATGATCCCCCTTTGTCAAATAATTGAGCATAATAGGGGTCGAGCTCATGACCATAAATGAGCGCTTTATGGGAGGCAACCCAAGTTTTCCTCCATTTTTTTCTTATCTTCTTCCTTATTTTATTTTATTTTATTTTGGTTATTATTATTTTTGTATAGGAAATCATATAGGCACAATTTTGGCATCTAATACCTTCATTTATGCAATCTTTTCATGAGTGGCAACTCTGTTAGGACACCCTTGCTCCACCTATTTCTGATTAGTGAATCAGTATGTTTCATAGACCCTTGTACTCATTTATACCATACTACCTAGGGGATAATGTAGATCTTAAGCTTGGGGTGTAGGTTCATCATGCACTGATGATTGTTTACGATTACCTATTTTTGATTCTTCTCTTTTAAAAAAATAAAAGGAGCATAATTTTTGAGATAAAGGTTTATGTGAGTAATGTGGTGTAAGCTTGGGGGAGTGAAATGAGGTGTTTGTTTTCCTAGTTATTTCATCTACTATCTAAAATATAGAAAAAAAAAATAGGTGAAGAAAGAGAGAAGAAGAAGAAGAATAAATGCAAATCAAGTAGTATCTTTATGGTGCATATAATTATGTGTGGTCAAAACAATTTATTATGATGTATCAAAAGGATTAGTTGGAAGAAGTTCTTTGATAGAATATGGAGCTTGTGTGGATGTTATCGATCTTTCTTTGAAATCTTGTGTTTATCATTTTTTTTCTCTCCACTAGTTATGGGAATTTAGCCACATTGCTAAATATATATCCTACCCTTTTAACCCTAACCCCATTATAACCAAGTAAAATACCTTATAACATTTTCCATGCATTAGTTTTCAATGTGTTAGATAATTGATGTGATATGAAATCCTATGGATTGAATACATACATTCAGAATAATTTTGAGCGACAAAATTCTATCCTCAAACACATGAGAGATTGAGAGTCCACATGCCATAAAGTGAGATCTTCAAATTTAACTACCCGAATGTCTCAATTTTACTACTTCTAAATTGAAGCTAGTACATGGATATATTTATCTTAATTTGTCTTGAGGAATAATGGAAAGGTTATCCTTAGCTTGTGACACTTATGATATTAAATAAATTTTTTAAATAATATTTTATTGAAAGCTTTGGAAATAACTTCATTATATCCTAACGAAACATATTTATCTTATGATATGTTAGATATCAACTATAGGATTGATTAGGGGGTGATCCCTAGTCCATTAAATTTCCCTCCTCCTATGGTTTGCATTGATTTTTTGCTTGATTACAAGTAAAATTCTAAGCTCTGGGGAGTAGATAAAATTGTAAAATATTAATTATCCTATTGTACTTCAAGCATGATTTATGATTATTTGATGCATATTTTTGTATTTATATCAAGCATACTATTTTTTTTTGTATTCCTATGTGTATTTATTGGCTCAATATTGAAAATTTAGATGATCATTAGAAATCAAACAAGAGTTTAGAGCCACAAAAAGATTTAGATTGCATGGTTTGAGAAGAAAATTAAAACCTTGATGCAATGTGAATCTGAACAAGCTCAACACACCAAAGTTGTATTAATCTTCCATATATTTCAAATGTAACTTTAATAACATCAATCTAAGGTTAGAAACAAAAAATTTATAGCCAAAATTCCAAAAACTATCCAAACTAGTATGAATTAAGCATAACAGCATTTGCCACATATGTGGTTTAGTTACAACATTTACAAAACTTCTTTATTTATTTCTAGATTTATAAGACCTTTATACATGTATTTTAGCTTATCGTTTAGAGGTTATTTATTGGAGTTTTATCTTAGCTACCAAATACTATCTAAATCAAAAACTCAAGTATTGAAGAAAAATGGAGGATTCCTTACAACTCTCTAACTTTAAGATTTTAATCAAAAGCTTGGTTATTTCTTTCTTCTCTTTAATTAATTTACTCCTATAATTTAATTTCATATTTATTTGATATGTTCTTTATTCTCAATCATGTGTGAATATATTATTTGTTAGTGATTGAAAAAAAACCCAACTTTTGATGATTGATGATGAATTAGTATACATTATTAGTGAAATTTTTAATCTTTAAAGTTAACTTCTTGCTATTGAACTTTATTGACTCACTTTATCACCAAATTAGCAATCATAGGTAATTAGTTGAAGGACCAAAAGGTAAAAATTAATACTGGACCTCTATAAATTAATTTGGAAATTCAAAACAAAAAAGTACATTAGATTCTTTAGGAATTATATTGGATTATCAAGAAGCTTAATGGGTATAATTTAATCCTAATTCTATAAAACAATATATAATTGAGTTTAATTAGGCATGATATTTAGACCTAGAAAGAGGATTTAGATTAATATAGGCTAATTCACCATATTAGTTTAAACCAATACTGAGAGCTAAAACAATTCATCATTGAGTATTGAAGTTGTGGTGAAAATCCAATCATAACCCTTCATTATATAAAATTCCACCCGATTAGCTATATATTTTATTTTAGTAACTTAACCTTAAAATTTTAATTTATTTCACCTTACTCATTAGTTTAGCTAGTTAAAAACGTAAATTTTAGTAATTAACCCCTAGTCCTTGTGGTATCGATCTTAATAGCTACAACGAATATGTACGTATGCACATTTTCCTATCAATAAACAAACCTAATAATCGCATGGATCAATCGACCAATTTCTTTGGTTGATCGATTAATGTGTCATGGATAATGCGTATTCTTTCTGGATTTGTGCCCATTGATTGATAACAATCGACTGATGAACCCCCATCAACTAAATCACCAAATCAATTAACTGATTCCCCTCCAAAATTCCCACTTTACAATTTCTCAATTATATTCCAAAAAAAAACATTATGTTTAAAACTAAAATAATTTTAAAAAAAATGTGAAGGATTTTAAGAAAGGATATTAAATTAGGGTTTCAAAGGTTAAAAACGATGTTAATGTTGTTTTATATGAATGATTATGTATGGATGATTGTAAATGAATTACTTGTTGTTTAGGATATGATTGAGAAAACAGAAAATGTTTCTAAATTAATCACTCGCACAAAATTGATCAAAAGTCACACCTAGTTTAATTTGAAGATTCAACTTGATCAATCCTGTTACAACTTAAAATTTACTATTAAAAATTTTATTTTGTTGAGGCAAAATATTAAGATAATTGGGTATTGCCAACATACTTGACATGAGTCTACGTTATTGTACTTTTCTCATATTGAATACAAGGAAAAGTAATTAAAATTTTAAACAAGATAAACATGTGAGGGAGAGACATTTTCATAAATTTTATATAAGAGTTTGGAGATCTAAATCCAAGTACAGTATAAGCCAAAATAAATCAAAAGGGATATAATAAACCTAAGAGTCCATAAGGTATCCAAATAAAAAAAGTTAGGTACCAAATAGCATTGACTATGCTCCAAAGACCAAAAAGTAAATCACTCCTCTAAAGGAAGTGTGTCATAATCATCAAATAAATCTCTAGGACCCTGTACATAAATATTTGAGCCATCTACTTGTGGGAATGAGAAAAATACAAAAGAAAGATAATTAATATGTTGTTCACTGAGTGAGGTAATAATACACATCATAATAAAGGACATATAGGCATATAAGGTTATATGAAAGAACTATCTAAGCACATTGACTGATAAAATGAGGCAGTTCACAAGGGGAACCAAAAATATTTCCATACTAGGTGATTATATGTTTCAATTTACTTAGTCTTTTGAGTTCAAGGATACTACTATTCAAAACTGGTATGAAGGTATCAATTAATAAAAAAAGTCATATGGCCTAATACTTTAAGCCACTATTTTCATCCAGTGGAAAAAACGGGTATAACTCTAGGGCACAACGCTCCTAACCACTATTATTATTTGGTGGAATGGATTGATACAAACCTAAGGCAGAATGTTCATGGCCACAATTCTCTTTCGATGTAACAAATAGGCACAACTCGTTCCTCATTCATGTATCTTTCACTTTAAATATTAATATTTTATTATTGTGGTTGATTACCTCACTATTTTTCATGCAAAATAAGTGTAAATGAAGAAGGCACAAGTAAAGATCCAAGTACCCTTAAGATAGTAAGCCACTAAAATATGTTACCAAAAACCCTATAAGCTATAGATTTATTAAATATCCAACCTTCAACATATGTCGTTTCAATAATACGCAACTACATTCACAACTCATTCTTTATACTCACTTGAGATAATATGGCATGCCCTCATAATAGGGTTATAAAAATAAGAATCAACCGAGCAATATCATATAATCTCATACTTCACATAACAGTAATAGTTCATTGAAGAGGGTTGGGATGCATTTAGCTAGGCAAATTGACAAAAAATGGTGGTCGTGGTAGTTGAGAAGAATGACTACTACTTGAAGGGTGGTGGTAAGGGAATTTATCTGAAGTCAAGAAGATAAAATTCTAAAGAAAAAATGGAATAGATAAATGATTTATGGCTTGTAATAAATGGCCAAGAGTGAGACAAATATGTATATCCAATTTGTGTAGGGGAAATGGCATGAGGGAATGGGGATGTGAAGTCAGGTAGTAGGGCTTGGATGTAAAAAATAGGGTAAGAAGAAATGGGGAAGGGACAGAGGTATGCATACATGAAATTAAGGATATGATGATGAGTGAATGTTTAAGCATAATTAGAGAGTGTTTGGTTTGCTTAACCAAACTAAACCAAAGTCAACTAGGGTGTAAAGGGAAAACCTATGTGGGGGGAAAAATGGAAAGCCAAGGAAAAGAAGAAAGGAGACAGAAAAAGGGTAAAAAAGGAAAAAAAAGAAGAAAGAGAATTTAGGGTTAGAATTAGATTTAAAGTTAGGATTAAAGGATTAAAACAATGTTAGGATACTAATCACCTAAAATTAAGGTTTATCTACATTTGGAGTATTGCAAATTATCATTACACTATGATAACCAAGGTTATTGCCTTGGTTTTAAATAGTGTAATGAAGTCGAATCTTCAATATATAATATAAGATAACAATTTAAAAAAATTAACTAAATCTAATAAAATTCACATCACACTCATAAGAACACATAAGATTAATCAGAATCTAATAAGATAAAACTCTATCTTGTTTTAACAAATATCATAAAAATATTTTTTATTGGTAAATTATTAGGTAAAATAATTAAATAATGACTAAATAACCCTTAATAAGCTAGCCTTAATGGTGGTTTAAAACATGCCTCATCATATGCATGGCACATGCCATCATTAATTTCTTCATAATAACCTCTATGTCCTATTCAACCCAATAACGGCCATATGCACTCCTTTAATCAAGTTCTTTAAATAATTATTTTGAAATGGGACTAATGGCCAAATAAACTTGCCTCCTAATAATAAGGCTTGTAGGACATGCCCTTATATCACATAAAATAGCCTACAAACTTGAACATCATAAATAATGTTCATGTGAAAGTATGCAACACTAATCAAACATGTAATAAGCTCAAATTCTAAACAATCGCATATTTAGAAACCAAATTACCAGAGTATAATTTATACACGCAATACCAAAAACTCTAGATCAAAACATGGGTGGTATATAATACTAGCAACCAAGTTCTTAGAATAACGTCACATCCTAAAGTTGTTTTTTAAGTGTATATCCAACTAAATATAATGTATATAGTTAATGATAGTTATTATCACAAATTAAGAACCACATATATCCTTTCATCAATCATTTTAAGGAAGAAAAAAAAATAAATGTTGAATTCTTTGCAAGTCTCATAATTTTTTCAAAAGAGAAGGCAACAATTCATTCTAGATTCTAAAGTGCTTCCACAAACTAAATTAAAATAGTTGAAGTAAAAGTAGATAATTTATTCTCCAATATATATAACTTCCTTTCTCCATTATTGCTAATTTTGTCTAATACACAAGCTAAAGCTAAACCTATAGTGTCTTTTGTATTATGTTATTTCTACAAGAAATCACATACTCTTTTTCTTAAGCATAGGTCTTCATCTACTTCTAAGACCAAGAGGAACTTCCATCCTCTTCATTAGTGTCTTTAATGTTTATGGTGCAATGACTCTTAGTATAAGGATGTGCATTAATACCAATGAAAGTTACAACATCAAAAATAATACGAAACTTATCATAGTGCATCACACACCTTTTCTTTTGGAAGGATTTTATAGGTTTGAATTTCTATACAAATCACTAATATTTATTATCCTTATGTGTTATGTAAAAAAAAAGATAAGTATATTGATTTTAAATATACCAAAAAAAACTCCTCACATTTAACAATTAATTGAATTTTTTAAAGGATTGTATCTTTATCTGCTTTTAAAGTGAAGCAAAAAATCTCCATTTTTTATTTATTTTTTAGTTGGTTTAACTTATTCTTAAATTTCCCTTGAGTGTACTCTATTCTCGTCTTTTCTTTCATACCCTCCTTCACATATTTCCATGCATTCTTTTTAAGGGGAGTGGATTCTTTATTCCCCTTCTTCACCTCTTCCTCCACTAGTTGTATATAATACCCCTAAAAATGTGGACACCATAACAATGTTTTTGAACCATAAACATTAATTGACCCAACACCCTCAACTACAACATTATTCACAATGTATGCAATATATATCAAAAAATAATCTTAAAAAGTAATAAAATCAATATAGATGTAAGATAACCATATTGAATAGATAAAAGAGCAAATAAAACAATGGAAAACTTGTAAACTAAAAGGTAAAGAATAAATTATAGAATAAAAGTTACACAATATATAAAAATTACCATATCCATGAAGGAAGTGACTAATTACAAAGAGTACATTTGAAAATTTTAATTCTCTATTTAAATAAATTTTTTAGAGGGTTGCAATTTGCAATAGTAAAGAAAATAATGAGACACATAACTAATCTATTGGAGTACAATTTTGTGATGTTGTTCTAGCAACGATAATTGAAAATTGGCCTCCATATTAGAAATATTTTAAGAACTATTATAAGCATAAGTGTAAGGAAAACTTGAGGGTATTATAGTCCATTTACAAATTAAAGAATACAACCATAAATCTGGAGGCTCAAATCATATGGTATCTAGAGCCAATGTGGTGGGAAATGGATAAAAAATATAGATCAAGAAAAGGAAGTGTAATGGATATGGTTTTAATGCAGAACCTAATGTCTCAAAGAAGTTAAAAGGTAAATGTTGTCAATGAGGTAAAAAAGGATATTGTGCTAAGGATTGTTGGAATCTTAAAAATTACAAGAATAGCAACACTCAGATGCACATCTCTGAAGTGGATAAGATATTTCAAGATCTTAATGTTGTCAGCCTCTTAGAAATAGTATCACAATGCAACCTTATTGACAATGTTAAGGAATGGTAGGCACACATAGTAGCCACTTTCCATATTATGGTAACAAATTGATATTCTTTGAGTACTAATTCGTTAAAGGTAGTGAATAACAACTCTTAATGGAAAATGCTTCATCTTCTAAGGTGATCAATCATAGAAATTTGGTACTTAATTGAAAAGTGGGAAGAATATTACCTTAAATAATGTGCTTCATATAATAGACATCCAAAAGAATTTATTTTTGGTATCTCTATTTAAAAGGAAGGGTTTTATGTCAATCTTTGTAACTAATCAATTTATACTCACTAAGAATGATATGTGTGTAGGAAAAGACCTATCTTAGAGATGGACTCTTTTAGATGATTATCATGAATGGTGTACCCAAAGTAATAATAATAAGAGTGTTTTTTCTTCTTCTTATATGTTTGAGTCATTTAATGTTAGGCATGAATGATTAAAATATGTTGATTATGATACTATTTATGATTAATTAATTTAGATTTTCCACCTAAATTTGAGTTTGATCTTAATCATAAATGTAAAATATTTTTTAAGGCTAAAATGCAAAGAAAAACCTTTCATTTTATTGAAAGGAATACAAAACCTCTAGATTTAATTCACACTAATGTGTGATAGAGTTAGTAAAAGAAAATATTTCATTACTTTTGAAGATGATTGCAAATGCTATTAGAACTCAGTTTTGTTTTGAACCAAGGATATGGTGATCGAAGTGTTCAAACATTACAAAGAGAAAATCAAGAATTAGCTTGGTAAAAAAAACTAATGTAATAAGAAGTGATAAAAGGGGTGAACACTACCCATTTGAACAATTATGTTTGAGACATGGCACTATTCACCAAACTTATGCTCTTTACAACCCTCAATCAAATATAATTACATAGCACAAAAATATAGCATTGAAAAACATGATGAATGCTATATTTATCAATTATTGATTACCACAAAACTTGTGGGAGAAACTCATATCATATAAAAATTATATTCTTAATCAGATGCCTCATAAGAAAACTCCCTATATTTTATATGAGTTATAGAAATGTCATAAGAGAATTTATTAGTAAGTAAAAGTGTGGGGGATCTTAGAAAAATATTTTTTTTCCAAAACCTAAAATGGTTCAATTAAAGAAGACTATCATCCATGATGAAGCTAAATGTACATAATTCTTCCATATTTGTAAACCATATAGGGTGTTGATTGGCATGGTATATGCATTAGTTTGATTAATTATTTTGTAAATCATGTACTTATTTCATATTAATAGCAATTTCATCACTTATAAAAAGGGCTAAATAAGGATAAAAAAAATCATTGATTGTGTATTCATTGATTATCCGCATAACACTACTATATATTAGTTTCTTTCCTATAAATTATAGGTTCCTAACATTCATGTCAACTCCATTATAGAATTGAATGATGCTATATTTTTCAAAAATATTTTTACCTATAAAATAAATAGTGAAACAAATTTGCTAAAGAGACTAAGAGATTTTATTGATGATGAGAACAAAGAGGATAATATAAATGAACCTTAATGAAGTAAGAGAGATAGGATTTTAGAATCTCTTGGAATTTATTACCTAACATACTTGTTAGAAAATGAGCCTCAAACATTTAAGGAAGAAATATATTATCCCAAGTCTTCTTACTAAAAAAATTAATAAATAGTAAAATTAAATCCATCATGCAAAAGCACATGCAAGAATCAATGGACCTACCTCCTAATAATAAACCCCTAGGATATAAGTGGATCTTTAAGAAGAAATTAAATATATATTACTCAATTGAAAATTAAAGGCCTTAAATTTTAATCAAGGGATATAAGCAAAATTAATATGTTAACTTTTTTACACATTCACTTGTTACAAAAATTATATCTATACATATGTTATCAACAAAAGTAGATTCAAAAGGTTTACAATTAAGGCAAACCAAATGGATGTAAAAAGGACAATCTTGAATGGTAAACTAGATGAAGAGATTTATATAGATCAACATAAGGGGTTCATTGCTCTTAGTCAATATAAAAAGGTTTTTCAGCTTATTAAATCTCTATATTGATTAAAATAAGCACACAAAATAATGTTATGAAAATTTTAACATTGTTTGTAAAATTTAGGAGTATTATAATTGGTTTTGGCCATAACTAATTAACTAGTATTTAAATTTGAAGAAAGTTTTCCCAAATTCATTTAATTTAAAAATATATATAATTAGTATATTTTTTAGATATGGGGTATTACAATAATTAATTCTATACCTCCAACAAGTATATATAGTACATGTACTAATAAAGATACTAATTATGTTGATAAAGATAATAATATAAATATTTAAAGATACTAATATAAATAACATAAATATGCTTTAGAAAATTTCTTAAAGATATTGCTATATGAAGCTAAACAATGTTTGTTTAATGATACAAGAAAAAGTATATTTATTGGATAAGATAAGTACCTTTGATAAGTTATAATAATATCATTATTTATATCAATTGTTAGTATATCAATTTGTCTGCATATTATCATTATGCAATATCAAAAATATAAATATGAAGGTTTATGTCTCTAATAAGTTATGACAACATGATTATTTAATATCTGTATCATATTAATTATCCTAACTATGTACCTTTCACTATGTAATATTATTATCAAAATTGATAATATAGGTTCATAATATATTAAATATCAAATATTTTTAGAAGACATATTTATTATTTTGATTTCATAAGGCTATAGAATTAAAAGTATTTTTCTTTCCTAGTATTGGTAAACCTAATTCATTAAAGGATCATAAATTGTGTGCATGTTATTTATTAGAGGGAACAATTTATTTTTTATAATAATATCCGATCCATTCAAAATGTTTAGTAATTTTCCTTTCACTGTCCTTCAAACCATAATCTAATTGTATGTATTAACTAGTTAATTGAGGTGTTTAATTAGTTGAATTTTTTATTTGGTAAGTAATGTAAAAAATTTATTACTTCTAAATATAAAGAATTTATGCAAGATCCCAATATCATGTGAACAAAAACAAAGTAAGCTAACAAATTGACATAAGAAGCAAGCTTTTCATAGGATGCACAAGTAGACATCATATCAGCCTTTATTGCCACATCTCTCACAATTTCCTTTACAATTATTTTGTTGGGACAATCCTTGTTCTTATAAATCTGAGAGTTTATTTCTTTCCAAATATGATACACACATCTAGCATAAATAGCTCTCAAACATATTTATGTATCTGATAGCCTCTTTGACCTTTACACAACCAATAAATGTGATGTTGCCATGTCAAATAGGTTTGATAAACCTCAAAAGTAATCATCAGTAACATCTAAGAACGCTTTTTTAATGCACAAGATAAGAAAATATGTTAGTGATGTTCATCCTCTTAGTTTCGCATAATACATAATGGGCTCATTTCATAACCAAACCAAGCTAATATATCCTTGGTTTTCAAACGTTCATGTATAATCATCCATAAATTCAACTAGTGTCTAGGGAGTGATAGCTTGTTCCATACAATATTGTACCATGAAACTCTTGGTGCTCTGCACCATAAGTATTCATAAACTCTACCAATATGATATTTTTCATTTTTAACCAATTTTATTTCTTCTCTCATATCTATAAGGAAAGGATTAAGTGATATACAAACTTATAGCAACATTCATATGATCTAAGAAGCCAAAGACAATATTGGCACCTTGAAAGTTATTCTCCCCTTCATATAATAAGTATGTGCCCATTGAACTCATAGGATATCCTTTTTAGTTTCAATCCACCAAAATAATCTTTCATGTTCTGCAACGCCCCCCAAGTGAATTTGTATAAGTCTTAATCCACCTTCCTCTTGAAATACCTTACATATATCATTGATGGAGGAAAACTTTTCGGTGCTAATGAAAAGCAAGTCACCAGTGAACATTAAGCTACCTAACTTTACTTTTTTGTATTTACTATAATACCCCAGCCTAAAATCCTTAAAATTTTATTTAAAATTATATTTATATAAAATAAATTAGTTTTAGATATGGAAAGAACTTGAAATTTGAATAAAATTGTGAATTTTAGGTACACTAATTGGCTAGTTTTTCCAACCAATCAACCGATGATAAACCAAATATTTTCCATATTTTTTCCTTAATTTGCCTTCATTTTTTTAATTTTTTAATATAAATTATGAGACTTATCATAGTTCAAGTCTATTATTTGTGTTACTACTCTATTGGTAATTGTTTTCAAAAAATTACATATAAAAGCACAAATCAAAGGAAGTGGTGCATGGAATCGGAGGAAAAACCAAATATAAAAGCTATTGAAGGAAGATAATCAACCCCACATAATTTGTAGAATTCAAGAAAGTCAAGGGTTTGAAAAGAGGATGAAAGGAATCAAGCGGAAAAAGGAAAGGGTGATGCATGGCTAGAGCACAACCAGCTGCATAACCATGCAACATTTAATCCATCCAGTGAGCCAACAATTGTATTGCCCGGATACATCACAACCAGCTACACAACAGTTCAACCTTTAGACCACCAACGTGAACAAATGTGTTGCACGTCTATAGCACAACCTACTGCATAGCCGTACAACCACCAACTTAGAGGCCACAAGCAAAAGTTTGACATACCCACAGCACAACCTGCTACACAGCCATACAGAAGTTGAGAATGGAAATTTTACACAGCCAGCTTGTGCATCCTTGTAGAGTCATGAAATGTGCAATTACCACTACACACATCCCTCTTTTCCCACATTTTTTCCACTCCTTTGTCCACTCTTGGGAAGATGTCGACTGAGGGAATTTTTCTTTCAACAATTCTAGGAATTCACCTAACAATAGGGATTGGAAGAAGGCATTATTTTTACCTTATTTCTCTCCATTCTTCTAAAGCAAATAACTCCATGTAATTTATTTTTAGTCCATGCAATTTTATTTTCAAAATTAAGAGTAGAAAATTGTGTATCACAACTCTGCAATCAACCTATTTTATGTCCAATTCATGGTTTGATCTATCCACTCTCTGTTTTGTTATTTATTGTATTTGAAATATGTATGTTGTTTTTTTTTTTATTCTCTACATTTCTTTCCAACCATGAGTGAGTAATTCCTTTTTCACGAATTGAATTATGCTCGATTTAGTATGAATATGATGAGTTAAAGTATATGGCATATGTATGGTTCATATATGTTGTTTCGTATGTTAGGAATCATTGTTATGAGTCAGTTTCGACATAATTTGACTTATGTAGATGTTAACTATGACTAAAAGGTTAAAATAATGTTAGAAATTAATATACGAATAGGAATTTAAATGATCATGAAAGTAAATGTTTGATTCTTAGGGACTATTGAATTGGTGGCGTTTAATAAATTTAATCTAATTTGTTAGTCATGAAAGTAGTCAATGAATTATATTAGATATGTTCTTATACCTTGAAAGAGACTAGTAAATCACATTAGATTGATTATTCACAACAATTTTAGACTATACTACAATATATTATTAATTCATCATTCATTACTGAGAACGAGACTAAAGTTCAATCCTAGGATTTATATCTATCATTTTAGAAACTATAATTAGTTTATTCATTGCATTCTTGTTCATTCCCTACTTCCATATTCTCATTCCATAGTGATCTAGATAGTTAAAATGATAAAAATTGGTATTCAATCTTGAAGTCCCTGTGGGATACAACTTTGGCATGCTACAACGAATTTGTGCACTTACGGATTAGTACTCATGTACCGATACACTTAGGAATACGTAATTTTATTTCCTGACAAACCAGTCGACTAGTTTGTGCAAATAAATTGATTGGTTATCTTGCAATTTCATATCCTTTTCTAATTTTATTCAAATCTCTTTTCAATTTTTATGAAATTTTTTAATTATAATCTATGTGTACTAATAAACATATTTTGGTGATTTTGAATTATTTTGAATTATTTAGATTATTTTATGATTTTATTTAGCTAAAATTCCCTAAAATTACTTTTGAGGAATTTATTATATTCTCTCGCTTTTCCTTCACTTTTCTCTCTCTTCTAGAAGCCATAGTTGTGTGTTTGACTTTATATACATTTTCCCTAACTTACCAACCCTTTGACATGCCTCTCCCTGGTTACACAACACCTCCCTTACCTCATCATGTGTTCCCTTTACACCTTGGTTGCCTACACTCAACACAAGTCAAACTTCTTTCTCTCTCCCACTTGTGGATGTTAGCCAACACTCTCCTCTATAAACCCCATTTTTTATTCACTCTCACTCCCTCTCATCTATACATGTTCACTCTCCCTTTTCCTTTATCATTATTCATAAGTGTTCGGAATTTTTCATTTTCTCCATTTTTTTTTCTATTGGAAAATAGATGTTTACCTCTTATTTTCCAATCCTTTGGTTAAATTCTTATATCTTCTCTATTCTCATAATCTTATATTTAAATCTCACTTTTTTCTCTTAAGAAATAAATGATTAAGGTTTTGAGAAAGAATGAAGATCTTAACTTCATTCTCCTTGAAATTATATCTTGATAAAAGGTTGAGTTATGGAATTTTCTTTCTTCTTCTGAATTAATTTTAGTAAGTTTTGGAAAAAGATTTTTAATTTTCATAAATCTTGATTCTCAAATTGAGGTATTGGTAGACAAGCATCAAGTTAGGAGTATTTTTTGCTATAAGATTTGCTTGAAGGTAAGGCAATCTTATCTCTAATATAAATAAGGTCTTTTATTTTTTGTTGTGGCTCCATATTCTTATTTTATTTCTATGTTTTCCATGAGTTAATTGATTTATTAGATTTGATCTTGTGGGAAATTCTTCATCTTTTAATTTTAAGCATTTTTTGAGTTCTTTGTTATTATACATGATTTTGGTATTTTTGAGCATGATCTTGTTAAGTGTTGATTATACCATGCACTCATGTGATTCTATGTGTGCATTATGCCTTTTTATGTGTTTTATAACATACAAGAATGATAATATAGAAAATTTGGGTAAAATTTTGATGAGCATATTGCAAGTATGGGTGTTATTTTACCTAAACCGATCGGTCGATTTATTGGATCGATTGATAAGTACAGTGAATAATCACTCATTTTGGATTTTTTTTATCAGATGGTTGCGTGAATAGTCAATTAGTGTGATGAACCAGTGGACCAGTTCCTATGAACACTCGATTGGTTTTCTAAACCCATCGACAGGTGGCCTTATAACTAGAGTGGTCTAGCAATTGCTTAGACTCATCAACCAGTTTGGTTAAACTTGTAGACTAGTTCCCATGAACATCCAATCGGTGAGATCAACCAATTAACTGGTTCACTACTTTTATTTTCTTCTTAGATTGGTACGACCAAACAAGTCCATAGGTCCCAAGGACTGATCGGCTGGTACACTTATTTTTACCATATTGCTTGATAATTAATGTTATTTCTTTAGGTCTTCTATATTAATACTACTATGTAATTATAAAATTTTAATTATGATTTCAATAATACTTTATCTAAATTTAATTTGGATCAAAATGATGATATTATGGGCCTTGAGTGGTTAAGGTTGGTGTTACCTCTAAACACCCAATTGGTGGCTTATATGCCTTGTGATGTGTTTGGTGTTATCACTTGGAAACACCCAATTGGTTACTAGTGGAATTGAATTTTGATTTTTGATATTACTTGGTAGTTAATAATAATGGATTAAGATTTTGTTCATGCATTTTTTCTCCAAATCTCGAGGTAGCTAACCAAGAGTTAGTAGGCAGGTCACCATGTATTTTTATCTTTTCACTTAGTACCCATTTCCTTATCTATTATGTTGAGGTTGGTAAGGGGTATGTGCATATATTTGAGGCATAGAGTTATAATATGGCATCCCAGCATGGCATTGATGTCCGCTATGGGTGGATGAGGTATTCTAGTATAAGCCACTTGACACTTTGTATTGTCTATTTCTTAAGCATGTATGGTAGCCTAACTTGTGCATCCCTTGCGACGAAGGCATGCAATGTCTGGTGGGAGAGGTATCTCGGTACAAGCCCACTTGATGTACTCTAACCACATATGATGGGTGTGGTATTCCATTGTGTGTTGGCCTCACGACAGCGGTATTCGATGTGTGATGAGTGTGGTATCCCAGAAGAAAATCCCCTTAAATATATCCTAACCCCATACGGTGGTTGTGGTATCCTACTATGTATGTATGCTGCCATGACTTTTATTCATGGTGGAGAATTGGGAGTGGTGGAATATATTACCTTAATAACTAGAAAATATGTGGTCACTAAAGGAAGATTTATATTTCCTCTATGTGCTTCTAATGCATGAGATTTATTAATATTCTTCCATGATCTCCTTGCAAGTATGCCATGTATATTACTATTATGAGCCTGAGTGTTATACTATGTTAGTATGATTATCACCATGTTATCATGTGACTTCAATGTGTAGCATGATCCCTTACCATGTTTTAGGTAGTTTATTTTACTAGTACTTCACCATAATAATATAACATTTGTATGATCACTGTGATGATTTGTCTTCCGGTCTAGTGAGTAGAGGATGATATGTAGGACTACAATTCTCATATAGAGTACGTTGAGGATAATGTAGTGGGTCAAATGCTGACCAATGCTTGGGGTTGAGAGGTACATTTATGTTTATTTAATAGTTATGCTAACCAGTTAGATATATTTTTTCCACTATGTTGGGATGCTTTTGGTTATTTTTGGCTATTTAAACACTTAGCTTGATTCCTATAATTATATTTTGTAAGTTCTCTTTTATCTATATTACTATTCACATCATTGTTATAACAGACTTGGTGTATTATTAATAGAACACATATTCTTTTATTATTATTCCATTCCACTGGTATGGGTTAGGTAATGATCACACCTCTCTCATAGTTTGTGGCACAAACATTCGCTGATTTTAATCTTAAACACTTCTGCATTGTATTTAAAATAAAAAATTTGAGTTCAAATTTTGGGGATGTTATACTTAGTTGTGGTTTGAAAAGTGGATTACTCCATAAATCTATAAAATATATATACAAATACTCCATAGTCAGAATCAAGAGCTACATAGACAAGGGATTACCTTGTCTTAAACCCTTTTTTTGCATCAAATGGCATTTGGAGAGAGCCCCATTAAAGGACGTAGAATATTATGTAATGGTAATGTAGGTCATAAGAATTTTTGCAAAGTGAATAGAAAATTCAAGTGGAGATGAACCGATTTCATGAAAGACTAACTTATGGCATGATAAGATTTTCTCATATCCAATTTTAGCATGTAGTGGGGGAAGTATTTTGCATGTTATAACCTCCCATCAATTCAAAAGGAAAAATAATGTTATCTCCAATGGTACCTTCCTTCACAAATGCTGCCTAGTTTTTGCCTACCAACATAGGCATGAATCATTGAAGCTTATTGGTAATTGTCTTTGAAAAAATCTTGTAAAGAAGATTGCAGCATGCTATCAGACAATAATTCCCCACTTAAAAAGCATTTGGGGTTTAGGGAATAAATTTTGAGATAGAAACAATAAAATCTTTATGGATGTAGCCTATTGTGAAATTAGCATGGATTTAGAGAGATCTAAACCAAATTAAAAGTAACAAGATTATGTATAATAGAGGATTAAATCACAAAACATAATAATTTAGAAAAAATTATAGATCTTTATTCATGCTTTTGTGTAATTAAAAGATGATTAAACTAATAAATCAATTACATAAATCTACAATTTTCTTTGAATAGAGAATTCTATGGAGAACGAGAAGAAGTTGGGATGCACGATGATCGATGGATAGGATTTCACCACGTCTCCTTTTAAAGAAGAAAAAACCCTACGGGATAAAACAATGTATTTTGTAAGTAAGAAAAAACACAATCCATATTTAAGAAACACAAGACCCCCGTGTTTATTTCCTTACTTTCAAATTTTTCCCAGAAATACATTAAAGATTCTACAGAGAAATACGATCCGTGTTTATAAACATAGGACCCCCATATTTATCACACAAACCTCCCTATTACACTAAACTTCTACAACACACATGCACGAACTAAGAAAATGTTATATTATGCTAAATACCTAGTGTCAAAACTCACAATTATCTACCTTGACATAGTATTTGTGATGCATTACATGTAAAGACCTCTACAAAAAAAAAACCTTGGCCCAACAAAGGACGTCATGGCCTATGAACGCCAATCAAGTCCGAGAAACACTTGAAATTACCAACGGTTAGTGGCTTCGTGAGTATATCAGTGGATGACCCAAAGCACCACTTTCTCAAACACAAATTTACTTGCAGCAATAGTTCCTCTGATAAAGTGATACCTAATGCCAATGTGATTTGTTCAACGATGAAAAGAATTCTAATTATTCATTAAACGGATAGTACCTTGGTTATCACCACGAACAACTGGAGTACCATAATCAAATCCCAACTCTCGTACTAAACTACCAACCCACAAGGCTTCCTAAAAAGCCTTTGTCATAGCCATATACTCTAATTCAGTAGTGGACAAGGCTGTCACATCCTACAACGAAGACCTCTAGCTAATAGCTGAACCACCAAGAGAAAAAACGTATGCACCGGTGGATCTCCTTTTATCAAGGTCTCCACCATAATCGAAGTCCACAAACCCAACTAACAAAATGGTTGATCTCTCATACTCAATACAAGCTGGTGTTTTTTCCCTTCTAGTACCTAGGGATCCACTTCACTACTTGCCAATGAGACTTTCCTTGATTCCCCATATATTGACTCACAATACTAACAGCGTAAGAAATATCGCGTCGGGTACACACCATAGCATACATGATACAACCAATAGTATTCAAATATGGAACTGTTGTCATGAACTTCTCTTCCTCTTTAGATTTGGGACAATCCAAATAATATAATTTGAAGTGAATAGCAAATGGATTGCTTCCATCATATGAAATTTCTTCAGTACCTTATTTACATAGGCTTCTTGTGACAAGTATAGAAGATTCTACTAATGATTTCTAATAATCTCCATGCCTAGGATCCTCTTTATAGTTCCAAGATCCTTATCTCAAACTCAATTGCATTCACTTTATCAACATCAGACATATCTTTTACTTCCACAAGCATGTCATTAACATATAATAAAAGATACACAAAAGAGCCACTTTCCATCTCCTTCAATTACACACATCTATCATACTCACTCCTAGAGAAACTAGGCTCAAGCATAAACTAATCAAATCATTTATATGACTATCTAGGAGACTCAGAACGTATAATGAACTCTTTAATAGACACACATGATCACCCATCTCCTCAACCACACACCCAGTAGGCTATCACATGTAAATCTCCTTGTCGAGCTCACCATGCAAAAATAAAGTTTTAACATCCAACTAATCTAACTCAAAATCATGTATAGCCACAAGAAAAAGAAGTATGTCTAACTACATGAGAAAATACCTCATTATAGTCCACGATAGGAATCTGACTGAATTCATGTGCAACTAATAAGCCTTGTACCTCGATCTCTCGACCCCTGGAGCTCCATTCTTGAACTCGTACACCCACTTGTAATAAAAAAAATTCATCCTCAGTGCCTTCATAAGTTCAAATGTATGATTCTTCAATAAGGACTCCATCTCCTCCTCCATAGCAGCACCTCATTTAATAGAATCAGTACGCTCAATAGCCTTTGAGAATGATGTTGGCTCATACACATCAATAAGAGTATTTGCACTAGATAAAGCATATACAGTCAATTCTTCATAACCATATATGACCGAAGGCTTGACAATCCTATGTCCTCTGCCTGGATCAATGCATCTTTGCTCCACCTACTGACTAAATCAATCCACTTCAATAATAATGGGTCTATAAAAAAGGTCTTTGTCATCCAACTCAACCTCAACCTCCACTTTATATGAAGCACTATCCTACTACACCTCCTTAGTGACACCATCACAAGACTCGGTCTTCTAGAGGAACATGGACTCATTGAAGGTAATATCTTTACTGGTCAAGAACTTGGATGTGGCTAGATACCATAACCTATACCCCTTCACTCCAGATGTAAAGCTAAGAAAGATACACTTCTTGGATCTAGGCTCAAGTTTACCATCATTTACATAAGCACAAGTAGGGAAAACAAAGACATATAAATCAAAGTAATTAGTTGGCTTTCTAGACCACAAATCCTCAGCTATCTTCAAATCAATGGACTGATTTAGTGATCAGTTCACCAGCTATGATGCTATGTGAACTGCCTCAGCCAAAAAGGCTCTACCTAGCCCTCCCTATGATAACATGCAATAAGCCTTCTCCAATAGGATTATATTCATTCGCTCAGTAACCTCATTATGGTGTGGTCTTCCAACACAGATGTGGTGTCTTTGTATCTCAGGATCTTGGCAGAAATCAATGAAACTCTGCTCAACAAACTCAAGACCAATATTTATCTTGAGACAATTAACCTTCTTCCCAATCTACTTCTATAAAAAGGTCTTCCAACATTTGAAAAAACCAAACATATCATTCTTATGCTTTAGGAAATAGACCTATACCTTTCTAGAAAAGCCATAAATGAATGTGAGCAAGTGCCGAGAACCACCTTTGGATACCACTCTTGATGGACCCCACAAATCTAAATGGATATACTCAAGAGGCCCTTTCGTACTATGCTTAGTAGTTGAAAAGCTAACCCTCTTCTACTTTCCAAGTACACAATGCTCACATAAGTCTATAATACATGCACTCTATCCATCTAACAGCCCCTCTTAGAGAGCTTAGTCTTACAATACTCATGTGTCCCATTCTCATAGGCCAAAGTCTCATAACATCTCAATCTAGCAACCTCAATGATGTCACAGTAGCTATCCCCACAACAGTCAAACCCACAAAATCATACAATTTTCTAACCCGCTTCTCCTTCATCATCACCAGAGCCTTTTTTATAACTCTCAAGGTACCATCCACAATAACACATCAGTACCCATTACAATCTAAGGAGCTTAAAGAGTCATCTTTGGGACATGTATCACATTTGATAGTGTCCTAACTACATGGTCATGCATCCTCACCTTTACCATCCCAATCCCAACAACTTTACAAGTACCATCATTGCCCATCAAGACAACTCCACTCTAAGTCACATCGAACGTCTGAAACCAAATCTGCTTCAGAAATATATGGTAAGAGCACCTAAAATCCAAGATCCTTATGTCACTGATCTTGTTATATCTATTAGTGGCTGGCAACACATCTCCATCACTATCACCATGCCCGAATGCAACCTCATCCTTTGTACTGGATGACCCACCAGACATAGTGTTAAGATTTCTGTTAAGATAAAACTTCCTAATATTTCCCTTCTTGTGATGCCTATAGCATGTCACATTCTTCTTCCAACTCCTCAACTTAGATATGGACTCCTTACGGTCACCATACCTCTGCTCCTATGTCCTCAACCTGGCTACCAATCTCTCATTATATGAGTCCCCAGAAGTATTGTTGTCATTCAACTGACTATCAATCAACTCCCGTTATTGCAAAGCAAATTTCACATCCTCAAGAACTAACTTGTCATTCCCATATAAAACAATTTCACAAAAATGTTTAAAACTTGCGAGCAAAGAATATAATAACATAATAGTCAAATATTCATCATCTAATTTAACACCTATATTATGAAAATCCATAACTATAGATCTAAATTCATTTAAATGAATTTTTAAATATTCACCATCACCCAATTTCAGGTCATGAAGATGACTCTTCAATAGTAACCAATTTGCTACTGACTTTATTATATACAATGACTCCAACTTCAACCACAAGATAGTTGATATTGATTATGTTGCCACATCTCACAATACCTCATTCGACAAACACAATTGTATAGTAGAGAGGTCATTCATATCTAATTCTTCAAATCTCTCATCAGTCATCGATTATAGCTTTTTCAACTAGTTAGATAAATCTTTTTTCAATACGTTCTAAATTAGAATCCCTAACATCTTTAATTTCCATAATCTAAAATTAACTGATCTATTAAACTTCTCAACATCAAATATTGTACCCATTTAGATAACTGAATCTTTTCAATAACACAACTCTGATACCAAGTTGTTGCAAAATTAACGTTTAGAGATAACCAAACCAAATAAAAAATAACAAGGTTATGAACAATTAATGATTTAATAAGAAAATATAATAATTCAGGAAAAAGTAGAGATCTTTATTTATGCTCTTATGTAATTAGAAGATCATTAAACTAGTTAATCAATCAATTACACAAATCTACAATTTTATTTCAATATATAATTCTATAGAGAAGAAAAAGAAGTTGGGATGCATGGCGCTGGATGGCTAGGGTTTCAACATATCTCATTTTATATAAGAAAAAATCTTATAGGGCAACACACTGTGTTTCAAAAAAAAACATGGTCTGTGTTTAGGAAACACGAGACCCCGTGTTTATTTCCTTCCTTTCAACTTTTGCCCAAAATCACATCAAAGACTCCATAGAGAAACACAATCCATGGTTATTAACATGGGACCCAATGTTTCTCACACAAACCTCCATATTACATTAAACTTCTTCATCACTTGTATAAACTAACACAATGTTATGCTATGCTCAAATACACAGTCAAAACTCACATAGCCAATGATGAAGAAATAAATTTTTATCTTCCCTATATCATCCCCAAAAACATCCCAAGCATCTCTAAATAATTTAGCATTATACCCATCCGATCCCAAAGCTTTGTCACTGCTCATAGAGAAAAGGGCCTTCTCTGCTTCATCTTATTGTACTGCTCAGAATAGTATATTATGGTGGATGCTATCAAGAACTGATCCATGTAACATGATATTTGCATTAAAACCACCTCTTGATTCAAAATGGGTTCCTACAAGAGACACATAAAACTTGGTGAAAGGTCCACAATATCATCTTGTGAAAAGAATATGTGTCCATCTTCATCCATCATAGAATTAATATAGTTGTGTTGCCTCCATCCTTTTACAATAAAGTGAAAAAAAATTGTATAGTTATCCCCTAACTTTGTCCAATCAATATGATCCTTTTGGTGGTAAAAGCTTTCCTCAAAAGAGTCATAAAATTTTAAACTATCCGCACTTTCTTTCTCTCATGATTTCAACTCTACATTAAAAGAATGATCATTGAGTTGTGTCTACACCTCAATGACTCTATTTTTGGCCTGAATCGCCTTCTTAGATATACTTCTAAAGTGGCACTCATTTAACTCATATAGTAGCTACTTCAACACTTTCAAAGCAATCATGACTCTATGCATTGCATTTTTCTCACTAACATTAGCCCATACATGTTAGACGAGAGGGAGAAAACCTAGGTGAGAAGACCAGATATTAAAGAAACAAAAATTTCTAGAACCCATGGACATTTGTTGTCCTAGTTCTAGGGTCATATCTGCATGATTTGATAAACCTGGCATTGAAGAGAAATAATTTGAATATGGGAAACTCTCAAGCCAATTTGTAACACCCCCAAAATTCACTACTGAAAAATTTCGTTAAATAAAAGGAAATTAACGGAAGAAAATTAATAAAATGTGAACTTTGGGAGTATTACCACCACACTTAGTACCATACCGGTTCACTCATACCGTTCCAGTACTAAGTGCTAATGTTAAGAAAAATGAATTACAATTTGAAAGAAATTCAACATACATAAATCAGAGTAGCGCTTCAAATCGTTTATAAGGATTAAAATCCACCAATGGTGGTTATAGTAACAACATATGCATTTAAAACCAAGAATTTAAATGAGAAAGAGAAAAAGCCTAACGATACCGGATAATTCCTTACTCTCTTTCCCGCAGCCCACTCGAGTAGCACCTGAAAAGACCTGCAAGGGCACTGCCCATTGAATAGGCAGGGGGCCCACGAAGGAAATCCCTTCAGTACTACGATACTGAGTAACCCTTTAATACCACACTTAAAAACAGGCCCGCATACGGCACATAATGCAAGCTACATACATAAATAATGAGACATACATAAATAATGAGAGGTGCATACATACCAATAGCATACATAATAATTTATAAGTCACGATCGATACTTTTGGGCCTTAAGCCATGTCATAGTGTAAAATCAATACATTCGGGCCTTAAGCCATTATTCCGTCATCATTCAATCAGTCTCATATTTTATATCCATGTGAGTGCGAGAACCCCACTATTATAGCCGGTGGACCGGAAAGTATACACTCAAGGCAGAATGCTCCTGACCACTATTATTTGCTGGTGGACCGGTCTGGCCCCGACTCACATGGTGTTCCACTATAAGTGATTAGTATTTTTTCATAATTTTATTCACATACATAACTAGTTTTATGGAGCTCGGGACCCCCACTATTATTGCCGGTGGACCGGAATATATATATATAAAATCATCATCCAAGGCACAACGCTCCTAGGCAACTATTATATCCGGTGGACCGGTACTCATAATCACTTACCAAGGTAACACGCTCCTCGACCACTATTATATCCGGTGGACCGGTACTCATAATCATAAATCCATTGGGCCCGGCTCATTAATATTTCACTTTCATAATTAGTATCTTTCCTTTTCTTAATCAGCACAACAATCATATTTATTTGCCTCGGATGGGAGATCAATAACCCGGGACACCAAGGTACACTGGTCGTACCGGTGCATATAAGCTACTCAGTACCCTTCAACCACGAACCCAAGGACGCAAAGGTACCCTGGTCGTACTGGTGCATAAAGCTACTTAGTACCCTTCAACCACGAACCCAAAGACGCAAAGGTACCCTGGTCGTACTGGTGCATAAAGCTACTCAGTACCCTACCGACAAGGACACCTAATCCATAAGTATGCATACCCCCTAACTAGGTCCGTAGAGCTAGAAAGAGTAAGATATAGGGCCTGGCTGGGGCACAAAGGCACACCAGCAAATACCAGAATAATTGTGGACTAAACCACGTCCTTAAGGTAGCGACCCCTAAGGAGTCACCATTCCCGATCTCGAGGTCTTTCACTTTAAGTAATAGTGTCTTAATTAAAGTGATCACGAAAAGCACAATAATCATATACTTATTTACTTTCAATCGTTCTGATATCATTAATCATTTCTTATTCAGATGATTATCCAGGATCACAGAGAAAACCATTAAGGCCATACTAATTATCAAATACTCTTACTTGGCTAATCAGCATTATTTAAATCATATTATAATGTTCCACGATCACAACGACATGTTAGGTACAAATTACTCATTTACCCCTTACTTATATAATTGCTAAGTCATCCCTTCCTTACTTGATAAATTACCATATTACCCTTTAGGTTGCATAATTACCAAATTACCCCTTATCCAATTTAGGTTATCAAATTGTCTCCTACACTTTTTAGATCACCATTCACCCCTCATAATTGCTACACTTAACATATGTCCCATTTGGTTGATTAGATTACCAAATTGCCCCTCTCCTTTGTTATAATTACTAGATTGCCCTTGAGTTGGATAAATTACCAAATTACTCTCCCTTATTATCATGATTACTATTTTACCCCTTTAGTTGGTTAAATAATTACCAATTTACCCTTTAGTCGTTTAAATTACCGATTTTCCCCTTCAGTTGGATAAATTACCAAATTGCCCTTCTCCATCATCATAATTACCGAATTGCCCCTTAGTTGATTAAATTACCAAATTATCCTTTCCATTGTCATAATTACCATTCTACCATTCTCCATATTTATAATTATTATATTGCCCTTCTCCATTATTAAAATTACCATAATGTCCTTTAATTGGTTAATTTACCAAATTACCCTTCTATGTTATCATAATTATCCAACTACCCTTTTATAATCATAATTTGATTACCAATTTATCCTTTGTCGTTATCATTATTACCAAGTTACCCCTTACTCCCAAGTGTGTCATAAATACCCTTTTAATTTACAAAATTACCCTTCTACCCCTTACTTCCAAA
The DNA here is from genome assembly GCA_030549775.1 of Tamarix chinensis. Classification (NCBI taxonomy): domain Eukaryota; kingdom Viridiplantae; phylum Streptophyta; class Magnoliopsida; order Caryophyllales; family Tamaricaceae; genus Tamarix; species Tamarix chinensis. Next base: position 83,017,265 of record CM060173.1, on the reverse strand, counting down.
TTACCATAATATCCTTTATTTACAAAATTACCACAATACCCTTTTTCTCATAAAATTACCATGACACTCCTTTTACTTTACAAATTACTAATTTACCCTTTTACGTCCAAAATTTTCATTTTCATCTTTCCTTACAAAATTACCATTTTGCCCTTCTTTCCCAAAATTACCATAATACCCCTTACTTATAAAATTACCATTTCGCCATTCACTTATAAAATTACCATATTGCCATTTATTTATGAAATTACTATTTTGCCCTTCTACTTCCAAAAATTACCATAATGCCCCTTTACTTGAAAAATTACCATAATGCCCTCCTTCATCCAAAATTACCATTTTACCCCTACTTCCAAAATTACCATTCTTACCATTTACTTATAAAATTACTATATTGCCCTTTTCCTTCAAAATTACCATAATACCCTTCTTTCTTACAACTTACATTTTTATCCTTTTACTTATAAATTATCATTTAACCCCCTTTCTTTTGAAATTACCAAAATACCCTTTTTGCTTACAAAAATTACCAAAATACCCTTTTCACTTATAAAATTTCCACTCAACCCCTTTATTCACCATTTTTATGAATTTACCATCACTACATAAAATAATGATATTAGTACTTCATTCTTATCATCTAAGTCCACCAACTTGTCATTATTCAGCATAATACTCATTAGCAACTACATATATTAGATCACATACTTTACAAGCATATCATTAAAATACCCTTAGACAATAATATTATTCATGCATTAGCAACATAATACATCATAAACAAGCATTTAACATTTCCATTAATAATCAACTTCCTTCTTTAATTATCATACCTACACATGGCATAAAGGCTATCATGCTTTTCCTTTTTCTTTCGATCATTATAAACAACCATTTATATATCATGTTAGGCACACAAAACATGCATAAAATCATACCAAAATCCCTAATGTGCTAGCATACGTTTTTCCATGTATTTAAGGGAGGATTAACGATTACCTTAATCCCGCAAAATCAAACCTTACCGGCATCCCGGTTAAGGATTCAAGCTTAATTAGCAACTCAACACCTAAAAATAATATCAATCGTTACTATGTTAGAAATAAGAAATTAAAAGGATAAGACTTTATAAAAATTTATTTAATAATAAAACACTTTAATTAATTATTAATATACCTCAAAAAATTTTCAAATAAATTCCAAAACAAGGGGAGTTCACGCTACATGAACAGCGTGAGCCTCGTGCAAAATGAGAGGAGGAAAAGGGTTCGAAGGGGGGTAAGATAGAAGGGAGGAGATGGCTCGGTTTAGGGACTTTAGGCTAGAAAAGAAGGTAGTTGGGGGAGGTTTCAAGGCAAGGGAATGGTGTAGGAGTGAAGAGGGGGTGTAGGTGGTGGCTAGGGATGGTTTCACGGCGGCATAAGGCGGCGGCGAGGCGGCGAAGTTGGCTGCCGAGGTGGAGGGGCTGAGAAGGAAGGGAAAGATGAGGGAAAAATGAAGGGTTAAGGGGGCTGTTTTCGGCCAACTAATGCATGGTGGTGGTAGAGGGGGTTGCAGGGTGTCGAACGGTGGGTTGGGTGGCGGGAGAGGTGGCCGGAAGGCGGCGGAAGTGGTGTTGCAGGTGGCTCGACGGTAAGGGGAAAAATGGGGAGAAAAAGGGAGAGGTGGAGAAGGGAGGAAATGTAGGGGGCTCGAGGGTGTGGCGTGATGGTGCAGGGCAGTAGGGGTGGTGGCAAGAGGCGGCGCAGGGGCTGGTTGCGGTGGTTAGAACAGCGGTTGGCGACGATGATAAAAAAAATGGGGAAAATGGAGGGAGAAGGAAGGAGATAAGAGGGAGCTCGGGGAAGGAGAAAGACTCAAAAATATGGGGAATGAAGGGCTGGGGAGATGAAGAAAAAGAAGAGGGAGAAGAGAGGGGCAGGGAGCTGGCCGGCGAGAGGACGAAGGGTGGCAGGGCCGTCGGTTGGCAGGGGGAAGGGAGGGAAGAAGAAGGAAAGAATTCAAGATAGAATGGAGGGTGCAGGGGGTAGTTTGGCTCGAAATAGGAAAGAAAAGGACGGGGTAGAGAGAGGGAGTAGCAGGGGGCAGGATGGCGGCAGTTGCAGGCGGTGGTCGGGCGTGCATGGAGGACGGGAGCAGGTCGGGGCGTGGGAGAAGAAGAGAGGAGAAGAAGGGGTTGGGCGGCTGGACCGGCGTAGGAAAGAAGGGGAGTCGACCGATCCAGAAAAAAATAAGGAAGGAGGGGGGGCTGGGTGTGCCGTGCGTGGGAGAAGGAGGAGCCGGGGGGAGAACGGGCCTGGCCCAAGCGCACGTGGGGGAGGGGAAGGGCTGGTCAGGCCGGGCGGCCCAAGGGAGGGGGAAAAGGGAAAAAAAGAGAAGAAAAGGAAAAAGGGTAAAAAAGGAAATGGAAAAATAGGAAAAATAAATTAAATTAATTTATAAAATCATAAAATGTAATATTCTTGATAAATTATTTAATTTAATAATTTAATTCATTATAATCTAATATATTAATTTAAAAAGGATAAGGTTAGTAAAATATTAGTTTGAAAAATTATTTAAATAAAAATAGCATGATAGAATAACAAAATATCTATTTTAATTTACTAAATATTCCCGTCCAAATTTATATACTCAAAAATCCATAAATTAATTAAATTAAATAATTCTAAAAGCTAATTTATTTCAAATAAAAGCTATTTATTAAATTATTAGTTTTCTAAAAATTTGGGGTATTACACAATTAGTATTACCTAACACCCAATCCAACTTACACCAAATTCTATCTTCGTCGTCTAATATATTACACCGCATGAGGAAAGCTCCACTGTACTAAATGTCTTCTATATGAATATGTGCTAAGAATTTAGTGAAATTTTTAATTTCCTTTTGATTATAACCTCCCATGGGTTGTTCTTCCTCGAAGTTGGGTATCATGTTGAAATCCCCTATCAACTCCCGTGGCCACTGAGCTGAGCTTTGCTTATAATCTCCTCCTATTTTCCCCATTATTAGCTATGTAGATGAAACTTGCATGAATAGAGATGGAGCCTACAACCTAGTGAACATGGCAATGGACTGCTTGATCACATTTGGCTATTTTATTAATGTACCAAAAGTTTGTATTATAACCCACCCAAACGCTACCATTATAATGAGAGCTATAATTATTGATCCATTCCCAACTAATCACGCCTCTTCTTATTTTTAAAGCATTATTCATCTTAACTCAAGTTTCTATCAATCCAACTAAAGAAAATATCATACTTCTTATCCAACTAAACACCTTACAATGTTTGAGGGGGTCATTTAGCCCTCTCACATGTCAACAACCCAACTTCATATCAAATGAACCCTCAAGGCCTAGTTTAAGCCAAATTCCTTCATTCTCAAACCTCGCATCACCAATTGCCAAGGCTATTGATAATCTTCTTGCTTTTCATAATTTTTTGTGGTTGATAATGCATTAGAGGCTCTTGTAGTTGGTAATACATACCTTTTAACATTAACTTGCTACCTAGAAAATCTCCTACTTAGGGAGAGGACTATCCTTTGATGCAAGATGTATTGGATCCAAAAAATTGACATTCTGCAACTTCTGAGATATTTCTGGGAAAACAATAACTTTTTATTTCTTTATATTCACTTTTGGAGTAGGGACAATAGGTTGTTGGAGTTTCCTGGACCACTTCTATTAAGCTTTATTCGGTCTCAGTTCCTTCTTGCCATTACATTGCATAGTAATGTGTCCAAATTTCAAACACAATTGGTGTAATATAGGGGTTTCCATTCATAATGCACACATTGCTTATGATTGCTTCCATTAAGCTTTAGAACCATAGCATTATAAGGAAGAGGTCGATGTGAATCCACTTCCACCAAAACTCGAGCGAAAGAAATATGATCCCTTGAATCCATGAACCTATCCATCCCCAAAGGCTTCCTATAATACCCCCAAAATTCACTAATAAAAAATTTTGTTTTATTAAAAGATTCAATAGAAACAAGTAAATCAAAACTTATGAATTTCGGAGATATTACCACCATGATCAATACAAGCCCAGCTAGTCTTGTACTAACCACAAGGCTAAAGAAAGATTACCAACCATTATAATTGAAACTCCAAACAAGGCTTCATAAAAGCATTGAAACATACATAAGACAAAAATTAGAGTACATGGAAAGGAGATTACAATCCAAGGTACATAATTAAAATTCCTCAAAGGGAATAAAAGCTACAGTATGATAAAAATTAAGTCTTAGTAAACATGTACAAAATAAAGGAACATAAAAAATAAATCCAACTACATCACTCTTAATCCCCAGGCCAAATCCATGCTCAACTTTCAGTCCCACCTGATGCCTCGTAAGCATCAAAGGCATCAAAAATAGTATCACCAACCTACACAAACTCAGAAAGGCCTTATGCTCATGGGAATGAGCAGCAACTATGAAACCGGTGGTCAGTACACTACGTACTGAGCGCGGTAACCATGAAACTAAGGCCAACACACAAAGGCACATAATACAAACATGATCATATAAATAGCATACCATCATTATAGATAAAGGTCAAGCTATAGTCCGGATCAACTGATCCTTTAAATCTTTAATCAATACTCATTTCACACCATACTTACTATCATTCCATGCTAGTACGGGAGCCCCACTATTATAGGTAGTGGACCAAAAACATACAGGGCATAATGCTCCTGACTACTATTATTGCCGGTGGATCAGTCTCCAGGGTAAAGTGCTTCTGGCCACTATTATTCGCCAGTGAACTGGTCTAACCCCAGCTCTCATGGTGTTTTACTATAAATACTTAGTGTCTTTCCCCATGTCTTATCACAATTATGTTTGGTTTTTTGAGTACGGAATCCCGCACTATTATAGCTGGTAGACAAGAAATATGCAGGGCAGAACACTCCTAGCCACGATTATTTTCCAGTTGATCGGTCTCTAGGGCACCCTAGCTCTTGGCCACTATTATTCACCGGTGGATCGGTCTTTAGGACACCCTGGCTCCTGGCTATTATTATTCGCCGGTGGACCGGTTTAGGCCCGACTCAAAAATCTTCCTCTTTAAATGGTTAGTATCTTATCTATGTCTTATTTCATAAGTTTTCACCTTAAACATGCATGACAAACTCCATCTACAATTATCCTCCCAAGAGGGCCCATCCTATATCTTGAGACTTCTGCACCTCCTAACACACCCCAACATCCTTTCCTTATCCCACTTACTGACACTGGAGGCCCAACTCCTAAGTGTGTGGCTCAAGGCTCACTACCTTACGCCTCCAAGTTCAGTCACTGTAGAAACCCTCATCCTTCTTTGCCTCACACACTGAGGCTGTTTCATCACCCCACACATTGCCCCCCTTATATTCAACCCTCATCCTTTCACTTTACTCCCCCAAATACACATGTGACCACACCAAACCCTAACTGGCCACATCAAACGCTAGCATCCTTCTTTTCCACATGACACCCTTCCATTTCTCACCTTCCACTCTTACTTTCCCATGATACCCATACTCACCCTACACATGAAATTCCTCCATCCTCATCTCATACTGCACTTACCCTCAATTATTTTTACTTTCACAACCATCTCAAATTAGGGTTTTCCTCCCAAACTCTATCTGGGTCTCCTGTACACCCTTATACTATCACACGTACAATTTTTCACCCAAAACCTCCAATCACCCAAAAAACTCTTCCCTTACTTACTTACATTCCAAGACAACTTTTTACATGTAAAGATTGTCCCCATGCAAACTCCATCCACCCTATGCAAACCCTCAAAGTTTTCATGCAAACCCTAGAATTTCCATGCAAAGTTCACCCACTATTTTATTTTATTCATAGTCCCCTCTTATTTTCCCTTGCATGGATCATGAGATATTTAGGTTAATCCTATATCCCTTGGTCAACTCACTTCCCCTTGGTTAATTCACTTTTCCATTTTCCTTTTTCATCCTTCCACCCCATATCATTACATTAAATATCCTAGCATGCATGTCCTAAAGAGTCACATTACATAATATCATAATCACAACATACGCACATTATACACATGCCATAAGAAAACATATAAGCATACCTCAACTTCAAGCTATGCTACACATAAAACAGTTATAATGATAATCATAAGATACACAATATATTATGGTACATGGCATACAAGGCACATAACACACATAGGAGCCTTAGCTACGTCCTTACCTAACACGACACTGGTCTTGGAGCACACTCCTATACCTCCTTAGGGTTTTGACTAGGTTCACCCATAAGAAGAAAAAACTAAGGATTAATTTCCCTCCTACCAAAAATACTATTATTTTCTATTTTATTATAATATTAGGGTTACTATTATTAAAAGAAACTTTACAAGTAAAAATAGAGTTTTTATTCTCAAGTTAACCTACTAGGATATTACTAGTCAAAATAAGTTCATGTTAAATATTTATAACCATATTTATATTATTAAAGCTAATAGTTTTATTTCTTCTAATAATAGTACTAATACTAGTTGTAGAAATAATAATAATAATAATAATAATAATAATAATAATAATAATAATAGTAGTAGTAGTAGTAGTAGTAGTAGTAGTAGTAGTAGTAGTAGTAGTAGTAGTAGTAGTAGTAGTAGTAGAAATCCTAGTATTATTAAGGTTAAGAATAATAATAGGGTTAGTAATAAAAATAATAATATAATAAGTGTAATATTAACAAAAATAATAATATTTCTAAGGATAATACTAATAATAGTAATATTCGAAATAATGATATTTATATGGGTAAGGTTTTGAATTCTTTTACAAAAGTAATAATAGTAATATACTAAGGCTAGCAGTAATAATAATAATAATAATAATAAAAGTAATAATGATATTAATGATGATAGAAATAAGGATAATCTTAATATTTATTAAAATAGGGTTTGACTTCTTTAAATAATAATGGGATAAATATCCCGAGGCTACAATTAGTAATAATAATGGTAAAAATAACAGGCGTGATATCATAATAATAATAATAATAATAATAATAACTATAGTAACACTAATAATAATGAAGTGTTAAGAATAATGCTAATAATAGTAATAGTTGAATAGTAAATAATAATAATAGGATTTGAATATTCATAATAGCGATAAAAGTGATAATATGTCAAATTTGGCATTAATAATAATAATAATAATAATCGAAATAATAATAAAAATAGGGTTTCAAACCCTTAATAATAATAATAATAGAATTAATATCCCGAGGCTGTAAATAATAATAAATATGATAAATAATAGTAATAGTAATAGTAATAGTAATAATAATAAGATAAATACAAATAAAAAGAATAATGTTTGCATAATTAGGGTTTAAGGATTGAGAGGGGTTAGGGTACTACCTAGGGTTGGTGGTGACCGGCGGCACCGGTGGTAGCGGGAAAAGACGAAAAAAGGGGGAAAGTTGGGTGTTTAGGGTAGGAAAGGGGGAATGAAAGAGGGATTTGAGGTGGTGGAGGATGCCTAGGTGGAGAGGGTTGGACTAGTGGCGGTGGCATAGCCAAAGGCAGTGGCACATGCGGCGGCGGTATGGTGGCTAAGAGTGGTGGAGAGGGAGGAAGGGGAGAGGAGAGGGAGGTAGGGGAAAAAGGAAGGTAGGGGAGGGTCTGCTGGTGATTTTGGAGGGTAGAGGTAGTGGTGATTGCGGTGGGAGTGGTAACGGACAGTGGCGCAAAGGCCGGCAACGATTAGGTTATGGTTGGTCGAATGGACAGCTTTGCACAGCCAAGGCGGCCTGGTGTAAGGAGGATTGAGGTTGGTGATGGGTGTAGCTCAGTGGAGGGTGGTGCAGGGAGTAATTTAGATGGTGGCTTGGGCGGCGGTGTTGGACGACAGCGGCACAGCAGGTGGCTAAATTGGTGACGGCGACAAGAGGTGGGGATTTTCAGGTTGAGAGAAAAAATAGTTGAATGGGGTTTGTTAAGGGGTATTTAAATGCCATGGATGAGGGAGAATAACAGAGGGGGAAGAGGGAAGGTCGGCGGCACGCGTGCAGCTCGTTAGCCGGCGGCACATGGCCGGCGTAGGCCTGCTAATTTGCAGGGTCTACCATGCTCAGGAAGGGGAAAAGGAAGGGGGAGAGAGGTAAGTGTGAGGAGAAAGAGAGGACGTGATTGGGTGGAGGAGAGAGAGGGAGTGACAGGGAAGAGGATAGGAATGGCAGGCCGGCGTGCGGTGGCGCAGAGGCCGTGTGCCTGCACCGGGAAATGGAGATGTTGGCATCGGGGAGAGAGAAGGTCAAGGGAGAAGGAGAAAGGAAGAAGAAAAGGAGCAATTAGTTGATTCAGGGAGAAAAGAAGAAAAAGAAAGAAACCGGACCTGGCTTGTAGTTGACGGCTGGCGATTGGTGAGGGAAAGAAGAGGGAGCGGCGGGCCTGGGTCGTGCAGGAGGAAGGGGAGGTCTGGGTCACGGGGTGGGCTGGCCTAGATCGGGGAAAGAAGAGGAAAGAAAGAAAAAGAGAAAGGAGAGGAAGGAAAGAAAAGAAAAGAGAAGGGAAAAAGTAAAAAGGGAAAAAGAAAATAAATAGGTGGGTTGGGGTATTTAAAATATTTTGGGATATTTAAAAGTATTAATATTTTAATAAAATAATAATTAAATTTCCTTTTTAGGCTAATTTAGGATTTTTAAAATAGTTTTCCTAAATTCCATTTTAATTAGTAAAACACCCTAATTTTTTTCAATTAAATTATTTATTAATTTTCTCTTGATTTTTTATTAATTAATTCCTCTTATTTTAATAAATAATTAATTTAATTAATTTTCCTAATAAATTCCTAAATTTGTCATAATTCTCTAAATTAGGGTTTTGGGGTATTTTACTTCCCCATATAGCTTGTGATTCTACTAATGGAATCGGGAGACCAGAATAATAATGGTAAACTTGGGAGAGCTACCCACACATGAACAAACAAGAATTCATGGTGGCTAAATTCTAATCCATGCTACCATAATTTCGGCAAAAGTGGTTGGTTCCAATAGGATTAATAAGGCCATTTCAAGTATTTGTAGACAACCTTCTTGATTGCTAAACTAAAAATTATAAACCCCCTTTATTACATATTTATTGTTATGGATTTCACATGTGGCCAAGAATCACCTACAAATTGTTGCATGCTCTTATACAATGGTAGTTTTTCACAAAAGAAAAAGAAAAAAAAAGACACTAAACTACAATTGAATGTTCCTAAATTTTTTATTCTCGTTGGATCTCCTCCTCTTGGAGAATGGCCATAAGTTCACCATCTTTAATTTTGAGCCGAATATAATTAAGATGGAACTGGTTCTCTAGATGTTGATTTTGCATAACCTTATCTCACCAAGACATAGCCAGCTTCTCTATAGCAGGCTTCAATGTTAGTTGATTGGGGACCAATTCTTGCGTGATGATTCGATATTTGGATTACATACTTGTGTGTAAGTTATTAGCTCCTCCTCAATAGTCATCGAATGTGGTGGGGAATTCAAACTATCATCGATAATGCCTTACTTGGAAGATGGCGGAATTTCAATCGCAGTTTCGATAATCTTGGTTGGCGATAACACCGGCGACATTTTCTTTTTCTTTGCCATAGGTCATGAGGTATTTTCCTTAATTTTTCTTACAGCGATGAGGTTTTTTTTTTTTGGTTATAATTGGTTGAAGTATTTATATTTACCTAATCTAATTTATAATTATCCATTTTAGAATAAGGTATACCAATATTTTTCATGAATTCGGGTGATGAAACATTTAAGCATAGAATGGAATGTGAATTAGATTTAAGGGAATAATAGGAAAACTAAACTTTAAATATGACCTAAAATGAACAAAAACTATTCAAAACCTTATTGAAAATATACAACTAAAAACCAACATATGTAATTTTGTATTATCATTCCTCTTATTCCAGCGGAAAGCACAATGCCCTCATGAAATCATTGTGAATAAAAAGTGAGAGGTAGACCATAAAATAGTAATATTCTTAGTTTTCCCTGCTCGGTGTTTCTCATCATTACCGTTCGTATATTTGTCCGAGTAATTTTCCTCGACACGTTACAGAAGATGGGGTAAAGGTCCACGAACAATTTCCTTGTTAAGTCTTTTAATAATAATGAATATAAAGTTTTGACTAGTTCTTCCATCTGAAATTCAAAGTTACTCCTGTGATAGTACCTACGAGGACAGCCATGAGCACGAGATTGTGCTTGCATCCCGTGGCGTTTTGTTATTGAACCGAAGTATGTGTTCAACGGAATAACGCATATCCAGTAATCGGTTGCAATAATAACTTGAAATCCTCCAACTTTATGTTCACGCTTTCTCATTCAAAAACAAAGTGCATACAAAAATGAAGGAGACAAGTAAACCAACCACCAACACTCGCATTTCTTTTCAACAGAGTCCGGCATAGATAAGAAAAGTTGCAGAAATAATCAAGGCTGCGTGACCATCGGCTAGGTCAGATAGCAGTTACAGATCGAATCACTAGATCCTCAAGGTAAGAGACTTGAGCCATGTAATCATACTTTGTGGGCATTATGTTTATATTAGATATATGGTGAGTGTGCTACTTGCTCATGGTTGAAGACAGGAAAAAATTCCAGAAGATGGACCCCAATGACATGAAAGCCACTCGTGCTTGCAGAGGAACAAGCCTGCACATAAATCACAATTAGTTCGGTAGTACCAAGTTGCAGAGGGGATGGAAATTCCAAGGGGATGAATATAGTGAAGCAATCCAACTCCAGAAGCCACTAAAGCCACGTTCTTTTTGGAGGTTCAAATGGTGAAGGGCCTGAAGGCCAGGCAATGACAAAATCAAAGGTGCCTGAGACATGCAATGACCATTTTTTTCCGTTTGATCAAACACGAAATTAGGTCCAAATGAATGTTGTGCACACCACAGAAGGTTTGGTTTGGAGACGAAGCCCAAGTTCTCAGTCAATATCCAAAACTGTCTCACTGATGAAGATACAGACTAATCCCTAGATACATGAGACCAATGACTGACGGACTAACAACACATTCAATTTCACGTCCAACATCATGGAATCAATCGTACACACATCACAGGGAGTAAACAATAGTTTGGTATCATATATAAATGAATCCTTGATCAACAGTTAAGATAAAGGTGACAAGCAGTTGATTGATCAGAAGAAATGCAAAACAAGACATGGATACAATAAAAAGTGCAAAACAGGACCTGGAAACAAAAGATCCCAAATTGCCAACAAAGACACACTGAATACATACTGGTAATTCATACCCTATTCAAGTGTCCTATTCTCAATAAAACACTAACTTGAAGTCACTGCCATATAGCGCGAGGCTCCATCAAAATTAATTCAGGGAAAAGAAGTTAGCTGATATGCCAAAGTAAAACTTCAAGGAACTCCCTTAACTTGCCAAGGCACAGTTTCCTTCTTTGGCTGGCTTTCAGGGATAGATTAATGACTAAAGCTAAACTTCGGGAGATTGGTATAAATGTATCGGAGCAGTGTGTGTTCTGCCAACAGGATCTAGAAACCCAGGACCATTTGTTTGTCCACTGCCCTATTACAACGGCTATATGGAGGAAAATTCGAAGATGTGCTGACAGAAGAGACTCTATTCAAGGGTGGCAACAGGAGGTGCAATCATTGCTGAAAAGATCTAGACAAAATAGACTGAAAAAACAGATCCTAGGAGCTCTTTTTTCATCTTATATTGCAAATGTATGGTATGAGAGAAACTTGAAGATTTTTGAAAACCGAAGTAGGGATGTTGATAGTATTAGTCAAGCTATTGTCTTAGCTGTAGCTAGACGTTTAATGCACCCACACTATAAGGTTAAATTCCAAAAGTGGGCTGGTCTTGTTGACTGTATGGTAGGTTGATATCTGGTTTGTAATCTTTTCTCCTTTTCATAAGTTATAAAATTTCTTACTTATCGGAAAAAAAAAACTTCAAGGAACAATAAAAACATCCATTTGCAAACCAAAATTGCAACTCTGAGTGGTATAAAAAACAATAGCATTATTCTTGAAAACTAAGCCTGCAATGTTTCACACGGCCATAAAATAGTCACGTTCCATTTTCTTTAGGATGTCACAGTTAATTCAAGAGGTACGCATGAAGAGCATCAGACCAGAAAGAGGTAGTAGGTTTACCAAAAGTTCAATGCACTAACAGGTATCCAGAATCTAAAACCTGCCAACAATTTGAGAAAAATAAATTAGAAAGAGAGGCAATAACCATGATAGCAGGAGTCACAACAGACAAATACCCCATGGAGATGTTCTCACCAACGAGGAGAGTAGAGAGGGCATCCTTCTGGTATTTTTTTGGAAGTTCAGCGAGCTTCCCTTGCCACAAATTATTCCACGCAAATACAACAGCAATGACAGATGGACCGAGAATGACTTGGTTCAGAAAAACCTGGAAACAATACAATAATTATGATTCACACAGGGAATGCATATTCCACTGTTCACACTTCCATCTATTATATACAATGCACTGTAAAAATTAGAGAGAGAGATGCATAAGCATCTCCATCTCAAGAGTTAGCATATTTGGAAATAGTACCAATTGTTATTGAAAATCTTGAACGCCATCATAATAACCCTAATAATGTTTCATTAAGTGATTTTTGTAGGTATTACATATGTCTACAAAAAGAGCACTTCACCAATGATATCTAATGCACAAGACAATGACAATGCAAGGGTTACAAAGTTGCATGAGAGACAAAGCTACAAGACATAAAGCTTGATTATTGATCATTTCATGTATTATCATGATTAGGTTTTATGTAGCTTTAATATTTTATGTAAACGTTGTAATATCTTTTCATTGTAATTGTAACTCATTATATATATCACATGGGCATGTGCTTGTTTTAACTCTTATATAATGAGGCATGTGTTGGTTTAACTCTTATATAACTAGGCCAGTTGATTTGGGCTTAACTAAGGAAAGTTAGGCTCGGCCTCATTGTCATATGTGTGTACATATATGCCTTGTACATTTGGTGGAGGAAGAATAATGAAAGAACCGAACATTAATTAATAAAAGGGAACAAGATTCGAAACTCTTAGCCATCTTTCTTCCTATTTTTCTCTCAAGTGAGAAGTGAATTTTAGAAGTCATTCTCTATAGAAATTAGAGGTTTCTCTTTAAAATTTATTTTGATCTTGGTATAGATCAAAATTTACCATTCAAATCACCATTGAAATCGTCCATCTTCAAGTTTTCTTCTTCTTTAGTCAACTTTGTTGTTCATCAAACCAAACTCAAAGGTCTTGCATTTGTTAAACATATTCATCTATTATCTTGCACATCAAATTTTGGTATCAAAGCAAGGTTTGGTTCGACACAAAAGGAGTAGAAGACGGCTTGAAGAAGAATCAAGCAACACCTTCCTTTGACATGAAAACAAAAGAAGTTATTGATGTTTCTTACTTTGATTCTTTGAATCTTGATTGATTTTCTTGGCTTCTTGCATGCATAATATTAATCTTGGATGGTCGAATGCATGATTAGAATAGGAGTTATAGTGATCTTGAAGTGATCTTGGAAATTGACATTTAAATAATCAAGTTAAAGATTATTGTATGAAATGTGTGTGTCGAATAGTTAAAGGAGAAAAAAACATGTATATGTGCTACTTGTGTAGAATTGATTTGTTTCTGCATGTTATGTATGTGTCTAAGATAGCTTTGCATGTGTAATTCAACCTTTATATGAGTGTTTACATACATGGAAACTGAATGGATGATTAAACCCTATTCGGCATATGTAAGGTTGCAAGTAAGTCGAATGTATGTTAATGCATATGCTAATATAAGAGAAGCATAGTCTATCATTTGGACCGACTGTTTATGAAATACATATAACTCATACATCCAGCATAGTGTTTTGATTGATCATTAAGCATATTGCATGTTAGAACATAGGATGCATGCATAAACATAGTTAGAAGTTGTCAAATGTTAGATGCTGAATTTGTTGAATTCTATATCAAGAATTTGGCAAGAACGTGTAAGGTATTTTGATTTGATTGTTTATATGATAATGTTGATTGTTGGTTGTGTTTTTTATTCACTGGAATGAAAAGTTTCTATAAGAACCAACTTGAAAACCGAAGGAAAAGCCTTAAGAGATTCAGGTTCCAATCAAACCCTAAGGAGTTATTAATCTTTTGTTAAGTGTGTTAGCAAAGTTGATTCATATGGAGAGTAAATGTTCGAGCCATTTTTGAGACAATCCAAAAGCTCACAATCAATTTGGCAGCAACCCATGTAGAACTTCCTGCAATGCAAACTCAATTGCAAAGGATGGACTCTCGCTTTACCGAGTAAGATTCAGTGCAAAATTTGTAAGAAAAAAAGGAGTTCTTTGGATATGAAATGGGTAGTGTTGCAAAGTCCATCAATCCAGTAAGAGGAAGATATTTGAACTCACGAGTAGAGTATGAAAACGAGTCACAAAGAAGTGGAAGTGGTAGAAGGAACAATGATCATCAATCAAGACATCATCATAAGGAAGATAAAGGAATTAAACTTGATCTTCCTAATTTTGATGGTAAGCTTGATGATGAATTATTTCTTGAATGGTTGCATGAGGTAGAGGTTATTTTTTAATTCAAAGATTATCGTGACAAGCAAAAGTGTAAATTAACTACTCTTAAGTTTAAGATGTTTGCTAGGATATGGTATAATAACTTGAAAAGACTAGGGAAAGAGAAGGTAAATCTAAAATTAAATCTTGGTATAAGCTTAAGAAACACTTGATAAGAAAATTTATACCTAAAGAGTATGAAAAAGATAATTACATTAGATTGACCACTCTTAGAAAAGGTCTTTTAAGTGATTAAAAATTTATTAAGGAATTTGAAAGGTTAACACTTATATGTGGCATTCATGAGAGGAAGAAACAAACATGTTCTAGATTTCTAGGTGACCTTAATATGATGATTCGAGATAAAGTTAAAACTTGTCTATATGATTCTCTTGATGATATAATTAAGCTCTCTTTGAGATTTGAAAAGCAAATTAAATATACTAAGCCTCATGCCGAGCAAAGTAATTCTTCTACAAAGTACTACTCAAGTACTCGGGCTACTAAGTACAGGACGGGTACCTCAAGCTCTAGAATTGTTGAGAAGAAACATGGGATTAACCAAGAGGAGAAAGGCAAGGCCAAGGTCAATGAAGTCTCTACAAAACAATGTTTTAAGTGCAGGGAATTTGGAAATTTCGCTAGAGAATGTCCCAACCAAAGGGTATTATCTATACAAAAGATTGAAGCTATGGAGACTTGTGATAAAGATCTTTAGTTTGAGTCTAAGGAAGTAATTTTAAGCGAGGCAAAGGATGAAAGCAATGATTGTTATGTACTGCAAAGAGTACTTCAAGTGCAAGCTAATGAGCAACCTAATCAACGAGAGAAGATATTCAAGACTAAAGAAAGAGTGGGAGATACAGTTTGTCGGGTTATCATTGATAGTGAATTGTGTACAAATGTCGCTAATGAGAGGATGATGAAGGAATTAGGGTTAGAGGCAACACCACATCTGAAACCTTATTATCTTCAATAGATTAACAAGGATAAAAGAGGCAAGGTAACAAAACAAACCCTACTTTCATTTAGAATTGGTAATTATCATGATGATGTGCTATGTAATATTTTGCCTATGGATGCATGTGGAACCTTATTAGGTAGACCATGGCAATATGATCGATGTGTTATTCATAATAGTATTACTAATGAATATCTTGTTGAAAAGAATAAGAAAAAGCATAAACTCAAACCTTATAAGTGTGAAAATGATAACATAGTCGAAAATAAAAAAGAGTTTAATTTTGCATAAAAAGGCTATGATATAATGTATTAAGGAAGAAGATAGTTGTTATGCTGTGATTATCAAGGAATCCCTAAAGGGGGAGAAAAATGAGAATAATCCTCAATTAGATGAGCTTATTGATGAGTATAGAAATGTGTTTCCTAATGACTTATCACCAGGATTACCACCTAAAAGAAGGATAGAACATACTATAGACTTAATGCCTAGAACATACTATAGACTTAATGCCTAGTATGCCTTTACCTAATCGACCTGCCTATAGATGTAATCCAGAAGAAGCTAAGGAATTAGAGAGACAAATACAAGAGCTCATAGGAAAAAAGATATGTGAGAGAAAGTATAAGTCTATGTTGTGTACTTCTATTATCCTTACCTAACCTTGATAAATTATTTGAAGTTACATGTGATGGTAGTGGGGTAAGAATAGGAGGTGTACTCTCACAAGAAAAAAAGAGTCATTGCAATTTTTGGTGAAAAAATAAATGGTGGTAAAGTGAATTATTCAACAAATGACAAGGAATTCTATGTCATCATAAAAGTTAGGAAACATGAAATCATTATTTAAGACCTAAGCCATTTGTTTTGCATTCGGATCATGAAAGTCTAAATATTTGCATGGGCAAAAGAAAATCAGTCCTAGGCATGCAAAATGGGTTAGTTTCTTACAATCCTTCGTGTTTTCTGTCAAACATTTCGATGGTAAAGAAAATGTAGTAGCGGATGCATTATCTAGGAGATATATAATACTTGATACCAAAACCATGCTAACAAAAATAGAACTATACAAATATTTTTACCAGGAGACTTGCTATGGTTGCATTTAAGAAAAGAAATATTTCCAAACTTAAGAAAGAATAAATTAATGCTGAGAGCGGATGGGCCTTATAAAATCTTAGGAAAATTTAGAAATAATGCTTATGAATTAGAATTGCAAGAATCCTACAGAGGAATTTCTAAGAATTTCAACGTTGGTGATTTATCTCCTTATTATAGTGATGCTAATTTGAGGAAAAATTCTTCTTTACAATGGAAAAATGATGCACGAGCATCTCCATCTCAAGATTTAGCATATTTGGAGGTAGTACCAATTGTTTTTTAAAATCTTGAACACCTTCATAATAACCCTAATAATGTTTCAATAAGTGATTCTTGTAGGTATTACATGTGTATGCAAGAAGAGGACTTCACCAATGATATCTAATATGCAAGACAATGACAATGCAAGAGTTACAAAGTTGCATGGGAGACAAAGCTACAAAACATGAAGTTTGATTATTGATTATTTCATATATTATCATAATTAGGTTTTATGTAGTTTTGCTATTTTATGTAAAATTTGTAATATCTTGTCGTTGTAATGTAACTCGTTCTATATACCACATAAACATGTGTTGGTTTAACTCTTATATAATTAGGTTGGTTGATTTGGACTTAAGTAAGGAGAGTTAGGCTTGGCCTCATTGTCATACGTGTGTATATATATGCCTTGTACATTTTGTGGAGGAAGAATAATGAAAGAACCGAACACTTAATGAATAAGAGGGAACAAGAGTCGAAACTCTTAGCCATCTTTCTTCCTATTTTTCTCTCAAGTAAGGAGTGAACTTTAGAAGTCATTCTCTAGAGAAATTAGAGGTTTCTCTTTAGAAGTTATTTTGATCTTGGAATAAATCAAAATTTACTATTCGAATCAACATTAACATCGTCCATCTTCAAGTTTTCTTCTTCTTTAGTCGACTTTGTTGTTCATCAAACCAAACTCAAAGGTCCTGTATTTGTGAAAGATATTCATCTATTATCTTACACATTGTAGAGAGAGAGAGAGAGACACCTTCAACAGCAGGTTCTGAACTGTTTGCTGAGGAAGATGACGGTCCAAATACTGGTACCATATGTAAGACCCCGGCCCATAGAAAAGGAAACCATAAGAAGTCATACGAACAGAACGCCACCAGTCATGTGAAGAAATGATAGTTGAACAGGCATCCTGAGACCAAATTGCATCAGAGAAGTCCTATAGTATATTCATCAAACCCACAGAAGATACCACAAAATTCAATTTGCTGAGCACAATATAACACCAGATCTGGACAAGTAATGCCATGCCTTCCAACAAGAACAATAAAAAAGGAGGATTAGCACTTTCATTCAATGCATAACAGATACATATTTTTGAATATAAAAATGATGCAAGTTATAGATGAGAAGTGTGACAGGCCACAATGCCAGCCAGTAACAATTCTATGTAACGTTTCAGTTGAATACTTTAGCACAAGTTACCCTAGCAATCTCTGAAGATCAAGAGAAAAAACAGATCAACAATTACGGAAAATCATTGCAACAGCATGACAATATCACACTAGAAATCGGATTTATAGACATGAAACCTAGATTCACAACTCTCAAGCCACCTAGATATGGAAAATCTATTAGTGATGGAGAGATCTAGTGACATAAACCCCAAATCCTACACCCCGTGGCCCCCACCTGCATCCCCGTGCACGTGTACAGCCCTCAGACAGGAAAAGAAATCTAGAATTGTAGCCATAGAGTTTCCATTTTGCGGATATCTTACAGCAGCAGATCTGGCAAAAAGGATTATATTGTGGTTCAGCATTTTGAATCAACAAAAAGGAATCAATAAAAAACTAAGGAATAGTCAGGCTGCAATAATTCTTAATAATTGTCAAAAAGAGACCATATATACAATAAAATAAAAGCACGGAAGCCAAATAACTTAAGACACCTAACAGTTCCTCAAAGCAAAGGTCCGATAGAGCAAAGTGGCCTTTTTGCAAAGTTAACAAATATACTAACTGCTCACAAACCTACTCTAGTAACCTATTTTTCAAAACCTTAAATTATCAAACTCATTCCTAAAATGAGAATTTATTCTCTTAAATTATTTTAATATATGTACATACATTAAATTATATGGGAATTAGTTTTGAAGGATCAATTAATAAAATATTTTGAAAACTGACATACTTGTCAACTCATTGCCCACACCAGCCCACTGGTTAGCTTGATATTCAAGTTTTCATTTCCAGCAGAACGAGGAGACTAGTTCTTCCACATCAGTCCACTGGTTTAACTAAAAAAATTAGTTTCAGCTTTGTTTTGATTCGAATCTTTTTCCAAAGTCTATATAATCTTATGATTTTGATGTAAATCCAAAAAAATCACTTTTAAGAAGGTTATGATTGTTTCCGTAAATTTTAGTTGACTGTTACAATAAATTGGTCAAATTTTATCAAAAACCTGCTTTTGGATTTTTTCCATCTTTTTCTGCTTGTCACCTCACCGTTTCTCCCCTCCTTATCTTCAGCAGCATGTCTCCTCTTTCCTCCCTCCTCCTTCACTTTTCATGGGATTCATTTGCCTTAGGATCCCAAGTTTCACCTTAGCATCCATCCTATCCCTACAACCTTGTTCTAGCACTCAAGTGTGAGCTAGCCTTCTCTTACTCTACCTTTATGAGCACCAAGATAGCTCATTCCTCCCTCTCTTGTGTTGGTTTTGTTGTATGCTTACCAGAACATTTTTCCTTGCATTAAATCCTAAGTGTTGAAGTTACCTTCTCTCCTTTCTTTCTTCCCCTAACCGAGCCATTGTTTCATCTCCCTTACTTCTAATTCGTACATTTTAGCTCACTTGTGCTTGTCTTAAACAAAGGTTGACTTAAACCTTGGAAAAGTTGAAGGAAATCCTTGACTTTTCATCCTCTTAAGCTCATTCACTCTAAGAAAAGGGTTTTTCATCTTCTCTGTGTTTTGCTTGGTCCTTGGAGGTGGTTTGGGAGTAACAAGAGTCCATTTTCTCATCTTGTTACCTAGAGCTTTTGGCTTAGGTAAATCCATTTTACACTTAGAAAATAGGTTATTATGTCCTAGCATGATGTGTATATGTGTTAAGACTCAATTTATGCATGAGTTCTGTTTAAAAGCATGAATCTTGTTGTGGAAATGATACGAAGCATTTGAGTGGTGTTATAGCATGAATATAGGTTTTACTTAAGGTTTTAGCTCTTCGCCTAGGTCCACCGAGACATTTTCTTGCAAGTTTGAGCATATTATTGTGTGGTCACATAATTCCCTTTAGGTAACAAGTGTTATATGTTGAAGGTTAAGCATGTATAGCATGATAAGAGAGACAATGAGCATGTTAAGTTGTTCTATAAAAAGTGGCGGATTTGAAGCATGTTAAGAGAGACAAAAGCATGTGGTGTGTTAATAATGTTGGAGCATATTTTGTGAAGTTTGATGCCATGTGAGCAAGCAATAAAACCGCGATCACAGTATCGGAGTGTTATAAACAATATTTTACATGTCATGGTGTAATTTATATCTATAAATATCCGGAGATAACTAATATATTGCCAATAAATATGTTAAATTATGAAACGATCGTGTATCCTCAATTTTGCATTGCAACTTACCTAAAATTCAATAAATATTAGCCAATATTGCATATGAGGAACGATATTTTATCCATGAAAGTGAGTATGTAGAAATGTGTTTAAATTGGAATTAGAAAGCATGTTTTAAATCGATTGAGTGTTATTGTTTTTCTAGTGAAACTGGTCCATTGGTTTGGGGCAGAACTAGTCCATTTCACCTCACCAATTCACTGGTTCCCATTGCAAGAATTATGTGCAGTATGTTTTAACCATTCGATTGGTTTTGGGATGCCAGTCAACTGGTACACTAGTGCATTGGTTGGTATGGAGTTTTTCTATGTTGTTTATTTCAGGTTTGACTATATTGCCATGGTTGACCTTGGCCTTAATTATAATAAAATGAGTAAAAAAAAATGGTGGAATAAGTGGTAGTTTGACCTAGTTCCTAGCAGCGTCCTTCATGACAATTTGTGGTATTATAGAGCCATGTTATGATGGCGGTTTTGGCGATTATAATTGGTTAAGTGTGGTGTATGTATGCTACTTGATAAATGTGATCATGGAATAAATCATTAATATTTAAAGTGAAAGAACACTTGAATTAGGACTAAGATTTTAGAGTCTCAAGATCCAAGTTAGAGTTGTGCCTCCATGCCCTCCCTTGTTATTTTTGCAGTTTTCCGGTTGCCTAAGTGTGCTAGTTAACGCCCACGTCTACTCTATTAGCTCAATGAACCTCTTAGAGAATATACATTGAGTGACAGAGGTGGCTGTATCATTTGCTGTATCTCTTGTGTACAATTACCCTTGGATGTTGTTTCATTACGGTGGGTACTTTCGGAAGAATTGCTTTGGTTAGAGATATACATTTTCCTTCGGCCCCACTCTGAGCACTCTCCATAAAACAAAACAGCTAATCTAAACCCAAAATTAAGATAAAATCCATCATCAATCCAAGCTGTCGTCCTACGCAACCACCTTTCATTTATTCTCTCTCTCTCTCTCTCTCTCCTTTCAATCATTTCCCATTAAAATCCAAAAATACGAACTTTCATAATGAAAGACAAAGATGGATATTGTCATAGACTAAAACTTAAGCAGAGAAAGGCAACATTAGTGGAAAAACCTTGTCGGGGTCAGCAGAATCAGAAAGTGAGTGTCCGTCTCTTTTGAAATTCTTCAGTCCCTCTCTAACTTGAGCAATGGTGTCACCGGTTAAAGCAAGAGAAGCGGCGGTCACAGCCTGCTTAAGAGGAAATTTGTATCCTCCAGTTCCTCCGGTTACAGCGTCTGCCGATGGCTCTGATGAAGCTCTGTATTTGTCCTTCTGCTGTCTACTTTTTCTCGGGCGACAATCAAAATGGTCGCCCAGCCACCATAAACCACCGTAACCACCACCACCACCGCCCAGAGCGCCCATTAGGAAAACGAAGGGTTTTGGTAGTGTAATATGAAAATTGATACCGCATCTAACGACTTGGTTTTAGGTGATTTTGGTGAAACGAGACAAGAACCGATTACCGGTTTAAGTTGCGGTGCATCCGTCGCGCAATATTTATATTGATTTGGAAATGATTTTAAAAAAATATAGAAAATAGTTGAATTAGAATCTCAACCATGTAATAAAATAGAAAATCCTTCCCCTAAAATAAATCCTACTCCCTCCTACCCTTTATAGATGACTTATAATTTTTTAGCACCTGTATTAAAGAAAATTAAAGTTTAAAATATCACTTTTGTTATTATAAGATATATTAATAAGGTAAGAAAGTAAAAAGTAAAATAATAATAATAAATTATTAAAACTTAAAAAAAATATTTAAATAAAAAAATATAGGCCCTTTATTGTGAAAAAATGAATTGATATAGTTAAATTTATTTATCTTTTATTATAATTATTTATTTAAATTTTCATAATTTACCTTTGTTGTAATTAGTAAGTAAACCTACATAATAATAATAATAATAATATTATTATTATTATTATTATTATTATTATTATTATATTTTACCTTACTAATAAAAGCAATATCAATTAATTACTATATTCATTCGATATTACTCTAATTATTATTAATTTCGCCGTTATCCTAAATAATAACTACTTCTTCATCTTTAGAATTATGATTTCAAATGTCAATTTTCTTAATGAATATGTTCTAATTCATAAAATATATGTAAAACTTATTAGTTTAGCTTAATAAGTATATATGTTTTGATTTTTTTTTCCTTAATGAATATCTCTAATGCATAAAATATATACATAAATATAATTAGTTTAGTTTATCAAGTATATATGTTTTCTATCAAAAAAATAGTATATATGTTTTGATAATTTTTCCAATGTTTTGGGAAAAAAATAAAAAAAAAATTAGGACACAATTTATAAAAATACTTAACGAATTGTAAATTAGTTAACTATAAAGGTATACCAATGTTGGCGTGATATTTTTCATACAAATAGTAGAAGCGTAACAATTTTTTTTATAAAGGAATGGCATGGTTCTAAATTTTTAATGAAGAAATATGATACAAATTTGTTTTGATAAGCAAAAATAATAGTTAAATGTATGAATACAATATATAAAAAAAATACAACATAAATATCAAAAATAACAATGAAATTATTAGTATAGAGGAGTGAAATAAAAATTTCTAGATAGTTCCACTTTAATTTTAAGCCTAAGTAATAATACATTGGTCTCATTTTAATATATAGTCAATGTAATTATAGTTTTTTTAGTCTTGACGCAAAACAAAAGGTTATTTTAATACATTGAAGATTCATAATCTATTGTATATAAAATTAAAAATTATAGAAAATGAGAATGACAAAGATGAAGTATAGTACCAATATTGACTAAAGATATGAGGTACTATTTAGTTTTTATATGAATAGTAATTCGATAATATTTTTGTATATAGCTTAACCTGAATTTTAGAGACCTAAATATGGTTCATCATTAATTTTATAATAATATATTTATTTATTTTAAAAATAAATAAAATATAAAGTCCTTAATTTTTCAATATTAATTTGAAAATTAATTCATAAACTTACAAATTTACAAAGTAATAATCAAATAAAATATATTTAAATATTTTGTCTAATAAGTACGCTAAAGATATTGGCCTAATTAATTGACCTAGTAAATCACATCACATAATTTATGCTTGTAGCATCCGTTTATCAGTAGCATGCTTTCTAATTATGGCCCCACAAAATTAAAAAAATTTCAATATAAATTATAAATGAGTTTTCAATTGAAGATGAGTGTCTGTATTTTCTTCTTATTCATGTTCCCTCACTTGTCGCCACATATGCAATGGTCTCCTTTTTACTTTCATGCAGTTTTTTTTTGTAATACCCCGAAAAATTTCGTTTTATTTAAAAATCAGCAGAAGCAAAAATCATAAATTTCGAGGATGTTACCACCACACTTGATACTAAATAGGCTTTCTTCTACTATTTCATTACCAAATGCTAAGGCTAAAAAGAACAAAATACAATTCATGCAAATTCAACCTTCATTTAAATTAGAGTAGTGCATCAAATTTGTTACAAGAGATAAAGTCCACAATTAGTGGATATAAGAATAAAATCATTTTGTACAATGAAATAAAAAGTTGAAAGGAAAATCCTGAACAATCTTTATACTCTTACTCGATATTAGCCTGAATAACACCTACAGTAAACCGGGCAAGGGACACTGCCCATTAAATAGGCAAGGGCCCACAAACAGAACTCATAAAGTACTATGGTATTAGGTAACCTTTTATACCAAACTGAAAGGAATGGCCCGCATGCAACACATCATACTTAAATAGAAGTAAAGACAATATCATACGAAGCATATAAATGATTATAACCATATAAGAGCGATTGCACACATCATCTAATAAGAATTATACAATATGAATTATATTTACTTAACACCTCCAGCACTTACTAGGAGTCGCAAGCACCAAGGCCATACTTATATCATATCAATAAATTTTGAGGATGAAAGTAACACTTTTGTTCTTAAGATATTAATGAAACATAATTCAACATCATCTCTCGAATTATATCCATATGAGTGAGGGGACCCCACTATTATAGCCAGCGGATCGGAAACACCCAGGATAGAACGCACCTGGCCACTATTATTCACCGGTGGACCAGTCTCCAGAGTAGAAGGTACATGGCCACTATTATAACCGGTGGATCAGTCTGGCCCCGACTCACATGGTGTTCCACTATAAGTGATTAGTATTTTTTTCATATTTTATTAACATCTAAGATTTGGTTTATTGAGCTTGGGATCCCCCACTATTATAGCTGGTGGACCGAAATACACTCCAAGGCAACACACACCAGGCCATTATTATAACCGGTGGACTGGTATATATATACATCTTTGAGGGCAAAGCGCACCTGGCCACTATTATAATCGATGGACCGATACACATGATATAATCCATCTAGGCCCAGCTCAACAATATTTTACTTTACATGATTAGTGTTTTCCATTTAATTAGCATAACAAGTCTATTTATTTAACTCAAGGGGGAGATCAAGAACCTAGAGACACAAAGGTACACCAGTCATACTGGCGCAAACAAGCAACACAATACCCTTCAACCATCAACCTAGGGACACAAAGCTACCCTGGTCGCACTAGTGCACAAGAACATATAGTACCCTACTAACAAGGACACCTAATTCATATGTATGTATACCCCCTAAATAGGTCCTTAGAGGTAGATAGAGTAAGATGTAGGGCCTGGTTGGGGCACTAAGTCACACCAGCAAATACTAGAATAATTATGGGCTAAACTACGTCTTTAAAGTAGCGACCCCCAAAGAGCCACCATTTTCGATCTCGAGGTCTTCCACTTTAACTATTAGTGTCTTAATTAAGGTGACCACGAGAAATAAAACAACCACATACTTATTCATTTCCATTTGTTTCTATTATTATTAAGTAATCCTTATTCATACGGTTATCCATGTTAACTTAAAGAAACCACTGAGGACATCCTTATATCATCCATTTCCATTTCAGAATTCATTTCCATTTATTCATATGCCATAAAAGGTTATTATATCATAATCATAATACAGTCTTAGAGTCTGGTAGTCTTCATCGAAGGATCATGGAATACTTAACCCTAACATGTCCTTCTATCACATCCAACATACATTATCATGCATAAATAATGATTAAGGCACCTCTTACATGAATATGAGATAAATTCACACCCTTAATTGTCCATGGAACCCTATGTTATGCTATGTTCTTGTGATACTCACTAATTAATCGAATACCCTTATCTTATTATTCAATATTACTCATGTTTTATTATAGACTTATTTAATCCATTGACATATTATATTCAAATTACCAATTTACCCCCATCATCCTTACAAAATTAGTGAAATACCCCTTGTTTGTAAAATTACCAAGGCATCCCTTTTTATTTGCCAAATTACCATGTTACCCTTCATGTTTGTATAATTACCAAAATACCCTTTTTATTTTGTTAGATTACCAAATTACCCTCTATACTTATTAAATCACCATATTTACCCCCTCATACTTGTTAAGTTACCAAATTACCCTTTCAGTTGGTTAAGTTATCGAACTCTCATTTATACTTGTTAAAATTACCAAATTACCTCTCAGGTTTATTAAATTACGAAATTCCCTTTTTGTTAGATAAATTACCAAGTTACCCTTTGCACTTATTAAAATTACCAAATTATCCTTTGGTTAGTTAAATTATCAAACTGCCATTTATACTTATTAAAATTACTAAACTACCCTTGTTACTTATTAAAATTACCAAATTACCCCTCTTACTTATTAAAATTGTCAAATTGCCCCTTACTTATTAAAATTACTAAATTGCCCTTCTTATTTATTAGAATTACCAAATTGCCCCTTATCGTGCCAAATTACTAAAATAGCCTCTCTTACTTATTACTTTACCATTTTATCCATTTTATTCACCAAATGCCAAATTACCAAAATGCCCTTTTTTACGTATCATTTTACCATTTTACCCCCTTTTACTCATAAAATTATCAAGTTACCTTTCCTTTGTGCCAAATTACCAAAATACCCTTCTTCTTTATTAAATTACCACTTTATCCCTTCTTCTCACAAAATTTCCAAGATACCCTTCCTTTATTATTTATTAAATTACCACTTTATCCCTTTTACTCAAAAAATTACTAAAATACCCTTCCTTTAAGCCAAATTACCAAAAATACCCTTCTTCTTTATTAATTTACCAAAATACCTTCTTACTTACAAAAATTAACAAGTTATCCCCTTTTCCATGTAAAATTACTAAAATGCCCTTTTTACTTATTAATTTACATTTTACCCCCTTTAATCTTGTAAATTACCATTTTGCCCTTATTATACCAAATTTACTAAAATACCCTTTCCATACCAAACATTAACATCTATGGTCCATATACCTCATCTAACACCACCAACTATTATTATTTATTATTAATACTCATTGGCACCTACCATATATACTTACTTAAGCCACACCTTTTGTAAAAGAAAATTTACTAAAATACCCCTAGGGCTTATATTAATATTATCCATGGCCACATTAACTTATCATGTCATACATAAGCATTTAACATTATCCTTAACCATAAGGCTCCTTCTTTAACTATAATTTCTACACATAACACATAAATTAAAAAGCTTTTCATTTCAACAACCAACATACACCACAAAATATATTATACTTAACATCATGTACATAAACATATTAAAAACCTTAATGTGCTAGCATACGTATATCCACACATTTTATTAGGGTATGATGGTTACCTTAGTTCTAGCAATAATTAAACCTTATCAGTACCCCACGTTAAAGGTTTGAGCTTTGATTAGTAAAAATTAATACCTACAAATAATATAAAAAATTAGCATACTAGAAGTAGAAAATCAAAAGAATTAATTTTTATCAAAAGCTAAATTAATACATACTAATACTAACTATTTTTATACCTTAAAATTTTACCAACTTTGGCTTAAATAGATATAGGACTCATGCTAGATGCACCAAACAATGGGGAGTAAGGTCAAAGGGGGAATGGAAGAAGGAGAAGGGCTGGTTCGGGTGAGGGCTTGTGGAGGGGAGTGAGGGTGGTGGCTAGGTGCAGGGAGGTAGTAGGGGTGTAGATGGTTGTCAGGGGTCGAAGGTGGTGGCCCAAGGCTGCGGAGGAGGCGACTGTAGGGCTGGAAAGATGGGTGCAAGGATGGGAAAAGGAAAAGAAAAGAAGGAGGGAGAGGCTGTAGGGGGAATCTCGGCCAAGGGGAGGAAGGGGGTGGTAGGGGAGGTTCCAAAGGGTAGAGTGGTGGTTGTGGAGGTGGCAAAAGAGGGAGAACGGTGACGTACAATGGTGGTTCAGGGTGGAGGCTGAGAAGGGTGAAAGAAAAAGAAAGGAGGAGAAAGGTGGCTATAGGGGCATGTGGTGGTGGCGTAGAGAGGTAGCATGGGGTGCCAGGGGTAGTTGTGGTGGTTGGTTGGGCGGCAATAGCGGTGGTTGGAGGTGGCAAAGTAAAAACAGGGGAGAAGGAGAAAAGAGGAAAAAGGGAGAAATGGGAGAGTCTACAAGGAATTGAGGGAGGTGGAAAATGGGAAAAAAAGGGGGATATGGAGAAGAAAAGGAAGAGGGGAGGGAGTTAGGCATGGCCAGGTTAGGTGGTTACAATTGTAGCTGGTAGGGTACAGGATGGTAGGGAGAAGGAAAGGAGAAAGGGGAAGGAAAGGGATGGTATGTGGGGAGGGTTGTAGGGCAGTGTGTGGCCTTAAATGTTAGGAAAGGGATGGGGGAGAGAGGGAGAGTGAGAGTAGGGCAGCCTGACTGCCATGGAAGGTGCAAAGGTGGCAGTGGCAGGCTGTCATGCGACAATCAAAGGAGAAGGAATGAGGAGGGAAGAAGAAGAAGAAAAAAAAGAATGGGCGAGCAGGCCCACCAGGTGGGGGAGAAATAAAAGGGATGGGCCAGCCCTACACGTGAGGGAGAGGGGGAGAAAAAAGGAGAGGTTGGGCTTGTAATACCTCGTTTTTAGGATCCCTAATTAAAACTAATAATTACGTGTGATTAGTTATAATTACTATTACTACTACTACTACTACTACTACTACTACTATACTACGATGATTTAGATATAAAAATAATCAAGCTGATAGAAATCAAACTATTAATTTTAATCCTAGTTTATACCCGTAAATCTTAGCCTAATTATTTTATTAATAATCTCAACCCGTAACCTGAAATAAATCTCAAAATTTTATTCCTGATTATTTTATATTATTCCGTTCTATTAAACCCATCCCAATCCCAATTTATCTTTCGATCCGACACCCTAATCTACCTAAAATAAAAATAAAAACTATTTTTCTACTCTACCATCTAATCTCCCTATCTCCCTCATTCCTTACTTTACTCAACCTATCACCTCACCTCCACCCTCTACATTTATACATACATATACACACTACACATGCCACACTCCAAACGGCCCCCCAACCCCTGGTCCTTTTCAACTTATCCCTCCCCGAGCTAAGTCTCTCCTGCATGATATACATACACACACATACACCTCACTCCAAACAGTCATCCACTTCCCATTCTCCTCCCCTCTCTCTTGTTCGATTTTCTTTCCAACCTAGCAGCCCCCTATTCCTTTCGGCTAAAACCCTCCAAGTAGCTCACCACCAACCATCGTCCCATGCATCAACTTCACCACCATTCCCCTGCACTTCTCAATCGCCTAGTAGCCCCCTCCACTACCCAAATCCCTCCTTCTGTTTTGCTTGATTTTCCCAGCACCAACCAGCCTCCTTCACCAACCAAACAACTCCCCTACTTCAACCGTTGCCCATCTCCCCAACCATTTCAAGCAACCCGCAAACCACCATCCCTAGCACCCTTACAACAACCAACAACCTCACCACCCCACATGTGCAACACCCTTCCTCCATTGTAGCATGTCGCCCACCAACCATAGCTCCCCATATAGCCATCTCGCCATCCTCGTCCAACAACACCACCACTCCCTCACCAAACCAACTCTAGTGCAGCATCACTACTGAGCCCAGCCACCACCTATCATGCAAGCCCAACAACACCACCTTCCCAACGCAGCCCACCCACACCACACCAGCTTTGCCAAACACCACCACTACCGCCCTCTCCTTCCCCTGCCTCACCCAACCAACCCTCTCGCCCAGCCAGTAGCCTGAGACCCTTTCTTTCATTCATGACTCACATTGCATGCAATGTGAGTTATGTTATTTTTTTAAACAGATTTGGTACCAATATTAAATGTAAGGGTATTTTGGTAATTTTAGAAAAATAAATATTTTTTATATTATAATTATTATTTTATTTGATAGATATTAATTTGGTATTTTTTTTATTATTTTTAGGTACTAAAGTTTAATTAGCAAGACCTAATAATTTTTAGTGGATACCATTGATTTTATATTTTTGCTGGAATTCAGGTAACCATTATACCCCACTAAAATGATAAATATTGTGCGATAGCATGTTAGGATTTTTAGTGTATGAAATATATTAAGCATGATTTATTTTGGTATAATTATGTGTTAATTATTATTGTCATGAAAACGGTTAAAACGAGCATGTTATCTGATGTAAATTATGTCAGGTACGAAAGTATGATTCTAATGATGGAAAAATATTTTGTATGATAATTATGTATAAAATAATAGATTGAGCATGCTTAGATATAATTGTGGAATAATTATTATGGATGTGTGGCCTAGGGACACTTTAATCATTTTTGTGTATTGTGATATCTATCCTAAAAATTATGTCTTGTATGTATTATCTGTTGTTGATTATGCGATCATGTGTTTTGTACATTTTAAAAGTGTATAATAGGATTTTGTATGTAGAAAATTGTATAAGGGAAAAATGGTCTTTCGACATAGTTGATAGCTTAAATTTCATAATAAATAACTAGATTATTTTATTTTAGCCTTTTCATGATAAATTAATAAATAAAATGGATTTAGTATTTAAATGGATGATAATATAATAATTATTGGCCTTAGGGACATTTTGGTTATTTCGACCGAATGTGCCTAAATGTGAATAATTGGACATAGGATGGCCTTAGACTTCTAGTAGGTTGACCTTATTATTGACTTTGACCTTGTTTTGGATTTTTGACCTTAAGGTTGGCTTGGATAATTGGAAATAAAGGGGAAAATGGATAAGTATGAAAATATAAATAATTGTGCAATACGTGTTATCTGTGATCACCTTATAAAATACTAATACGTAAAGTGGAATACCTCGAGTTTGGGAATGATATCTCTCTAGAGGTAGCTATCCTAGAGACGAGGTAGGAGTCCTCAATTAGTTTGGTTTTATGGTGTACTAATTTTGCCCCAGTAAGGCCATAGTCTACTCTATAGGTGATCTACAGCCCCTATAGGGGGTATCAATAATTAAGGATTAGGTGTCCGAGGTGAGGAGGGTATTGTGTGCCTCGTGCATTAGTATGACCAGAGTGTTGTTATGCCATTAGGTTGGATGCTTAGAGGGTACTGTGATGCCTTGTACGCGGGTATGACAGGTGTACTTTTACATCTCTGGCTTATCATTGTATCTCCCTTGAGTAAATAAAAATGGAAATGATTTGATCAGATTGGAATGATTATTATTAAATATTGGATTGGTTTCAATAGTAGTTTTTGTGCATACCTGTGTTGGTATTATGTTTGTAAGTATACCTATGATGTTATGAATTTTATTATACTGTACCTGTAAGTACACCTATGACGTTATGTATTTTATTATACTATACTTGTAAGTATACATATAATGTTATGGATTTCATCATACTGTACCTATAAGTGTACCTGTGAGGTTACGGATTTTATTATCCTGTATCTGTAAGTATACATGTGATGTTATGTATTTTATTATATTGTACCCGTAAGTATACATGTTATGCTGTGGATTTTGTTATAGCTTACCTGTGATGTTATAAATTTGGTTGGGATTTATGATGAGATATAAGTCATGCTGTGAATGTTATAATTGTTATGCTGGAGTTTGGGTTCTAATTATTACTTCTGAGAGCATCTTTAGCATGTTAGTTTAGTAAGCTTTTAGTCATTTTAGACAAATGAAAATGAATAGTATGTGACCTTGATGGAATTTGACTACCTAAATGATTACTGTATATCAATCCTCGTATGAATACTTAAATGTCTTGTACATTTAGTTGCATGCCTTGCATGTGTTCCATGCTAGTTTTTCATATTATTTTGGTATAAAGGGTTATTCAATACCATAGTACTGACGGGTTCTGTTTCGTGGTCCC
The DNA here is from genome assembly GCA_030549775.1 of Tamarix chinensis. Classification (NCBI taxonomy): domain Eukaryota; kingdom Viridiplantae; phylum Streptophyta; class Magnoliopsida; order Caryophyllales; family Tamaricaceae; genus Tamarix; species Tamarix chinensis. The sequence goes on along the minus strand of CM060173.1, from coordinate 82,985,580 downwards.
TTTCCTATTCAATAGGTAATCTTTACCTTGTAGGACTACTTTGAGGGTAAGGTCTAACGACTTCAAATAAAGGGTTAAGAGTTAGGACTATCTGGTTTCTTTTGATCCGGATATTTCATGGACTCTTAAGTCCCCTACTATTTCCTTTTATTATATTGCAACTCTTTGCCTGATCTTTTGTATTTATTAGGATAATGTAATTTGTAATGAAATTTCTATCCTACCTTCGTTATAATGTTATTTAAGTAAAGTAATATTTTAGCCTTAGCACTTAGTATAAGAATGGTAAAGGATGCTAAACTTATATTGAGTGCGGCAATAACACCCATTGATTTTGTAATCAACGCTTCCGCAAGACAAAAATTTTTAGTAGTAAAAATGGGGGTGTTATAGCACTAGCCCAATCGAGGGAGAAAGGAAAGAAAGGAAAAAGGTAGGGGTTGGGGTGGCGAGAAAGGAAGAGGAGAAAGGGCCAGCGACCTAGTGCAAAGAGAAGAGAAAGGAAGCAAGTCGGGCGGCTAGAAGAAGAAGAAAAGAAGAAAAGGAAAAAAGGAAAGAAAAGGAGAAAGAAAAATAAAATGAAAATAATTTTTAGAATAAGGGTATTTAATTATTTATATGGATAAATTAATTTAATTTATTTATTTATTTAAAATTTAATATATTAATTTAAAAGGGTAATTTAGTAAAATTTGGGTTTGGATAATTATTTAAATAAAATGAGTATGATAAAATAATAAAAATATTTATTTTAATTTATTAAATATTCATATATATTTTTATACGCCTGAAGTCCACAAAATAATTAAATTAATTAATTTAAAAATTAAATTATTCCAAATGAGAATTATTTGTTAAATTTTAGGTTTTAAAATTTTTTGGTATTACATTTTTCATTGAGCCAACACTATAAACCCAAATCCCTATGAAAATGACAAAAACCATAGCAGACAATAGGAGAAAAAATCAAATGAGCTAAAATGATACCTAAGTAATATCAATCGAGTGTAAAGCATCATAGAATTCAAATAACCATACCAAATTCTCACAATAAAGAGCACTAGAAGTTAGACTGAAGGTGGAGTCAGTTAAAGCGCATTGAAGAAATTAGATATGTGCATCAAGTAATAAGAAATCTAGAATCACACTTCCTAGAAGAAGGCACAAATTGAATGGTAGTTGAAGTTGTAGATTTGAAGAGCATAGTAGCTAAAGATGATGCACCTAACATTCTATTGATAGATGATGATCTTGAGTGTACAAATCCAACTAGAATCAAAGTCGTACCTAAAACCCTAGCTAAGAGTGTGTAGATAAGCATGTAGGTTGTATCTAAGTTACTGTCAAGTATAAAAAAAGTATTAAATAATGCCTAAAACCCCAACCAAGATGTCACTTTGACAATTATGAGCTAAACAACTAGGCTTATAATGAATAAAGGAATCATTAGCCCTCTTCCTAAGACTCTTTGATAAGATGTGCATTATTTTCAATAAGATGTATGTTCTTTCTAATAAGATGCCCTCCATAGTGTGTATTCTTTTGGTTATAAAGTTTATATTTGTCTATATAAGACATGTATTATTTTCGATAAGATGTGTATTCTTGAAAAAAGATATATTCATTTTCAAGTAAGATGTGTAACCATCCTCCTTCGCAGCATCCTCACCCTCGACCACCATCGCACCAACACCACCACCAAAACATCTCTTTCCTCGCATCACTTGTATCCTAACCATGATTCCAGCCACACTACCTTACAACACCACCCTCAATCACCACCTCCAGCTACCTGTGTCGATGTAGCCACCCCTTCTTGGTGTTTGGACTCATGTTGCCTACCTATACAACATGAATTTAACCATTTTCCTCCTCTTGTAATTTGAGAGTATTTTCATAATTTTACTTGATAAATAATTTAATAGAAATTTCCATTTTATGATTTATATATTAATATATAATTTTTTAGTTTATTTTTAGGTAAAAGAGGTTGATTGATGGAGCTTGATAAATTTTAGTAGGTTACTCATATTTTATGCTTTTGTTGGAAATCATGTAATCTTTATACTCTACTAATATGTCAAATATAGCATTATATCACATTAGGTTTTTGACATATAAATCATGTTAAGTATGGTTGCTATATTTTAATCCATATAATCTACTAAAATGTTAGATATCACATGATAGCACCTTAAGATTTTGATGTATAAATCATGTTAAGCATGTTTGTTAAGTTGTAATTATTTTCCTAATAATGTTAGCATAAAATTCAATAAAATAGTTCATGTTGATTTATGTAAATTATTACTTGTATGAAAGTATGGTAAAATTGTATTAATGTCAATAATAAATTACGTATGATATGGTCGTTAAACATGCCTAAGCGTATTTTTAGCATGATTATTATAATTGTATGTCCTTGGGGTATTTTGGTCTTTTTAAGCATATCATGATATTTATTCTAATAAGCCTTCCTAATGTGTATCATTTATTACTAAGCATGGGAGTATATGATTTGATGTTTAAGAAATACATGCTAGGGTTTTACATGCTAAGTCATGTGTAAGGGCAAAATGATCATTTATTGTGTTTGGTGATTTACCTACATTCTAAAATATTTAATTTATCATATTTTAGGATTTTTATGACAAATCATTAAATAAAATAGAATTAGTATATAAAATGGGTGATAATGTGATAGTTATAGTCTTAGGTGCATTTTGGCCATTTACAGCCTAATGCGCCTAAAAATGGCTAATTGAACCTAATATGACCTTCGTAGATTTTTAATTTTGACCTTAGTGATGACCTTTTTTATGGTTGTTTTTAATGATTAGTAATAAGTAAAATTGGTTAAGTATGGAAATTGGATAATTGGTATATTATGTGATATCTATGATCACCTTAATAAAATACTTATATTCAAAGTGCAAGATCTTAAGATAGAAAGACATGGTTAAGCCCATGGTTGATTATGAATTTTTTTTTGGTATGCCTTAGTGCCCCAAACAGAGTCTATATCATAATTTATTTAGCCCTGTAGAATTATAAAGTATATGCATACTTATAGATTAGGTATCCTTATCAGTAGGGTATTGTGTTACCTTTATTTGTCACTGCGACTAGGGTACCTTAGTGTCTTTAGGTTGACTGCCGATAAGATATTGTGTTGCCTTTGTATGACAATACGACCAGAGTATTTTAATATCTCCAAGTTAATATGGTTTTCCCTAGAGTAAATAAAAATAAAAATAATTATTTTTTTGTTCAAATGTTTATTAGATTGGTTTGATGGTAACCTTCGTGCCTACCTATGATTTTGTAGTAACATTTGTGCCTAATTGCATTTTGGTATTAGCCTTTATGCCTACCTATGTATTGTTAATAGCATTTATGCCTACCTATAGATCGATAGTGGACTTCATGCTTGCATGTGGATACTAGTGGTTTGATAGTAGCCTTCGTGTCTACCTATCGTTTGGTAGTCAACTTCGTGTCTACCTATCATTTGGTAGTCACCTTTGAGCCTTACCTATAGTGTTATAAAATTTATTGGTATTGATGTTGAAATATGAGATATATTGTGAATGTTATCGTAATTGAGTTGAGATTGGTTCTAATCATTACTTTAGAGAGCATCCACTAGATGTTTGGTTGGTAAGTTTCATTATGTTCTAAATCAATGGGTATGATTAGTATGTGGCTTTAGTGATAATGGTTTATCAGATATAATTACTATATTTTTATCATTATATGTATATTTAAGCATTTCATATCATGTCCTGCTATGATGCCTTCTGTATACTCCATGCGAGTTTTTTATGTTAGTTTTGTATAATGGATTAGTGAGTACCATTGTACTAATAGGTTTTGTTTCTTAAGCTCCTTCTTATTTAGTGGGTTGTAGTCTTTCCAAATTATCTTATGAGATCAATTTGAAGGATAATATTTTGTATTGAGAGTTATAACTATCTGGTGTTCTACCCAGTATCTTTTGATCCAAATATTATTAAACTCTTTTGTCCTTTTGTACTTTCTTTCTTTTAAATTTTGTAACCGCTGACCATTTGTATTATTAAAATGATATTAATCTACTTTGAAATCTCTATTATGGTTCTTAAAATTACATTATTAATTTAAGCAGAGTAACATATTAGCTTAGCGTTTACTATGATAATAGTGGAAGAAATCAAACTTGTACAAAATGTGGCGGTAACATCCTACATTTTTACTATTTTAGCTTATGTAATTAACTCTTTAAATAAAAATTTGAAGTCTTAAAAGTGTTGGTGTTACAATATTACACTTGAGAATTGATTTAGATAAGTGTATTTTGAAATTCTTGTGATTAACATAGTCTGTACACATTTAAATAAACATGCTAACTCCATTAAAGTCAATTTTTATCATCAAAATAAGGTTTAAGACACTAATTGACCTAGGAATTTAAGAATAAGAATGAATGTGAGATATTACATGGTTTCTCTATGCATGAGATATTCATCTAAATGAATAGAAAAACTCCACAATTCTAAGTACTTCTCTTATTTCTCACAAGAATATGAAATAGATAATAGACTCTATGTTTGAACTCAAAAACCACACTTCAATAGAACCCAAGGTTGGGAATGTATTTCAACCTATAGAACCCAAACTCAAAATCCCCTTATTCAAGGTGTGTAGAGACTAAAACCCTTACTATTCTAGTTAATATCTACTTTATAATTTAGCTAAACTTTGCTAGTATAAAACTAACGGTGGAACTCATTAGCAACAACTACTATTTTCACTGAAAAACCAGCTTCCCAATATAGAAATATATCATTAAACTACTTACAAAATATTTCAAAATATTTAACACTATGCATAAAATCTCTAAGCACTTGTATAGAAGTATTCTCAAAACTTTTGTAAATAATAAGATAAGTTATTTAGTTACCAAGTTAAGGCTTAATGAAATTACTAATATATTTTAGCTTATTACATAAACCATAATATTCTCCATGCCATAAGATGTCCTTATATTAACATAATTGTAATATCTTGCTATGAATGTATGTGTTATTTCATAAATATACTGTAGAAAACATGGTTGAAATAATTTATATACTATATTTTAGAGAATATTATTTTGTGAAAATATCTTGCAATTTACTTGGTCAGTTTGTTGAGACGAAATCCAACAAATAATAGAAAAACAATTAAAGATGATTGCCTATAATAGATATAGCATTACACACACACACACACACACACATACATATTCAAATAATTGCACATTGAAAATACTTTCTTATTTTCTTAAAATGCACTAGTCATGAGAAAATTCAGCAATAAACTCTAGTTAAGTTTCTTCTCAAAATTCCACATTTGAAAATCTTTGGAAAAATATTTGAGCTATGTTGCATAAAAAACTCTTTGAAAAAAGATTTATTAGATACTACTCTATTCTTTAAGGTATTCATATATTCCTCAATTCCTTTTGTGAGGCTCTTCTATAGTTCCTAGAATCTATGTTTCTCAAATATCTTTAAATTCATCAATAGTTAAAACATAGAACACAAAAGAAATTATTTTTCTTATTAACATTAAGCCAGAAAGTCGATGATAGAAATTCAAGATGAACTGCAACTTACAGTTCCCCAAATCAACATAAAAGAAATCTTGCATTTCAAGAAGCACTTTTGTACCAATTATCTTACTATTAATATTAAAAAAATTAATTGTATAAAAATTAATATATTCCTCAAATTTACCCACTAACCAACCAGTAGATTCATGTTTTACTTGCATAGTCGACTATTACAGTAACAAACGTTCCCATCATGGCACGACTGCTACAACAACTGAAAGAGGCCACTCATTGACTACAAACCTTACACCAGTAGATAAGGTAAGTAAAACCACCAACATCAATGGTTCTTCTAACCCTAAGACAAGTGATAGTGATGTAGTGAACCCACTACAAGCTTGACATTGAGTGTCCTATCAGCATTGTCTAATCTAATCGTAGGTAACAAACTTGAAGAGTCGTCCTCAAAGAGAATTTGCTAACAGAGCAACAAAAATTTATCAAGAAATGGCTAGTACAAACTTCTGGTAATGGTGATAGTAAATCTAAATCTGACAACACTACTCGTTTCTACCAATATTACATTGTGAGATTACTAAACAACCACTATAAAGAGTATGATCCGAATTATGGAGGAAAACAATATGCTCATATCTACTATTATGGTCCATGCACCCCCCTTTCAAATCATCTTCCTCTAACAACCTGAATAGAATTTTAGAGAGAGATATAATGATATGATAATAACTAAGGCCTAACTAAAAAATAGAGCTAAATATAAAAATAAAATTTTTAACTATTATAATTAAATTAAAGGGGGCTCTTTAGTTGTAACACCCCCAAATTTACTACTGAAAAATTTCGTTTAATTAGAAGGGTTTAGCGGAAGCGAAGAGATAAAACCGTAAACTCAGGGGCATTACCACCACACTTAGTACCAGATCGGTTCACTCCTACCGTTCCAGTACTAAGTGCTAAGGTGAAATAAAATTAACATTAAACACAAATCATTAATAAAACACAAGTCATACAGAAATCAGAGTGCGATTTAGGATTACAAACCAAAGAGTACGTGACTAGAGTTTTTCAAAACATAAAGCATAGTAAAAAAACACAACTAAAATATGATAATACAAGGTCCAATAAAAGAAACAGAGTTTAGCCGAGTCGCTCTCGATCCTCAATTCAAGTTTAGGCTCAACGCTCAGCCCCACCCGATGCCTAGTAGGTGTAGTAGGCATTAAAGACATCATCCCCTACCCGCACAAGCTCAGATGGGCCTTCTGCTCGTGGGAATGAGCAGCACCCATGAAACGGGTGATCAGTACGCTACGTACTGAGTAAGGTAACCGAGCACTAAGGCCAACACATAAGCACATAATCCATGCAAAATAATAACAGGGCATAATCACCAACACAATAACATAAAAGGCAAATGAACGATCAGGTGGAAATGTCAAGATCCAATATAGTTTAGATTAATTATTTCATTAATCCCTTATCGAAATATTTTCACACCATGCTCTTTATCCAGTCCATACGAGTACGGGAACCCCACTATTTTTTCCGGTGGATCGGTCTCCAGGGCACTCTGGCTCCTGGCCACTATTATAGCCGGTGGATCGGTCACTTAGAGTACATACCCTACCACTATTATATGCCGGTGGATCGGTCTGGCCCCTTCTCACACGGTGTTCCACTGTAAGTAATTAGTATCTTCCCACTTATTAACAACATATATAGTTTGGTTCGTTGAGCTCGGGATCCCCCACTATTTTAGTCGGTGGATCGGTCACTAGGTTAACATACCCTACCACTATTAAGCCGGTGGATAGGTCTCCAGGCTACCGCAGTACCTGGCCACTATTATGCCAGTGGATCGGTCCGGGCCTGGCTCAACATCTTCCACTTTACGTAATTAATGTCTTAAGTATCTTACTCAAAAGCTTTCACCATGGACATGCACGAATCGTTCTCTTTATACTTCACACATCACAAATAATAAAATTCTACAATCATAATTACACTTTAATCAATAAATACACATGATAACACAAAAACTCTAAGCAGCCACAACTAACCCTAATTGTCCACACCAAACCGTAGTTAACCACTCCAAATCCTATTTTACCATAACAACCATAATTATCCATTCCAAACCTTAATTAACCACAACAAATCACAATTAGCTACTCCAACCCTATTTAATCACAACGACCCAGAGTTAATCACTCCAAACCCTAATTATGTCTCCTCCATACCCTTATAATACTCCACGTACAATTTTCCGTCCAAACCAGTTCAAACACCCAAATAATACTTGCATTACCTTCCTTACATCCCAAATCAACCTTTCATACGTAAATTTCTCTCCCATGCAAACTTTACACATCCCATGCAACCTCTCGAACTTTTCACACAAACCCTAAATCTCATACAATCATTAACTCCCATGCAAAACCCTAACTCCATCATGCAAACCCTAATACCACCTTACAACCATTAATACCACCATACAAACCATAATACCCCTATGCAAACCCTAATACCACCATACAACCATGAATACCACCATGCAACCATTAATACCACCATACAAACCCTAATACCACCATGCAAACCCTAGATTTCATCATACAAAACCCTAAATTCAATCCACATAAAACCAAAGATCCATCCATACCAAACCCTAGATTCAAACCATATAAAACCCAAAGATTTGTCCATATAATACAATTGATTAGATTCTCCCATTCATAACCTCAAATTAGATTCTTCCATACAAGACCATAAGTTAGATTCTTCCACATAAAATCATAAATTAGAATCTCCCATATAAACCATAAATTAGATTATCCCACGTAACATCGTATATTACACTCTCCCATACAAAATCATTCAAACCACAAATTATATTCTCTCATACAAAACCATAAATTAAACTCTCCCACACAAAACCATAAAAATCATAAATCAGATTCTCCCACACGAAACCCTAGAATTCTCCATTTTATTCTTCCACTCACGAATCATTAAAATAATTAGGTTAACTCACCTCCCTTGGTCAATCTCTTTCCCCATCCTCCTTTTTAATCCTTTCTTCCATACAAAACACAGCAACTCCCTCACATGCATGTCTTACAGGATCACGACATATATCATCACATATACATAATACACATGCCATGTAAACACACAACACATACTTCAACTCCATGTCATGCCACACATGACATAATTAATAATAATAAACATAGGGTATGTAGCATGCGAAGCACATAATACATATAAACACACAAAAGGCCTTAGTAACACCCTTACCTAAGGCGACACCGGGCTTGGAGCACGCTCCTACAACTCCTTAGGGTTTTGGCTCGATTCACCTATAAGAGGGAAAATACGAAGGATTAGTTTCCCTCCTACCAAAAGTACCATTACTCCTTATTTTAGTCTAAGATTAGGATTGTTATTATTAAAGGGAGTATTATACGTGAAAACTAGGGTTTTTATCTTCAAGTTAGCCTACTAGATATTATTAGTCAAAATATGTTTATGTTAATATTTATTACTATACTTACATTATTAAACCTAATAGCTTTATTCTTCTAATAATAGCACTAATACTAGTTATAGCAAAATAGTGAAAATAATAATAATAGTAGTAATGTTAATGCTTATAATGATAGAAACCCTAGCATTTTAAGGCTAAGTCTAATAATAGTATTAGGGTTAAAATAATAGTATAATAATTGCAATACCAACAAAGTACAATATTCCTAAAGATAATAATGATAAAAGTTATATTTTGAATAATGATAATATAAGGGTTCAAATGTTTTTGTCACAATAATAGTAATGAAATAATAATAATAATAATAATAATAGTAATAGTAATAGTAATAGTAATAGTAATAGTAATAACTAATAATGATATTATAGTAATAATGTTAGTGATAAAGGCATTAGGAATAATATTAGCAATATTTGAATATTAAATAGTAAAAATACTAAGGTTTAAGTATTCTTCTTCTTTAACAACAAAATGATAATACCCCACTTCGGTTTAAATAAAAATAATAATAATAATGATAATAATAATAATGTTAAGTATAATAATAATAACAACAACAATAATAATAGTAACCGAAATGATAATAATAATAATAATATAAGGCTCCAAATATTTATATTAATAAATAAAAGTGATAAAGGAAAAAGTTAGTATTAACAATATTAGTAAGGAAATAATGATAATGATAATGGTAATAATAACAAGAATAATGGAAATAAAGTTGGGTTAAGTAGAAATAATAATAATAGTAATGAAATTAATAATAATAATAATAATAATAATAATAATAATAATAATAATAATAATAATTAAGAATAATACTAATAGCAATGATAGTAAAAATGGTAATAGTAATATAAGGGTTAAAATGTTTACCATAATAGTAAAGATAATGATAATAAGCCATAGCTAGCATTAGTAATAATAGTAGGAATAATAGTGAGGTTAGTAATAATAATAATAGTAAACAAGGAAAAGTCTCAATCATAATAACACCAAATTTGTAGGCCATTATTAACGATAATGTTGTTATTGGTTAGGAAAATCATAAAGTTAGGCTAAGTAATGATAATAATAATAACAATAATAATAATAATAATAATAATAATAATAATAATAATAGAGATAACTATATTAATACTAACATTGTTAATAATAATAATAATGATAGTAGTATTAGTAGTAGTAATAGAAATAATAATAATAATAATAATAATAATAATAATAATAATAACCATTTTAATGTTAAAGTTGTAGCCTTTTAAATATTTTACCCTAGTTATAAGTATTTTATGAAATTAGGTTAGGAAATAAAGGGGATACATAATAATAATAATATTAGTTATGGTAATAATAATAATAATAATAACCATGATAATACAACATTAATAAGAATAAGAATAAGAATAAGAATAAGAATAATAATAGTAATATTAAGGATAATACTAGTAATATTAAATAAAATTATTAACACTTACAGAAAATAGTTTAGGGGCTGGGGAAGTTGGAGCACCACCTCAGGTTAGTGGTGGAACCGCCGGCGGCGCGTGGCGGCGACGGCGGCGGCGATGGAGGGGGAAGAGAGGGGAAAGATGGATATGTAGGCTAAGAGAGGGGAAGTAGAGGGGTGTTTGAGGTGGAGGAAGGTGCAGCAGGTGAAGAGGGGTGGAATGAAGGCGGTGGTGTAGCTGGGAGTGGCGGCGCACGGTGGTTGGTGCGGCGGCCGAAGGTGGTGGAAGATGGGGGAGGTAAAAGGAGAGGGAGGTAGAGGGAGATGAAGGCATGGGAAGGTAGGAGAAGGTTCCCTGGGTGTTTTGGAGGGTGGAGGAGGTGTTGGCTGCGGTGAGGGTGGCGGCGGAAGGCGGCGCGAGGGGCGGCGAGGGGCTGGAGTGGGCTGATCGGGAAGGCACTTTTGCACGGCCCAGGCGGCTCATGCAGGGAAAGATAGGGGAGGAGGGTGGTCCATTTTTGTAGAGGGAGGTGCAGGGAAGATTTTTTTGGGCGGAGTTTGCGGCGGTGATCGTCGAAGGCGGCGAAATAAGGGGCTGTTTGGGAGGCGGTGAGCGGCTAGGGTCCTTGGGATGTAAAAAAGGAAGATCGACCCAGGTTGTTAATGGGGGTATTTATTGGCTAATTGAGGAGGAAAATGACAAGGGAAGAAGAAGACATGTGAGGCAGGTGTGGTAGGACCACCGACTGACGGTGGCAAGCGGTGCAGTCCTACCATGGCAGGTTGGGTCGGGGAGGGGGAGAGAAAAAGGAAAGAAATGGGCACGCGGGGTGGGTAGCTATGGGGCTTGTTGGGGTCAAAAAAAGGAAAGAAAATGAAAGGAAGAACAGGGGAGGACAGTCGGTGTTGGGCTGGTGGTTGCCGGCAGATGTCGGGGCTGCAGATCAGCATTACAGGTGCGCTGCAGGTCGGGGAAGAAGAAGGCAAAGGAAAGGGGGAGGACCGGTCAGCCCTGGGGAAAAGGAAAAAAAAAAGAGGATCGGCCAGCCTAGGCAAAGGAGGAGGTAACGCGCGAGACGGGCCAGGGAGGGGAAGGCGATCTGGGCCGGCGGTTGGCCCAGTCGGGGGAAAATGGGGAAAGAAGGAAAAATAAGTAAAGGAGGAAGAAAGAAAAAGGAAAAGAAAGGAGGAAAAGGAAAAAGGGAAAAATGATAAAATTTTTGGGTTGGAGTATTTGGTCTTTATTTATTTATATATTTAATTTAGATATTTAATTTTAATAATAATTATTTTAAGTATAATAATTAAATTCATTTTTAAATTAATTAGGTTATTTTGGATAAATTTTCCTTCCATTTTAATTAGTAAAATGTCCAAAGTTTTCTAAATAATTTATTTATTAATTTATCTTTATTTTTCTCAATTAATTTTCTCTTTATTTAATAAAATAATTTATTTTCTTCATTTTCCTAATAAATCATTATTCTGCCACAATTCCTAAATTAGGATTTTTGGGGTATTTCATTAGTCTCAAAACACAATGTATCAATACTCCATTCCTCAAATGTCCTTTTTCCACAAAGGTCAAATTTAAAAAAACATTTGGAGAAGATCATGATAGTATTCCAAAATGAAATTAGATACATTTTAAAGTATATTGTATACTCAATTTGTCCGAAATCGCAAAAACGAACGGATCCGAAAAATTCGGGCATAACCCGACTAAAAATCCAATTTTCCCAAAATTCCAACACAACCACACAATTAACCTATCCAAATCAATCTTACAGCATATATATACATAATCAAACAACTCATTTAGCTTTTTATAAGCTAATCACACCCAATTAATCAAAACAAGGGTTAGGGTTTTCGGAAATTTATACCAAACGAAACTCAACAAATCAGAGCACGGGGAGGCCGGAGAAGCTTCGTCGGGGCCCGGGGGTGGCTGCGGGTTTCTTTTTTTTTTTTTTACAAATACACATATAAAATAAACTACTAAAAAATTAAAAACTATTATTGGGAGATTTTATCTAAAATTCATTAAATGAAAATTATTTCGTAAGGTTCTGAAGGCTTAAAATCGATATAAAAGCTACATAAAGAATTTCGGAAACATTTTCGGAAAAACTTACCAACGTACGTAAAAATTTATATTATTTACGGAAATACATTATAAGACATCGAAATAATATTTAAAAGCATAAAAGTAAATATTTAAATTAAATTCTAATAAACCGAGACTAATTTAAATAATTTCCGAAATCGGTTTTCCGTAAACCAAAAATCGTAAAACGGAAGAAAATTAATTCCGGAAGGAAATTCATAAATAAACTCCGAAATCTTTTTAATTTAAAACTTCTCGAAGATATTAACAATTTTCGAAAACGAATAAATTTAAAGTCGGAAATATTTTCTACGGATAAAATCATTAAAATAAATTTAACTATTTAAACAGAAATTCTATAATTTAAATAATATATTTAGTTAACAAAATATAACTCCAAAAAAATAAGGTCGTAATCACACGACGAAGTTATAATCGAAAATGAATCTAAAATATTAAAAATCAAAATACGAGAAGAACGGGAATACATATTTTTAACCGAAAATCGAAATTAAAAGAGTATAATAAAATCATAGTCGCGAACGAATTTGTCTAAAATGGTTCGCAACGGCAACGATTAATTAAATTCAAATATGAATTCGAAATCGTCGATAAATCCATAAAACAAATCAAAATTAAAATAATTAAATATTTACATCAAATTACGCTAATAAAATCATTAAACTTAATAAATTTGGGTTTTAAAAATACGGGGTATTACATCACTACCCCATTAAAAAGGAACTTCGTCCCCGAAGTGCGGAAAAACCTAAGTAGTGGAAACTTGACAAAATAATTGAATAAAACATTAACCGCAATAAATAAGTTAAGAGTAAATCCGAAGAAAAGTAAAACGACGTCTACGAAACCAAACCAAACAAGGTTGAATCAAAACAAGGCATAGGAAGTAAAACAAAAGAAGGAGGATTGATATTTAGTAGATAAAATACAATGGAATTCAAATACAGAAGAATTACATACTTAAGGTCAAAATAATTTACAAACGTATTATTATTTAAAATAAGGTCTTACAAAAGAATAACAAAAGTATAACATGAAGTTCAAATAGAATAAAGGAACAAAAATTCTAAAGGTTACACAACTCTAATAACACAACTAATGCACATAAAACTTTACACAAAGAGTTATCTTTATAACATCATACGAGAAAACGAGGCTAACACTTGGCCTAACAACTCATAAAAGGTCCTCATGAATACCAACCACATACTTCTAGATCAAGGGAGACTCTTAACCCAAAACACTTCACTAACAAGCTCTCTAATTTACGCTATAATCATGATAATCTAAACCCTTAAATTTGAAAATGCAGCTACTATAGCAACTACAACATTCGAGCCCACAATTTTTATTTCTCTGCTATTCATTACTAGTTCTCCTCATACAAGACAAAACTTAATACACTATCACTCACGAGCAACCAGAAAAGAAAATATGCCTACTTTACGAGGAAAGATCTTCATACCTTAAAACTAAGATTACTAACACAAATACAAAACGAAAACAACCTGCGATAGAATGATAGTCGATGGAAACTAGATATAAACCCATAATGAAAGTTATACAGCATCGTTAAAATCACTAGGGTAATTAGGCACCCTACACTCTATTTATGAACATGAACACCTCAATCTAAACCTCAACTTTATCATTATTATTATCACAATTCTAGGTTTCTCCCAATTGAAAATAATACATCTATTTAAACATCACCATCAAGGTTACAACCCTAAATTTCTTACAACTCCAAAAAGTGAAACTACTCAACCAAAATATATTACGATTTATATCACATCATATTACATCCGACAAGGTATACCTTAAGGTTTTTAATCCACTAAACCTGCAAGACCAGGGTTAACCTAAGGAGTCACTACCCCCTTAAGAGCAAACTAATTACAAAACCATAATAATCACGACATATCAAATGCAGACTTAACACAAATCAGACACATATAACAACAAATGATCATATACAAGGACATAATTACAACAACAAATCACAAGGCCACTTACACTACCCAATCTCACTATCCTCACAAGCTGATCCGGATTTAAAATTCACTTGAAAGAAGGTAAATACCTTTTCAGTTAAAACATTTTAGGATCGTGATAACCGAATCTCTAATCGAAACCCGATTCTCAACAACCAAAAGCTCTGATACCAACTTGTAACACCCCCAAATTTACTACTGAAAAATTTCGTTTAAGACAAGGGTTTTAACGGAAGCGAAAGAATTAAAACCGTAAACTGGGGGTATTACCGCCACACTTAGTACCAGACCGGTTCACTCCTACCGTTCCAGTACTAAGTGTTAAGGCTATATCCGATCAACCTTTAGTACAAAGTATCAAAAACGCAAGACAACATTTAAAAAAATCCTTAACAAGAGGTGAGTCAAACAGAAGTTAGAATACGATTTAGGATTACAACCCCAGAATATGTTTCTCAAAACAAGAATGTAATACCAAAACAAAACTAAACAAAAACGAATCTCGAAGGATCAATATCCGGATTGCCTACTCACTCGCGTCAGACCTTCCACCCCCAAACAGTATCTGATCTTAAACCTGCACAAGAGGGCTGCTCCCCACCATCGGTGGATCATCACAGGACCCATTCAACCAAGGTAGTATCAGTACGGGTCCAATACTGAGTAAGTTCCACTACCCTATTTTATGGGAGAGACGTAACTATACATCAAGTGCGTATTAAATCATGATACAAAACGTTGACACATTCTTATGCATACTCAAACCCACATCACAAGTCCTACCATACCCATATAGTAACATATGAAACATGTGTAACATCGTATTGAAACATATAAGGGTGTTATGACCAAAATGTAAAGTAACTCATTATGCACATAAGCAGCATGGGGTAATACAGATAATAAAAGCCGGTTATGGTCCGGGTAGACTCATTCTTTAGATCTCTGGTAAGTATAGTAGATTCACGTCATAATCGCTATGAATCCATGAGAGAGCGGGAACCCCACTATTATAGCCGATGGATCGGTCACTTATAGGGAAGAATGCACCTAACCACTATTATATGCCGGTGGATCGGTCTCCAGGGCAGAACGCTCCTGGCCACTATTATGCCGATGGATCGGTCTGGTCCCAACTCTCATGGTGTTTCACTGTGATTATGACGTATCTTTCCATTATTTGTTTATAAGTCATTTCACACCATAATCTTTGTTAATCCATGCGAGTACGGGAACCCCACTATTATAGCCGGTGGATCGGTCACTTATAGGGCAGAACGCACCTAACCACTATTATATGCCGGTGGATCGGTCTCCAGGGCACAACGCTCCTGGCCACTATTATGCCGGTGGATCGGTCTGGCCCCGACTCTCATAGTGTTCCACTGTAAGTATATAGTATATTTCCCATGATTTAATTACAACATACTGTTTGGTTTGTTGATCTCGGGATCCCCCACTATTATAACCGGTGGATCGATCACCTATAGGGCAGAACGCACCTAACCACTATTATACGCCGGTGGATCGGTCTCCAGGGCACCCCGGCACCTGGCCACTATTATGCCGGTGGATCGGTCTGGGCCCGGCTCAACAATCTTACTCTTTAAGTAATTAATGTCTTATTCATATATTATTAAATAAGGTTCCACCCTTGACATGCATATCAACTACCCTCTACATCTATCCTCCCCAGGGGGGCCCGTCCCATATCTTGAGACTGTTCTCCCCTTCTCATGTCTGATGTCCATCCCCTCTTACTCTTATACATAAGGAAACGTAGTCAGGGCACACTCTCCCGAGAATGTGGACTAACCCTAACACAACGATATCGGTCCCGCATGTCTTCACCCCTCTAGGGCTCCTCCTTGGAAAACCCTAATGTGGGCCTATATGGCCCAACTCTTCCTTACTCATCCTAACTTTACTTTGTTCCTTGTCTTGCACCCCGTCTCTACTAAGAAGTTCCCAAATATATATCCCTTTATTCCCCAACTCCGCATGTGACCGCCAAACCCTAGTTGGCCACACCAAATCCTAGCACTTTACTTCCTCCTCAAGTAACCTCCCTCTTTCACCCCAAAATCTCTTCTCTCATTTAGAAACCCCCGCTCATCTTTTATATAAGTGAGTCCTCACTCTCAACTCTATACTCCATCCCTCCTTGATCACATTTACCCTTATACCCTCCAAATTGCTTATTTCCTCCCAAAACCCTAATTGGGTCCCTTAGATACCCTTACATCGACCCACGTGAAATTTTGCACCCAAGCCTCCAATGGACCCGTAACTTTGACATTATCTTATTTACTTCTTAAATCAACTTTCCTCACGTAAGATTCATTCCCATGCATAATTTAAATACTCCATGCAGACTCCCCAACACACACTTACTCGCAAAACCCTAATCAGGTCTCTTATGTACCAACTCACGTACTATTTTTACACTGAGTATCCAATCACTCTCAGAATCTCCAAAACTCTTACTTACAACCCAAATCAACTTTTCCCACATAAGGATCACGCCCATGCAAGGTCTAGTTCCCTCATGCAACTTCCCAACAACCACTTTCCCGTTGTTATTCTATTATCATTTCTTGCTACTCAAAACCCTAGTATGCATGTCCTAGAGGGTCATAACTCATAACAAGTCACATCATCAACATCCACATCAAACATGGAACATGTCATACACGTATAATATAAGGCACACACGACATACCTCATGATCCATGCTGCGCTACACAAAACAGGTTACTCATAACACATGCATAATACACATCAACATGGCATACTCATCATTCATCAACTCATAATATTACACATAGCACAAGGTCATAGCTTCGTCCTTACTAAATACCCATAAGTAGAGGTAAGTAGAGACTTACCTGGATCCGAAGCTAGCTAAGCGAGATAAGAGAGAGAGAGAGATCCCTAGCTCGTGGATCCACGAGAAAGCTTTCCTAGATCCGATAGAAATCGAAAACTAAATTAGAAACTATTCTATCAATCAATAATTCACATATTCAAATTAAATAAACACAAACAACACAAATGATTTTTCTTAGAAAACGTGCCCAAAACTTAGAATTTAAAAGCATAACTTTATTAAGATTTAAGGTTAAAAATAAGTCAAAACGGATTAATACAATATCGCTTGGGACATTTCAACTTAATTTGGAAAGCCCGAGAAAGAATAATCGATCATAAGTTAATTTATTAAAAATAACTTATTTATTAGGTTTTATAACTAAATAGGTAACTCAACCATTTACATAACACCAAATTCAGACCGATTAAGTTAAAACATAATTTAAATGATTTAAAACCCAAAGATAGAAATCGATTAGATAAAAGACGCATAGCAAAAATCAATTTTATAAAATCATCCCCGAAGATTAGGGTTTTTAATGCCTAAACTACGAATTAGCCAAATCACTTCGATTACCTCAAATTGATAGTTTTAAAACACAATTAAACTAATTTTAGATAAATCTAGATAATCAATTTCAACAAAACAATCTTCCGATTAATCAATTCCAGATAATCAATCTTCAAAATTAGGGTTTTAAATCCCACGACACAAATTCAGGTAATTCAATTTAATTAATTCAAATTAAGGTATTAGAAGGCAATTAATACCATTTCAACCATTTCTATACATTCAATTTTAGAAAAACAACAATACAAGTAATCGATTTCATAATCTCACTTGAAATTTAGGGTTTTAGGCCCGAAAATACAATTCGTTAAAATTCTATAAATCTAATCAAATTGAATGTTTAGAAATGCAATTAAACACATTTTATAACATATCAAATAATCAATTGCTCAAAACTAGTAAAAGAAATACATAATTTAGCCCAATTAGGGTTTTTGAGCCCGGAACGCAAATCCGATTAATTCTTGTCAAAACATATCAATTGACGGTTTTGAAATGTAATTAAACATATTCTAATGTAATTTATATAGTCAATTGAATAAAATAACCCGATTACATAATCCAATTTAAACCCGCGGGAGTTTTGGCCTAAAAATCCAATTCCGATCAATTACGTACAATTTTCCCAAATCAACACATCCAATATAAAATTAAATACATTTTAAACAATATTATAAAATCAATTGAGCGGGACGGCTCAATTATACGACCCAATTTCATTACACCCCGAATTTGACCTAGGAATCAAATTTCGATAAAACTTGCATAAATTTCTCAAATTGACGGTTCCAAAATGAAATTGGATACATTTTAAAGTATATTGTATACTCAATTTGTCCGAAATCGCAAAAACGAACGGATCCGAAAAATTTGGACATAACCCGGCTAAAAATCCAATTTTCCCAAAATTCCAACACAACCACACAATTAACCTATCCAAATCAATCTTACAGCATATATATACATAATCAAACAACTCATTTAGCTTTTTATAAGCTAATCACACCCGATTAATCAAAACAAGGGTTAGGGTTTTCGGAAATTTATACCAAACGAAACTCAAC
Organism: Tamarix chinensis; assembly: GCA_030549775.1. Classification (NCBI taxonomy): domain Eukaryota; kingdom Viridiplantae; phylum Streptophyta; class Magnoliopsida; order Caryophyllales; family Tamaricaceae; genus Tamarix; species Tamarix chinensis. Next base: position 82,966,353 of record CM060173.1, on the reverse strand, counting down.
AAATCAGAGCACGGGGAGGCCGGAGAAGCTTCGTCGGGGCCCGGGGGTGGCTGCGGGTTTCTTTTTTTTTTATTTACAAATAAACATATAAAATAAACTACTAAAAATTTAAAAACTATTATTGGGAGATTTTATCTAAAATTCATTAAATGAAAATTATTTCGTAAGGTTCCGAAGGCTTAAAATCGATATAAAAGCTACATAAAGAATTTCGGAAACATTTTCGGAAAAAATTACCAACGTACGTAAAAATTTATATTATTTACGGAAATACATTATAAGACATCGAAATAATATTTAAAAGCATAAAAGTAAATATTTAAATTAAATTCTAATAAACCGAGACTAATTTAAATAATTTCCGAAATCGGTTTTCCGTAAACCAAAAATCGTAAAACGGAAGAAAATTAATTCCGGAAGGAAATTCATAAATAAACTCCGAAATCTTTTTAATTTAAAACTTCTCGAAGATATTAACAATTTTCGAAAACGAATAAATTTAAAGTCGGAAATATTTTCTACGGATAAAATCATTAAAATAAATTTAACTATTTAAACAGAAATTCTATAATTTAAATAATATATTTAGTTAACAAAATATAACTCCAAAAAAATAAGGTCGTAATCACACGACGAAGTTATAATCGAAAATGAATCTAAAATATTAAAAATCAAAATACGAGAAGAACGGGAATACATATTTTTAACCGAAAATCGAAATTAAAAGAGTATAATAAAATCATAGTCGCGAACGAATTTGTCTAAAATGGCTCGCAACGGCAACAATTAATTAAATTCAAATATGAATTCGAAATCGTCGATAAATCCATAAAACAAATCAAAATTAAAATAATTAAATATTTACATCAAATTACGCTAATAAAATCATTAAACTTAATAAATTTGGGTTTTAAAAATACGGGGTATTACAATGATATACTTCCAAATCCATTATATCAAAAAGATTAAGGATATAGTAAAAAATAAAAGCTTAATTAGTAGATGAAAAGTCTTTGAGTAGCTTTATATTCGCACTCAATCCCATGTCATGAATCCACCATTTTCTGCATATGCCATCAACTTGTACTATGTTGTTCACTCTACCAAAGGATCATCCATCATTGCCTGCATACATCATCAACTTGTACTATGGCATTCACTCTACCAAAGGTTCCATTTTCACACTAAACTAAGTTAGCTTAGGGCAATAATTCATTAAACCACTCTATCCTACCATGAAACATATTCATAGTAGCCATGAAAGATAAAGAATCATGTATGCATGAGATGATGTAACAACCAATCATATAATTAAAATAAAGTTTTATTACTTTCTTTCATCCTTTGAGTGACCACCCAACACAACAACCCATTTTATTTACTTAATTGGGAATAATATAAATCCATATAAACATAATAAAACTAAAACAATATCCAAAATACACAAGAAAGAACCTTAATTAAGTGGAGGGACTCTCCAAAGGATACACTACATTGGTCATCCAATTCTTAAATGTGCATACCCTCTAATTGGTCACATGTGACCCTATAAAATAGGCATAGAACATTATTGGCTCTTTTTAAGTTAATATTGGAACCACTCTAATCTAATGGTTATTTTCCACACAATCTAAAAAGGGAAGTGTTTGGATTTTAACAATGGGAACACATATGACCTAAATTTGATAAATATTTGGTTTGAAAGATTTAATAGAGAAAAAAACTCAATATAAATAATTGGAAAAACTTATGATTTTATTACGTGTAGATTAAGAGGATATAAAGTGAACACATAATCAATCTTTAATATGTCAATTTATGTGGTAGATGATTGAGGTTTAAAATAATTGATGTGATTACCTATATCATCAAGGTGCACCTTTCTTTTTGAAAATTCATTAGTGAAGAACTCTACAATTAAACATGCTTGATTTAGAGTAATCTAAAGATCAATTACCTCCTTTTTTTTGGATAATCATGTGAGTAAGAACGGATATACTAGAAACAACTTGTGTTTATCTATGAAGGCAATCATCAATCCCGAAAGTATTATAAGTAACTACTTACCGCTAGTGCGGGGTTAGGGGTGTTATTAATGACAAAAAAGAAAATTTGTGATTGCTAGTTATATATAGATGAGTAAGTTATCCATCTAGCATGAATGATTCTAAAAATGGATTGTAACGTAAGAATCAATGGTTGAGGCAAAACGATAACTTTGCATTATTTGAGTTGAGTTGTATGTAATAACCCAATTTATGTAGCATATCTTGGAAGCTGAAAAGTATTGATATGACTACTTATATCAATAATGTGTAATTTTCTTTTTGAATATCTAACATTGGAATATTCCACTGTTAAGTGTGTTTGGCTTATAACAATCTAAGGATGAGTAACCTCCTAGGTATTTTTCTAAGAAGCATGTGAACGAAGATAAAGTAAGCTAGAAAAGACTCATGTTAATTTATGGAGTGAGTCGATGATCTCAGAAGTGCTCCAATAACTACCTATGACTAGTGTAGGTTGGGGTGTTACATAATCACTCAATTATACAAGTTATCTCTCAAGTCTCTTTCTAGAACAATGGAGAATTAATTGAGTAATGGACTATACTAAAGCATGGACTCGAAGAACATCTTTATATAACAGTCTAAAAAAAAATTGGACGAAATAGGTGAGAAACATATGGCGTAGAAAATCTAATCAGTAGGAGTGTTATGAGCAGTATGGGTCAACCGTGTTAATGGACATGACCATCTTGGCTGACTCCACACACCATGCTGAGTCTCAAGTTTTGCATAATTTCTCCAACAAATCACCATGGGCATGATGATCAACTCCAATGGATTGTGTTAGCTCCAAAACACTTTGAACTCCTCTAAACCTCTACATATAATCATCCATGCCAAACACATACCAAATACAGTTCATAAGTTCATAATTCTTCACATTAATGTAGTGTTTGAAACATCTAAAAATAAGATCATAAGATGATTAGAAAACCCCATGCTCCGAAGCACCTCATGGCATATGAATACCAATCAAGTTTAAATGATGTCTCACTTGACTCATAATCAATGATTTCATTAGCATATCTATTAGATTCTCTATGATATCCAACTTGTAAAATTTAGTGCAATAGTTTAATGACCACAATACTCAAGAAATGGGTTGTAACGAGTATTCGATGATTTTAAAAGTATTCAAAATAAATGAAGATATAAATTGAGATCCTTAAAATTGATCAAACATTTCTCAAGTATGTTATGAATTCGTTCCTCTTGTAGTTCCCTATAAAGTTACTTGTAATTGAAATGTAGTAAGATAATTAACACAAGATATTATATGATTCTAATTATATCCCTTCTATTTATCAAAATAATTAACAACTATTTGAACACTCAAACACGCCCAATCTTGCTTGATGCTTCCACAAATTTATATCTTATTATAATTATATACTTCTAGAAAATCCAAAAAGTGTAAAAATATTATTGTGCACTTATTTTTAGTAGTGTGTTATTCATGATTTTATTGGTGAAATTTTGTTAATTAATTTTTTTGACTAACTTTTGCTTGTCTTGAGAATAAATTTTATCATTCATTTGAGATTTGACAAGTACAAATTTTGAAAAATGTAATTTCTTAATACATTTGCATGATATACATGCTTTTAATTTTATACTACACACACACACATATACATACATACATACATACATAAATATATATATATATATATATATATAATATATATATATATATATATATATATATATTTCTAGGATTGATAAATTTTTTTTTTTACAAATTCAAGACTAGAGTTGTTAACGAGCCAAGCCGAGCTGAACCGGAGTAGGCTTGGGCTCGGCTCGTTTACTAAATAAGTCTAAAAATAAAGCTTATCTTAGCTTGTCTATAAACGAATCGAGCCAAGCTTTTAGCAAGCCAACTCGCGAGTTTTGGTGATAAACAAGTCAAACTCACGAGTTTTTGTACTATGAATGAGTTTAAGTCTAAATTTATTATACTCAAGCTTAACTCGTTTAATAATCAAACCAAGTTCGAACTCAATTTTTAAATTCGTTTAGTTAAATAAGCGAGACGGACCGAGCCTTTAACAAAGCGGGCTTAAAAAGTTCGTGAACCGTTTATCAATAGCCCTATCTAAGACCCCCGACGGAATATCCACATTTAGGTTGAAGTGGATTTTTGGGTTGAAGTTTGGAGATATTATTTATACAAGTAATAAAAACTTAAATTAGAAGAGCATAAAATGATAGATGCATCGTCCTTGTCTGATGGCCTGGTGGGGGAGCCTTGTATATAAAAATTAGTCGAGAAATACTGGACACGTCATATTAGTCAGCCTGGTAATGATTTTAAAAATATCTATCGCAGTAGGCATATGATATTGACACATAGCCTCTTTATTTAATTTTTGATGATAATAATATTATGGCTTGGATGGCTTTTTATGCCTACGTTGCAAACAAGTCATCCCTAAGCATTTTTAAAAAGTACGAACACCGTCAGACTCCAAATTTTGAACTTTTGCTTAAAAGGAATAGACCGTTGTTTGGCAATCGCGTAACAATGTCCAACATGCGCACAATACATCTACACACCAAAAAATATTGAATACATGTGTCAGTGAACAAACTAGTATTATATAGCATACAAGCCGATTATGCCCACTTTGCGGCACGATCAAAACCCTCACTTTTCCTCTTAACCATACGGACGTACATATACACTCCTACATTACATATATTTGACTGTATCTAATATATATGGGGGGGGGGATCAAAACCCACACAGACATAAAGCCGAAAAAATTTACACAAAAAATTGATACCAAAGATCATCTTGTTGCATTAGTACATAAAATGCACCGCATCCGAAATGAATCTTCTGTCTGTTCTTCATCGCCGTCATCATCCTTGTATCCATAATCAGAGGTTGTCTCTTCGGGAATATGCTCAACACCAAAAGAATGAGACGAGTCCATGTAACAGGTCATGTGATACGAATGACAGCAAAAGAATACGACGACAGATGCGTTCTGTAATGAGATAGGATCAAGGCACATGCAGCACCTTCCTCCTGCCCTGGTTTTCGACTTCCCATCCAAGTTTCTCAAGCTTGGTGCTCTTCCGGAAGACTCCAATGCTCTACTATCATCCCTCTTAGCTCTTGCTTCATCTTCTTCATTGCTTAAGTAAATTGCGCGCCTCGCTTCTTTGTAGCATTTCACCAAAAGATTCACACAATCAGCCTGCCAAACATGCAACACCGTCATGAAGTCAATGCTGTCTGCACAAATTTGTGCCTACAGTACTACTTGAGCATTTAATCACCTTTAGAATATCATTACAACCGTGCCGAAGTGAAGTCTCTGTTCTATAGTCCGTAACAATTTTGACTAGCCGATCTCTAAGCCTGCAAATAATGATAAGAATGTGATATAAAGCACAAATCATTTTTCACAAGCTGGTTCTCAAAATTACAATCTTATTACAACCTTGCACCCAGGTTTGTCAGCCTGATTCAACCATGCACAATAACATTCAAGTGAATATTCTTTCTAGGAATGGAAAGTGACATTCTGAAGTTCAAATCGTTACTACATTTGACATCCTAGACAACAGCCGGCATGCATAAAGTTCAGTTACAAAAACAGCATCAATTCATATTTCAGGATTTTTGTCTCATCTGAGAGTAGTCAGACAAACAACCAACACAACCCTATTTGTAGAGAAACATGAGAAGAATAAGGATTCGGGAATATAAAACTCAACTCTTGATATCATGAACCCTGTTTTCGAACACTGCACAACTAATTTTGCCTATAGTATACTCTACCTGACCTCAAGTCCATCAGCAAGGGTATTACCAACATGATAACCAAACAACTTTCTTTCGCACAGCACAGAAATTTCCTTCACAACCTCTGTTCACTTTCTCCCACAACACGGCATTTTTGGGATAGTGACAATATTTGATGACCAAGAGCATGAATTATCAATAAAAGCAACATTTACTAGATACTAAAATTGCTTCTGGTGTGTTCACCTGCAAAGCTTCTAACTAAGCTTCATTTGACTAAGAATTTTGAATGTTTCAAAAAGATAAGCAAGGTAGACATAGAATTCCTTAACAGGAAACAATAAACCAATATCATATAGATATTTTATACTAGCTAAAATATCCAGAACATCAGCTGTCATGCACACTGAAGACTAACAGCACAACATCATCATACTAACCGGGGTATCTCTAACCCATCTGGTACCATATTTACAATATGAAGTGGATCTAGGTTTCCAACAGTGTGCTCCAACAACATGCCGACCTGTCAATTATTTGACACATGTAAATTAGAAACAGCAAAGACAATTGCTGACTGGACAATGAATACCATGCACAATTTGAATTTGGCAGAGAACATGTTGAAGCCTTACCATTTCAGGCCTGTGAAGACATTGTTTAATCAACTCTTCCCATAATTCATCATCATTCTGCATACTGACAAATTCTACAGCCTGCAATAACAATTTAAAAAAAAAAAAAAGAAGTTACTATCATTATCCCATACAGGCATACAGCACAATCTTTGCAAAAAAAAATATCCTCAAAACAGATGATACCTCTTCCATGTCCCCTAATTTGTTTATGATAATAGCAAGAGCTTGTCTAGAATTTCCCATCCTTCCAAGAACAAACACCTGCTCTCTGAGAAGATTCTTTCTCATGCAGATATCATATGCCTAAAAGCCATCATATATAGTTAATTCCACAACCAGCTCTTATGTGCAGAGTAGGAATACGCAAAACCAATGCAAACCTTTTCCAATTTGTAATGCTGACTGCTACGGAGGAAAGGTAGCAACATTTTCGGATCATAGTCTGCATATAGCTCCACCTATTATCAGAAGAATAGACAAGAGTAACCTAAAGTGGGGTAAATGAAAGCAATAAATATACAAATACACGTTAGAATGATAATTGATTTAGTTGGTAAGAACATACTGAAACCTGAGTCACAATTTCTAATATGATGAAAGCATCAGGAAAAGAGATGAGGCTAGTCCAAGGGGGGCATGTGTATACTAGGTCAAACTAGCTCAGATTCAACAATGTCAGTCTCAAATTCTAATTATGATCCATGTACTTTACATTTTATAGTAAGTAATGCTCCATGCAGTAATATGACATTATAGTGGGAGCTTTCTTACAAGAGTTTGCATCTAGATCCTTGTGCTACTGAATATCAGCACAAATACCCAACGTGAAAATTTACCATTTTGACTTTCATCCATCCAATTAGGCAAAAGTGAACCAGTTAAAGGTCATATAATCACAGTTTTAGAGGATAACCCTCTTCTACGATGAGCGAACCTTTTTGACTGCTAAAAGTGTTAAATGTTAAATATGAAGCTTAGGATGTGTTGAGAACCCTTTTCATTTCCTTTCAACGGTCTGGAACTTCCAGTCCTGTTATTTTTTAGGACTGTTTGACAGCCCACACTTGTAGGGGTGCACAAATAGGTACCACGGTTTGACACAACCCAATGCTAATTCAACCCTTCCAACCTAGTCCATCATAAACCATGGGTTTTGTGGATTAATCTGCAGGATCACTTGATTTTACTTAAGAAAAAAAGTGACATACATGTTTTTATCCGCGATATGTTGGTGTCTAATCATCAATCACATATAATCATGTAATGGGTAAACTTTAATTATGACACAAGTCACATTATCACACTTAATCCTTGGTGGCTACGGGCTACCCTGAAGATCCAGTCCCTGCTCCAGTTTCAAATGACAAACATGGAATACATCCTGTAAAGTGCAAGTTGCAAACACTTTATAACAAACGATAATATCACAAGCTTGCAATGAAGCCAAGTTGCTTAAGACAACCAAAGATTTCGCTGGGTCAGAAGTCACACTGAGGGCCACCCCATGGGATTAGATGTAAGTATTATAACCATGTTAACTATGGAATAAAGTATTAGCCCACACATATTGAACTTTTAGCATGTTGATACACAACACAAACTATACGAGGCAGCTGATATGTACCAATATGGACCGATATTCCTTGTATTCATTGTAAACAAAATCACACTGCGACAACCACAACAGTGTCTACAACCACCGTGGTCAAGACCACAAGAGCAACCACAATTTTATTGGCAAAATGTTAACCCATAGGACCCATATTAAAACCTATAACCCATGTTTAAACCCATATAACCCATACCACATCACAAGTTATCCCTAACTCAAACCATACTCAATTATACCCTAGGCCAGCTCACCCATCTAGTTTATTTGTCGATTGGGTTGATTATGTAATGGGTTACCCAAACCAATGCACACAATACACCCCTAGCCCACTGCCTACATCATGATAGTATCATGGTGAAGCATATGTTGCATCCATGTAGTAACTTATATCAAGAAAGGCAGTATGCAGCTCCCAGGCAGCTTGCTAATATGAAAAAGTAATGTAATTGCTGTAAAATGACTTTGTTAGTAACTTATGCAGGAAGGTCTTAGGTTTTTACAATTCCAGCATATTCTATCAAGTTTTGTAGGCTACTTTCCAATGTATGAAGCTAAAAGCTTTTATCTCATCGGGCGACACAAAAAATACAGAAAATGACAGATGGTACCTGATCCCCAATCCCCAAACGTGCACATACCTGACATGTGCACAGACATGACCGACCATTTAAACAGATGCATAGAGGATAATTGGATATTAGAAAAATATTCCAAAACCATCTGTTTAGGAATTTAATTAATAGCTTGTCACCAAGTCCACTGACCATACTTTTAGCAGTGGCAACTACGGAGGCAAAACCAATACATATTAGTACATAGCATGTGGCCGAGGGTTATAAGAAAAAATAATTAAAAAACAGTTCAACTAGTCATCTATGAGTTGTTTGAAAAGGAGCCTTCAAAAGGAGACTGAAGAGTCAGGTAAGTTCACGAACTATTTGTCATAAAACGCAACTCAACAAGATATAGCATTTAATATGAGAAGAAATAGCAAAACCAAAAGATAAATTTCTATAAGAAATTAGTGGAAATCTAGGCACCCTTATTGAATTGTGGACCTGTATTAACATTAAAAGGGATTTTTTATTTTATTTTTAAAAAAAGCACTACCTACTGTCCAGCACACATAGGGCTATAAATGAGCTAAACTTGTTTGGTATTCGGCTCGGCCCGGCTCCTTCGTTTAGTTAAATGAGCTGAGCCTGATCCTCACTTTTGGGCTCATCTATTAAACGAGTCGAGCACAAGCTCAAAAAAGTGAAGCTCGATTCATTTTATGGCTTTGGTTTGTGAACTCGGCTTGACTCAGTTCGTTTGTTTAGTTAAACGAGCAAAACTCGAGCCTTATTTTAGCCTCTTTTAGTTAAACGAACCAAGGCCAAGCCCAAAGGTATTCGACTCGACTCATTTACAACCCTAAGCACACATAATAAAAACAAAAAAATTAAGCGCTTGAATTTTGTGATCAGTACTAAAATACAGTGAATGACTTCAATATCAGTTTTGCCAGTTGGAGAAAGACAAAAAATCGCAATTAATTTAAGAGTACGTTTGAATGGAAAAGTTTAAAAATGAAGGGATTTTAAAAGTAATGAAATTCTTAAAGTGATTCACTTTTAAACTTCTACAATTATAAATTCATTTTTCGGGCAAAATAATTTTAATTAAAAAAATCTTAACTTTATGTCATGGAAATTTTAGAGACAACAATGGTAAATAATTAAGGGTCTGCTTCTTTTTTTTCCTTTTTTTTTCTTTTTTTAACTTTAGGCCAAAGAAGTTTCTAAATTCTATCTAATAGGTGGAATTCTAACAGCCTCTCATTCAAAGGATTTCAAAAATTCTGAGAAGTTTTATAAATTCTCTTGTAAAATTACTAAACATATGATTTAGCCTAGAGAACTATAGAAATCCCCTCCTAAAGTGAACTACCCCCTAAAATTTCCTCATCCAAACATAGTTATCAATATATACCTCACTAGAACCTTAAATATTGTGCACGTAAGATATTGGAATTGAGTTGCATTACCTGCAGATCATGAAAATCTCTTCCAGAATGTGGATTGACCTCGAATAATGAATGCAAATACAGATATAGAAAGTATCTGAAATCGCACTGGCCATCCGCCTTCAACAACTGTGACACTACATCAGATGGAGCAACCAAGTCTCTCTGTTGGATGAGTAAAGAGATTGCACGCTTGCAATCAAGAATCATCAACGGGATAACCTGGAAGAGTTGAATAAATAAGTCAGAATTAGATGGAAAATCAATGCATGATGTTGAGATAATGAGAAATGTCCAATGAGTGAACAGCCGTGCATGATCACTAATTATAGCAAGCATATTTATCCTCAAAAATCTTGATCAAATACTGGTATTACATACCTTTTCATGAATAGCATCATGTAAATTATGCTTTTCGATGAAGTTGAAGACATCTGGTTTCATAAGCTGGAAAGCAAACAGAAAACCAGGGGGGAAAGAACGAGAAAAAAGGAAGCAATAATCAGCATCTGATGAAAAAACATGCAAAAGTCAGAATAAAATAACCACATTGGAAATGATTGGAGTTGAATGGTGCGCAGAAATAGAAGAAGACCAATTTGTTTCCCTACCCATTATTTCACATAAAAGCAACATGGAGCTGTAGATGCTTCATCTATTATACGCTTGAGCAAAATGGAACATTAAAAAACTTACATCAGCAAATAGTGAAAAAGCTTTCTCGTATTGTCCATCAACTACATATAATTCTGCTAGTGCCTGGCAAGTAAATACAGTGAAATAATGAGGAACGATCCTCAAAACCATGAGATGTATAATCTAAGAAAAGGTTCCAGTCTACCTCTTTCAGTGTGTCTGTCACTGAAGAAGTTTTAAGCTGAGGTTCTATTGCTGAGATTACGGGCAATGCAGCATATAATGAACGCGGCCAAGACTTTACAGCTGATAAGAGATCTTTATGGTATGTTGGACTTGTTGCAAGCGATCCAAGCGCAAGCTGAATAATAGTGGCAATGAGAGAGAGAAAAGGATTAAATCTATACCATGAATGAAGCAATCATCCCGTTTCAAACCTGGTATACAGTATCACTCAGTTTAGGGTTCTCTGTTGGCATATATTGAACCAGAACTGGCAGCTGACGAAGCTGAGCAAAACGATATGCCCATCTGTATAACACACAACTTTGTCAGGTTTGAGAAATCATATGGAGATGAATTTAGTCATTGTGATTACTGATACCTTTCCCATGCTGAACTAGAACCTTGTAACAGTTTGGGACATAAAGATGCAGCTTCAGCATATTTTCTCTCAACGATTAGATGATCTAGGTATCTGGTTCCTACCTGTTCAGATCCAAATTCACAACTCTGGTTAAACATTTCATGTTGCCATAACATCAAAGCTGAAAGAAAGATGAAAAATATAAAATATCCATGAACCAGGTAGCTTGTGATGACCTTAATTGAAAGTGTACAAGACTACAATACCAATTGCGAGCGTAAGATTCTGATGTCAGATTTACACGGACTAGGGTCCCCATGCTAGGTCTCATTAAGTCATATTAATTGACATTTCTCTGCATCAAAATCAAGCAATCCAGGTGGTGACAGTAACACTGCCACTTCACTGTTGTTTGAGGAAGAGTCGAGGACTAATGTGCAATTAGTCCCAAAGGAGCCACGACTTTGTAATGTGGTATGTGGTTGAACTTTATGATTCTAATTGCAAAGCTTTTAATTATGGTCCACATTAAGAATAGGCAGGGTTTATATAGACTTGAACGCTCCAACTTTAACAGCTAGCTTTTAAGGTATGGCTCTCTGAAGGACCATAGAACAATTCCACACAAATTTGCTTGTGCCCACATGACAGAGAAGAATTATGATTAGACATTGATGTGGCCTTCCAATCAAATGCATGCCCCAACCCATGTTACCTGTACTCAGGTACGATACATGTCCAGTCATCCGTCTCACATATTTGGGACACAGGGACTGTCCTAAATTTAGACAGAGTACAGGTACAAATCATTTATTGAATGTCTTGTTTATTATTTTATACTCATTTTATTTGTAAAATACTCATTTTATTTATAAAATAACATAATTTATTGAAAATTAATAAAGTTCATAAGAGCAGCACTTTCGCCTGTGAAATGGGCTCAAAAGCCCAAAAAACTGCACTGTCCCTATTAAACAAACCACTAACCACAGGCTGAAATCCTAACCATAAAACCAAATATCAGCCAATACACTATGTATCAGATTTTAGGCATGACTAGACAATAAAACCGCAGTTGCAGTTTCAGTCATAATCACAATATGGGGGTGTTGCAAAAACATTTTATATACTGCAATTGTTGAAGTGTATTTTTTTTATTTATTTTGAAAACAAATATCACCAACTATAGTTAAATATCGGCACATATTGACTGAAGCATATCAATATTTTTAAAACAAATATCACCAACTATAGTTAAATATCGGCACATATTGGTTGAAGCTTATCGATATGCATGTGACTTCATTTTTATATCGTGTATCAAATTCTTTGCATATCAACAGGCCAAAAATCATGTATAAATCGAGATATTTTATTCTATAGGCATGTCGATACACAATATCCACAATGAAAGACATGAAAACAATTTCAGATCCGTATCACTGATATATCAGCCATATATCCAATAATGGCCAATATTACAGCCAATATTCTGCTTCATATGTATTATTAGATTGATTTCCTCACATAAATATCCTAATTTACTTTAGATGTTTTATTGAAAAGTACATTATTTACATATGAAAGAATACACAAGAAAAGAACTAGTTGTATTTTTATTTCAAAAAATGTCTAATTTATAAGACTTTAGCTTATAACTAATCTATAATTATTAGATAAAAATATTCTGATATTAGACTTAGGACTTAAAATAATATTTTATGGAAAAAAAATCATGTCGTGACAAGCACAACATATGATGTGCTGTTTGCAACAGTCCAATACAAAGATGCGCCGATTGCAATTGTGACCTTGTTTAGTAAGATCAGCTCCCATCCTCCATACACTAGTATGCAGCTGCATACAGATTTCTTAAAATTGAAACTGAAAACTGCAAGAAGAGAGAGAAATATAAGCTGAAATTATGGAGCATAGGAGGCAGCACCAGCAACAAAACATGAAACTAATCCTCTCCCCTGAGGCCCTACTTTCTGACCTATCCCTCTTCTTTGCTAGCCATGTCCAAATGCATGATGAAGTACCAGGTACAGATTTCCAGCAAAATTGGCCCAAGTCCAGGTAACACAGGTCCCAGAAAAGCTTATTTTGGTTGGTTAGCCGTGGTTCCTAAGCTTGGGTGGTTTGAATTTGCATCCAACAGTAACATCAGCACAAATGAGTTAGGATGATTTAGAATGTGTAAAAGCGCGGTGGAATCTACAGTTTTAGCTGGAATACTGTTCACAAACCAAGGTAGCAAAATATCACTGTGGCGCTGTGGAAAAGAAGTGGCACTCACTGCAATTTAGCTGTCATGTAAGACAAAACGAAGTAATACTAGGTGGGGTTATTTGTACAATGATGAATGTGGAAACTGGAAAGGATGGTAAGAGCAGCAGCTAGCGTCAGTTCCCACTGCAAAGCCTATGCAGCCTGACGTTAAAATAAAACAATTACACAGGTCCTGGGGCCACTTATACCTAGCAAAGAAAGATGAATATTACTGTCACACTACAACAATCGCACACATCATACCATTATACTTATCAAAATAAAGATAATTACACAAGCACGAATTTAAGGAAATTAGGGCCTAGAAGTCCTAAATCTCCTACTCTGACCTAGTCAGAGTATAATGCTGCCATCATAGGCTTGGTTGGTTTGGTTTGGGAAAGTGTCCCAATCCTCAATTGCAGCCACATATTTTCAAAATTTACAACCACCAGCAATAGGTTTCCCAAACCATGCCATAGTTTATATCAGGGTATAATGCTGTTATACACGTTAATATGAGACCATATAGCAAGGGCTTAAATTCATGCATCAACTAACGTGGATCATACCAGAGGACTTAAGAAACTAGGGTAAATCAGAATGATAAATCATACCTCTTCAAGGAGTTCACTTCGTGCCTGTCCTGCTTCTACAACTGCTAAAGCTTTTTCATGCGACCCATGTTGAAGCAACCAATTAATATGATCTTCAGCATCCCTAATTATTATGACAAATTATCCCATGCAACAAATTCAACAATAAGCTAAGGAAAAAGAATCCATATATAAAAGCAAAACAAATATGCAAACATTAGGATAACCTATACACGATAGTGTCCCTTCATCTTCAATCCTTATCTTCAAATTATCATGCACTCTCCAACAACATCAATCGTGGGACAATTAAGTCACTCTTAAGTGAGTCTTTTGACTTATGGCAAGACTAAGGACAATACAGTAGGCCATATCATGAATTTCTAAGACAACATAATCAACATTGGACTTCCTATTGAGGATCCAATTTTTCAAGCATGGATTGTAAATCTTGCTAACCATGTTAGCTGATATTGCAATCTCATTGCTCACTTATGACTACACTGCATAAATATCAATGTACTAATTAGCCAGCAAGTTTATGCATAAAATACCAAGCATGTGAAAATATTGAACACAAGGGTCCTTTTTCTTATGCAAAGGTACATATGTATATTGATCAAAAAGAAACATGTAGCCAAGAGATTAAAAATAGTAAATATGTACACCAGGTAGATATAAAAAAGATTGAGGCTACCACAAAAAGAAAGGTAGCTTCTCACCATGTCTAGTACATAGCAATGCCAAAAAAAAACCTAACCAAGACATTGATATTTTTGTCGGATAACAACCTTACTAGAAGTCTGTTGAAGTAACTTATGAAGAGGGGAAAAAAAAACAACTCTTAGCAGTTTTTTAGCTTTTAGCTTTCAGTTTACAACTAGATTTGCAGTAAGTATTGCCAAACATGCTCTATGCAGGGCACTAGAGGATAAGGAATTTTGATGATGGAACAAGGAAGAACATACAAAGAAGTAATGACACTATCACAAGGATCAAGATTTGTAATAAGAATATGGAGAAGCATAATGTATAGGGTGGGAAACGAAGGGGGTGGGAGGGGCAGGAGTGAAGAATCAATAATTAAGCAAAGCCAAGTGCACGTGAGGACCTTTGTAGATGCCTTGTACTAAGGTTGGAGAGCAACATATACGGCTACT
This sequence comes from Tamarix chinensis, assembly GCA_030549775.1. NCBI lineage: Eukaryota > Viridiplantae > Streptophyta > Magnoliopsida > Caryophyllales > Tamaricaceae > Tamarix > Tamarix chinensis. The sequence goes on along the minus strand of CM060173.1, from coordinate 82,951,017 downwards.
GGAAACAAGATCTTAACCAAGAAAGGAGCATTAAATATGAGGATGAGATGGCACTTTGCAAGAATGCTACAATGGATAGGTGGTGGAGCATAAGTAATTCAACAAAGCAAATGATATTGGCCTAAGCTTGTGGGACAAGACAAATTTAGAAGAAAACTAATTCAAAGGGTTGAGGTGAAAGCCTCTTTGGGAGAAAAGAATGGAGGAAAGGCCATTAGACCTGATGAGAGAACCATCGATGTTTAGTAGTATCTGGGTGACGAAAGCATGGGTTCACCCACTGAGCTATTTGATATTTTCATAAGGACCAGGATGATGCCAGATCAATAAAGAAAGAGGATGTCCCATAACAATTTATAAAAATAAGGGACAAAATTATGCAATCTACCAAGCAGTTAACCTAATGAGCACGTCAATAAACCTCCCGAACATTTGTTTTCATGGGTGAATGAGAGAATGAAAACAAATAATATGTGCACTGCAGATGGTAATCTGCTTTCCCACCAGGCCAGGATGTGGAGTAATTGCAATGCAGCAATTACAATAAACCTCCCAAACATTTGAAACTGTCATAGATAACTTTCTAAAACTATAAAAGCATATATCTGAATAAAAATGCTCTTCATAGAATTATTATTACTAGGATGGTTCCCATGCTTATATCCCGTGTTTGGAATCCTCTTTCCATAGTATGGCACAATGGCTAATGTCAACATTTTCAAACATGATGTCCACACATCTACACCTATTTAATCAATGCCAATAGCATTGACCTTGAGAACCATAAACGGTTGTTTTTTAATGTAGTAATTAGTTTGGCTTCTTGTTAACAATAGAAAATAAAATTCAATATACATATAGATAGATAGATAGATATAGATATAAAATAAAAACACAAAGGCCCTATTTTCCTCCCCTTATTTACATATTAGATCCAATCCACACCAATCCAATCCAATAAATACTAACCTGATCCAATCTAAAAATTAAGGCAACGACAACAGGGCTGTAGACACCCTCATTTCCACCAATTTTCCCTAGTTGACCTTTTATAGTTTTTCGATCCTTGACCAATTACTTTTATTTATTATATATATTTGTAAACATTATAAGATAAGAATATAATTTTAAGTGAGTACATATATAAAATCCCCAAAAAAAAATTGCATGCCTTCCAAGACATTCTTATTAAAGACGTTTCTTTTTTCTATGGTGATTAGAGAATTTTTGTCTTTAGATGATATAAATTAATCAAAAGGTACCAAAAAAGTGATTTCAAGGCTATGGGCAATGGAACACTAAAAATTTCATAGGTTAGTAGAGTTTATTGCAATTTTCTGAACAATGCATTCATGTGACATTACTTGTATAGAGCTCAAGGCAAGGAAAGGAGGTTATACTTAGGGATAGTTTGATCTTGGGGTAATAAGGATTGAAAATTTCCACGTCTTTATATCAAGTATTTAGAAATAATCACACACTTTCAATGAAATCCCATCTCAATTGAAATTAAGATCTAAAATAGATATTTGTCAAAGAAAGAGTCCCCCCCCCAAAAAAAAAACAAAACAAGCACTTAAAAAGGCAAAAAAGGCCCATCATCCTAAGGCAATGCTTGCTAAAGCCTTGCAATGGAGAATAATATAATTATTTTTGCTACATCTATCTATATTTTAGATTGCTCCCATTTTAATATACCAAATAAAAAACATATATGAACAATTCAAAATTTGCTTGAACCTCAAGAATTTGAAATCTAGAGATTGCACGACATCATGAACCAATAAAGTTCTACAATACTATAGCTATAGCAATCTGATAGGCCTCTTTTCAAGTTCACATATGTTAAAAGGGGTAAAGGGGGCAATCAGAAGAGTACCTAAGTTAGAAGTGAGGGCAGTCGTTGATTTTGAACTCAGAACTTCGCAGAAGGAAGGAGAAAGCATTGTGTTATCAATGCGAAGAGAAATTCGCTCCGAAACATGTGTGCAAGAACCAAGAGCTTTGTTTCTTGTTAGTAGACGATTCGCAGGTGGATTGTGGTGAAGAAGAACAATTCAAAGGTCAAGGGGACGAGATTGTAGAGATTGAAGGCTGAGTTGAGATATCCATGGACTCGGTTGTTGGATTCACTTCCCCAAAAGCCATGAAGCTACAGGGTACTATCAAAGGGGGGACTATAAGGCTCCATTTGGTTTAAGGAAAAAAGTGGGGAAAGGAAAAAAAATTAGAAGGAAAATATTTTTTATATGTTTGGTTGTTAGGAAAATTATAAAGAAAGAAAATATTGTGGAAAGAATGAGGGAAAAATATACTTGTTAACTTTCCTCAGGTTTACGTAAGGAAAATAACAGGAAAGAAAAAAAATTGTCTGTTTGGAGCGTATGGCCGCGTGGGCATGGGTAGCAGGTAGATAGCAGTCTCAATTGTAACTGAGTTGTCTTACTTGCGTCCGAGTTATCTTGGAAGGAAACGTATGAATATTTTAAACTATTATTTATATATTTACTAAATTAAGCTATGCCAAAAAAATGGCTATAAGATTAATCTTTAACCACTAATTTAGAGGTTTATAAGTTTGAAATAAATTTAGATTAAATTATTTTAATTTTTAATTTGATATAATACAGGATCAATATAAAAAAATTATCAATGAAGATTAATAATAAAAAATTAACCTCATCCAATTTACATTACATTAACCTCAAAACTAACAAACTATTAGTATTACTTTAGTTTACATCAATGACGAAATTATTTTTGTTGATATGCCATTTTTCATAAATATTTTAAATTATTTTTATCTTTTATTACATTTATCATAAAATATTTTAAAAATTAAAGAAATATTAAATATACGTATTTAAAAAATATTCATATACATTATTTTATATTATTTTTATTTCAATAGTTAATTTACAAAATATTTTTCTAAACCATAAATATACCAAACATAACTAAGTTTAAAGGTTTTATGTTAGGTTTAAAACAAACCTACATGTCTATATACAAATATATATATATTTATATCAACCGAAAAAAGGTAAAATCATTATCTTATATATTAGGGTGTCCCGTAACAATATATTAATATATGTCGGTCTATCTAGCAAGTCACATGAACACTTGTTAAGATATTTAAAAGTAGAAATAAAATGAGTATTTAATGTCACTAACCAACTTGTATATAATTAATACATGCACTAGTCATATAATTTGAGATAAATAATTTAACTCTTAACAAATATCCAAAGCTACTCCTTTGGCAAATTGATAATACATGTGTTACCTAGCTAGTTAGAAAGTGAAAGTTGGATGATTGGTGATAATAATTAGAGATGTGCAAAATCGAATATTCATATTTATTTTAATAATGTTTTATATCACTTTGTATATATTTTTTTTAAATTGAATATCCAAATTTTAGATTTAAAAAAATTGCCGACAAAATATAGACTAAATTCGAATATATTTCATATCTATATAAAAATACTATTTTATCAATTTTAATAACTTTTAAAGAATATTTTAAAAATAAAGATCATATATCATTTTATATGTATATCTGTATTCATATATGTATTTTATTTTATCTAAAAAAAGTATAAAAATATTATTATAAAAGTTTAGATTCAAAATTATAAAATCATAATATAATACTGAAATAATCAATAAAATATCGGTTATTTTTCTAAATCCAATAATTAAATAAAATTTTGAATATATTAAATATCTAATATCCTTTTAACCAAAATTAAATTAAATATCTCAAATATTATATTATATTTTTTAAATATCGAATTAAATTTTTTTAGATCGTAAATATTTTTGCACATGGGCATTAATTGCTATATTTTGATAGAGACCGAGTACATCCATATATATATTTGAATTTCATGATTTTCTATGAAACTTTATTCTTTTCGCGAATTACGAGTAGTCTATAAATATTTATTATAATGTTGTTGCCTAGGGCCCAAAAATCTGTAACACTAGCCTTGGCCCGTCTCCTTTTCCATGTAATTTATTAATAGGAATTTTTTAATGTTATTAATATTTTACAAATATTTTAAAAAAAATTATGCTTAGTTATATATGTAATATTTTAGAATCTTTCTGAAAAAATTTGGAATTAGTATTGAGTTTATATAATTTTTATAATTTTATTATAGACTTTAAGAAAACTTTTATATATTAATATAATATTTTAATTTTTATTAAATTTATAAAAAATAAAATAATAATATTCAAGTTTTCTCAGAATTTTCTTTCTATACGCCAAACACTAAAAATATTTTTCAAGATTTCAATTTTCCACAAAACTTTCTCCAACAACCAAACAAAGGAAAGAAAGTTATTTTCTTTCATTTTCTTTCCTTCAATTTTCTTTCCTCTATATTTTCCTTTCCCCTTAACTTTCTACAAACCAAACATAGCCTAATAGTCTTGATCGATTGTGGAGCAACCCACAACTTTATTTCAAAGAGTTCGGTTCAGAAATTGCAGCTTCCGATGACGACTACGAACTACTCCCTCATATGGAGTGTTGATGGGCATGGGTAGTGTTATACAAGTTGCAAGGATGTGCAACAGAGCTAGAGTCTCACTACAAGATATAGACATCATTGATGGTTTGATGTTGGGGAGCATTGATATAATCCTTACAATGCAATGGCTAGAGAGGATCGGGCCAATGTAAGTTAACCAAAAACATCTTCAAATGAAGTTTCAGGGGACATATTCCAGTAGTTCTTAAGGGAGAGACCTCTATAAATCCCAAGTGACACTCAAGTCCCTAGCTCAAACAGTAACCAAAAGGGGGTAAAGTGCAATGCTAGAGTGTATAACTCTTATAGCCAGTGAAGAGGGTGAATCTAGAGTAAGAATGTGGCCGGAAAACAAAACAAAAGATTTGAAAGTGCCAAAGGAATTCAACTGGTTGTTAACTAGTATGGTGATGTGCAACAAATGCCTCTAGGGCTGCCTTCTCTTTGTATGCTAGATCATAACATTGTTTTGCAACCTGGTACAACCCCTATTAATGTCCGTCCTTAGGTGCAGAAGGATGAGATCGAGAAATTAGTGGTGGAAATGCTAGCTGCGGGTATGATCAGACCTAGTCGGAGCCCCTTTTCCAACCTAAAAATAAAAGATGGTAGTTGAAGGTTTTGTGTTGATTATCGCGCCTTGAACAAGGTAATTGTTCCTAATAAATTTCTCATCCCGGTCATTGATGAATTATTGGATGAATTGGCTAGAGTGGCTTAGTTTTCAAAGTTGGATTTAAAATCAGGTACCATCAGAACAAGGTGAACCCAGGGGATGTACACAAGACCGCCTTATGGGGCATTACAAGGATTTGATAATGCCGTTTCGCTTGACCAATGCCCCGGCTACTTTTCAGTCCCTAATGAACAAAGTGTTTAAGTCGTGCCTCCAGAAATTTGTTTTGATGTTCTTTGATGACATCTTAGAGTCACTCTTTGGAAGAGCATGCAATACATTTGGAGCTAGTTTTTGAAATGTCGCACAAGCACTCGTCGTACATCAATAAGAAAAGTGTACCTTTGGGCAGCAAAAGTTGGAATACCTATGACATATTATCTCTAGTGAAGGAGTGGCAGTTGACCTTTCTAAGCTTCAAGCAATGATAGAGTGGCCTATTCCCAAAAATCTGAGAGAGTTGAGGGGCTTTTTTGGGGTTGGCAAGGTATTACCGCAAGTTCATACGACGTTATGGCCACATTATAGTCCCATTGATTGCCCAATTGAAGAAAGACTATTTTGGATGGAACCAAGAGGAGCAAGAGGCATTTGAAGCATTGAAGGCAGTCATGGGACTGACCAACTTTTCATAGCCATTAGTGGAAGAAATGAATGTTGCAGGCTTTAGCATAGGCATTGTCTTGATGCAAAATCAGTGACCTATTGTTTTTTTTCCAGTTAAGCATTGGGCCCTAGAGGGCCGTCTAAATTAGTGAATGAGAGAGAATTGATGGCGGTGGTTCTGGCAATCCAAAAATGGCAACATTACCTCCTTAGGCAACACGCCACCATGCGCACTAACTATAAAAGTTTAAAATTCTTATTAGAGTAGCAGATAGTGCCACAAGAGCACCAAAAGTAGGTGGAAAAGCTAGTGAGCTATCACTTCAACATTGAGTACAAAATTCAACCTGAGAATAAAGTGGCAAATGCATTAACTAGGCGGGATGAGCAGGCTCTTTTAGTAGCAATTTCAGTCTCATGGATTTCAAACTAGGAGGAATTGAAGGGAGAAATTGATGCTGACCAGCGTTGGGGTTTGTCAAGAGGGACCTGGAAGGGGTATAGAGGATGTTGGAGGTTTTAGCTTGAGGCATGGGCACCTCTTCTACAAGGGCAGGTTGATATTCACTAAGAACTCCCAGTATATTCCCCATCTTTTAGATGAATTCCCTAAGGGTCATTCTAGATAACTTAAAGTTAGCACCGGTTGACGAGGGAGGTGTATTGGAGGGGAATGAGGAAGGGAATCCAATAGCTTGTGCATGAGTGTTTGATTTGCTAGCATAATAAAAGTTAAAAAGTAGTACCAGGTTACTCCAATTCCAGCCTTTACCCATTCTGAAGAAGGTGTGAGAGGATATTTCACAAGACTTCATTGAGGGGATACCAAAGGTGAATGGGGTTAGTTGCATACTGCTAATGGTGGACAGACTTACCATATATGCTCATTTTTTACCACTGAGACACCCGTTTACAACTATTGATGTAGCTTGCTTGCTTGTGTGAGAAGTGTTATGATTGCATGGCATACCGCAGACTATGGTCTGATTGGGTCAAGGTGTTTACCCCACTATGGTGTCTGATTGGGTCAAGGTGTTTACATGCCTATTCTGGAGGGAATTGTTCAAGCTGCAAGGAACAATATTGAAGTACATTTCAGCTTACCACCCATAGACTGATGGTCAAACGAAGGTAGTGAACAAGGGCATAGAGACTTATTTGCATTGTTTTGTGGGGGCCAAACCCAACAGTGGGTTCAACGGTTGCCATGGGCTAAGTATTGGTACAATAAGTTTTACCATACAGCCACAAAAACAACCCCATTCAAGGCTCTGTACCCCAGAGAATTGCCCCCCTACTGCACTATGCACAAGGATTCTCACCCATGGGTCATGGCTGCCATAGATAAGGTGCTAAAGCACAGAGACTCAGTTCTGGAGGAGTTCAAGCAGCAATTGACAAGGGCGCAGCAACAGATGAAGTCCATAGCTGATCGCAAAAGGCATGAGCTGGTCTTGGAGGTTGGGTTTTGGATGCATGTCAAGCTTTAACCCTATAAATAGCGATCCTTGGCTAAGAGATAGAATGAGAAGCTGGTGCCACGTTATTTTAGCTCTTATCAGGTGGTGGCATGTGTCGGTGAGGTGGCGTACAAGTTTGACCTGCCAGACTCAACCTTGGTGCACCTGGTATTCCATGTCTCCATGCTCAAACCGATAGTAGGGGCTGGCATCAACACTCAAACTTTTCCAGCTGTACTCACTGAGGAATTAGAGTGGAAGGTTGAGCCAGAAGCAGTTTGGAGGTGTTAATCAAATGGCAAGGGTTGCTGGAGTTTGAAGCCTCATGGGAAGAATTCGACCTAATTAATCTGCGGTTTCCTTCTTTTCACCTTGAGGACAAGATGAAAGACCAGGTGGGGGTATTGACAGGACTCTTATCAAGTTTACAAATGTTAGAAGGGGTAAAAGGGGGCGATCAACGGAGTATCTAAATTAGGAGTGAGGGCAGCAGCAGGGGATCATTATTGTAATTGTGTGGGTAACAAAATGTTGGGGAATTTTGGCAGGTTGTGCTGAGTCATAGGCTGAGCCAGGAGTTAGTTATTTTCTTTGCTATTTTCAGCTAATAAAAGGAGAGGTAGGATAGAGGGGGAAGGGGTTTTCAACTGGTGAGAAAATTGTGAGGGGAGTGTCCCAGGTCCTCAAATTCCTGGCATTATCATTTTAAGTTTCTGCGCAATATACCCTCTCCTCATCCTCTCGTATTCTCTGAATCATCTGATTTTTCTTCTTTAAAACTCTTCTGATCCATTGAGTCCAACACAATCTCAACATCGAATAAAAATTTAAATGAAAAAATTAAATAAATAAATGGCAAAAAAGAGGACAGACCTAGGCTTGGCAATGACCACATCTTTTGGAGACACAATGTAGTATAATGGCTCATCACCAGAAGCCCACTGACCACCTGCATAGCTGCTACCTAAATTTGATAAAATTCTTAGTCTTTTTCTTCATCTTGAATCATTAAAACATCAAAGAGAGCACATGAAAATGATGGGGAAAAAAAAACTAATGGTTAGAGAAAGCAACTTAACCTGAGAAAGGAGTATGAGTGAGAGAATAATCCTTTGCCTTGTAATGTTCATAGCCAAGAACAGGTAATGCATCTGTGGCCAGCTCATCGTTGTTCCAAGTAACAACACGAATTTCTGGTCTTTGTGCATGCCCCTGATTTAACAAAATTTAGAATATCTAGCTACCAGTTTTTGGCTCCCCAGGTGTTGTAATAAGCATAAGCATGGACACAGAGGGAAGAGAAGCATAACCAAAGTGCACAACAACAACAGATAAGAAAACAAAGAAGAAAAAATAAATCAACCAAACCATAGCCTCGTTCAGTAAGCAGGGTGTTCACCACTATGACCCACACACCCAAAAGGAAAAAGCTATCCCATAAAGTTAGGATGTCAATTTGAATCCAGAAAAGATAACATTTTCTGCCATCCACATGAACCTTTATTTACGTACTAGTTAAAACAAGTTCCCTTTGTGGCAAAAAAATGTATCAAGCATATCAATAAACAATTAATAAACTCGTGTTTTTTTTTTTGTTTTTTGGGGGGGGGGATGAGATCATGAAGGATTGAGATGATATGATATGGAAACTTCCGAATTTTGACACAAAATAGTTCTAGACTCTATAAGAATTGAATTTTCACAACTAAGGTAACCAAATTCACACACATATGGCTCTCAAAGGCTACAACGCAAACAATAAAACCATAATTGCAGTTGCAACTTTATTCACAACATTGTTAAATATAGGCAACATTTCATGCGAAAGATTGTGTATATTTTGCGACGAGATTTTCATTCATTTTCACAATATTGTTAAATATAGGCAAATATTGACATATATCAGCCCAACCATATTGTATTGGCCAATATGCATATGGTTTCATATTTATGTCATGTATTGGGCATTCCAAATCCAATATATACTAGCATATCGGCCAATATTTTATTCCAACTTTATTATCTACATCTATGAAGTAAAAGCCCAGGCCAAGACTAATAAGCATGGAAAGTATACCAACTACCTAAAAGGTAGACTAAAACAACTAAATGGAAAAAGAAGCAAGACCAAAGAGTGAAAGAGAGGACCTCTCATAATACAACCAATCAACCATGCCTAACAAGCCAAATCATCCCCACATTCCAAATTAATAAAATCACGACTTTGTATTTCTAAAAGGTAAAAAGTTGTGTTCCACGCCTCTATCCTTTACGACAAGTTTAGTGATGTTAATGGGGATAATGACTTTCCTATTCTTAACCAAAAACAAGACAAAAATGCCTTTTCTTCCAAAATGCGGATGTTGAGAAAGACATCACTAACAATGAATACAACTATATAGTTACACACAAGTTAGATGAGATACATGATATCAACAAGATTCACCAATCTAACGAATATTTTCATTCATCCAATATAGAATGTATCCAAAATGGGAATAGGGCTTTCATGGTGTTTTTTCAAAATCTTCAAATTATCTACAATAATCTTCAAATTCATGGTGGACGATGAAAGAGAAGGGGGGTCCTCGAGGACAACATGGTCTAGAAATGTTGGGGAACACGTCCATGTTGAAGAGGAATGAAGACCAAAGAATAATGAAGAAATCAAAGGAGAATGAGGATGGCTACGGCCATATTGATGGACACAAGGAGGCCATGTTGGTTCTCCTAGCCATGGCCATGTTGTTCTTTGTGGTAGTTTCATTTTCAATTAAAGTTTGGTTAATGCTTTATCTTTCATTCCATAGCTTATCTTTTGTAGGTTCTAGCATCTTATTTAAATTGAGTTTTGCGCATTCCATTAGACACAAGTTTAGCACAAGTATTAGGAGTGAGAATACTTGTAATCTAGATCCAACGAAGAGATCTAGGTTTTAGTTCCAGTGGAGTGTTCTAGAGGGGTAATATTGATTGAGGGGTTGTTAATCAAATGAGATTATCAAGAAGGGGATTTTGATAATTCTGAAGGGAGAAAAATACTATGAGGAAGTGTTTTCTATTCCTGCGTTAATGGAGGGGTTAGTAATAGAGATACAAGTTTCCTAATTCTCGGTTTTCTTGATTTGCTATACTTTGCATGTTTCTTCTCTTGTTTTGCCTATGGCTTGTAAGGAAGAGCCTAGGTCCTATAGGGTTTAGGAAGAGGCTAGGTATACTACTAAGATTCTTGTGCATAGTTAAGTCATAGATATCAAATCCCGTATATTTTTTCCGAAGGAGACAAGTCTAACATCAGAGACACAAAGTCAGTGGTCACATCTTCCAAGGCGGAGGTCCAAGATATCCCCACTGACTAGTAGTGAAGAGCCTTTGTTGTGAAACAAACCATAGGCAGGGAGGCGTAGTTACAACAACTTTTTAGTGTAGTTTGTGACAACAAATATTTGCCAATATTTTGTGTCAATATTTCCCAATATTCATGAGAAAAGGTCACAACAACTACAATATATTACTTATCATCAATGATACTCCCATATTGCAACTCCACAATCACATCCATGATTATATTGCCAGCCTTTCCAGCTTTCTCTCAAATCTACTGATTCTCAATGGGAAAAAAAATCCAGGGAAGAACTGAACATATCATAAAACTCCCCTTCCATAAAACACTCATAGTTGAGAAAATCCAATAGCATCAAAACATAACGGAAGACACCTTCTTTATAACACTTTGGTCAAATCCTAAGAACATAACTTTGTCTCTTCTTCCTCCTTTCCCCAACATGATATCATAAGAATCATAGGTTTCTCTCCATCAAACGAGAGGAAGCTTTAGAGAAAGCATATTTCAGCTATCAATGAAAACATATTAGCAGCATAATGTAGTACCAATGTTCAACAAAAGATATAGAAAGTATAGGAAAACCGAAACTAACTTTTCATGAAATAGTATGAAGATGTAACAAAGTATATCAATAGTGGACTTTCAAAGACTTGGGAGAAAGAGCCAAGTACCTGGCGTGTTGGTGCACTGCTACTAAATTCTTTTTCTCCATCATCCTCCACGGGAATGTAGGCAAGAACAACCAATGTATCACCAAAAGGAGCAATTCCTGATATGTAATAGCTGGTTTGGAAGGAAGCAACAATATCTACCCGGTTCAAGGTAGATAGAGGAACATGTCTATATGTCCCATTAGCTCCTTTATGCTCATTAGATTTTATTGATACAATCTTTACAGAAGTTCCCCAGCCAATAACCAAGAGGATGTCATCCTAGATTCAGAAAAATACAAAAAAGAAAAATCTGCAGTCAAACGAGGAAAGTAAATAACAAGAAACAAACTTGGATACCAAAGGGTAAACTAAATTATTCAGCAGGTGTAAGGCAATTGAGAATTTGAGATTGTCGCAGGTTTCCAAACCATTGCTTGAAATACTACAGCATGAATCATGGGCATTGACCATGGTCACTAACCTGCCACACCAAGTGTGGAAGTAAAAGCTCTGGATGTGGACTTCCTCGAGGCCTCTCAATAAATGTAACACGCTGGTCATTGGCAGTATCATAAACTTTTACACCTGCATCATTAGCCCATGCAATAAGACTAGTCCGCCAAGTCACGGCATGTATGGGGCCTTCACCTGAGTGCAGAACCTAGAATGCATGAATTTCAGACATTCAGGAATCATATGTCAATGGCACTAAAATTTTCTAGCCATATATATGACATGTAACTAACTCAAACCTGGTCCTGGTAGCCAAACCATTTCTTGGTGTAAAATATTAACTGACCAGCTAATCCACCGGAGACAAATCTTCTTGGCATTTTTCTTGCATAGTCAGGATCAAGAGCAATGGCCTTCATAGGTCTATGATATTCAAACTTGCGTCTTTCATCGCTGAAAAGACTGTTGATTACAACAGTTCCATCATCTGAACAACTGCCTATATATTCACCTTCTGCGTCAAAGCTGAGCCCATTAACAGCAGCTGAGTGAGCAGGGAATTCTTTAACCTGTCATGGTGGAAATTATTTCTTTCAGCAGGGACTTTTTTCCATAGATTTAAGAGGACATGCCACTGATTCAACAAGATACAAAAATAACTTAAGCCTGGGACATTATATCTGTACAGATTTAGCCATCTTGCCCTATCCAATTTCCTCAGTGAACTGATGAGGATGAACTTTTACTGATCACACTTTGATTATTAATGTCTTCTAAACAAAATATAATCTATAAAAATGTCATGGACAGCTTGCTAAGCTCTCCTGTCACGAGCAAACACTGAACACACATTTTGGGGGGCGGTGTTCAAACAGCTATCAACCAGATTTCACACGCTTGCGTGCAATCATGAATTTGCTATCTTTTGCCCCTTTTTTTTAAATATTGGCAGCACTACTTCCAGTTGTTCACACAGACTTCAATCAGTCCAGTAGGACACAGAACTGAATCATTTTCTTGTTAGATAATACCAAGCACTCGAAAAAAGGCTCTGAAATCATTATAATAAATACTATTGCAATATTATTCCACTCCAATAAGTATCAACAATCAGCAGCTTCAATGGCCGAACAGTGTGCACCCGCTCACTACTGAAACATTAGAGATGTATATGAAGAGCTCCTCCTTACAGGATAAAAGGTAAAGCTTTCCTTAAGATTATGATCCGCATCGAAAGAAACTTAAAAATGCCCATGACATTCAACAATAAGCGCCGATTATCACACAGATTGAAGAAAAACTCTATCTTTCAAATTTAGTCTTAGCAAACTGATCAATTTGTTCAAATTCAGATCTCAATAAACGAATTCTTACCTGATTGCCAAGGAAATCAAGAATATGAACGATACCGTCATGAGTACCAAGCGCGATCATCCTCTCCGCAACAGCAATAGAGGACGCCGCATCAGTAGAAAGCAGCGTAGGTATACTCCCTCCCATTCTCTGATACTTAAGCCTCGGTTCATCTTCCTCTCCCTCCGGCCAAACACCATCCTCTTCTTCGTCGTCGTCGTCCTCCTCCTCCTCCCTTTCATCGTCGCCATCAACGCCGTTCTCCCACGGAATTGGCATTGGAGCCATTTGAATGACCAGTTTGTGGGCAGACAGGGAAGGAAAAGCGAAAGGAATGATTAATGGCTGTGCGGATACAACGGGGCAATAGAGAAATAGGGAAGTGAGAGAAGGGCTGTTCGTTTACTTGATAAAATGCTTACGGCTCGAGCGACGGGGTCTCAGCGGTCCCAAAGGAGGTGGTCTCCTTCCGTTGTTCCTCCGGACCTGCCTGAGTGAGATGTGAAATTGTGAATAAAATCACTGTGATATGATTTTACCTTTTTCTTATTTTTGAATTATTAATTGACAAGACAACAACGAAGTGTGACGAAACGAAGCGCCACGTTTACAGAATAATGCTTAATTTTACCAATTCAAGCTACAACAAATGAACCTTCTTCATTTGTTTGATTGCAATTCGGCTACGTGTTTAAGCCGAATCTTTGAGAGACAAAACAGCGACGTAGTTCGGAGCAGTCTCTGATCTTATCATAAACCATAGGGCAAAAATTCGAGCTGCTAATATTTATGATATTTAATTTGGTTTGAATTAAAAAGGATAAATAACATTTAAGACATTTAATTTTTGACTAAATTATTTAATCAATAAAAGTATCTAATATTTTATTAATTATTTTAACACTATATTATAATAATGTATTTTTATAGTTTTAAGTTTTTAAATTTATTTATTTTTATAACTTAAACTTGTATAATGATATTTTAATATTTCTTTGAGATTAAATGAGATATTTGTATGAATATCAATATAAATAGTAACTGATATATAATTTTTTAATTTTACTGATCTTCTTTAAAAAATTATTAACATTGTAAAATAATATTTTTATACAAATATTGGATATATCCAAATATAAACAATATCCTATTTATATTTTTTAGATATTTAATATTTGAAATTTTATTCTAGAGGATGTGGAACTGATATTTATATTTTTTGTCGACAACAGACCCGAATCTAAATATAAGACTACAACCTAGGCTAAAGCCTATAAATTTCAAGTTATTATTTATTATGGTCTCATTCCGCACGAGAGTGTTGGAAAAAAGTTAAGTAATAATAATTAGACATTAACAAAAATGGCAAAAATACACAAACATGAAGCACACAGTAATTTACATGAAAAAACTCTAATGCAGGAAAATAATCATGAGATTGTAAATTAATGATATTATCTTCTACTATTCAACAAAGATCAATTGATTACACCATATAATAATCTGTAAATAAATCTAGAAGCATCAAAAATTACTATGGAAACACCGATAACATACTACACCGAATTTGTACAAAAAATAAAAATTGGGCAAAATTTATCAAGCTAAAGGGCCTGTGGTGGTGGGAACAACATACTAAAATTTCATATCTATCAAACATGGTTTAATGATCGATCGAGTCAATACAAATAGTTGCTATGCTCTTTGTCAAAATAATATCCTATCTCCTACTTTGTTTCTTTGGTAAGTAGACTAACTTCTCTCTACCTTTTCATCATCAATCAAATCCTTTTTATTAATAGAGCTACATTGATGGCTTATGTTACAATGTGTAACTCCTAAGCATGTTCTTAAACACATATTATATTACTATGACTCCCACATTTAGTACATGTCAATAGTAAACATGCTCTAAACTTCCTCATTTAATCTCCCCACAAGAGAAGCACGATAAGGAAATAAATTTTCCTAAGAACCGTAGATTTTAGGGTTCTTTGGTATAGCGTAATTGAAAATGTCAAAAGTAAGTTGAACTCCCTTTTGACTCACCTCCTATTGTAATACCCCATAATTTTAAAACCTAAAATTTAATAATTAATCCTCATTTGGGATAATTTAATTTTTAAATTATTAATTTAATTATTTTTGTGGACTTTTGAATTTATAAAAATCGATATGATTATTTAATAAATTAAAATAAATATTTTTTATTTTATCATACTTATTTTATTTAAATAATTTTACAAACCAATATTTTATTAAAATTACCCTCTTAAATTAATATCTTAAATTTTAAATAAATTAATTTATCCATTTAAATAATTAAATACCCTTATTCCAAAAATTATTTTATTTTTTATTTTTCCCTTTTTCATTTTCCTCTTTCCTTTTCTTTCTCCTTTTTCCTTCCTTTTTATTTTCCTCCTTTTCCATATTCTTCTTTTCTTCCTCCTTGGGCCGCCTAGCCTGCTTCTCCTTTTTTTCCCTGCTAGGTCGCTGGCCCCCTTCCCTTCTCTTCTCTTCTCCCTACGCCCTCCAGCCCACGCCTCCCTTCTTATTTTTTTTCTTTTCATTTCCCCCTGGTTGGGTCAGCCCAACCACCACCTTTTTCCCCCTTCTCCCTTGCGTGTATGGCCGGCTGATCTCCCTTCTTTTCTTTTCCGCGTCGACCACCCTGCCAACCCCCCATCTCCGTTCTTCTTCCTTCTTTCTTCCCCTTCTTCGACGAAGCCATGCCAGCCCCTACAATCACCTGCAACCATCCCTGCACTCGCAGCTACCATTGTAGCCTACACTCTCCCTCTTCCCCCCGTCCATTTCCCTTCCATTTTTTAGCTAAACACAACCCCTTCTTGCATGCCCTTTCCTTTCCCCTTTTCTTCCTTCCCTTCCCCGCCATCCTGCACCCCGACCTGCAGCCTCTCCCCCCTGCCACCACCTAGCCCGGTGCCTCTATTTCCCTCTCTCTCCCTCTTCTTTTTATTCTTCTTCTCCTCTACCCTATCTTCTTTCTTGAGATCCCTCATTTCCCCTATAGATTCCCCCTCTTTTCTCCCTTCTTTCCTTATTCTTCTCCTCCCCTATTTTTGCTTCACCGCCCTCAATCACCGCCTCTTCCACCCAACTGACCACCATGGCAACCCCCTGGCCTCCCCTACTTCCTCTTTACACCACCCAACAATCACCATTCACCCCTACTGCCACCTTCCCTTCCTTTTACTTTTCTTTCCCTCCTCGACCTCCACCCTGCACCACCACTGTGCACCGTTGTATCCCCTCTTCTACCGCTGCCACAGCCACCCCTCAACCCCCTAACACCTCCTCTATCACCCCCTTACCTCAGCCAGCCAAGATATCCCCTACACCCCTCCTTTTGCCCCTTCTTTTCCTTCATTCTCCTTCTCCCTTCCTTCGGCCCACCTTTTCAGCCTTACCACCACCGTCCCTACCGCCTTGAGCCACCAATCTTTGACCATCGACCACCACCTACACCACTACTCCTTCCTTGCACCCAACCACCACCCTCACCCCCCTATACAAGCCCTCAACCAAACCCTCAAACCCTTACCCGAACCAACCCTCCCCCATTTCTCCTATCTCTTCTTCGACCCTCATTTCCCACTTCATTTTGTGCATGCAGCGTGAGTGCTGCTACATCCTCTTGAGTTAAATTAACCAAATTTGAGGTATAAAAGTAGCTAGCATCAATATGTATTTATTAAGCTTTTTGGTAAAAATTTATTCTTTTAATTTTTGACTACTAATATGCTAGTTTTGATATTATTTTTAGGTACAAAATTCTCTAATCAAAACTTAAAATTTTAATCGGGGTACCGGTAAGGTTTAATTATTGCTGGAATTAAGGTAATAATTATACCTTACTAAAATATGTGGTTATACGTATGCTAACACATTAGGGTTTTTGAATATGTTTATGTGCATATTATGTGATGTTAAGTATATTATGATTTGTAGCATATGTTGGTTGTTGAAATGAAAAGCATATTATATTATGTGTCAATGTGTAGAAATGATAGTTAAGGAAGGAGCCTTATTATTAATAATAATGTTAAATGCATGTATATGACATGATAAGCTAATGTGGTCATTTATAGCATAGATAATGTTAATATGAGCCCTAGGGGCATTTTAGTAATTTTCCTTGTACAAAAGGTGTGGCCTAAATAAGTATGTATAGTAGGTGATAATGGGTATTAATAATAAATAAGAATAGTTGGTGGTGTTAGATGATGTATATAGGCCATGGGATGTTAATGTTTTATATGGTAAGGGTATTTTAGTATATTTGGCATAAGAAGGGCAAATTGGTAATTTTGTGAGTAAAGGGGGGTAAATGGTAATTTAGTATGTAATAGGGGTAGTTGGGTAATTTGGCATGAAAAGGGTAATTTGATAATTTTAATAAGTATAAAGGTAATTTGGTAGTTTAACTAACCAGAAGGACAATTTGGTAATGTTAATAAGTATGAAGGGTAATTTGGTAATTTAACTAACCAAAAGGGTAAAGTGGTAATTTAATAAGTATGGAGGAAAATTTGGTAAATTAAATAACCAAAAGGGTAATTTAGTGATTTTAACAAATATGAAGGATAATTTGGTAATTTAACAAATCAAAAGGACAATTTGGTAATTTTAATAAGTATAAAGGGCAAATTGATAATGTAACAAATCGAAAGGGTAATTTGATAATTTAAAAAGTATGAGGGGTAAAGTTGGTAATATAATAAATATGGAGGACAAATTAGTGGTTTAACAAATACAAAGGGTATTTTGGTAATTATATAGGTATGAAGGGTAATATGGTAATTTGGCAAGTAAAAAGGGGTAATATGGTAACTTTACAAATAAGGGGTATTTTAGTAATTTTGTAAGTATAAATGGGTAAATCGATAATTTGCATATAACATGGCAATGGATTTAATAAGTCTCCATAATAAGACATAAGTGATATTAAATAATAGAATAAGGGTTTATGGCCTTAGTATCACTTGTTTAAGTATAACTATGTATATTATAAGGATAAGGGTATTTCGATAAATCGGTGAATATCATAAGGATAATGCATGGTACAGAGTTGAATGGGTAATTAAGGGCATGGTATGATGTTTATTTCATAATCATGCAAGAGGTGCCTTAGCAGTTAATGAGGTATGGGAATGTGTGTTGGATGTGCTAGAAGTATATGTTAGGGTTTATGCGTTCAATGATTCTTTGGTATGGAGTACCTGATCCTATGACCAGTATTATGATTATGACATGATAATCTATTATGGCATGTGAACAAATGGAAATAAATTACATGATGGAAATAGATGATAAAAGGAAGCCTTAGCCATAAGGGCATTTTGACCTAAGGTGCCTAAGTATAAGAATTGGAACCTAGGATGGCCTTAATGAATTATTTAAGTGAACATGGATAATAATATGAATAAGGATAACTTGATAATAAAAAAAATAAATAAAAATGATTAAGTATGTGATTGATGAGTTTCTTATGGTAACCTTAATTAAGACACTAATAATTAAAGTGGAAGACTTTGAGATCGGGAATGGTGGTTCTTTAAGGGTCACTACCCTAAAGACATGGTTTAGCCCACAATTGTTCTAGATTTTGCTGGTGTGCCCTAATGCCCCAGCAAGGCCCTACATCTTACTTTATCTAGCTTTACAAACCTATTTAGGAGGTATGCATACTTATGGATTAGGTGTCCTTATCGATAGTGTATTATGTTTACTCGTGCACTAGTGTGACCAAGGTACCTTTGCATTCCTGGGTTGATGGTTGGAGGGTACTGTGCTGCTTGTATGTACCAATATGATCGGTGTACCTTTGCGACTTCAAGTTTATGATCTCCCCCTTGAGTTAAATAAATGGACATGTCGGGTTAATTAAATGGAAAACACTAATCATGTAAAGTGAAAGATTATTGAGCCGGACCCAGATGAATTATATCATTTGTACCTATCCATCAGTTATAATAGTGGCCAAGAGCTTTTTCCCTAGAGGATGTATATGTATACCAATCCATCGGTTATAATAGTGTCTGAGAGCATTTTTCCCTGGAGGATGTATATGTGTACCGGTCCACCGGTTATAATAGTAGTCTGGTGTGTGTTGCCTTGGAGTGTATTCTGGTCCATTGGCTATAATAGTGGAGGATCTCAAGCTCAATAAACCTAGGGATGGCAACGGGGCAGGTCGGGGACGGGGACCCCATCTCCATCCCCGAACCCGATAAGGAAAATAATCCCCGAACCCGACCCGATCCCCGATATTTTTTTATCGGGGATTCCCCGACCCGATCCCCGCGGGGATCAAGTCCCCATACCCGACCCGATCCTCGATATATTTTTAATCCCCAATTTATTCCCCGTTCATAAAACCCGACTCGATCCCCGAAACCCGACTTTATACCCGATCCCCGATCTCATCCCCGATCCTCAGACTATTTTTTTTATTATATTTTTAATTTATATTCTATAAAAAAAGTATATATTATATATATATATATAATTATATAAAAATATATATATAAAAAAATTTCGGGGCGGGTTCGGGGATGGGGACCCCAAACCCGTCCCCGCCCGTCCCGAAAAAATCCCCGTTAAGAATCTCCGAACCCGAACGGGGAATCCCCGACGGGGCCCCGAACCCGCGGGAAAAATTTTCATCCCTAAATAAACCAAACCTTTGATGATAATGAATTATGGAAAAGACACTAATCACTCATAGTGGAACAACATATGAGTCGAGGCCAGACCGATCCACCGGCAAGAATAGTAGCCAGGAGCCTTTTACCCTAGAGACCGGTCCACCAACGAATAATATTGGCTAGGTGTGTTATGCCTTGGAGTTTATTTCCGATCCACCAGCTATAATAGTAGGGTCCCCGTACTTATATGGATATAATTTGAGAGATGATGTTGAATAGTGTTTAATTAATGGCTTAAGATCGGACAATGTTGATTTCACTTTTATGACCTACTGATATAAAATGTGTGGCATTGGTGTCTGTCACTCTAGGTAAGTGATGGAAATGCTAAGTAAATGGACCTTGTGATATGCATTTCCCGTTATATATGGTGCTGCATTGTGCATTGGCTTTCACATTGTTGTGATTATCTCTATGCTTGCGTATGTTATTATTTTTACATTATTTATGTATGATGTGTTGCTTGCGGACCCTACCTTTTATTTGATTATAAAGGATTACTCAATACTATAGTATTTAAGGGTTCCGTTTGTGGGCCCCTGTCTATTAAATGGGCAGTGTCCCTTGCGGGTTACCCGTAGGTGTTATTCAAGTTATTGTTGGGTAAGAGTGTAAGGGTTGTCTGAGAAGCTTTTTAGGATTTCTCTTTTAACCTTACTATTTCTTTGTTTAATAATTTTACTCTTATAACCACTAAGAGTTGGTTTTATCTTTTGTAACGTCTTTAATGTGCTACTCTGATTTAAATGAGAGTTTGAATTTGTGTAAATTATGTCATGTTCCTTTTTAACCTTAGCGGTTGGTATTGAAAATTTACCATTTTTCTTCCTGCTAATTTTTAATTAAAATAAAAAAAAATTAGTAGTGAATTTTAGGGGCGTTACACCTATATATTTCATAAAAGAAATACGGTACCCATATGAGCACCCACATCAACTTAAATTTGAGGACCAAAATTTTGTTTTATTTTTATGTCATCCTACATTTTTGGTGGCATACAGAGAAAATGGAAAATATTTTGCCTCAAAGCCCTGTGCAACTTATCCAAAAGCATAATGCAAACATGCTAGAGAAAGAAAAGAGAAAAGAAAGAACAAGGAAAAAATGTCCACAAGCATGTCAAGAAACAGAAAGGAAATGAAAAAAGGGGTTATTAGGCAAAAAATAAGCAAGGGAAAAAGAATGGAAAGGTGTCATCAAGGGGTTCATGAGAGGGATTTTTTATTATCATTATTTTTAAAGTATATGTAACACCCTAAATTTTTGCTAACATTATTTTTTAGATGTTTATTCTTTAATCCTTGTCTAACCTTTAATTTTGGCTAATTATATTATCGTAACATCTTCCTTTGCAAACTATATTTTATTTTCTTACTTTGGTTACCCTAACTACACGCTCAACCTCAACCCCTTGATGTCACTGCCATGCCTATTGTTGCTCTAACCCCATGTTGCATGCCTTATCACCGTTATGCCTTCTCTATTTTCATGTAACTGATCCCCTTACATCCTCATTTCCTCTCACATTCTCTCATTTGATTGCAAACCCAAAATCAGAACCCTTTCCCTTTCTCTAAAAAAAATAACATTATAAATTTTACTACATTTGTTATATTCTACATGTAGTGTTTTAACTCTTTCGTACATATTTTTCCCAACAATTGGTTGTGTTGTCATATTAATATCTTATCCATGTTTCCTTTGCATTGACTAATACTTGATATATTCAAAGTTAGGAAATAAATATAGTAGGAATAAGAGGAAACATAATTTTGAATGTAGATAGATAAAAAAAAAATGTAGTCAGTATACAGGATTGTAAGATCTTATTTATTCTACATAGAATCATAAGATTTTACTATAGTTTTGCTATTTTAATATTCTACCTAGATTTGTGGATCAACTAGAGACTTTTGGATCATAGAATTATAAAATCATGAGATTCGAAATGGGAGTTTAACAACTGTGGTTATGATATCGTTCCATCAATTATGAATACGGGGTCCCTGAACTCAACATGACTAAGTAATTAAAAGATATATGATCATCTAATAAGGAACTTTAATCCAAATTCTCTCTAGTTATCTCCTATCATGAATAATGTGCATGTATAGTTTTTATTCACGTGAACTTATGTGGTATACATGCATTTTTCTTCACAAGTATTGACCATTCTTTTCATAAGTGTTGCTCATTTTCACAAACAAATATTGCATATTTTATTAGTATATTGGAGACAATAATGTGGAGGTAAAAGGGATGAAAGGAAAATGATGGGTAAGTATTATTTTATTATTATATAGTGTGTTGGATAAGGTAATAAAATGAAAAAGGGGAGGAGGGTATGGTTGCTATGCTTTTTGTAAGTGACACTTCCTCTCATTATTTATTTGTTTTCTCTTTATAGACCATTTAGGTTAAACAATGTCTTAATCCTTGTTTTGATAATAACAAATATGAGTATGTTTAACTCGTTTTTTTAAGTGTGCATAAGCTAAAATAATAGTATAGAGGTCACACCACATTTATTTAAACCATCATTCAAGTGCAAGTTTAAAAAAGAAATTAAACCTTGGAAGTGCACTTAACCAAATAATTCTTTCAAATGCAAGATTTAAAAGATCAATTAGTTTCAAAGCATAAGAAAACATTGAATCAATATTTCAAGACTCAAGATTTCAAGGTTTATACTTTAAGTCTTAGGATTTCTTGTAAGGTTGTTTAAGTAAAATAATTTTGATTTTAATCTCTTAAGGTGTTTTAAAATCTACTTTAGAATCTATTTGACATAAATTATTCGTTGATTTTAAATCCCAAATCTTTTTCAAAGTATTTTATATATGTTTGGTTCTAGTTGGAACTAGTCAACTAGTTTCACAAGTAATCAATTAGTTCTTAGAACTGAAAAGGTTATTGAAGTAAATTCTCCTAATCCATATAAACATGACACCTTTTGCTAGCATGTTAGCTAAGAGTAAGAAGCAATATCATCAAAAAGAGATATTAGAGATCTTTTTTTTAAAAGAGAGAGAGAGAGAGAGAGAGAGAGAGGAGGTAAACATCTCTTTGATTGAGGCTCTTAAGCAAGTGTCGAGGTTCCCCCAAAGTTTCTAAAAGATTTGTGCACTAATAAGAGAAAATTAAAAGGTGATGAAAATTTTAGTATGGGAGAGAATGTATCTTTTATTTTACAAAGAAAATTCCCAACTAAGTGTAAAGAATCTATTACTTTTATCATTCCTTATAAAATTGGAAACACATGGTATAAGAAATGCATGTTAGACTCAGGAGCTTTTATAAATGTCATGCTTTTATCTATCTTTAATGTTCTAAGTTTAGGACCTTTAAAAGAGACCCATATTGTAATCTAATTAGCTAATAGGTCTAATACATATCTTGAGGGGGTGATTGAAGGTGTACTAGTTCAAGTAAATGAACTTGTTTTCCTTGCTGATTTGTATGTGTTAGATATACAAGATGATGAATCCCCTAACCCTTCTCCTATTCTATTAGGAAGACCATTTCTAAAAATATCTCAAACTAAAATTGGTGTCTATGATGGGGTTCTAATCATGGAATTTGATGGTGAAATAATTAATTTTACTGGTTATCTTTCCATGAGATATCCTACTGATTGTGAATTTATTACCGTAATTAATGTGATTGATAGCTTGTCTTAATAAGATTATAAATTAAAATGTGATGATCCATCATAAGTTTTTCTTACAAGGACAATAGAAAGAAATTCATATGAGGATTTAAAGGAAACATTTTAGTTGCATAAGGAAATAGAGGAATGTGTTTCTACCTTAGGAGATTATCCTACTAGTATAAGGGGCATATCGAATTGCCTATTTTTACAAAGAAACCCCTATAATCTACAAAAAAAAAATTTCAAGATTAGAATTAAAAACCCTTATCAATTTATCTCAACTATAATTTTCTAGGATCAAATTGAACACTTCCTACCATTATTACTAGTGATCTTAGATCATTACAAAAAGAAAAGCTTATCAGAATCCAAAAAGAGTATAAAATTACATTACATCGTTGTCTTAAATGTGATAAGGTAGCTTTAGCATTGAAAGTTAACAATCATTAACTCAAATCATTTTATAAAGGAAATTGGGTGGAAGATCACCAAGTTATAGAGTTAACAACTTCACACATATGAAGAATGAAGCTTTTCCCCCTTCCTTCTCTCCATGCAATCTTGTTTCATCATTGAGGATAATGAGTAGTATAAACACGGTGAGGTGAGTCATGCATTTATACAATTTTTTCCTTCCTTTTATGGTGTGTTATTTTCTTTTATTGCATGCATTGTTCCTTTTTATTTTTATATTTACTTTTCTCAACTTTTAATTTATTTTATTGTGTTTCTTTTATGTGTGTGCATATTTTCTTTTACTAAGAGTGATTTCTTTTATTTCATTTTTTTAGTTTTATTATTATTTATTTAATTATGTTCTTTTAGTTGGAAAAGAAAAAATTAAAATAAAAACAAAATCAAAATTAGAAGTATAAGGATATCTCTAATTAGTAAGCTTTGTGCACATGAGTATTTGGGACTAAACATTTTAAAAACTATTTTAGAAAAGTTTTGATTGTAACCTATTTTAATACCTCAAAATCTTATAAAATTTTAATTTTGATTTATAAATATTTTAACCTAATATAATTTCTAATATTCAATTTTTTTTATTTTAACCTAACCCAATCCTGAAAAATTTATAGATAAAATTTTATATTCACTTATCCAAAAAATAATAATTTAAATCTAAACCAAAACCAGAATTCTACACTCAAAAGATTTTTCTGTTCTTTCTTTTCTTTTCACCCTTTTCCCTTCTTTTTTCTTTTTCTCTTTTCCTGACTTCTTCCCTGAGTTGTGCTTGTCAACCTAGCCTAGCCCAACTGTAACACCCCAAAATTCACTACTTTTTTTTTAAAGCGGAAGCAATTAAAATAGAAATACTTAAAACCTGTGAATTCTGGGAATGTTACCGCCACACTTAGTACCAGACCGGTTCTCTCCGACCGTTCCAGTACCAAGTGCTAAGGCTAAAGAAAAGATTTACGTTAAATTCAAATTAACAATTCATAAAAGAATTCGAAAGATCATACAACAAAATCAGAGTACGCATAAACGTTTATTAATACTTGTAACTTCCAAATAGAAATACATTTAAACAAGATAAAACCCGATGGGTCAAATTCCGGATTGCCTACTCACTCAAGTCAGGCCTGCCACCCCAAAACAGTCTCTGATCTTAAACCTGCAAAAGATGTCTGCTCCCCACCATCAGTGGATCATCACAGGACCCATCAACCAAGGTAGTATCAGTACGGGTCCAGTACTGAGTAAGGTGACTTGATCACTAAGGCCAACACATAAATACATAAATCATGCAGGACGTAAAAGAGCATATTCATAAATGCATATGATCAACCGGGTAAAAGTACGTACAAAGGCCCATGAATAATCTGGATTAATCACTTAATTAATCTCTTATCAGAATCCGATTCACACCATACTTTTTATCAAATCCATGCGAGTACGGAAGCCCCCACTATTATAGCCGGTGGATCGGAGGCACATAGGGTATCATACCCTAACCACTATTATAGCCGGTGGATCGGAAACACATAGGACTACGCGTCCTAACCACTATTCCTAACCGGTGGATCGGTTGGCTCCGACTCGCATGGTATTCCACTGTAAGTAGTTAGTATCTTTTAAGCATTCTGGTTTGTGACTGTTGAGCTCGGGAACCCCCACTATTATAACCGGTGGATCGATCACACATAGGACATCATGTCCTAACCACTATTATAACCGGTGGATCGGTCGCACATAGGGTAAAAACCATAACCACTATTCCGAACCGGTGGATCGATTGGTCCCGTCTCAACGATCTTCCTATTTAGATAATTAATGTTTTAAGTATCTTATTCATAAGCTTTCACCATAGACATGCACGAATCATAAATCATAAATTCCATATTCATCATCATATTTTATTCACCAATTATACATGTGCTACCACCAAACCCTAGACATGCACCATATACCCTAATTGACCCCCATAACCATAGTCAATCACTCCAAACCCTAATTCAGTCACCTCCATACCCTTATAATGTCTTACGTATTATTTTTCACCCAAAACATTCAAACAACACTTACATTACATTCCTTACATCCCAAATTAACTTTCCACACATAAATTTCATTTCTATGCAAACACTAATCTTTCCATGCAAACCTTCGAACCTTTTTCATGTGAACCCTAAAATTCCATGTGAAGCCCTAAATTCAACCATGCAAACCCTAATACCACCATTCAATCATCAATTCCACCATGTAAATCCTAATACCACCATACAACTATAATTACCACCATACAAACCTTGATATCATCATACAAACCCTAATACCAACATACATCCATTAATACCACCAGGTAAGCCCTAGATTCCGTCATACAAAACCATAAATTCAATCCAACCAAAACCAAAGATTCACCCATACCAAACCCTAAATTCAAACCATAAAGATTCTTCTATACCAAACCCTAAATTCATGCCATAAAGATTCTTCCACATAAAATCATAAATTAGACTATCCCAAGGAAAACTATAAATTGAATTCTCACAAGCAAATCATAAATTAGATTCCCCCATATAATATCATAAATTACATTTTCCCAAATAACATCATGAATTAGATTCTCCCAAACAAATTATAAATTAACTCTCCCAATCAAATCATAACTTAAATTCTCCCATATAATATTATAAATTACATTCTCCCAAATAACATCATAAACTAAATTCTCCCAAACAAATTATAAATTAACTCTCCCAATCAAATCATAACTTAAATTCTCCCATATAATATTATAAATTACATTCTCCCAAATAACATCATAAACTAAATTCTCCCAAACAAATTATAAATTAACTCTCCCAATCAAATCATAACTTAAATTCTCCCATATAATATTATAAATTACATTCTCCCAAATAACATCATAAAATAAATTCTCCCAAACAAATTATAAATTAACTCTCCCAATCAAATCATAACTTAAATTCTCCCATATAATATTATAAATTACATTCTCCCAAATAACATCCTAAATTAGATTCTCCCAAACGAACCATAAATTTTGCTCTTTCACACATAAAATCATACATTAGATTATTCCTTATAAAACCATAAAATTAGGTTAACTCACTTCCCTTAATCAAATTCTTTCCCCGTCCTCCTTTTTCATCCTTCCTCTCACACAAACCACATCGACTTCCTCACATACACAACACATATCATCATACATAATTAATACACATACCATGCACAACATTCTTCAACTCCAATTCATACCACATATAAAATATTTAATTATAATAAACATTAGATACATAATATGCGAAACACATAATACACATAAGCACATAAAAGGCCTTAGCACTCCTTACCTAAAACGACACCGGTCTTGGAGCACGGTCCTATTCCACTTGAGGGGTTTGACTGGGCTCACCTATTATGGGGAAGAAATACTAGGATTAGCTTCCTTCCTATACTACTATTAGTTTCTAATTTATCTTAAGTCTTAATTCTTAATTAATTATGCCCAAAACCACTAAAACATTAATACATACTATTATAATTTAAAGTAAAAAGGTGATATAAGGGTTTCTACCCTTTACCAAAATAAATTTAGTAAAGGTAATAATAATAATAATAATAATATTTATTATAATAATAATTTTAATAATAACAAATTATTACTAATAGTAGTAATATTAATAGAAAACTTAATAATAATAATAATCTAAGCCTTAAATTTACAAAGTGGATTTTGAAACCTCCCCATTTAATGATAATACTATTTGAAATGTAAAAAGATATTAATATTATACATATACTTATTATATAAAGTTAATATGGTTAATAATAATAAGATAATTAGTAATAATGTTAAAAATGCTAAAAACAATAATAAAAGGCAAAGATACGAGACTTAATTAAAATTTTAGGTTTCTAATTCTCCTGAAATAATTGCAGTATCAAATAACTAATTATACTAACAATAATAATATTAATTATATTATTAATAATATTATTAAACATGTAATAATTACATTAAATAGGCAAAATTTGAGAATAATAATTTATCTTACTCAATAATACTCCCAGACCTGTCAACCAAATTTAGGAATTAAAATACAGTTGATAACAACAATAATAATAATTATAATAATAATAATTAAACTCGAATTAGCATTAAAAATTAGAATAAAAGCATAATAATTATCAATAAATCGAAATTAAGTATTTAAAAGTTCTAGGGTTTCACCTTGAGTTGGAGGGTATTGGTGGCACTGGCGGTGGTTCCCGGAGGTGGCCGGAAAAGTGGTCTAAGTGGGGTGAAAATGAAGAAAAAGAGGGAAGGGGAAAGGAGAAAAATAAAATAAGCTTATGGTTCGGTGGAGGAGACTTATAAGGAGATATTGGGTGGTTTAAAGGGTGGTAGAAGTGGAGAATGTGGCGGCGGATGGTGGCTTAAGGTTTCGGGGTAAAAATTCTAGCTAAATGGATAGCAAACTTTGCACGGTTATGGAGGCTCGTGCAAGAAGAATCGAAGGTTGATAATGGTTTAGTTAGCTAGATGGAGTTTCAGGGAAGAGTTTGGAATGTAGAGATGACGCTGAGGTTGACTATCGACGGCGTACGGGGCGTCTGAATGGGCGGTGGCTGGGTTTCTTACTTAGGGTTTCGGGAAAGAAAAAGCTTCAAAATCATCCACGACTGGGTTATTTATAGACTTTAGATGGGTTATTAGGGTTTTGGAGGTCGGCAGGATAGGTTTGGGTTATAGGGTTTGGGTGGCCGGCGTGAGAAATCGGCCGGCGATTGCTTGGGTTGGGTCGAAGGTTCGCGAAGCCAGAGAGAGAGAATGAGCGAGAGTTAAGGGTAATTGATCGTTCCAAGTCAATGTGCGAGTCAAGAGGAAGAAAAAGAAGGGTGAATCGGTCGGTCAAATTCGTCGTGGCCGGCGCCGCCATTTTCGGGCTGGGAGTTGCAGGTGCAGGGCGGTGTCGGGGCTGGCAGGCGCGAAGGAGGAAGAAGAAAGGGGAAAGCCGGGCGGCTCAGGGAAGAAAGAAAAGAAAGAAAAATGGGGCAGACCGGGCCGGTCGGCGCGAGGCGAGGGTGACTTAAATGAAGTGACGTGCTTCGATGGAAGATCACACTAAAACACAGAGTGGAAGAGGAGGGGAGGAAGGACGCCCGTCGCGCGGGTTGGGCCGAAGGAGAAGAAGAGGAAGACCGGGCCGCCGGGCTGGCCCAGTTCGGGGAGAAGAAGGAAAAGAGAAAGAAAAGAAGAAGAAAAAGAAAAAGAAAAGGAAAAAGGAAAAAGGAAAAATAAAAATAGTGGGTTGGATCAATTAAATTAATTAGAATATTTGGGATATTTAAAAATGATAATATTTAAATAAAATAATATTTAAATCCCTTTTTACTCTAAATTAGGATTTTTAAAAGATTTTCCACAAATTCCTTTTTAATTAGCAAAACACTCTAATTTTCTCCAATTAAAGTACTTATAAAATTAATATTAATTTAAAAATATTTTATCCTTCTTATTTTAAATAAATTAATTTTTAAAATAAAATGCTTAATTAGCTAAAATACCCAAATTCTTCCTAATTAAAATACTTATAAATTTATTCTTAATTTGCCCTAATTAATTTAATTCAAAAGTAATTTATTTAAATAATTCTTATAATAAATATCCTTTAAATGTAGTTTATAAAATTAGAAATTTTCGGGGCATTTCACCAACTTTTTTTCTTCTCTCCTCCTTTCCCCGGGCACCGTCTAGCCCAAACCGCCCCTACTCTCTTTTTTTCTTTTCTTTTCTCTTTTCTTTCTCTTCCGACTGTCGTGTTCCTTGCCCCCTATTTCCCTTTCCTTTTCTAGACTAAATAGTCCTTACCTTGTCTCCCCACACATCACCCTCCTTCTCGTCTTCGACCATGTAGATGCCCCTATCACCTATCTTGTCTGCCTTCTACAATCTAATCCCCTGCACCTCTGTTTTCTTTCTTGTCCTCGCCCACCTCGCACGTTAGCCCCTTTCCCTGCCCTTATTTGACTTCTTCCCCTCCTTCCCCATCACCTTGTAACCATGCACCCTATAGGTGCATACACCCCCCTATAGGCTAGTTATGGACTCTCTCTTCTTCTCCTCCCTTTCCTTTCTCTTTTCCTTAACCATCAAAGAGGCTTAGCCTCCCTTACCCTATTTTCTATGCCACACCACACCATCATGTTGTCACCAAAAAACCACCACCCCTAGCATCACCATCACCCTAGCCAACCTTCCTACCACCTCAATTCCCCTACTTGTATGTTGCTGATCAACCCCTCTCTATCGTGGCCTATTCCTTGTCCCTCCCCTATGTTTGCACCCACGGGAAGCCACACGCATTACCGCCAGTGTTGTATCACCACCACTAACCTCCTCATTTCCCCTCTCCTCATCACTACCACCCCGACAGTACCATTACAAAAACCTCAACCAAACATCACCACCACACCAGCCCTCTATTTTCCCTCATTTTCCTCCTTTCTTGGCCACCACCCTTACTTGCACCACTATCTACCATGACTTAAATCCCCAATCACTGCTTGTAGGCATCAACCACTACCCCGTCATCAGTCCACCAACTCCATGCATTCCCTTTCCAACATCAACCCTTAGCCACCAACCACCCACCTCCAAGCAGCCATCACCACCATCTATGCCGCCTTAGCCACTAGCCACCAGCACCAACACCATTACCTGCCACCAACTCCTGCCAGTCCCAACACCAACATCACCTCAACCCTTGCTATCAACTGTCACTCCATCCTTAAACTGCCACCGTGACCGTTGTTGTGCATCACCTTGTCTAAGCTTTCCCACTTTTGTTACCTCTATTTCCTTCCCTCTCCTTTGCCTTAGTTTTTTTAGGTTAAAATCTTTATATCTAAACTTTATATATTCTTATTTCTAAGTGATACTCTAGCGGTAGTAGATGAGGAAGCGTAGGTCTTGCATGCTGAGAGACCCAAGCTGCTTTGGTAAGGATACATGTCATAGTTAGGGCTTTGATGTGGTAAAATGTATATCTTTACTTGTGTTAATGTGTTTGATATCATTGTATGAAATTTTATCTTGACATCAGTGCTATATGTGGTATTGCATATCAGAAAAAAAGGTAAGAAAGTCTTGAAAGTATGAGTTTTGTTGAATATGAAATATCTATATATAATCATGGCCATGCATTTTCATGATGATAGTATGTGTGAGAGGTTGAAAAGTCATTCATGTTGGGAATCATGAGATTCGGGTGGGAAGATAGGTATTTTAGTTACCTTAGGGACATTTTGGTCAACATAATTAAAATGGCATCTTGTGTGCCTTGGGATGTTAGATGGTTCAAAATAGGTTAAGGGCACTATATGAAATGTCTGGAGTGAAAATGAAAGGTTTATGATTAAAATTGAGGAGAAAGGCTTTAAGTGTGAATAATTAAACCTAAGGGTGGAGTCGTGATCATATGTAGGAAAGGTTAGAGATTGACCCTAAGATTTTATCATGATGTTAATGTTGGTGTCATAGGTATGCATACAAATTTTTAGAGCCATATGAGTTCTAGGAAAAGAGTTATAACTAGAAAGTAAAATTAGGGTTTTATAAGAGATATAAATAGTAACTCTAAAGGTAGGTTCTTATCGCATATGTAAGATAGGAAAGTTAGACCGCAATCTTGGGATATGATGTCAACAATAACATTTTGGGAATGTATAATAGATCTGATATCTAGATGGGGTATAAGGAAATTGTTATGACTAAATAGTGAAATTAGGATTTCATAGGAGACATAAATAGTAACCCTAGGGATATATTATTAGTGCATGTGTAAATTATGGGAGTTAGACCATGATTTTTGAGAATGTTGTTATTAACAACATTTTATGCATGGATATGGAATTTGGGGACTAAATGAGTACTAGGGAAGAGATTATGCTAGGTTTGTGAAACTAGGGTTTCTAAGGGAAACATGACATATTATGGGATATTTGTTGGGATGGTGCCTTTCATGAGTATGTGTATACGACTGTGTGATGACCTTGAAATAGATAAAATATGAATAATATAATAATTACTCAAAGTAAAAGATCATATGAGTTGCAACCAATTGTATGTGTTCGTTCCACGGGACGAGAATAGTATCCAAGAGCATTTTGCCCTAGGTTGTATATTATTAAAGCTGTTCCATTGGTTGAGAATAGTGGCCAAGATTGTCTTACCTTAGGGTTATACTTATGTTACCATTTCATCGATTGAGAATAGTGGGTACCTGAAATTAAATTAATAAATCATTTAAATGATTGTAACCCTTAATAAGATATTAATCACTTAAAGTGAAATATCACATGAGTCAGAACCAATTGTACTTGTCTATTCCACTAGATGAGAATAGTGGCCAGGAGCTTCTTTCCTTGGGGTTGTATATTATTGGAACTGTTTCACTAGTTGAGAAGAGTGGCTAGGAGCGTGTTGACTTGGGGTTGTATTTACATTACTATTCCATCAATTGAGAATAGTGGGATCCATAAACTCAAAAAGAATAAACTTACGAGTATTTATCATAACGTTATTACTATAAAATTTGGAAAGAAATAAATAAGCTGGCATCAATTAGATTATCTTATGTGCATGTTATATCTTGTTGTGATCTTATGAACTTGTGTGACATTTCTTAACTTGTGTGACATTTCTTGACTATATTGTTACCTTACTTGGTACGTAGCATACTGATTATCCTTTTTATGGGTGTTGCTCATCCCCACGAATAGAGACCCCTTTTGAGATTGTGTAGGTTAATGAGGACCCACTAGATGTAACACCTTGAATTTTTAAAACCTAAAATTTAAATATTTAACCTTTTGTCCAGAATAATTTAATCTTAAATTATTAATTTAATTATTTTGTGGACCTTTGATTTATAAAAATAAATATAATTATTTCATAATTTAATATAATTATTTTTATCATTTTATCTTACTATTTTTATTTAAATAAATCCCCAAACCCATAATTTTATCAAAATTATTTTCTTAAATTAATACCCTAATTTTTAGATAAATTAATTTAATATTTTTTTAATAGCTATTTTAAACTAAATTCTAATCCTAACTCTGAAAATACTTTTCTCTTATTTTTCTCCTTTTCCTTTTACCTTTTTTTCTCTTTCTTTTCTTCCTTTTTTCCTTTTATTTCCTTCTCCTTCTTCCTTGGGCCAGCCCGAACCACCCCTTTCTTTTCTTTCTTTTCTCCCCCGCACGGACCAACCAAAGCCTTCCCCCCTTTTCTTTCCTCTTCTTTTCCCCTTGAGCTAACCCAACCCCTCCTTATCTTAGTAATTCTGCATGTACAATGGAGATTATCTTAACAAATATGTATGATAAGTAATAATTAGTGCTAAGTATGATAATAGGGGTTTGTGGTGTTAGTAATGCATGTTTAGTATGATAATCAATAATATATGGTCTAGGATCATTTTGGCAATTTTCATGTAATATGGTGATTATTTTAATAAACATGCATGATAAGTATAAATTGATGTTAATTATGATAATAGAGGTTTATTATCTTAGTATCACTTACTTGAGCATGATAATCAATAATATATGGTTTTGGGGAATTTTGGTAATTTGCATATAATATAGTGATTAGTCTAATAAACAAGCTTGATAAGTACACATTGATGTTAAATATGATAATATGGGTTTATTGTCTTAGTATCACTTATTTGAGTATGATAATCAATAATATACGGTCTAGGAGCATTTTGGTAATTTACATATGATATGTCAATTAGTCTAATAAACTTGCATGATTTGTATTAATTGATGTTAAATATGGAAATAGGAGTTTGTTGTCTTAGCATTACCGATTTTAACATGATTATGAGTATTATGGGGTCTAGGGGTATTTTAGTAATTTGCATTAGCTTAATGAATAAATTAATGAATATGTATGATATGTGGCGTTCGTTATCAAGCACAAGTATAGGGGTCTTGCTGTATTAGAGGTGCATGTTTCACCATAATTATTACCATTACATGTTTAAGGGTATTTTGGTAAATTGGGGTATATTATGATGATATTCTCATAAATATGTAGGAAGTGCATTCATTGTCAATTTAAACATGAGAATGTGCGTTTGGTTGTTATAGAAGCGCATGTTAGGATTTTATGTGTAAAATGGTCATTTGGTGTGTTGGGTAACTTAACTTCATGATCGATAATTTAATATGGCGTGTTATCCTTTCTGTGGCATGTTGATAAAATAAAATGGAGTGTTGTGATGGAAATGGATGGTAAAGAGGTAGCCTTAGCTTTAGGGGCATTTTGGTCATTTTGACCTAAAGTGCCTAAGTGTGAATATTTGAGCCTAGGAGGGCTTTAGTGGACTACTTATATTGACATTGACAATAATCTTGATTCTAGTTACTTCTTAATGTTAAAAACAAATAAAAATGGTTAAGTATGTGATTAATGTGTGCTTTTCGTGGTTTCCCTAATAAAAATACTAATACTTAAAGTGAAAGACCTTGAGATAGGAAATTATGGCTCTTTAGGGGTCGATACCTTAAAGACATGGTTTAGTCCACGATTATTTTGGATTTTTTTTGTGTGCTTTAGTGCCCCAATCAGACCCTACATCTTACTCTATTTAGCTCTACAAACCTAATTAGGAGATGTGCATACTTATGGATTAGATGTTCTTATCTATAGGGTATTGTGTGCCTTTGTGTACTAGTGTGACTAGGGTACCTTTACGTCCCTGGGTTGATAGTCGATAGGATATTGTGCTGCCCTTATGCGCCAGTATGACCGGGGTACCTTAGTATCTCTGAGTTCATGATCCCCCCCTCGAGTAAATAAAAATGGAATTGTGTGATAATTAAATTGAATTGATTATTGGGATATTTTGGTAGCAGTCTTTGAGCCTACTTGAGTTTCGGAAGCAGCTTTGAGCCTACCTGTGTATTGGTAGTAGCCTTCGAGCCTAACTAAGTTTTGGTAGTAGCCTTTGAGCCTACCTATGTATTGGTAATAGTTGGTAGTAGTCTTTGAGCCTACCTATGATTTAGTAGCAACCTTTGTGCCTATAATGATGGATTGTGTATGGTACTATATTGAAGGGCCATAGGCCTACCTGTGGATCAAGTGGGTGATATTGAAAATGGCGTGTCTTGTTAATTATACTACAAAATATTATTTCTAAATGAATGAACAGTGATGGCGTATGATCTTGATGCATGTGCCTACCTGAATGGTTATTACATTTCAATTAATATATGTATAATTCCATGTTCATATGATTTATGTGATGAATATAATGTGTTGTATGCAGGCATTACATATTAGTCTCATATAATGGGCTACTCAATACTATAGTACTGAAAGGTTAATGTATTGGGCACTTGCTTATTCAATGGGTAATGGCCTTTACAGGTTATAGCTTACAAGCGATATTCAAGATTTACTCATCAAGTTAAGAGCATAGGACTATCAGAGAAAATTATGTATTTTCCTTATGATCTCTTGTATTTCCTTTCCAATAACTTTATTTTGTAACCATAGTCAGTGGGTTGTATTTCTTGTATTATAACTATTACACTACTCTATTTTATAATGTTATTTTTGAGTTTCAGCAAAGTACGTTTTAGTCTTAGCACTTGGCATCGAAATGGTGGAGGAAAACCGGTCTAATATTAAGTGTGGCGGTAACACCCCAAAATTTACTATATTTACTTTTTCATATAACTGTTAAAAATGAAATTTTTTAGTAATAAATTTTGGGGGTGATACACTAGACGATTATGCTACTTATTATCCTTTTATGGGGGCGGAGTGATTACGTCTCATGTATGGGGTTTAAGAGTCGGAAATCTATGTTATCCGGTTATTATTTTAAACCAGTTTCCCTCTTTTTTCATTTTCTCTTATGATACTTACTTTATGTATTTTGCATTTTGTTTTCGAAGTAAGAATCTGAAACTCTTACTTATTTGTATAAAGTATCCTTGATCTATGTTTATTATGTCTTGCATTATAAATTATTTTTGCCTTGTAATTAATGTAAGAATGGTATGTAAGCCAGACTTATGTCAATTAAGGTAGTAACACCTGTTCATGTTTGAATTATGTTTCCGCTTATACGAAATTTTTCAGTTATAAATTTTGGGGTGTTATAAATTGGTATCAAAGCCTTGGTTTTGACTACCATATTTTATTTTAGAAAATTAAGTTTCAATTGATCCTTTATCAGATTTTATAGGCCTATTTTGTATTTTAAAAATATTGATTATGCAAAAACCTGAATTAAATTTTGAGGAATCGAGCACAGGTAGCCTAGGTGGTCTCTAAATGTGATATGTGTAATAACTGTTAGTAAGCTAGAAAGGTTTTATCCTAACTTGTTTTGCAGCTACCTTGTCATGATAATGAATGGTTAAGTAAGATCTTAGATGAGGCATTTGAGGCCTTCATAGAGTTGGTTTAGCGTCAGCCTCAGCCGCCACCCCCACCTCTACATTGCTCACAAGAGGATATCAGAGAAGATTGACTTTGGAGGGTTACTAGACACCACCCTTTGCTCTATGTCCGTGAGGAGGATCCCGACATTCTAGAGGGATGGATTGGAGATATGGATAGGACCTTTGAGGTGGTCAATTGTCCACCTACTCGGAAGGCGAGCGTAGCAACATTCTTCCTCCATAGTACTAACACCTAGTGGATAGGTTGTTGTGTGTAGGGAG
Organism: Tamarix chinensis; assembly: GCA_030549775.1. Classification (NCBI taxonomy): domain Eukaryota; kingdom Viridiplantae; phylum Streptophyta; class Magnoliopsida; order Caryophyllales; family Tamaricaceae; genus Tamarix; species Tamarix chinensis. The sequence continues at coordinate 82,914,295 of CM060173.1, read as the reverse complement.
AGTCGTCGATGTCTTAGGAAGACTTTAAGACGATGATCCATACCAAGTTCTATCCATAGAGCCTCAGGGGAGACAAACTAAAAGAATTAATGTAGCTTATTCAGGGAGGCATGGCAGTGAGAGAGTACCATGTCTGGTTCACAGAGCTACTAAGGTTCGCACTTGGCATAACAGTTAGTGAGTCGATAGTGGTATTTCAATTTGAGCAAGGGCTCCATTTAAGCATCCGTAGGATGATGGGTGTCGTAGCCTTCCAGGAATTAGTTGCCTTGAACGAGTAAGTGTGTATTGCTGCTACTATGGTACAGGAGAAGGCTTCTATCATAGGAAAGAGGAAGCCAGAGACACAAGGTTCTAGAGGAAGGACCTAGCTCTAAGGAGGCGAACCTGCAAATGGGTTAGCTCGGGGTTTTTGTCAGATATCAGGAGCCGCCAAGGAGCTTTTTCTGCCTACGGTGTGGCAGAGATCATCCATGATGAGACTGTGGGGGCAAACCTACTCATTATCGACTCTATGGTAAGACAGGCCACCAACAATTCAAGTGTTAGTATTAGAAGAGTCTTTACCAGCCACACGGAGGTCAGTTCCAGCAGAGGGGATCGTTGGTACCACAATAATAGGCTTATCAATCGTAGACCTACTAACCGCTACCTTAGCAGTTTCAGCAGAGGGCACCAACCCCAACCGATGCACAACCTAGGGAGGCTAAGGGGAGACCACAAGAGCCTTACCCATTCCCTCGATGAGGCACTACAAAATTTGTGACTTGTGCCAACAGAAATTTAGTCACAGATTTTTTTTCTATTGGTAAAAGTTACTAATACCAACAGATATTTTTTTGTGGGCAATGAAGAAAGTTTTCCCTACAGATTAGAAAGTCTCAAGTTACATAACACGAGGCTAGTACACACATCGGAGCACAATACACACAAGGCCAAGAGTAAGATCATGTATATAAAATAAAGGCAGACTCCAAACTCAAATTAACACTCACTCACAAGTTATTCCAAATTTTACTGATCAAGCACCAATGAAATTATTTTCACAAAAATTAAGATTTAAAACCATAGACTTTGATACCAACTTGTAACACCCTCACCATTTTCATAACTTAAAATTTTCATTTTAAGACAACGTGGAAGCATTTTTAAAGCAAAACCAGAAGAATTTGTTGCCATATCAAATATGAGAGAAGTGTGATCATAATCTAATACATATCCAATGTAAGGCAAAACAAAGCAAAACAAATGCATGCACTAACAAGATAACATCAATAATAATGATAACAAAATTATAGAAGGGAAGAGATACAAAACTCAAAATTCAAGAATCAAATTTGAGAGTTTAAATAACTAAAGAGAAGCAAAAAGGTTAAACTAATTTTGAACTATAAACAAAAGAAGTATGTTATCATACTCCCTAATCAATGGTTACTAAAGGGACCATGTTTTCATCCTCTCTACGTTCCAGTTGAGAGTCATAACCCTAAAAATTATCATCTACTACTTAGAACAAAAGTTTGATCAACACAGTGACCATACAAGGTCATATAAGTATAGTGAAACACTGGAAAAACAAATGACCTATAATATATTAAGGGCTTATTCAATGGATTGAGATCATACGATAGCATGATTTAAAACATTCTTACATATGAATCATGGCTTAGGATAATAACATGGAATAACTTGTGCAAGTCACATAAGGCAAACATATTATTACCATTCCATTTGGTGACTACACACTTATTTCTCCACCATGAACATGATTCATGGAAACATAACACACATAATTGGGATACCACACCCACCACACGTGGTCGGCATATATTGAGGGGGCTTTCTAAGGGGATACCATATCCACTTATGGATGGAAATTATCGTTGTAGGTTTGGGGCCTTGTTGGGGATTCCTTATTCAGATTCTAAGGGAGATTTCAGGGATTGAGTTCGCATTTGTGAATTTTTTTGAGGATTTTTTAGGGAAGGGGATGGATTTTTAGGTTCCATACCCATAACTAACTCTTTAGGCACCAAAGCCTTCTTCTTAAGCTTCAAGTAAGAAAGATAGAAAGAAGTATCCAAAAGTATCTTAAAAAGGGAGGATTTGTTCAAATATCTATAGTTTTAACCTACTTTTTCTTAAATGAAACACAAATAAGTTAAACATTAAGATTTAAAAGTAAAATAGGACCCACAAAAATGAAGTAAGGGGTATCATGATAGAAAGGGGAGAAGAAGTGTACTCAACCTACTACTCCAAAGATTATCTTTCCAAGAAGAGAAAAACCGCAACCTTTAATCCTTTTTTATACCTTAATCCTCATTAGTTTATAGAAAATAAAAGAGAATTAAAATGAATATTAGGGGAAGGGGAATGAAGTGATTTAGTTAAGAGAAAATGAAGGGGGAGAAGAATAACATGGTGCACACCTAGAGAATTTGGCTCAAGGAAAAGAGAGATAAGGGAAGCAAGAGTTTGGGGAGAATAGGAAAGTGGATTAGGAGGGAGATTCCTATACCCACTTATGGCCAAAAATCAAAAGAAGGATAGATATAGAGGATTAACTTGGTGAAATGGATTTTGAAGTGAGAGGATAAAGGTGTAAAGGATGGGAACGGTGAATAATCAGTTGGTGGAGTGAATATATGGCCAAGATAGCTATGATAAGATGAGAAAATCATCCCCAAAGGGCCTAAATGTTGAGAATAGATTAGAGGAAAAAGAGAAGAGAGTATGTAGGAGTAGATAGGAGAAAAAGGTATAGAAAGCATTCTTTAGGATAACTTAATTAAATAAAATGATTTAATAATCTAAATGGTATGAAAATATTTCCCAAAAATCCTAAAGTGCTTACTAAAACAAGAATGTCATAATATAAAAGTTTTTAAATCATTGGATCAAGGGTCAAAACAAAAATATAAGCATACTTTAGAAATCGTAGGCATCAATTGATCAATTATCTTGGTCGATCCACTAATGTGTTATGGGTAAAATGCTTATTTTCTAGATTTTCTCCCATTGACTTATACTAGTCAACTACGGGGCCCTCATCAAATAATTTGCACCATCAGTAAACCGATGCTTCAATAACACCCACTTTATACAATTTTCCAAGCACGTTAAAAAAACAAATTCATTTTGTTCACTATCAAAGTAATTTTTAACAAATTTTAAAAGATTTTAGGATAATGCATTATGTAAATACATAATTATGTAATATTATCTTAGGATCTTACTAGAACATATTAGGTGCAATTTTATGTTTTCACGAGGTTAACTTGAGCCACACATTTTCTTTTTAATAACTCAAGTAAATATGAGGGATGTTTCTTTTGAAGAGAAGAAAAACCATGTAAGAATTATCCTAAAGTGAAAGAGAATGAGTATCTTTTTCACAAGTGATCATTTAAGGTGAACTTGTTTTGAACCAAAGATTGATTTTATAGTTTTGTGTTGTTATTGTTGAGTCTTGTCAAAATTTTGTTATTGTTAATCTTTTTTGAGTTGTAAAATTACTAATCATGGAGTATATTTCATTCTGGCAAGGTTAAGAGTTTAAATTTGTGTGTATTACCTTAGAATCAAGGTAGGGTTGGCACCTAGAGTTAGGTATGTGTTGGCAATCCGGAGTAGGGTTGTACGAGTTTGAGAGTTCAAACACATTATAGTATTTCTATTCATATTATTATGATAAATAAAAAGGATAGAATTAGGACCATAGATCTATCTTAATTAAGAGATGAGTATCTATTAAGTAGAGGAACCATGTAATATTATATGTTAATTTTTGTATTACATTACACTTTTAAGAAACCATATATGGAGTGCTACACAGGATACAATCAAACATATTCAAAATAGGGAATTTCAACATATTAGTTATCACTTAACTAATTTCTATGAGTTTATATATTAATTTTACTCTTATCTAAACAAGGATATTTAATTTTTTATCTCTATTTGTTTTACAACTTTGAAATTGTTAATGCTCAATTCAACCGCTACCCCTTTTTTGAGTATTTTAGTGATAAATCTAGTGCTCTAACTCTTACAATAATATGATTAGTTATGAATAGTATGAATGGTAATGAACATCAATAATAGCGTAAAATGTATAATGAGTTCTAAATTCATGAAATGACACGTTCCTCTTATTTTATAGTACATTTACTCATACCAGAAGTGATTACCACATAAGCATGGTTGTAGGGTTATTTATATAATAGTGGGGAAGTTTTATAAGGTCTGAATCCATGATTATGTGAGTTGTTTCATTCAAATACCATTAAAAGGCATGTTTATGTGTGTATTATACACTTTAATTCATCATAATCTATTATGTTTAGATGTACCTATATGCTTTGTGTGATCATGTTATAGCTTTTAGTATGTTATGTTTACTCATTAAGTTTATGGTATTAATACTAAGCTTTTCATATGTTTAGTGTGGGTGCAAGGTTGTTTTATTGCTTTCTATTGGATATAGGTTAATATTAGAGATATTGGGTAGTAATTTAGGTATGTAACCCACTTTTCTTGGGCTTTGTGTCCTTTCTTCTTATTATATTTCATTTATTGGTGTTGTAATATTACAGTGTTTGGGATGAGGAGACAACACCACTTGATCTCAAAATCTGAATTTATTTTTAAGTTGGTATCGATAAAGATTGGATAAGGGTTGTTGTAACACCCCAAAATTCACTAAAATTTTTTTTTAAAAGCGGAAGCAATTAAATTAGAAGCACTGAAAACCTGTGAATTCTGGAAGTGTTACCGCCACACTTAGTACCAGACCGGTTCTCTCCGACCGTTCCAGTACCAAGTGCTAAGGCTAAGAAAAGAAATAATCAATACAATTCAATTTCCAAATAAGCATTAAACGTTTGTAAAACAAAATCAGAGTACGCATCAAGAAATGTAATTCATTTCCAAAAGAGAATTAAACTTACAACCGATAAAAGATTAACAAAAAGAATTAGAGTCATATAAAGACTATAATATGGCCACAACTCTCTTGAATCTCGAGCCAAACATGCTCAACATTCAGCCCCAACGGATGTCTCGCCCACCTGCACAAATCAGAAGGGCATACTACTCGTGGGAATGAGCAGCACCCATAAAAAGGGTGATCAGTACGCTACGTACTGAGTAAGGTAACCGAGTACTAAGGCCAACACATAAGCACATAAATTCATGCATAATAATAAAAGGACATAACCATCATCATGTCATAATATCGACCAATCATTCAGGTACATACATAAAGGCCCAAATCATAGTCCAAATTAATTACTTAATTAATCTTTTATCGGAATTCGATACACATCATATCTTTTTATCAAATCCATGCGAAAATGGAAGCCCCCACTATTATAGCCTGTGGATCGGAGGCGCATAGGGTGTCACACCCTAACCACTATTATAGCCGGTGGATCGGATACACATAGGACTACGCGTCCTAACCACTATTCCTAACCGGTGGATCGGTTGGCTCCGGCACGCATGGTGTTCCACTGTAAGTAATTAGTATCTTTTAGGCATTTTAGCAAAACTCTATTTTGCGGTTGTTGAGCTCGGGAACCCCCACTATTATAACCGGTGGATCGGTTACGCATAGGACATCATGTCCTAACCACTATTATAGCCGGTGGATCGGTCACACATAGGGTAAACACCCTAACCACTATTTCGAACCGGTGGATCGGTTGGTCCCGTCTCAACGATCTTCCACTTTAAATAATTAGTGTCTTAAGTATCTTATTCAACGACTTTCACCCTAGACATGCATGAATCACTCCTTTAACACTTCACACATTGTAACTCATAAATTCCATCCTCATGACTCCACTTTAATCACCAAAACACCTGCTACTGCAAAAACCCTAAGTAGTTGCACCAAACCCTAATTATCCACACGAACCCTAGCTTGGTTTCCTACGTACCCATATAATGCTCCACGCACTATTTTCCCTTCAAATGTTCAATCACCCAAACAACACTTACATTACTTTCCTCAATTCCCAAATCAGCGTTCCATACGTAAACTTCACTCTCATACAAACTTTACACATCTCATGCAATTATTACTTCCATGCAAACCCTAATATCACCATACAACCATTAACCATTATGCAAAACCCAAAATTCATTCCACATAACCCAAAGATCCATTCATACCAAATCCTAGATTCAAACCATATAAAACCCAAAGATTCATCCATACCAAACTAAGTATCCATCCTTACCAAACCCTAAGTTCAAACCATATACAACCCAAAGATTCATCCATACCAAACCCTAGATCTGAACCATATCAAATAAGAGATTCATCCATATAAAACCTTAACTTAGATCCTTCCACAAAAAACCATAAATTAGATTCTTCCATACAAACCATATATTAAATTCTCTCACATAAAATCATACCAAACCATAAATTAAACTTCCCCATATAAAACCATAAATTGGATTTCACCAGACAATCATAAATTAGATTCTCCCAATTAAAATCATAAACTGGATTCTCCCAAACAAATAATAATTTGATTCTCCCATATAACATCATAGATTATATTCTTCCAAATAAAACCATGCAATAGATTATTCCTCATAAATTCATAAAATTAGGTCAACTCACTTCCCTTAGTGAACTACTTTTCCCATCCTCCTTTTTCATCCTTTCTCCCACATAAAATCATATCAACATCCTCACATGCATGTCTTACAGGGTCATACACAAATAATACACATGCCATATGAAAGCATACTTCAACTCCATGTCATATCACATACGACATAATTAATAATCATAAACATAGAATGCATAGAATATGAAGCACACAATGCACATTAGCACATAAAAGGCCTTAGCACCCCTTACCTGAAACGACACCGGTCTTGGAGCACGTTCCTACGCCTCCTTAGGGCTTTGACCAAATAATAACATATTAATAAAATAACATTAACAAAATTATAACTCTGCTAAAGACATAAAAATAATAGAGATATTATAAACCTTGGTAATATAGGGTTAAAGACTTTACCCTAATAATAATAATGATACTAATATAATAATAATAATATCAAAGATAATAAAACTAATATCAATGAGAATAATAATAATAATAATAATAATAATAATAATAATAATAATAATAAGCTTTAAAATTTAAAGTGGGGTTTCGACCCTACTTATAACTAATGACTTACCACTTATTTAATATAAATAATAAAATTAATAACATATATAATGATATTAAAATAATAAAGATACTGATAATATTATCATCAATAGTTATAAGAACAATAGAAACAATAATACTAAAATAAATAAGTGCAAATTTTAATAAAAAAATTTGGCCTAAGATTTTCCAGAATATTTAATAAAATGATAATAATAATAATTATTCTAATAATTATAATATTAATAATAATAAGAAGAAGAAGAATGATAATAATCCCATAATAATTCAATTAATAACTTAAAATTCGAAACTAACAATAATATTGTTTTATTACCACTCTCCACCCTGCAAGTACAATTCAGAATAAAATTTCTCATCAAATAATAATAAAACATATTAAGAATATAAATATTAAGAATAATAATAATGGTAATTATATGCAAATAATTGAAATAAATTAAATCAAGGCTTATAATAATATGGAAAATGGTTGAGAAGGTATAGGGTTCAACCTTAAGCTGGTGGTGATAGGTGGCACCGGCGGTGGTTCACGGCGGTGGCCGGAAAAACATAAGAAAAGAGAAAGATGGATGTTGGGAAAAAGATAGGGAGAATTGAGGTGATATAAGAGGTGTTTATTGTTTCCCAGGAGGAGAGGGACAAAATGACGGTGGTGGTGCAGCCAAAGGTGGCGGCGCACGGCGGTTTAAGGCTTCGGGGTCAAAATTCCGGCGAGAACAAGCATCCAACTTGACACGGCTATGGAGGCTCGTGCAAGAAGAATCGAGAGGTTAGAATGGTTTAGTTAATTAGAGGACGTTGCAGGGAATAATTTGGCATGCGGCGGTGGCGTTGAAGTTGGCTATCGGCGGAGGAAACGGCGTCTAAAGTCACGGTGATCGGCAGCTCGGGCTTAGGGTTTCAGGAAAGAAAAATTCTAAAAACTCCTATAACAAGGTTATTTATAGATGTTGGAATGGATAATGAGGAGATGGAGGTCGACATGGAATTTTTAAATGCAATAATTTGGGTGGCCGGTGGCATAAAACTGTCGGGCCATCGTTTGGTTTGCTCGAAATTTCGAGAGGTTAGGGAGGAGAAACGACCGAGAGTTAACGTCAAATAATTATATGAATTTATTTCTGGAGTTAAGAGGAAGACAATGAGACAAGAAACGGCCGGTATTATTCACCGTAGCCGGAGAAGCCATTAATGAGGTCGAAAGATGCAGCAGCGTCGACGGAGGAGGAAGGAGGAAGAAGGAAGAAGAGAGGGGGGCTGTCGGGTCGGCCGGGAAAGAAAAGAAAAAGGGGAGACCGGGCCGGTCGGCGCGGTTTATACCTTCATTAAATGGAACGACGAGGTTCAGGCCTAAAACAGGCGAAACGCAGCGCTCCGAGGACAGAAGAAGGGCGACGGCGCGGGCTGGGCCGCGCGAAGAAAAGGAAGAAAAGAAAAAGAAGAACTGGGCCGCGGCTGGCCCAGTCGGGGAAAAGAAGAGGAAAAAGAAAAAGGTAAGGAAAAAAGGAAGAAAGAAAAAGAAAAAAAGGAAAAAGGAAAGGAGAAAAATAATTAGTTTAGGGTCAATTAAATTAATCTGAATATTTAGAATATTTAAAAATAATAATATTTAAATAAAATAATATTTAAATCCCTTTTTAGACTAAATTAGGATTTTTAAAAGACTTTCCATAAATTCCATTTTAATTAGCAAAATACCCTAATTTTCTTCCATTAATTTATTTATAAATTAACATTAATTTGAAACTATCTTCTCCTCATTATTTTAAATAAAATAATTTATTTAGTTAATTTCCAAAATACGAGTCCTTAATTAGCTAAAATACCCAATTTCTCTTAATTAACATACTTATAAATTTATCCTTGATTTTCCCTAATTAATTTCCTTTTTATTTTAATTAAAATAATTAAAATAATTAATATTTATGATAAAACCTTATTTAAATATAATATTTTAGATTAGAATTTTTCGGGGCATTTCAGTTGTACCTTCTCTATGTTAGATGAAGTGGTATAACCTTATTTTCTTGTCTGACTTTTGCTAAAACCATTTTTTAAAATGGGGTGTTACACTATTGTTATGCTTTTTTAGATGCTATGTGCACGAGTCTTGATGTGGATGTCTATGTTGGTGGTGTGAAGTGTGAACCTTGTAAATTTTAAGTGTTGATTGGGGTAGGGCATAGAATAGGATTATTTGATTTACATCATTTAAGTAGTCGGGGTTAGAAAATCACTCAATGTTGAGAGATTCAAAATAATTAGGAGAGAACATAAGATAACATTCATATTAATATTTATTTCTCTCTATTACAATTAATAATGTAATACCCCAAATTTTTAAATAACCCTAATTCCGAGCAATTAATATTGTAACCTAATTCTAATATCAAAAAATAAATATTTCTACCTTATTGTAATTCTCTAACTCTAGAAATTAACCTAATACCAAATTATCGATAATTAATCTACCCTATTATCCTAACCTAAATTATATTGATCTTATTCTAATAAAAAAAACTAAATATACACCCAACTCCTAATGTAGCACCACCAAAAATTACAGTTGAAAAATTTTATTCATTCAAGGAAAATCATACACCAAATAGGGGGTGCTACCACCGTGATCGATACAAGTCTGGCCCCTGGCCAGCCTCATACTAATCACAAGGCTAAAAGATAACAAAGTACCCTTGGACCTCATCACCTACCTACACAAACTCATGAGGGGTTATTGCTTCTAGGAATGAGAAACACCCATGATAAGGGTGATCAGTACACTACATACTGAGTAAGGTGACAATATAGCTAAGATAGGGCACAACAACAAAAAATACAGATGTTATGTAGGTAGTAGGTTTATTAAATTAATTACCTCTATCAGAGTTTAAGCCATTAGTACCATGTTTACACATCTATCGAATAATATCCATGTGAGTACGGAGACTCCACTATTATAACCGCTAGAAGGGGAATAGCTACTCTAGGACAGAACGCGCCTAGCCACTATTATATCCAGTGGATTGGTAAACATGTACATCTCTAGGGCAAGATGCTCCTGGCCACTATTATGACCGGTGGACTAGTAAATATCATACGTCTGGTGGCAGTGGTGGCAACGTCTATTTGAACGGCTAGAGTAATGGGGCAGGGGAGTGGATCGACAGAAAAAAGAGGGGAAACAAAGGAGTGGGGATGGGTTTTGATAGGTGAAGGGGATGGAGGAAGTGGATAAGAAGGTAAATAAGACAAAGGGAGGGAGGTTGGTGGTTGTCGCCCAGTGTGCAGGTCGGGGCAGCTGCGTAGGCAGACATGGCAGGGGGTAGGTTTTGCATGGTCAAGGAGGGCAGGTGAGGGGGTGAAGGAGCTAGCATGGGGAGGGGGACCACGCAGGGACATTCCTATTGCGCGCCCTATAGGGCCAAAAGAGGAAAGGAAGAGGGAGAGAGAGGTAGGGAGGGTTGCGATGGCAACATCGCTTAGGGTCATGCTGGTTAAAGGTAAAATAAGATAGGGCAGAAGGGGAAATAGGGGAAAAGAGGGGCGTATTCGTGTGGTTGGGCCAGCTGGGGGAGGGGGATGAAAGGAAAAGAGAGATTGGGCCAGGGAAAGGAGAAAGGAAAGAAAAGAGGTAGGAGGGTGTTGGGTTGCGGCTGGGCGGAGCTGACCCAGTCGAAGGAAGGGAAAAAAGAAGAAATGAAGAAAGAAAAGAATGAAAAAGAGGGAAGAAAAGGAGAAAAGAAAAAAAGAAAGAAAGGAAAATGGGGTGGTATGATGTTTTGGATTTTTGGGAGTTTTAGGGATAATAATTATAATAATAAAATATTTTTTATTAATTTAGAAATTATTATAATTTATTTATAATTTATCTTACGTTAGTTAATTAATTTAGTCTCCACTAGTTGTCCCTACATTATTTTTCTTTCTTTATTACCTTTATTATTATTATTATTATTTTATTAAAAATGGTACGTATAAATAAATTTATTTAACAATTCCTTATTTTATTCTTTACACCTAAAATAAATGTTTGGGGTATTACACCTAATTCTTTTCCCTTTTTCTTTTTCTCTCATTTCCCTCTCGGTCGACTCCCTCTTCTTTTCTTTTCTCCTTCCCTAGCGTGGAATATTGCCAAAGACAAAGCCTACACCCATCACTCCTTACCATCTGAAACACCATCCCCTACTCCCATCAACTCCTACCCCCCGTGCATGAGGATTAGGGTTGAAAATTTTCCTCACCTCTCATCTTATTTGTAGGTGTATGGACATATATATATATATATATATATATATATATATATATGTACGTCCTCAAACAGCAAGCCAAGCCGAAGTCACCACACCCCCACCAACAACCCTTATCGTTTATCCCTCACCACCATCGAGCAAAGGCACCACAACCTACCCCTAGCCAACAACCAAAACCACTGGTGCTCCCCATTTCCCTTCTACATCTTGCAACACACCCCCTCTCTTTTGTTCCTTGGCAGCGGCAGCCACCACTGGTGCATCCCCTCCATTTTTGGAGTCTCCTACCGTAGCCAACACCACCTCTTCAGCAGCTCCAACCGAAGCTCCTCTCTCCAATCTTCCGACCTATTCTCCTTTTCATTTCCTTACTACACCATTTTCTCCCTCACCCTAAGCCCCTCCTTTAGCAGCTTTGGTTGAAACTCCACCGCCTTACCTTGGCAACCTTGGCCAAAACCCCCCTTCACTTCAGCAACTTTGGCCAAAGCCTTCTCACCTATTCTCCTTTCCTTGTTTCGCAACTTTCTTCCTAAACAACACCCTTATATGGTTAGGTTTTTCTTCCTCCATCTATCCCCTATTTCCTTAAGCATTCACTTAATTAGGTTGATTAATTATAATGATTTTTTATTATGCTTTTCTTAGGTGATTTCTCCGTGGTCTCGAAAGAGGCAGAATAGGTTTTGCAAGCTTAGAGACTGGAGCCATAAATTAAGGATATTTGTTGTAATCTAGGGTTGTAATTGCTAAGTGTTATGTATAATTTTATGTTATACCATATTATTGTGATTATATGACATATTATATGATTGTTAACACTATGAAAAGGTTGGTATTATGATAGGAAAAAGTAAGAAGAGTTCATGCTATAATGTTATTTTATGTGGAGAAACCTTTGGTGCAAAATATGGTTGAATCATGGGCTTTATTTATGGTATAATGAATGTGAAATGATTATGGTAAGATATTTGGAGAAAAATATGGATTATGGAAATGATGTTACTAAACTCAGGAGATTTGCATAAAATTAAGGGTTATTTCACCGATATAGGTGTTTGGTCAACGTAAGTTAAAAATGGGAATCATGGTATTCTGAGGAGTGATATAACCTAAAAATTGATAAGTAATCTCTATAAAGTGCTTGGGATAGTTGTGGATGCCTTAAGATAAATAAAGTATGAAAATGGATTGATTTAGGAATAGTAACTGTAAACAAAATAGGCTATTATCACATGTGCAAAATGTTAGAGTTAGTCCACGAAATTTTGGTATGTTGTGAATATTGAACTTTTAGAGAGATATATATTGAATTTGGAAATTTTATGATAGTTTTAGAAAAGTTATGGTTCACCTGCGAAATTAGGGTTTTAGGAGTCTTGTGATTAGTAACTTTTGAGATAGGGTTATTATCACATATGTAAGAAGTGCAAGTTAGACCTTAAATTTGGGGTATGTTATTAATAATAATATTTTAGGAATATATACTAAATTTGGTGGGTAAATGATAAATATGGGAGAAGTTATGCCAAAAGTGTAAAATTAGGGTTTGAGAAATAAGGACCTTAACTCTAGAGAACAACTTCATGATCTGCGGGATGTGCTGGCCTGTTTTAATGTTTCCTATACATGTAAATCAATCATGAATAAGACATTAATTATTTAAAGTGAAATATCACATGGGTAGGGTTAATGTGATGTTTTATATCCGTTAAACCGGATGATAATAATGGCTCGGGGGCATTTTTCCTTGAGAAGGTGCTTTTTTCAAATACGTTCCATCGGACAATAATAGTGGTTTACGTGTGTTGTCTCTGAGAAGGTGCTTAAGTTCATTCCATTAGATTAAGAATATTGGGGCATATACTCATTATGAATAAGAATATGACTTGAGTAACCTAATGAATAAGACATTAATGATTTAAAGTGAAAGAGTATGTGAGTTAGGAGCAAGATGATATTTTATATTCGTTCCACCAAATGATAATAGTGGATGGGGAACATTTTGCCTCGAGAAGGTAATGATTTTAGAACTGTTCCACCGAATGATAATATTTGCTTAAGTTTTTTGTCCTTGAGAAGGTGTTTCAAACTATTCCACTGATTTAAGAATAATGGGGTCCTTAAACTTTATGTGTGTAAAAGAATGAAAATGGTTATATCTACTAAGAATTATGGATCAGTATTAATCTTATGAGACTTTTCATAAATTATATGTGTGTTTATCATATGCTATAAGTGCATGTCTTTTTCTGTATCCCTGATTTCAATAGTATTGTTACCTTATTCAGTACATAATGTACTAACTACCCTTCTTATGGGTACTACTCATTCCCATGAGTAGGGGACCTTAATGATTTTGTGTAGGTCTCTGAGGATCAATTGGATGATTTTGCTACTTTTGATAAAATATATGGGGGAGGAGTGATATTTTATCTACTAAGAGTTTGGGAGAAGAGTTATGTTATTCGGATGGTGTTTTATCCGGATATATTTTGGACTCTTTGTTCCATAGTAGCCCTTAGTTGTATCCTATTATTGTAATTTGAAGTTTATCTCCAAACTCATAATTATATTTATAAAATTTTCTTTCATTTATAGTTACCTTATTTTGTTAAGGATGATTTTAGCCTTGTGATTGATGTAAGGATGGTTTGGTAAACTAGAATTATGTCAATTATGGCGATAACATCCAATATTTTGCATATATGCCTCTGTTGTGAATAAAAAAAATTTATTAGTAAAATTTGGAGTGTTACAAATACCTTAATTATATGATTAGTTTTAATGTGTTTAAGCACTCTAGATGTATGGTTGATTGATTCATTAATTACAATCAAATAACTTAAATATATTTTATTGTACTAGTAAAACTTGTTGACAAGTAACTGAAAACCAATCATTGGATTAGTAACCAACCAACTCGTATGCCTTAACCAACCATTCGACATGTGTTTTCTTATTTTTGGAAAAAAAAACTACTAGACCTAGTCAGCTAGTATATCTATATCATTTAACTAATTGTTAAGAACCAATTTTGCTAGTATTTTGAAACCAAATGACTAATTTACCTTGTATATATAAACACTTTAATTAGTCTAAAATTCACTTCCTATATCTCGTTCTATGAATTCATTTATGCATAAACTACAAGTCAAAGATCATTCATCATCCTTATAAAATAAATACAACTCTTAATTTTTTCTTACCTAAATATCATTCTAGGTTGAAGAAAACAATATATCATTAGTGTAATCAAGAAAAATAAATTGTGTTAATGTTTTTCCCTTGTCATAGTTGAATGTCATCATTGTTGCTAGTCATTTTGTGTAATTTTACACTTAATTTGGTCTAACTTCTTTTTACTTATACCAAGTACAAAAAAGTTAGCGTTTAGGAATTGTGAAGCTCCTTTGAAGAATCTAAGCTCTTGAATTACTCCTTTTAAGAAGATACACTTTTATTTCTTATAGTTGGACTTAGAATCGATCAAAACTTATTGGTCTCAAAAGTTCATATCCGAACTTGAACTCAAACCCATTAGGTATGAAACTTAAGAAAGCTTATATTGATACAACTATAACTGAAATAAATAAAATAAAATAATGGTGGGAAGTTCTATTTATATAACTTGATAAGTAATTTTTTGTTAAAAATATTTATTTAATGAAGAAGATAAAAATTTCACAGAATTAACTTTATCTTTCCAAATGGCTTTTTCAATCTCTCAAGATTATGGATAATATTAGTTAGTTTATAATTGGAACTTAGTGGTTTATAAATGGAACATAATTGAACAATAACAAAATGAGTTAGTGCATATATATAACCGATATGTAGATTAAGTTTGATTCTAAAATTACATGAATCAAATTTCACCTAAACTTGACCTAAATCTACCATAGATAAAATAAAAAAAGTTGAACCTAGACCTACAATAAATAAAATGAATTGGGTGGGATTAGGGATTCATTACCAATTGGTGTTTTAAATACCTTACAGAAAATCAACTTGATACATTGGCCGATAAGCAGTCTCATCGGTCGGATCACTCCGCTCCGACCACAGTTTAATTAAACATTATTTTCATTCAATAAATTGATAGATATAACTCTTATATGACCTGATATAATTCTATTTTAATACTTTCGACCATTTCACTAATTCCTATCTTAAATTTAGGGTGTTCTTATTTAGCAAACTTCAAATTACTCCGTAGAAAACAAAAGCTTCTCATGCACCAGAAAATTTTTCCCATTCCCCCTCCCCTCCAACAGTAAATTTTTGCATTCCCCACCCCTGGAAATGGCAAACTGCGTCATTCCCCCTACTCTGGCAACAGTAAAACTTGTTGGTCCCCCTTCCCCTGCACCCAAATTATTTTTCATTCCCTCCTAATAATTTGAGTTATTAGCAACTTGCCTCCTGCTGACGGAAATGTATGGTTTGACACATTATAAGGAATGACCATCCGTTGTTTAAGGAAAAATAAAAATTTTATGCCAAAATAATTGATACGGTTGTTTCAGTTTGCAAAGTTCGACCTTGTATATATAAAGGAAAAACTTCAACATTTTCATTCTTCATAATTAAGTATACGTTTTAGTATACAATTTTCATCAAAAGGAAGAAGTCTTTGTTAAATCTTTTGGTACTACTATATATATATTTAAATACTTATAATGAATAATGAATTTGGAAGCCCTTTAGATTATGATGAGTTCTATACTCCGACAAGCTACGACGATTTCGGAACTCCAATGAGTTATGAAGATAGATTCACAACTCTAACATACTATAATGATGGATTTACAATACCGACAAGCTATGAATAGACAGAAAAAATACAAATAGAATTTCCAAGTCATAACTACAACTTACATGAAGAGGTATATTTTTTTATTGTAAATTGTGTTGATGAATTTATCATGATGAAATTAATAATTCTTTTTATTATATTATCATGGTAAACTCTTTTTTTTAGGGTATGGATAATTCATGTTTTATGACCCAAAATTATCAGAGATTTTTCATAACAAAGCAAATTTTTTGTAATCGTGAAGAACTTGTAAGTTGGGTCAAACAAATAGGTAGAAATCATAAGATGATTTTGATCATAAAAATTTCTATAAAAGGCGGAGTCTTAATAAGATGTAAAAAAAGTGGAACATACGCCAGTACTAGACCTACAAATGTCGAAGGTGCACGTAATACAAGTTCTAAAAAAATGATTGTCCCTTTTTTATTATTGGTGTTGAAAATAATAATGGTGAATGGTAAATGGTAGTTAGACATGGGACACACAATTATGAATTGGGAAATTATGAACAAAGGCCTATTGTTTTGGGTAAGTTACCTAATAATGACATTCAATTTGTTGATGAGCTTATTGCAGCTAACATAAAGCCACGACAAATCATACTGCCTCTTCAAAAACAATATGAAAGAAATGTAAGAATGAGAAGGAATATTTATAATGCCTGATAGATGCTTAGGTCAGAAGAAATAGACAGTCAAATGTTATGAGTATGTTGGTTGAGAGACATTATTTTCAGTAGCATCGAAATGAGCCAGAATCAAATGTAATAAACAAACATCTATTTGCACATCATGTATATGTTAATATTTCATGTGCATTTCCTTTTGTTTTACAAATGGATTACACGTATAAGACGAGCGGATATGAAATGCCTTTACTTGAAATTTTTGGACTAACACCAACACAACTGAATTTTAACGTTACATGTGCATACATGTCATCTGAAAAGGAGGAAAATTATTTATGGGTACTTGAGATGTTCAAGACCTTAATGGATCCATCTATAATTCCAACCACCATTATTACTGACCGGGCATTGGCTCTAATTTTAGCTGTGGAATGTATTTTTTCCACTTCAAGACATTATTATGTAGGTTTTATGTTAATAAAAATGTGGAGGAAAGGTGCAAGAAAGTCTCTGGTCGTTCATCATTTGCATATGGTTTTATGTCCCGGTGGAAAAATGTGATAGATGCCACGGATGAACAAAAATATAAGAAATGACTGTTGTCATTGGAGAAAGATTACAAAAATATGCCTAGCCTAATTTCCTATCTAATGATAAATTGGCTACAACCATATAAACAAAAAATTATTTATGCTTTCTTCGGTGACGTGTTTCATATTCATCAGATTACAATAAATAGGTATGAAAGTTATTTTATCTCCTACTGTAGTTGTTTTTATATATTTCTAGTGATAATGTAATATACTAATTTTTTTGACAACAGGGTTGAAGGTGCTCAAGGATCTTTGAAGAGATTTCTGGAGACATCAAGAGGTAGCTTCAACACCGTGTTCAAACAAATGCACATGTACCTTGAATTGCAGCATGATAAGATTAAAGCATCTCTTGAGAGATCTTGATTCAATATGCTGCATTTTGCTACACAAGTCCTTTATGTCAATTTGGGAGGTCATGTTGCCTAATACGCAATAGAGTTGGTCAACAAATAGTACGAAAGAAGTACATAGGTACAGATGATCATTTATGCAGGTGTTACATGTGGTGTACACACAGGATACCATAAACGCACAAGATTAATACATACATTGACAACTACATGGTAATCCCCCTATCGGCTATTCATCTATTCTGGAAGAAACTTGACATAGATCAGCCGATAAATCCACATACACCGCAAGAGCCAATAAATGTTGCATCTCATTTACTCTATATTTCCATGGAATCTGTTATGAGCCAACCACCAGCAATTCAAAACTAGTTGGTGAGAAAAATATTTAATATTACTGTTCCACAAAGAACACCTCTCCAAAAGCCACCCATACGACAACATAGAGGTCTCCCAAGAAACTCTATTAGAAGGGAACAATCCAGTTGGGAGTACACAGAACAACAAATTTCTAGTCATTCGAGATTAATATAAAGTCGTGGTCATGGTCGGGATCGAGGATGTCAATTGGCATTTATGTCCTCGAGCCAATTACAATTTTCATACATGGCTCAGATGAATTAGAATATAATTTATTATATTAATATCTAGTATAATGTGCTAGGAAATGGACATTACGGTTTTAGAGCATTGGTGTATATTATACTAGGAGATGAAGAATGGTGGGTTGAGATTCATACCGACATATATCATGAGATATTGGCGAGACGACAGTTGTATGAGAATCTGTTCGAATATGACAGCGTTGATCAAGTTCTGAATACTATTGCTCACTAGGAAGGGCCAGTGCTAATGGCACACTAGATGGAAATGTCTGATATTGGTAATGTCATTGCAATCTGTTATTATGTTTTGTTTGCATATTACTCCTTGAATGCTTGCATATCATTCCTACCTTTAGGGACGCAATATGGAATCTAAGGTCCTGAAAATGAAGGGACTATATGTTTTTTTGTAAGATATGAGTCATTACATAGCTATATACGGGTGTTTTATGAATTGTTTTCCATTACAATATTATGACTCACCTTAAGTTTTTTACCTTTTTTGTGTCTAACAAGTATATCTTTCATAGAATGTTCTACTCCCATCGTTGCGTGCAAGTTGGAGTAGAGACTGTGACAACAACGTTTCAACATGGAATATACTATATTTTGCAATATTGTAACAGTGGAGCTCATTAGTTAATGATGGAAGTTAAGAGCCACATCCTCTATCTTCAAATAATAGTTATATCTAGAATTTTTGTAATTTTTTGCTTCATTGAGTTGTGGTAATCGATGTATATGTACTTTATATAGTTTAAGTACATGATCTATGGTAATTCGATATATTTTTACTTTATTCAGTTTAATGGGGTCTCGTAGTTCAACATGATTAAGGGGGATTGAGTTATACTTTAAATGAATACATATAAAATAAAAACAACAAACATATTTTAATCAAAGTACATAATCAAACAAATGCACATCAAGGTCATTACAAACTCCCACATCCATTCCCACGGCCACACCCACGCCCACGCTTAGGTAAATTAACTTCTAAATCATGCACAAGATTTTCAATATATGTAACTAGCTACTAATAATTTAGAGTTGGCTCTCCCCCCAATAGAATCGACAAATTATTTTTTGTGCTTTGTTTAGATGTCTTTCGGCTATAATTTGATGCTCATCATTCGGATGTTCAATCAAATATTTTTCTATCGTTGTCAATACGTACCTGTGGGTTTTAGGAATGTACCAACCCATATAGTCATGAGCCATATCCCATGGGTATTGATTCAGTGGTCCAAAAACATCAAGTCCTAATATGTGTTCCTGCCTAAAAAACCATTGGCTAAGCATGTGTGCATAAACAAACTTATGCTTCTTGAGGGAAGGACCTCTGTACGTGTAACTAGTGGGCTTGATAGGTTCCTCAGTGATTACTTATGTATGTCTGAAATGGCATGTGACTCTATCAGGCATATACGATTCTACTTTCTCTAAATAGTGTAGACAACCGTGATATAATGCCATGAGAAAATCCCTATACAAATTTGTTACTCCATATAAATCCTAAATGACCTATCACAAAAAATTTAAACTAAATACAGATATTACTAACATAATATAATGAGAATATGAATCCAAGTAGGGTACCTTCGATGCAAGCATAAGATCAATCTTTGCTCGAAAGTACTCGAGTGTCTTCAATTTAGTATATAATTTATGTCCAAAAAAACCACCTTATACAATGAGGATAGTCTAGATCATACCCGAATCGTTCCACTCCAAACCCCGAAAGGTGTTCATAAATCCAAGTATGTTATAATATTCGATTGTGTTAATTACCTTTAAATGTATCCAAGTATGTAATATATAGGGTAATTGCAAAATTACCTGTAATAGAGTGACACATCCCGACATTTGAGCAAAATTAACTCTAGAAGCCATCCCAAGTTATCAATAAGGAAAAGCAAGTGTGGTTGCTTCCCGTGCATAACCTTCAACCCGACATAGATCTTAAAGAAAAAGGATATAGTATGGATTTACTTTATCAACAAAATTATCGACAAATAATGATAAGATGATCAACTATAATAAATACTCGATTTCTTTTCCCTCATCCCCTAGCCAATATGATTTGCACACTTTCTATAGTCATTTAAATGGAATCCCACCCTTTTGAGTGACTTCATTCACCTACATTTCCTCCATCCCAAACAAGGCACCCATTGCACTAATCAAATGTCGAAGCACGTCAGCAGTCATCTCCAGATATAATGGATTACCATCGACTCATAGCCTTAATATGAGATATACTTCCAAAAGGGTGATTATCATCTCACCCCATGACATATGAAAGATATTGGTGTCTAGTTTCCATCGCTCAATAAACGCTGAAAGAAGTGGAAAATTCGCATACTCAAATGTACAAGCTGAAAGGTGTGGCAATCTTGTTTGGCATATCAGAGTGCACATCCTTTCATTTACACTTCCGAGAAAAGTTTCTAGAATCTCCTGTCTGCTATGGATTCTAGGAAAACCACGATCCCATAAAAAAATCAACATATATGATGATTATATATGATATTTGTACAAATAAAATGCCAAATATTTAATAATGTATATGATAGACATACCTTTTCTAACCATAAATCTAAAGTAGTGTGACCACTAAAGCTTGGGATCATATCAGGGATGATTGGACCTCCGGGACATAGCCCCAAAAAATACCATTCATCCTTCAACTGTATACTGCGTTCATCTTCACTGGCTTTACCAGCATCCCTATCATCATCATCATCATCACTATCATCATGTCTATAATCGTCGTCGTCGTCATCATCATCATCATGCACATATGTCGATGTCAATGGTTGCTCAGTAATACGGGGTAATGATGATGAAAAATCCAATGATGATCTAGAACCACCAACATCAGGTAGGTGAGCAGAGGATGATGGTACTCCCATATCAGGGTGTGTCACCAAGGTAAGAAAATCTACATATTCTGTGGATAATGGAAAACCTCCGTACTCAGAACCTCCAACCCATGAACCTTTGTACCCCAAACCTCTGTCCTCGAAACCATTATACCCTAAACCTCCAAACCCCAAACCCTTGCCCCTGAACCTCCATACATTGAACCTCCATACCCTAAACCTCTAAACCCCAAACCCTACCCCCGAACCTTTATACCCTAAACCTCCAAACTCCGAACCACCTACCCACGAACCTATGTACCCTAAATCTATAAAACCCGAACCTCTATACCCCGAAAAGCCAGCATCGGCCACAAATGATGGACGACCTACATAGTCAACAAATGTTAGAATGGTAGAAGTTACATGACTAGACCTTGGTTGTTCCCGAACTTCTACATATTATTATTGTTCTGATGCTTCTTCTAGTTCTCGTTGGCTACTCTTGTTTTTACCTCTACTCCATCATTTTGTAAGAATTTTTCCTATACTTTTTAGACGAGAGATCAGAGTAGGTTGTTCCGTACGTGTTCTGTTATGTCCTGAAGATACGGTCACAGGACGACCTTCGGTTCTATCTACTACTTTATCTTGTCTGCGACTTATATGAATCTCAATAACAAAATAAATCTATTATCCAATCAATATAATTAAAAAAGCATTCAACAATAACCACCACCACATAACAATATTTAACATATTTAATGGAAATATAAACAAATCTAATAATTATTAAATCGTATATAAATAATACAATAACGTAATTAACAGAGTTTCATAGATATAGAAATATCAATAACAAATATAACCAAATTAACAGTAACTAAAAAAATACAATCAACAAAGAAAAATTAATAAACATAACTACCCTTTCAAACGACAAGCGGAAACTTTAGATACCAGAAAGATTTTGACAAACTCATATTTAATTACAATAATATAGCATAATTAATAGAGTATAACAGATCTAAAAATATAATGAATAAATTTAATCGAATTATTAACAAAATGAGACCTTAATACGACCGAGAAGAACGCAATTGCACGCACCTCCTTGTCCTTGCGATGGGGAAGAACTTGCGAAGGAAAACTCTATAGACTGGTGGTTCGGATGGCCGAGATCAACCACCGCTGATGGACACAAGAGTCCAAGATCCTTGTAATGGTGATGAACTCTCTAATCAGGAAAATATTAATTTGCAGGGAACTCCTTCCCATCCATTGGCCTCGACATCGAAGGAAAGAGATGATTCAAACGATGTGTTACTTGAATCCTCAGTTGCAAAGACAAACAAGGAAAATGTTGACTAAATTTAGATTGCTTGCACTTCCAATTTGGACAAACCAAATCATTTCCATAAAACCAACTCTGAGATCAAACCCTTAGAAAGTTGGAAGGATATCTTACTCAAGAATCGTAGGGAAGAAGGGGTCCTGAATCTTTCTTTCTCTCCCCCTATGATTGTTAATGGGGAAGCACAAGCTTAGTTACAACAATATGAAATTGACATTGAGGAAAGAAAATGGGCGTATACCTTGGTGGGGATGGTAGCAGGCTATCAACCTTCCCATCCTCAAATGGTTAGATATATGAAGGAGAACTAGACTAGAATTTTGACTCCCCCTCAAATTTTCCTACATGACCAGGGGTTTTTCCTCTTTCGATTTGATAATGAAACTGATTATCGCTCTATCTTGAAGATGCCATACTGGTGCTATGGTGTTCAACCCCTACTCATAAAGAAATGGAATCCAAATGAAGCTTTTGATAATGCAGAATGGAGGAAAATGCCATTATGGATTACTCTCCCTGGACTCCTTATAACTCAATGGTCTGCAGATTCCCTTAGTAGAATAGGCAGTTGCATTGGAGGTCTAATATGTGCTGATATGGTTACAACCACAAAATTAAGAGTTTCTTTCCCTAGACTGCATATAGATGTGGATGTGAGCCTACCCATTATTGAACATATTCAAATTACCTTACCTAATGGGAATGTTAGAAGGCAATCAGTTCACTATGAATGGAGGCCGAAATTTTGCCTAAAGTGTGATAGAGTTGGTCATGACCAGAATTCCCACTTGCCTCAGACAATTCCAGAAAAGGATAAAGGGAAATCATTCCAAAAAGTTTGGCAAGTTAAAAAGCAAAATCCACAGGAGCAGCAAATAATACCAGCAACTGAACATAAGCCTTCTCAGGATCAATCCTCTGAATTAACCAAGCAAACCATGGAAGTGAATGCAGGTCAACCTTCTGCATATACTAATGATGATATTCTTACCATATATGACCCTATACATGCTGAACATTACTTAAATAACATTGAAAAAAGGAAAGAAAAGGAGATTCTCCTTGAGCCTGGGGGGATAGTAGACAAAATGCTACTATACCTTTGCTATATTTCACATGAAAATTGTCATGTGGAATGTCAGGGGTCTAAATAGTCCCCTGAAACAAAAGCTGGTGAGTAGGTGTATTAAGTATAATAAGTTTCATATTGTTTGCTTATTAAAGAATCGTGTCAAAGAAAAGAATATGCTTGCTGTTTTGAAAGGTTTTGATAATAAGTTTTATGTCATTCATAACTACTCTGCTCATTATAATGGTAGAATATGGATCCTTTGGAGAGCTGATATTTTGAAGATTCATGTTCTTGATGTGTTTGAGCAGATTATCCATTGTCATGTTGAAATGACTGATGGAAAGTATTATCATCTTTCTGTGGTATATGCTTAGAATACTAGAGGATCTAGGCAGTGTTTGTGGTCTCAACTTGTAAATTTCCATGTTGTTAAAAAAATTAGCTTAGTTATTGGGGACTTTAATATCATTCTCTCGAGCCAGGAGAAAATTGGGGGCAATACTCATATTGCTGGCACTGATGATTTTGCTGATTGTATATGTTTTTGTGGCTTAGGGGAATTGTCAACCTCTGGTCCTATTTTCACTTGGTCTAATAATCAGTTAGGCCATACACGAGTATGTTGCAAGCTTGATAGGGCCTTTGGTGACCATGAATGGTTTGAGCTGTTTAATAATGTTTGGGTTGAGGTTGTTGAGGATTGTATTTCTAATCATTGTAAACTCTAATTAAAGGATCATCAGCCTGTTAACAGTGGGGTAAAGCCTTTTAAATTCTTTACTTTCTGGACTTCTTCTCCCCATTTCTTGCAATGTGTAGCTCAATCCTAGAGCAAACCTTTTTAGGGCTCCAAGCAGTACATCCTAGTTGCAAAACTCAAATATCTGAAACAAGTTTTAAAACATTTAAACTATGAGCATTTTGGCAACCTCCATAGAAGAGTGACCCAGAAGACTGGCTTAACTGCAGCCATGCCCTCCAATATTCACCTGCAAATGAAGACCTGCAACTTCAAGAGAAAAAGGCTGAGAAGTAAATGGTGGCAACTAGTTAAACTTGAAGAACATTTCTTGCAACAGAAAGCAAGGATCCATTATATCAAGCTAGGGGATGGTAATAATGGATTTTTCCATGCAATAATTAATGAGAGGAAAAGGTTCAATAATATTGTTATACTGGATGATAATACAGGAACAAATATTACTTCCCAGCTGGAGATTAGCAATGCAATTCATAAGTTCTACTCAAATTTATTGGGATCTTCAGCACCTGTCCTCCAAATGGTTAATCCTGATATTATTAATCATGGACCTATCCTAAGTAATTACTAGAGAGTTTTTCTATCAACATAGGGCACTAAAAAGGAGATCAAATATGTTTTTTATAGGATGGGAGATAATAAGGCTCTTGGGCTTGATGGTTTCGTTGCTCATTTTTACAAATTTGCTTGGTCCATAGTGGGAGAGGATGTCATTACTGCTGTGAAACATTTTTAGGATACTGGGTACCTGCTGAAAACCCTGAATAATACCTCTTTGCATCTTATCCCCAAAAAATCTTCCCCCACTACCATGAATGATTATAGACCCATTTATTGTTGCAATGTTTCCTACAAAATTATTTCTTCTGTTTTAACTAAGAGGTTGCAAGCCATTATTTCCTCTCTTGTCCATGGATCCCAAAATGCTTTTGTTGAAGGGAGGTGGATTGGTGAAAATATTCTTTTGGCTTAAGAGCTTCTAAGGAAATATAATAGGAGTCATATTAGCCCGAGAATGATGCTTAAAGTGGATTTAAGGAAAGCCGATGACACTGTGTAATGGGGTTTTATTAAGCACCTTCTTTATGCAATTCTCCATTGTTTTAAATGGCAAGCTCTGCAAACCTTTCAAGGGTGGTAGAGGGTTGAGATAAGGTGATCCTTTTTCTCCTTACCTATTTGTGCTGACCATGGAGTGCCTTTCTTGCCTATTACAATCCTTATAGGCTGAGAAATCTTTCAAAGGGCACCCTGACTATAAAGTGGCAAAAATAATCAACCTCAGTTTTTTTGATGATCTTCTAATTTTTTTCAAAGGCCACCTAAAGTCTGTAGAGCTGATCAAGGGGATTTTGAAGACATTCTACCTCATCTCAGGTCTGCATGCAAATTCTGAGAAAAGAAGTGTATTTTTTGGTGGTGTTAATGATAATACCAAATCTCAGATCCTGCATTTATTGAATTTCAGAGAAGGATTCTTCCCTGTCAGATATTTGGGTATTCCTCTCAATCTAAGATCTCTTAATATCACTCATTATCAACCTCTGATTGATAGAATTACTCACAAGTTTAAATCCTGGACTATTAAACTTTTGAGTTTTGCAGGGAAAATACAGTTGCTCAAGTCTGTTATTTTTGGTATAGAAAATTTTTGGATGCAAATATTTTTCTTACCTAAGGCTATTATTCATCATCTTGATAGCCTTTGTAGAGAGTTCCTATGGAATAATATGGATTCTCAGAGGCATAAAGCACTTTTTGCCTGGTCGAAAATATGTGTTCCAAAAGAAGAGGGAGGCCTAGGTTTAAAGCAACTCATCCATCGAAACTCAGCTTGTATGGCCAAATATCTGTGGAAACTCATTGAATTCAAAGAAAGCTTATGGGTTAAGTGGATTCATAAAAGATATATCAGAGGGAATGATGTTTGGTAGGTGAAGGAAAAAGCTGATCACTCTTGGACTTTCGGGCAGCTTTTAAAAGTCAGAGAAAATATTAAAGCATGCTATACAAGGTGTTGTATTTCTAGGGATTTCAGCACCAAATTGATGTATCAGTCGATCAAAAACTCTATGCCAAAGGTTGAGTGGAAGGATTTTTTTTGGAATCACAGTGGCCTTGAAAAGCACAAGTTCTTTACTTGGATGTTGTGTCACAATGCCCACCCTCTGAAATCAAAATTATTCAAATGGGGGGTCACTGCAGATAACATATGTGAGGTGTGTAGGGATGATGAAGAAGATATCAACCATATGTTTTTATACTGTCATGGAGCTAGAGTCCTATGGAATTATGCCTTAAGATTGCTGAACTTGGTGAGAAATACCATTGATTGGAATAGTTGCAAGGATTGGATGATTAGAAGAACCAGAGGAAAGGGCAAAAAAATTGTTTGGAGAGCCATTTTCAATGCCCTTCTTTATCATATTTGGATCAATCGAAACAAAGTTGTTTTCTAGCTTGTCCAAAGGAATCCTACAGCTACTATCAAGCAGATTATTTCTGAGATCTTTGGTAGCTTTAGTGATGCAAGAAATATTCATATTAAAAAGTACCTAAGTAGTCTTGATAGATGGATAGTATGAGTTTTTGAGGGGTATGCCCCTTGGTTTTTTGTAGTTGAAACTCTTTGTACCTCTTTCCTTTTGGTAATAAAGTCTTACTTAATTACCAAAAAAATTTAATCGAATTAGTCATAATTAAATTTTCAATCAACTACAAACATAATTGACAAACTAAAATTGATAAACATGATAACAAATATAAATTTTAAAAATAATTAACATACACTAATTACATTACCTAATTAATACATAATTAACAAACACATCTACCTAACCAAAACCATCCTCCACGTCGTGAACCATAAGTATTAATTAATAAACCATAAATCATACACACATAATAAAAATTATCTATAAATATTTAGTATTAATTAATACTAACATAATTATTATACACATATTTAACAAAATAAAATAATTAATAAACACAATCATTGCAAACCTAGGACAAAATTTTATTAGATTTTGCACATATTAATGAGACAGAATTAAAAAATCCGATCTATCTAACCAAAACCATATTCTATATCATGAACCATAATTACTAATTAATAAACTATAAATCATATACACATAATAAAAATTATCAATAAATAAATATTATTAATTAATACTAACATAATTATTAGAGAGATATTAAACCAAACACAATAATTAATAAACACAATAATCGCAAACCAATGATAAAATTTTATTATGTTTTGCAATAATTAATGAGACATAATTAATAAATCTAATTAACAAGCTATAAATTATAGTATTAATTATCAATTAATATTTAATATTATTAATTAATATTAATATAATTAATACATATCCCAAACCCTGCGCCCCCAACACTATCCATCGGTGGTTTCTGTTGTTGTTCCCACCTCTAACGGCATTTTTTGCCGTTGTCCCCCACCCATCCCCTGTCTCAAATAGCTATCCCCTCCTCCCACATCCACCATAGACAAAAATTGTCAGTACAAGCTTCTATCCACAGGCAAAAATCATCGTTACTTTTACCATACTCTAAAAAAAGTTACTCACGTATAAATTAGATAATTTATAATATAAAAAAATTAAAAAACTTATCTTTGATTGGTCGAGAGAGAGAGAGAGGGAGTTAGGTTAAAGGAAAGTTTGAGAAAGTAGACAGAAGACAGAGAGAGAGAGAGAGAAATAATCTGCCGAGGCAGAGAAGACAGTGAGGGGAAAGAGTAGTTTATGGAAAAGAAAATTATTTTCTACCAGAGTAAATATTTTTTTCTCTAACAGCATGTTTGGTTGGAGGGAATAAAATTGTGGGAATGGGAATAAGAGAAGGGATTTAAATATTCTATTTTTTGTTTTGAGGGAGTGGGAATTAAAATGGGATTGGGAATGGGATTTAGAGGTGCCAATTCCCATCAATTTATTCCTAGGGGGAGGTGGTATTAAAAGGATGGGAATGGGAATAGAAGATAAAATTACCAAAATGACCTTATATTAGTATATATAAAATTATATTAATAATATTAATTATGATGATGATGATGATTATCTTTATAATAATTTTAATTTTAAAATTCTCTCATTCCCATTTACTAAACGGGCAGTTATAACTGTATTATAATTATTATCTTTATTATAATTCTAATTATTATAATAATAAATATAATTATAATAAAGATAATCATAATTATAATAATAATAATTACTATTATCTAATCAGATCGGATCGAATCTAACTTGATCAAATCTGATATGATGTTATATGATCTGTTATGAGAAAAACAAGGTAGAATAATGGAAAAATATAATAATTGGTTATATATATATATACACACACACACACACACACACACACAAAACTATAAATATTATAAATATAAGAAGGATATTTTTGTAAATTTATAATTATATTTCCAATCTCATTCCCACATACCAAACATAAGAAATTTTTATTTCCAAGTTATTCCCAAGTTAATCCTATCAAATACCAAACATGAGAATGTGACTAAATAAACTAATTCTCACTTCTTAATTTCATTCTCATTCCCACTCTTTAATTCTCAAATTCTCATTTTCATTTACCAAACGGGCCGTAAATAATAGTTACAAATTTTTTCTTTTCCTTTATGACCAAAAGAATGGTGTTATAGGGCATACCGGTCCCAGCATTTTTGAATTTTTAAATTAGCAACGAATAATTTTATGTCGTTGGACGGACCGGTTCGATCCGGTGGTTTATTCACCGTTGTCAACGCGGGGTGGGACCTTAGGAACCCTCTTACAACGGCTCTTTCCCCACCACGATGTCATTGGATCCCGTCAATATCTACCCCGGAGATCTGCAATTTTCATAATCCGTGGGACACCTAGACTGTTTGGCCGTTTTTTTCTTTTGCTTTTCAAATTGAGATATATAGTCCATGTATTTAACATTACTTGCATCATATACATTGACCGGGAGCCTAGTGGAGACTATCCTCCATCCCAGTATCCCGCCTACTAGTCTATCACCCACCCACTACTTTCAGCCCATATACCAGTCCGACTCAGTGCTTGAGCCTTCCAAGAAGAAAATATTAGCTTCCTTCTTCCTGTGCTTCCTTCTGGAAATACCTCAAATAATACCGTGCTTCCAATTCACAGATGGCTACAAGCAGCAGCGGTAAATATCCATACCCAGTAAAGACTGTAGTGGTTTTAGTACAAGAGAATCGGTCGTTCGATCATATGCTGGGATGGATGAAGTCAATTAACCCTGAGATCGACGGCGTCACCGGCGAGGAGTCGAACCCGTTGGATGCTTCGGATCCGAACTCCAAGCGGATTTATTTCGGGAACGACTCAGTTTATGTGGATCCAGATCCTGGGCATGCCATTCAAGACGTCTACGAGCAGGTTCGTATCCCCTTCTTTCTTCATCGGTGCAAGTATTATCTCATTCTTTTAATATATTATGGGGGTGCTTGGTCTTTGGGGTAATGATGAGGTAATTAAGAAAAATGAAATAGAGTATAATCTTTTTACGGCAATACATAGTTTATTTGAAATAAAAGTTGGGAATGGTTCTAAAAACAGTTTTTCTATTTTAAATGTACCATATATAAAATATAAAATACATATATTTCTATAATATGATATTTATTTTGTTTATGAATGATGGTTAGTTTGACAATCTATTTTGTTGGAGTCCGAATCCAACCTGGAAATTGGACTACCGCCGTCCTTATTTGGGCCCAATCATTAAGACTTACTAGGTACAAATAAGTAATTACTCTATTTTTGTTTTTGTTTTTGGTAATAGTAAATAATTACTCTATGCCGGAGGTGAACCTGTGTATGCTGAAATACGAGGAAGATTAGAGCAAACGCTTTCCAGAATTATATTAGTGGGCCTAGTGGCCAATTACGGTGGAGGACATCTTCAGGCGGCGGTGTTTCCCGGTCTGGATCCACTGCCCTGTTTCTCTGTCTTCACTCTTCAGTTGGCGATGTTTATGGATAGCTAAAGTAATAATTCAATAATAAGGATAATTTATATATTATGTTATTTAATCGAAGTAGTAATTTATAGATTTACTACGATTTTTTTATTAAATTATAATTAGATATTTTATATTTTTTAATTTATTTTTACTCAGATTTTCGATAGTAAAAAACTAAAAAATAAATCGTTTTTCTAATTAAATTAAGATATTTGTCGATTTAGAATAGATTAAAATTTAAAAGTATTTGAATAAAATTACCTAAATCGATCCTAAGGTGTCCATCCAGTCTGATTTATTCGCCCAGATCATGCTGATATTAGGTCCCTGTCCGAAATTAATTAAATTGTAATTCTGAACAGTTCTATGTGAAATTACGTGTACCTATACATAATGCTTTGTAATATTACATGGGAAACGTGTTAGCTCCTCCGAACTCCGAAATCATGGACGAGGACCCACACCTTTGTACAAGAACGTGCAACGTGAAACTAAGGGAATTATTATATAAAAAATAAAATTTTACTTCGTGAAAATTAATTTCTAAAAATAATTTTAATATCGATAATTGTCGACGATTTCATTAGCATTGTATCGGTAAAATTTATCGAAATCCAATATTTCGATCGGCTTAAAATACCGTTTCTCGTCCAATATCTATGGCAATTTCAACCGAAACTCCCACCCTTTCTTCGGCAATTTTAGCCGATGCCCCCAAAACTTTATTTTTTATTTTTATTTTTTTTTTCTGTTAGATGTGATTTTGTTTGGTAATTTCGGTCGAACACAAGTCAGCCCATTTATTGTCCCCTTTTTTTTCCATTCTATACAAAAATTTTGAAATAATTTTTATCTATAATTAAAAAAATTATAATCTAGATCTATAATATAATTATTTTGTACAAAAATTTAAATTAATATATTACAATTAAATAAAAAAATTTAAATAAATAATTTTAATTAAACTTATAAATTTATGCATATTATAGTAAGAGAAAAAAATTATTAATAAAAAAATATTAATTACTTTTTACTATATCGATAAATTACCAAAAGTAATCTTCCTCACATCTTCGACATTCTTGGCCGAACACAACATCAATCGGCAATAATTGTTGACCCTCCCCCACCTCTTTGTTTCATCTCCATCATCAATAATTGCCTCCATCGTCAATAATTACATCCATCGACAATAATTGCCGAACTACCCTTTTTTTTATAAATTATAAATGATGTAATAAAAGTTCATAATAAAATTTTCATTTATAATTGAAAAAAATGTCATGATCTAGATCTATATTATATTTATTTTTCAAAAGTAGCATTTAAATGAAATTGTATCGATAAAATTTGTTATATTCCCATCGGTTAAAAATACCGATGCTAAATCTTAACTAATTTAAATTATTTATAAATAAAAATAATTTTAATCAATATCTATTATAAATTTATCTAAAATGTATAAATTATGATTTATTATCAAACAAATAATTTTTTAAATACTAATGAATCTTTTTAAATCAGTAATATATGATTTATTATCAAACAAATAATTTTTTGTCAGAAGTAGCCATTATTTTAGTATTTTAAATCTTATTGAATTAAATTTATACAAAAATATCTCAGAGGATACTGTGTAATAATATATGTATGGAGGTTAGGAAAAAATATGTTTTCCATCGAGTAAAGATTTGTTTTCCAAATAACAAAAACTGTATATTATCCTCTGATTCGAAAAGATTTGAAACAGTAAAATAATGCCTACTTCTGACAAAAAATATTTGTTTGATAATGAATCATATATTATTGATCAATAGATTTCCTTGGTATTTCGGCATGTTTGGCCGATAGTAGGGGAGTTATGACCCATTACTTTATATAAAACAAGTTTACATATGCTGGTGGGGATATAAATTTTTGGTGGCTTCGGCAAGACTAATCGATGGGATATAGCCAGCTTCTGTACGTAGAATAATTTTACTGTTGTAAATCTTTCTGAATCTGGTATGTGGTTCTTGTAAAATTGGGAAACAGAAAAAAAATTTGTCAGAAGCGTAGGCATGTGTATAATTATGGTAGTTTATATTCGATTCAGATGTGTGTATAATTATTATAGTTTCTGTTCGAATCCTTATATATAAACGAACAACTTATCATTTATATTCTTCAACTCATTATTTCTATTTTGTAGAGTAGGAATTGTTAGTTGAATGTTGAGATAAAATTTTTCAATATTTGTTAAACACTCAGATTTTGCGAGTTGACATAATAACACGGGCCATGATTATGACATAATAACACAGGGATACCATGTCTCTTATTCCTTCGTTATCTCTTGATGAAATTTGAACACAAATAGTCCAACCTAACATATAAATCTCATACATCAATGGTAAAATAAAAACGACACTTGACATTAGTTCTAATAAATATATTTTAATCTCTTTACATAACAATACAATAATACATCAAGTTCATTATAAATGGTCATGCCGAGGTGGAGTAACTCCTAAATCACGCACAAGAGTTTCGATACATGTAACTAACTGCTCATTATTAGGAGCTGCCTCTCCCCTCCAATACAATCGACGTATAGTTTTACGTGCTTTGTTCAGACGTTTTTCGGCTGGTATTTGATGATCATCGTTTGCATGTTCTGTCAAATATTCTTCCGTCGTAGCCAATACATACCTATGAGTTCTGGGAACATACCAATCCATATAATCATCAGCCACATCCCATGGGTATTCAACCGGTGGTCCAAAAACATCCGATCCCAATATATGTTCATGCCTCAAGAACCATTGGTCAAGCATGTGTGCATAGTACACTTTATACTTTCTAAGGGAAGGATCTCTGTATGAGTTTCTAGTTGGCTTGATAGGCTCCTCAGGGATCACTTGTGTATAACCGAATTGTCATGTCACTCTATCTGGCATATGTGGTTCAACTTTCTCTAAACAATGTAGACAACCGTGATAGAATGTCATACGCCAATATCTATATGGATCAGCTACTCCGTACGGATTCCAAATGACCTTTCACCAAAAAATTAAACTAAATATGAATATCACGAACATAATATAGTAACAATATAATGTTTTCAGCATACATTTGACGCAGGCATAACATCAATCTTTGCGCGAAAGTACTCGAGCGTTTTCAATTTATTATTAAATTTCTGTCCACAAGACCATCTCATACAACGAGGATGGTCTGGATCATACCTAGATCTTTCCACTCCAAACCCCGGAAAGTATTCATATGTCCACATCTGTTATAATATTCAATTATTAGAATCATAACTAATATAGAGTATGTAATATATGTATATATATATATATATATATATATATATATATATATATATTAATTATAAAATTACCTGTAATAGAGTGATGCATCCTGACATTTGAGCATCGTCGACTTTAGAAGCCATACCAAGTTATCGATATATAAAAGCAAGTGTGGCTGCATCCCATGTACAACCTTCAACCCGGCTAAGATCTTGAAGAAAAATGATATAATATGGATTAACTTGACCGTCTTATCGACAAATAACGATAAGCCGATCAACCATAATATATACCCAATTACTTTTTCCTCATCCCCTAACCAGTATGATTCACATACTTCTTGTAGTTATTTAAATGGAAGCCCGCCCTTTCGAGTGACTTCATTCACTTGTATTTCCTCCATCCCAAATAAGACACCCATCCGTTGTCATGTCCAAATGTAATAGATGACTATCAACTCGTAGCCCTAATATACGATGTACATTTAAAAGAGTGAGTGACATATCCCCCCATGGCATATGAAAGCTATTAGTGTCTTGTTGTCATCTCTCAATAAATGCTGAAATAAGTGGCACGTTCACATGCTCAAATGTTCACTCTGATACAACGAACAAGATTATCACACCTTCCATCCTGCACATTTGAACATGTGAACGTGCCGCTTATTTCAGCATTTATTGAGAGATGGCAACCAGCAACTAGCTTTCATATGCCATGGGGGGATATGACAATCACTCTTTTAGATGTACATCGTATATTAGGGCTACGAGTTGATGATCATCCATTACATTTGGACATGACAGCGGACACGCGTGGGCAATTGATTGGTGGAATGGGTATCTTATTTGAGATGGAGGAAATGCAAGTGAATGAAGTCATTTGAAAGGGCGGGCTTCCATTTAAATGACTACAAGAAGTATGTGAATCATATTGGTTAAGGGATAAGGAAAAAGCAATCGGGTATATATTATGGTTGATCGGCTTATCGTTAAGTTAATCCATACTATATAATGTTTTTTCAATATTTTAGCTGGTTTGAAGGTTGTACATGTGGTGCAGCCACACTTGCTTTTTTATATTGACAACTTGGTATGACTTCTAGAGCCGACGCTGCTCAAATGTCAGGATGTATCACTCTATTACAGTGACCATCCTCGTTGTATGAGGTGGTCTTGTGGACAGAAATTTGATAATAAATTGGAGACGCTCGAGTACTTTCGTGCAAAGATTGATGTTATGTCTGCGTCAAAGGTATGGTGAAAATATTATATTGTTACTATATTATATTCATATTTAGTTTAATTTTTAGTGAAAGGTCATTTGGAGAAAGTTGATATTGTCGTATGACATTCTATCACGGTTGTCTACATTGTTTGGAGAAAGTTGAACCACATGGCAATTCGATTATATACAAATGATCCCTGAGGAGCCTATCAAGCCAACTAGAAACTCATATAGAGATCCTTCCCTTAGAAATTATAAAGTATACTATGTACACATACTTGACCAATGATTCTTGAGGCATGTATATATATTGGGCCCGGATGTTTTTGGATCACAGGTTGAATACCCATGGGATGTGGCTGATGATTATATGGATTGGTATGTATTGGCTACGACGGAAAAATATTTGGCAGAACATATCATCAAATACCAGCCGAAAAACGTCTGAACAAATCACGTAAAACTATCCGTTGATTGTATTGAGGGGAGAGCCAACTCCTAATTATGAGCAATTAGTTACATGTATCGAAACCCTTGTGCGCGATTTATGAGTTACTCTACCTCGGCGTGACTATTTGTAATGAACTTAATGTATTACCGTATTGTTATATATAAAGAGATTAAAATATGTTTGTTAGAACTAATGACAAGTGTCGTTTTTATTTTACCATTGATGTATGAGATTTATATGTTAGGTTGGGCTTTTCATCAAGAGGTAACGAAGGAATAAAAGACATGGTACCCCTGTGTTTCATAATCACGACCCGTATTATTATGTCAGCTCACAAAATCTGAGTGTTTAACAAATATTGAAAAATTTTAGATCAACATTCAACTAACAATTCCTACTCTGTAGAACAGAAACTACAATAATCATACACACATCTGAATCGAAAATAAACTACAATAATTATATACATGTAAACTACAATAATTATATACATGCCTTCTGACAAATTTTTTTTTTCGTTCCCCAATTTTACGAGAATCACATACCATCCTACAATAATTTAAGTCAAAAAGATTTACAACAGTAAAATTATTCTACGTACATATATAAACTTGTTTTATATAAAGTAATGGGTCATGACTTCCATTACTATCGGCCAAACATGCCGAAACACCAAAGAAACCCGTTGACCAATAATATATGATTCATTCTCAAGCAAATATTTTTTTGTGAGATATAGGCATTATTTTACTGTTTCAAATATTTTCGAATCAGATGATAGTATACAGTTTTTGTTATTTGGAAAACAAATCTTTACTCGATGGAAAATAAATTTTTTCCTAACCTCCATACATATGTTTTCTATCGAGTAAAAATTTGTTGTTCAAATAATAATATTGCACAGTATCCTCTGATGTATTTTTGTATAAATTTAATTCAATTAGATTTAAAATACTAAAATAATGACTACTTCTGACAAAAAATTATTTGTTTGATAATATATCCATATATTACTGATTTAAAAAGATTCATTAGTATATATAATTTATATATTTTAATAGATATTGATTAAAATTATTTTTATTTACAAATAATTTAAATTAGTTAAGATTTAGCATTAGTATTTTTAACCGATGAGAATGTAGAAAATTTTGTCAATACAATTTCATTTAAAGACTACTTTTGAAAAACTCTAAATTTTTAACATAAAATTTATATATATTATAGATCTAGATCATGACATTTTTTTCAATTATAGATAAAAATTATATTATAAAATTTTATTACATCATTTATAATTTATAAAAAAAAGGGGTGAGGCAATTATTGATGATGGATGTTGTGTTCGGCCAAGAATGTTGAAGATGTGGGGAATGTTACTTATGGTAATTTATCGATATGGTAAGTAATTAATATTTTTTTATTAATACTTTTTTTTCTTGCTATAATATGTTAATTGTAAATATGTTAATTTAAATTTTTATACAAAATATTTATATTATAGATCTAGATTATGAATTTTTTTAATTATAGATAAAAATTATTTCAAAATTTTTGTATAGAATGGAAAAAAAGGACAATAAATGGGTTGACTTGTGTTCGGCCAAAATTGCCGAACAAAACCACATCTAACAGGAAAAAAAATATTCAAGTCGGTTGAAATTGACGTAGATATTGGACGAGAAGCGGCATTTTTTGCCGATCAAAAGGTTGGGCTTCGATAAATTTTACCGATACAATGCTAGTGAGATTGTCGACAATTACCGATATCAAGGTTACTTTCAAAAATTATTTTCCACGGAGTAAAATTTTATTTTCTATATAACAATACCCAATTAACCGAGAACTTTCAGAGGCCTTGACCGAAAAGGTACATGAAAAATTGTAACAAAATTATCTTTCAAGGGATGGAAAATTGGTAATACAACTAAATAATTTCGATTCAATATCTATCAAGTAAATTGTTTATATATGTATGCTGTACAAAACCAATTAGACCCTTATCTTTATCTTTACTAGACTAATTTTCTACTTAGTATTGAATGAAACAAATTACTCCTATAGTTCTAATTAGGCGACTTATATTGATTGCATTACTCCTATGTGACTGTATGTTGTAATTCTCATTGATCAGTTATATCTTTACCGATTCCACTTAAAATATATTCTCATTGTCTACTTTTTTCTGATCTAATCTAAAATATTTCATGTGTTATTATCATTACTTTAGTATTTTTTTTATTACTAAAATTATCATTATTATAATCATTTTCAAAAATAGTTATATTACTTTTATTATTATCAATATCGACAGTGATCTAAGGCCTATTATCCTTACCTTTTCTTTTGTTGATATGATCTATTTTGATCCGGTAGAAGAAGAAGAACAACAACAACATCATTAATTATTAATAATATGTGTAAAATTATAAAAACAAAAATAATATTAATAATTTGAAATAATGAATACTAATATTTCATTATTCATATTATTAATAAAATAACTAGTTAATAATAATAACTGTGAATATTTATTCTCAATAATAATTATGATAATTAATGTCATGTTAGTAAGAATACTATTAAATATTATTATGAATAGATATATAATAATTAAAATTAATAAATGCTAATAATTCATAATAATTAATAAAAAATTATTAATAATATTTATATTTGTTGATAATATATTGTTGTTGTTATTATTATTATTAAGATAATACCAATTAGGATAACAATACTTGTAATCATTAATAGTAAAATAAATAATTGATAGTAATAAATGTGAATAATTATTCTTATTAATAATTAATAATAATATATTATTACTAGTAGTTAACAATATATTATTATTATCATTGAGATGATAACAATAAGAAAAATAACCATTAGAAATAACATAATTAATTAATAATAATAGGTGTCAATTGTTATTTCTCAGAATATTTAATAACTATAAAAGTATAGTGATAAAAATAATAAAATCATAATTAAAACTAAATATGAATAATAAACATAACTACTATTAATTAGTAACAATGTTTTTTTTATTGTATGTAAAGATAATACTAATTATAACAAGAGTTATTTTTAATGATAAAAATAGATAGAATACAAAGTTAAGAAAGAAAGAAAAAGAAATAATTATAAATAAATTAATATTATTAATATTTTTTATAATTTTTTTTGTTTTTATAGTATTAAATTAATAATATAACTTTTATATTAATATTTTTAATTATTACTACATCATTAATTTGATCTAAAATGATCCGAAGGTATCTTATAAGTCATATATAAGCTAAGGAGAATTGTCCTTATTTAATAGCTTTGAGAATAAGATGATAGTCTAGTCATTGGTGCATCTATATCATCTTTTAGTAATACCTATATCATCTTTGATATTAACTCTTATCATGGCAACTTAGTAATATACCTATATACAAATCTTTGTCTCGTACAAGCATCTTAACCGGATCAAAGTGGTCGATCGTATATTCTTGAAGGAATTGACTGATAGAGTTAATAGCATAAGAGATATCCGGTTGAATAATTGTTAAGTATTGTAATGAACTGACAAGTGAGCGATAACACATAGGATCAAGAAAAGGATCACCACTAATCACAAGATGTATATCTGTAGCAAAAAGAGTAGAAAGTAGCTTAGAATCTAACAACTAAGCACAAAACAAGATGTCATGAGTGTATTTAGCTTGGCTAAGAAAAATCCCACAACAAAACCTCAAAAAATAAGTTCAAGACACTTTCTATTATCTAAAAGTAGTTTTTTGAGATTTTTAAGCTCCAACTTCACAACAATAGTTCAATAATATAATAATAAAATGTATTATCTCATCAAATTTATACCCCACCAATATGAACCCAAATATTTATTTTTGTTAATCAATTTTTTTTATCTCCAACTTCACAACAATAGATCAATAATGTAATAATAAAATGTATTATCTACGAAATTTATACCCCACCAATATGAACCAAAATATTTATTCAATTAAATGTTAATTTTTGTTATTGAAATAAAAAGGGGTATTGTTACCAGCCAAAATATTTACTTAATTAATTATATTAGTTATTAAATGTTAAAATTATTTATTGAAATTAAAAAATGGTATTGTTATTTTTTCCCTATTTTGATAGAATGAGAAAATTATAAATTCATTGATTATTTTATTTATTATTTTTACACATGTTAACATATTTTACCTTTTTTTATTAATTAAGATAGTAATTCTCTTCTCAATAATGTTCGTATGATATTGATATTAAATATTTAAATAAAATAATTAACTTTTAATCTTTTAAATTTAACTCAATTTTTCTTTGTTAAATTTTATTTTGAAATTTGAACGAACTAAAGTTATTATTTTAGTTAAAAGAGTACAACATCAAATGCCATTAATATTAAATTTTATTTTAATAAAATATTATGTTGTTAATTATAAGAGTAAGACATCAAATGCCTTAGTGGTTACTGGTGTAACAAAAATTAAAGAAAACACATGAAACTACATAATCAAAGCAAACAATTCTCTAGAGATTGAGACCACACAATCAAAATACAATAACAATTCAAATATAGTACAACAATGCAACTAAAATGCAACAACAAAGATCATTTCAATTTTTATGTGGACCAAAATGTTGTCGAATATACTCGATCAAACCCATTAATAAGCATTATCTCAATCTAGAATACTATTTCAAATATATTAACCATGCTCCACAATATGCTCACAAAAGTACTACTTATGAGCATGACACATATTTGCTTGTGGTTGAGATATCTCAGTTTGATCAAAGTGATGTAATATTATGCAAGCATCATAGTGTTACTCAACATTTGTACTTTCCAAAAGTGTGTTGAATCTTGTATAACAACAAATCATGCTTGCAAAACTCCAAATGCACAAGAGATCAATCAATGATAGTAATATCTCTAAATGAACTAGGAGTACCAAAATATGCATGCAATATCTAAAGATCTTGCCACATCCTCTAACACATTGGTCTTGCCAACCAATTGGGTAATCCTTCCATTTCCTATACATAAAATCAATATTGTTAATCATATATGGAAAGAATTTTTGCTCATTGACATAAAGTAATTGTTGGAGGTCTGATCGGTTGTTCATCTCCTACATTTATCATACCTTCAATAAACTTCACAACATATTATCTTGTTGTGGTTTCTCTGAGACACACATATTCATCACTACTATTAGTTGGCATTTCATATGCCAAAATTCACAAAGCGGTTGTGCATTTTGCAATGGTGATAAATTGTGCCTCCCTAAAGCTTCAAATCTCTAAGTATAGAGTGTGGTTGCCTAAAGTTTCCACTATATAAAGGAAAACATGGTAATAAAGTATGGAGGTTTGAACTTCATAACACATTCTCTTGTTGTGGTTTCTCTGAGACGCACATATTCATCACTACTATTAGTTGGCATTTCATATGCCAAATTTTGCAAAGTGGTTGTGCATTTTACAATGGTGATAAATTATGCCTCCCTAAAGCTTCAAATCTCTAAGTATGGATTACAATTGCCTAAAGTTTCCACTATACAAAGGAAAATATGTTCCCTCATTTGAAGTATATGACGAAATTGCACATTCATTTACGTTGGATTCTCATACAAACAATTGTGCCCAGCTTAACAATACCTTTTGTATAATCATTTGATGAAGAATGTGTGGTTGAGATAGAAGACATGTTGTTGTTATTATTATTATTATTATTATTATTATTATTAAACTAGCTACTTAGTAAGAATAGAGAGCACTAGATGGTTTGGGTTGTTAGATTAACTTTGCTTCAAATATATAGAGCTTGATAGTATTGCTAAAAAGCATATTGACAATAATGTCTCAGGTGAAGATAAAGGCAATCCATGTGCCTAAAAAGCATATCAATTTTGCTAACCAACTTTCTTATTGGGGCGTTCTATTTTCCCATAGTGATAGTTTCTCAAATTGTCTCCATTTCTTTATAATGATATTATCCTCTTTGATTTTTACCTTGCGAGATTCCACCTTTACTATTTT
Source organism: Tamarix chinensis (assembly GCA_030549775.1). Lineage (NCBI taxonomy): Eukaryota > Viridiplantae > Streptophyta > Magnoliopsida > Caryophyllales > Tamaricaceae > Tamarix > Tamarix chinensis. The sequence continues at coordinate 82,872,727 of CM060173.1, read as the reverse complement.
TGCATAATTTTCAATTGTATGAGAGAAATCAGTGTTTGAGTAAATAGTTGTTTTTACCAAAACATCATCTCATTGATAATAAAAACACATTTTCCCATTTATTGCCTACCTAGACGATGAGGTAGAAATTCTTCTCTTAGGAGGGTAACACTGGTTAGAATGCTAGGATTTAGGGATGTGTTCAAGTATGAATTGATTTTGTTCAACTTATTCCTTTTTGCTCCACTACTTGTAGATCCAAATAGTGGGTCATGATGACTTTGGCTCTTGCCTCAATAATTTCCAAATATTTATCTGGTTAAATTTGCTGTCATTAGTAGCTACATATAATTCTTGTGCTTTATCAATAACACCAAACCCTAATTGTCTATTTTCCTTACGTTAAGTGGTTGATTGTATACACCACTAAACTTTATGCTTTCTCTCAAACATGTTTGATAGTGCATGATTAGCACCTCTTTATTTGTTATAGTATTTAGATACCTTACCTTAAAAAGTATCAAAAGATTGATTCATTCTGACATAGGTAGATTTAATAATACCTATTCTATCCAAATTCTCAAGGTTATTCCTAAGATCCTCCATATCAAAGCTTGAATTAAAAGAGCACCCAAAGTTTTTATAAACACCCATGTTGGAACACATCAATCTTTTGATACTTTTTAGGGTAAGGTCCCTAAATGTTATAATCCATATCAAGGTGCTATTTATGTATGAATCCCAAATCAATGCAAGAGCCACTATCAAATGTGTTTGAAAGAAAGTTTAATTTTGGTGGTGCATACAATCATGCACTTAACATTAAGGAAATTGGACAATTAAAGTTTGATGCTACTAATAATGGATAAGTAGCTACTAATGACAACAAATTTAGTTAGATGCATACTTAGGAAATATTGAGGCTCGAGACAAAGTGGAAGCCAAATATTATGACCCACCATTAGGATTTATAAGTAGTGGAGCAAAGAGAAGTAGGTTGAACGAAGTGGTTCATACATAAACTTATACTCAAATCCTAGCATTCCAACCAATGATGCGCTCCCACAAGAAGAATTTTGTGCTGCCCTCTATATAGACAATAAATGGAAAATGTCATATTATCAATAAAGTAATTAATTCGGTAAGCACTAATTTGTCTCATATAATTCAAAAACATGCTATAATCATATAGGAAGATATAAAAGTTGGAAGATACAAGGTAAAAATTGAAGAAGATAAGATCATTATGAAGACGTGGAGATAATTTGAGAAATTATCTCCACTGAAAACATGTAATACTTTACAAGAAATGTTATGTTATATTATGCATTTTAACTCTATGTACGAGTTGGTGTTATATTATGCATTATGACTTTCTTGATTTTATTGTAATTTTCTATTTATAAAAGTAATGTATGCAATTCTTTTTATCATATGGACTTTCTTAGGTACGATTCAACTATTTATAAGGGTTGTTGGCTATGCCTAACAGACTTCTAATATACTTTTTAGGTACAAATATACATTATTGTAAGCACATAGGATGCCTTTGTCTTTGCCCAAATCATGAATTTTAATATGTATTTTAGATACAAATCAACATTATTGTATACATATAGGATTCCTTTGTCTTCACCCGACTTCTAGTTTAGATATGAATTCACATTATTTTAGGCATATTAGGTGCCTTTGTTTTTTAGTTCAATGTGTCAGAGCATCATTATTGTAGGCACATGAGCTGCCTTTGTCTTCACCTAACACATTACTATTTTTAGTAACTCTGTATATTTGAAGTTTACCCAACAATCTAAACCATTTATTATTATTATTATTATTATTATTATTATCTATTTTTTATGAGATGTCAAGTTTCATAAAGAATTGAACAAAACATGTCTTCTAACTCAACCACATGTTCTTCATTTGGCTCTTTATCAAGTGATGAAGAGTACAATACATCTATGTGATCAATTGATGTAATCAACTAATGTACTAATGTGTCATTTATAGTTTATGTACCAATACATCTGCTTCTAGTTGATGTACCAATGTGTCCTTTCATGTGCATGTGCTTCTAACTCCCAAGGCTTTTATCAATCAAGTGGCAACTTCCATTAGTCTACTGCTATCATATCAACTGAAATTTCAAAGGATTGATTAATTAAACCAACCATTTGACCCCTTCCGTCGAGCATCAAATTCCCAACGACTTTGGAGCAAAACTTAGGCCTCTACAAATATGCACGACCATGAAAAAGAGCAAATACATATAATTATATGTCAAATACTTTTCTTAGAGTCCAACTTACACAAATGCATAATTTCATCTTAGATTTTGAATGAGGAAACATGTTTTCCTATCGAGTGGCACCTTCCATCAGTCTATTGCTTGTTCATCAACTTTCATATTTCATTTGAACTATAACATCAACTGAAATATCAAAGGATTGATTCATTAAACCAACTATTCCGTCGAGCATTAAATTTCCAACGACTTTGGAGCAAAACTTAGACCTACACAAATATGCATGACCATGAAAAAGAGCAAAGAAATGTAATTATATGTCGAATACTTTTCTGAGAGTCCAACTTACACAAATGCGTAATTTCATCTTAGATTTTGAATGGGGAAACATGTTTTCCTATAATAGAATATTTAGGTAACCACATTCCATACTTTACTCAAATATTTGAAGCTTTAGAGAGGCGCATTTTTATCACCATTTACAAAAAGAGCACATCCACTTTTGGGAACTACAAACATTAAAGAACATCTCTGCATCATATTACATAATATGATTGTTGAATATGAACATGACACATGTTTGCTTGTAGTTGAAATATGCTCGACCAAGTATATTTGTCTACGTTTTGGTCTTGGTAGAAATCAACTATATTTGAATTGTTGTTGTATTTTGACTATGTACTTTCAATTTCTATAGAGTCGTTGCTCATGTTGTATTGTAATCATTGTTGTTGTACTAGTGAGACATTTTATGTTGTATGTTTTTTTAACCGAAAACATGACCTTTTTTTTTTATTAAAATGAAACTTAATATAATACTAACATAATAGACATTGAGGGTATTTTAGAAATATTGGTTTGCTCAAAATTCAAAGTAAAATTTAATTAAGATAGATTGACTTAAATTAACATTATTAAAATATTAATTATTTTGTTTAAATACATAATATTAATATAATACAAACACAATTGAGAAAAGAATCAATATTGTAATTCATATAAATGATAAAATATGTTAATATGTGTAAAAATAATAAATAAAATAATCAATGAATTTATAAGTTTCTCATTTTATTAAAATAGAAAAAAATAACTATATCATTTTTTTTTGTATTGCAATAACAAAAAGTAGCATATAATGTCCCAACATTTTTTATATTGGAAAATGTCTTCTAATATTTTAAAAATAATTAATAAAATAATCAATATATTTATAAGTTTCTCATTTTATTAAAATAGAAAAACATAACTATATCGTTTTTTTGTATTGCAATAACAAAAAGTAGCATATAATGTCCCAACATTTTTTATATTGGAAAGTGTCTTCAAATATTTTAAAAATAATAAATAAAATAATCAATGGATTTATAAGTTTCTCATTTTATTAAAATAGAAAAAAATAACTATATCATTTTTTTTGTATTGCAATAACAAAAAGTAGCATTTAATGTCGCAACATTTTATATATTGGGAAGTGTCTTCAAATAAATTTTTTTTGAGCTTTTGTTGTGGATGTTCATAAAAAAAGTTGACACCTAATATTATAATTCATAAAAAAATACTATTTAATGTTCTAACATTTTTTATATTGGAAAGTGTCTTCAAATATTTTTTTTTGAGCTTTTGTTGTGGTTGTTCATAAAAAAAGTTGACACCTAATATGATAATTCCTAAAACAAAGGGAGTTTTTTTGTCCAAAGACTCTTTGTTAACTTCAACTTCAAATTAGCATGTAGCATAAGCCCATTTTTGACCCTATGTATTAAGATTCATGGTTCTACAACATTCTTAGGTACAAAAAAAAATATGGAAAAAAATCAACCTAATTTTACATCTACATTATCAATTCTATAAAATTTTATTTTATACTCCAAATATGTATTGTTAATATTAAGTTTTTCAACAAATGCACATATTACTATATTTATTCACTAATTAATATTGATTGTACTTTATTAGTATTATCAATTTACGAATTTCAATTATCTATATATTTAATACATATATCATATTATTATCAACATATTTAATATTAATAATGTTATAATATCAATAAAATAATTGACATATAGTAATAATAATGAAAATTGATATTGACAATAATTATTATGATTAGTATTAACAAGATTATACACATTACATGTTTCAACTGTTAACCATTCAAAAAACTTAAGTAATTTATAATTCCCAAATACCTTACAATCATCACACCTCTTTTTTTTCCACCAACAAGGATTATTTTTTCAACAAATCTTTTTTTTTTCCTTGTATAAAAGCTCATCTCATAAAAAAAACACTCACAATTTCACCTTCCAAGCACATAAAACTTATCTACCTTTAAAAATAACAACCTTATCTGCAAATTCTTTAAACTCATTGGGAACCTAACCATATGTAGCAACTTCAAAAGCTCAATTTGCAATAACATCATCAAGGAATCTAATGTTGCAACCTCGATTTAACAATAGAGTCTAAAATACATAAAAAATAAAATAAAATGACACCATAAAATACATAATGAAAATACATCAACATACATAAGGAAAAATATCATTCTTAAGTGATTATTTCATTATTTTAACTTTGATAATTTTATCAATATGTTCTTTGTGCTCTATAAATCACTCATTGAAATGTTCAAATGTTGAACTAAACTCACCCTAATTATTATCAAAAAATTTAGCGTGTCACGTTTCTACCTCAAAAATATGTGTCAGTTGTCGAACAATTCAAATCATTCTTGCATAACTCCAAATATACTTTTAACATCTTTTTTTGATGACTTTTGATGTTTACACATAAAGCCTTATCACTTTATGCTCTAGAGAAAATGCTCTATAGAAAATAGATACTATCACTTTATGAACGAGAAGAATATGCTCTATAGAAAATAGATACTATCAATTAGATAGTAAAAATAACACCTCCAAATTTTAGGACAAAAAAATTCATTTTTAAAACAATGTGGATGTATAACAAAACAAAAACAAAGGATGTCACTACTATATCAATCATGATGTTGGCCAACTATACCTACCAGTAAGTATATCGGTCGTAAGTAAAACTGGATACTAAGAATACCGGATTATCGTTCCTATAGAGACTAAATAAAATTACAAAGACTCTAATCACTCTCAATAGGTCCAAGCGATCAAAATCAAATGAAGAAGTAATTAATTCTATACTAATAATTTTTAAATCAACTAAATTAAACAAAAACAAAAACAAATAAAATCTAATAAAGGTAAAAAATAATTAATAAAAACTACCAAGGAATCCTGATCCACCACTATTCAATTAATTAATTACTTGATCTTTTCAATTACTAGATATGTATAAGCAGAAATATTTAAGTAATGTGCTCTCTCAATTCCACTATCTCTAGTCAATTGATTTAAATAAAAGATGATGTTTTAAGTTAAATTAATTATTTATCCTTCCCTATTGTTGCAGAAATCATACAATTGTTCTCACAACCATTCAATTCCTATTTATGTTATTTAACCCAAAATGGAAAATCAATCGTCACATCTTTCTTGACTTGTTAAATGTTATTTAAAGGTGATCAGTCTATTAATCAGATATAATTTATAAAAATAGCATAAAACACATAGAGTAATCTATTAATGTATCAGTATAAAGAATATTATTTCACCATATCCTTGGTAAATTAAAATTAGAATATGCTATTAATTAAATTAAAAATATAATCTAAATTATATATGAAATATAGAACGTGAAAATATTTAAATATAAATTAAAGCACTTCAGATTTAAAATCATAACTAAGAAAGTTATACGATACTCTGCGAATGAGAGGCATACTAGAATATTTTGATGTCATCTTTAATTTTTTCTCTATTTTTGGATTTTTTCCTTGATCATCTCGGTTTTTTTCCTCCTATCTAATTCTCTTTTCTCTTCTCCTAGAGTCGCCCTCCTACTCTCTCTTTCGCCTCTCTACACCTTCTACGCCTATGTTTATGTTCTTCTCAATCTCTTCTCTCTCTTTTTTTTCTTTGGACACTTTGTGCCTTTTATTCTTTCTTCCCATCTCATTTTTTTTTATATTTTGGGTCACCCCTTTCCTTGTCACTTGTTTGGCCTTATGGGCACTGATTCTTTTATTTTTGAACCTTTTCTCTCATTTTTTTTTCTGAATTTTTTTTAGTTTGTCATTCTATGCATATACTATCATCAATTAATACCTACAAATAAGATTAAGTAGATATTAATTAAGTTTCTAAAATTATTCCAAACAACCCTTTCACTTTAGGATATATTTTTAGCTGAAAATTTATGTTAAAATATGACTAGCTATCAAAATCATATGAAAATCAACTTTAGGCTCTAAATTAATTAAATATATGAGATTATTATAAATTAAGCAACTAATTAAAATGAATATAAATAATCAAAAACTTAAATTAAAAGGGTATAAAATAGTTAAAAATATGCGTTCATCAATGCATTAACAAGATAACAATGATAATGATTATGAGAATAATATGGAATAGAAATATATACAATATCTAAATAGAGGAACCAAAACCAATAATTTAAATAATCAAAAGAGAAAAAAAAAAGCATTCCAACACAGTGGGCTAAATAGAAATTTAAATCTTGATCAAGCAATGACTAGCTACTAGCTACTCCAACCGAGGGTCATACCCCAAAAAATTGTGGTTCACCGGAGCCATAACAAAATATATAAAGCACACATTACCACTCATCCATGAATCCCTATGAACAAGCCACTAAGGTAAATTCAAACATGCCACACTATGCCGCTACCACTACTAAGCCATATCCCACCACTACTTAACACTATGCCAGGGGGCTTTTCTCAAGGATCTTTAACATCCTACACTTGACATCCTAAGTAAGGGAAAATACACTAAATTTTGGGTCTGCAACACCCTAAACACATCCATTATAATTAAACCATTATCTATATCCAGGAAAGGGAACATAGGACTACAACTCACATCACCATTGTACATTAGTTCTAAGGGGGCATACACTTAATTTTGGATATGCAACACCCACCATACTAACACTAGTGTTAGGGGACTTTTCCTTAAGGATCTTCAACATCAACATCCACGCCACTTAGTCTCCCAAGTTAGGGAGCACAACCATGATAACCAAACCCTAAGTATGCATACAGGGGAAGACATATAAGATTTCATTATTCTATTCCGTAGATTAATCCAAGCTGGATGTGTTAAGTGTTGACACCAAACTTTAACCAGATAAGCCTTTTAAATGGGTGTTTGAGAGATAATACCAAACTCAAGCACAAGCATCACCATTTACAAGGTCTAAAAAATTTCTCATCTTTATTTCTTTTCTCCTTCTTAGATTAGATTCATTCATTGAATCATTTGACCCCTTAAAAGCCCAAAAACAACCAAAAATGCATTGCCTCAGTTGAGTGAACTATTGGTTCAGTCAACCATTAATTCAAACATGATAAAACAACAATATTATATACCCATTGGCTGTTAGGATAACTCAGTCAACTAAAGTAGTCAATTTATAATGTAATAAAGAATATATCATAATTTCCACCAGCTATAGCATCAAATGAAGACCTAAATCAACCACCAAAATAATCATTAACCTATGTGACCCTTTGGTCGATGGTTACTTGGGCTAATACACATGTGGATAAATGCTAAATAAAGTCAAAATAACCCCAACTTCTAGCATGATCCTCAAGGACACATAAAAATTATGCTAAACATCAAAGAACATAGATTCACACTCATCAAATTAAACACAACACCCTCTTTTGCTCAAAATCATAAGAAATCATGCTTAAAGGATAAAAGCCTAAAACATGATTAAAGATAAGGCTAAAACATGATTCAAGCCTAAAACATCAAATTAAACACAACACTCTCTCTCATGGAGCATGCTTGAAATTCAATGATTTATCTAGCACATGAATATCATGGAACACACTAAGATTATAAGGCCACAATTTACCTTCAAGCAAAAATGTTCTATTATAAGAATAATCTCCTAACTTGATGGATTATATCAAAGTCTCTTAATTTTCCTAAGAGATTCAAGAATCAAAATAGTCAAAACCCATTAACACTAAAAACTAGAAGAAGAAAGAGCATGTACAATCTAACCTCCTCCCAAGATTTGTCTTGCCAATAGGAGAAAAAGGCGACGAACATTTAATCCTTTTCTCAACCTTAATCCTCCTTTGTTTAGAAAAAATGAAAGAGAAATAAAATGAATATTATAAGAAGGGAAAAGGGAAGGAAACTAGTAGAGAAAATAGGGGAACCGAAGGAACTTAGTCCCAGTTTTGCAAAGAGAAGGAACTTAATCCCAACCCTTCTATGATCGAGCAAATAGAAGGAGGAGAAGGATAGAGTTAACTTAGGTGAAAGGGTGGAGTGTGAGGAAAAATGTGTAAGGAGTTGGAATGATAAAGCATAAGCTGGTGGAGTGGCAATAGACCCAAAGTTTATGCACATGCAACCTAAGGTTAAATAAAATAGGCAAGGAAAGAAAAAAGAGAGTAGGCCAGAGAAAAGTAGCAAAAGTAATTTCAATTGAATATTCCCCAAACACCCTAATATGCTTAAATAACACAAAAAAAAATCATAATATAAGAGTTTCAAAATCATTAGAACAAGAATCAAAATAAAAGTTGAGAATCAATGTGGGTCAACTGATGTGTCTTGTATAAAATACCTATTTTTTAGACTTGTCCCCATCGATTGGTGCTAATTGACTAAGGGGATGCATTGTGATTGAATCACCACATCTGTCGACCAATGCCTAGAAAATAATCACTTTACCCAATTTCGCAAGTTCATTCAAAAAACAAAGCCATATTTTAATATCAAAATAATTTTAAATATATTTCAAAGGATTTTAGGACAGGATACTATAGTAAAAATGTCATATCGTTTATCTTTGACTACATATCTCATAAGTGGAGCTTTATCATTGTAAACATCATCGAACATAAAATATTTATTAAGGATATTTATTCCGTTGCATGCTCTAAGTTCACTAAAGTATGCATGTTAGATCCACAAGTCATAAGAAATAAAAGCTTCTAAAATAATAATTTCCTTTCAGTTTGCACAAACATATTGGCCTAACTCTTTATGTATATGACCTCTTCAAAAACATTGATAGTAGTTTGAGCAAACTCTTTATGGCATTTCAAATCTATAGAGCATTCTAAGTGCTAGTTGCACCTTAAAGCTTTGATAATCCAATTTTTATGATACAAGCATTCAAAGCTTTCATTAGTTAGAGTCATTGTTGGAAGTTTGGATTGAGGTTTTCTACAGCATACCTTCAAGCTTTATGGTGACCTTCTCATCTAAATTTTTCACTATAGTTATTATCAATGTAATTATTCTTCGCTGTAAGCGAGATTCTATGCAAAGTAGTCAAAACAATCTCTGATGTCGGCGTAATTATTCTTCGTTGTAAGTGAGATTCTCTACAAAGTAGTCAAAATAATCTCTAATGTCTAATTTGCGGGATTTTGTCTATTTGCCTTCTACGAGGTCTTTTTGGTCATTGCTCTAAAAAAACTTGCTACTTCTTGTATTATTTCAATGGTGTGACATTCATGGCCAAAAATGTTGAACATAAAATTGATCAACACACTTTGAGCTTATTGTCTTGGGTTGAGAGGTACATCAATTTCATCTTCACCTTCACTATTGTTTGGAAATTAGAACTTTCACCTTCACTTGAAGACATATTGTATAACTTCTTATTAATGAATGGAAAATAGTAGATGGTGTTGTGGTTGTCAAAATCTATAAAGTTGGGTATCTATAGAAGTGATGAAGTATATGACAATAAATTAGAGGGGTAAATCAACACAACCCTTATGAAAACACCAAAAACTACTTTTTTGAAAGCCATGGAAAAGAGACATATGGAATGGTAGATGTAAACCCATGTAGATATCTCATGTTAATAATGGAGACAAATACAAAGAGATAATATTAGACTATTTGGTTTTCCCTCTTTGATAAGACAGATAATATTGGACTGTTTGGTTTTCCCTCTTTGTTAAGACAACACAATCACATGTGATATCGATTAAGTAGATCCAAAAGCAAGCATTGGATGAGGATAAATGAGTCACATGTGAAGGCAATAATGACTGTTTGATTATTATTATTATTATTAATGAGACAACAAAATCATATATGATGCCAATAAAGTAGATATGAAATCAAGTGTTAGTGGAAGACAAAAGAATCACATATGAGAATAATGGTTGTTTGATTCTTTTTTATTTGAAGGAGGCAATGCTATCACATGTAATACCAATAAAGTAGATCTAAAATCAAGAATTGGTGAAGCAATAATAGTTAATGAAATAATGGTAGTATGAATTTTTTTAGAGAGAGTCAACAAAAATTAGCAACAATTTTAAAATACAATACACATATTACACTAAAAACTAAACCAAAATACAAGCTTAGTGTCATAACAATATTGTTAGTGTATTACAATTGACTTTGAAATAATACAACAATGATGCAATTAACAATATTAAACAAAAATACAATCTAATTCATGTCATAGTAACATAACATAGCTTGACTTTGAAATACATGTAACTTTAGTCTTTATAAAGAAAAATGATAGTTTGTAGTCTTTATAATCCTTGGGTGTAAAATGACATTCATCTTATTCACCTAACATTTCCATCCTCAAGTTTTCCATTATTGTCTTTTTTAGCTTTAGTTTTATCCGTCATTGCTCACAACCTATCATACTTATTTGTCTTATGATCTCTCTTCTCCAAAGCTAGAAAATTCTTAGATACATAAGTGAATGATTCTTCGATATATAAGGTTGCTTGTACATCAATAAATCATTTTTCTTTTCTTTGTCTAGTTAAAGCACACTCAACAAATTTTCTTGTTGATGCATTACTTCCTCGATTATTAGTATTTGAGGATTTTTTTAATATATGTTGTCTCCATTATTCTATAAACTCTTTGATCTATAACTCCTAGAGTTTGATAGTTCATTTAAATATATGTTCCTCTACTTTATTTCCTTTCTTAAAATTTTTCACATGTGCATTGAGGTGACTTTTTTCCTTTCAAGTGTTCGATAAATCTAGTGTGTTGCAATTCATAACATCATTATCTAATTAGCCACTTTTTTTTGTTCATTAATGCTTGTTGGTAGGCATAAGAAAATTTCTAACATGCTAGTGAAACCTAAACCTTAGTAAATTGGTTCTTACATAGAATCTAGTTTCATTTAAGATAACTACCTTAAAACAAATTATATATTTCGATGACTTTAGCCTAAAGTCTCCCTTATTTTGATTCATGACAACCTGACTAGCATTACTAACATTAACCTAAGAACCAAATAAATTGACACTCTATTGTTTTGATCAAGCGACCCTAGGCCACCTAGTAGTTTGTTCACAAGTCATGCCATCATCATCATCAGAAAATGGTTGTCATGAGAATGAAGGATAGGTTCATTATTCTACATTTAAGATTCTAAATGATTTGAGGTGCTTTATTTCAAATATGTCATACCACTACCATGAATCATATGGATTAATATCCTACCACCCTAAATCATTCACAAATCTCATCAAAAGTACTAGTTGATGATAATGATGAAATAACTTATGAACAAGCTACTAGAAGGGTTTCTATGGCCACTTGGAAAAAAGGAAGAGAGTGTCAATTTAGTTTGTTATTAGGTGTTGGAATGAATCAAACTAGTGGAAGATTTGAAGCTAGAGTTGACAAATTATTAATCAAAATTGAGGTAATTATCATGAATGAAACTAAGTTTAGTGCAAGAACTATTTTACCAAGGCTTTTCTAGCTTGTCAAAATTTTTTTGGTGTCTACTAATAAGCATTAAGGTAAAAAAGAAGAAGAAGAAGAGCTAATTAGATAGTGATGTTATGAAGGTAATACACCAAATGTATCAAGAACTTAAAAAAATTCTCTGTGATAGATATGAGGAAAGTTTTGAGAAATAAACTAAAGTGAAAGGCTATATCTTTAAATTTTCTATCAAACTCTAGTAGTTTTAGATCAAATAGGTCAACAATGAAGGTAGTGTTTATTCAAATATATCCTCAAATCTTGATACTCTAGGAAACAACGTAGCAATAGGAGAATTTGTTGAACATCCTCCAACTAGTAAAATGAACTATTAATGAGAAAGCAACCTTAAGCTTGCATTCAATTGTCACCCACTTTAAATCCTTGAATTTCATATCTAAGGATTTTCTAGCTTTGGAGAAGATAGACTACAAGATGAAGAAGTATATTAAGTTATGAGCAATGATAGATCGAACTGAAGCTGAATGAAAAAGATGTGGTTGAAATGTTAGATGAAGAAGATGAACGCATTTTAACACCAAAGATGATGAAGACTACAAACTATAATTATTTTATATTGTTGTATTATGTTAAGTTTCAAGTATTTTAGTTCAATGTTCTATTTGGTAGTAGAGTTGTTTTTCAAGGTCAAGTTTGTTGTAGTAGTATTCCAACAATATTTCTATAACATAAAAGCTAAGCTTATATTTTACTTAATATTTAATGTAATATATGTGTTGTTTTTCAAATTGTAGTTGTTTTTTTTTAGTTTGATTTTTTCATTAGACCATTATTATTTCATTCACATAGGTTCTAATAACCATTATTGTTTCACAAAAGATTCATTTGTCTTCGGCCAATGTTGGAGCTTATGTCTACTATTATCACATGTGATTGTGTTGTCTCATTCTAAAAAGGCCAAACTTCAAACAACCATGCCTACATATGGGATTCATTTGTCTTCACCCAATGTTTGATTTTAGATCTAGTTTATTGGTATCACATATGATAGTGCTGTTCCATTCCAAATATAAACATAAAAATAAATTAGAAAACTATTATTACCTTCACATGTGATTTATTTTATCTTCAATGATTGCTAGATTTCATATCTACTTTATTGGTATCACATATGATTGTGTTATCTCATTCAAAATTTAAAGTATACAACTATTATGGCATTCACATGGGTCTACCATTATTTTATTCACATGAGTTTTGATTTCAATGTATAAAAGACTAGGCATGTTAAGTAAAGATGTCCACATCTACCATTTTCATATGTCTATTTTCCATGGATAATATTTAGGGGAGGGGGAGGTTTGTAATAAAATTGTTTGATGGGAAGACCAACTTTGTGCTATGGTAAAGCATGATCAATGATGGTTTTTTTTTCAACTGGGAATGCATACTACCATGGAATAAAGGCAACATGTGTGGATGTAACTAAGCGAGAATAAATGAAGTTGTGCGCAACAAGTATGATCCGGTTAGCCCCCACTTTAGAAATCAAGTACAAAGTTCATGAGGAGATGAGTCTGAAAGTATTATGTGGAAAGCTAGCAAAGGCTTATGCATCAAAGTCACTAGAAAATAAAGTATTCTTGAAGAAGGATAGATTTTCGCTTGAGATGGTAGAAGAAGGCAACTTGCAAGATTAACTGAATGTATTCAATAGATTGATCACATAGTTGAAGAGGTTGGATGAATCCTTCAAGGATAAGGATCAAACAATCTTGCTCTTGACTTCTCTCTTGAAGAGTATAGTTCTGTAGTGAGAAACTTGCTGATAGGAAAGAAGACACTTTCTCTAAAAGAAATTGTGTCGGTTTTGTTAGAAGCGGAATAACTAATTGGACAAAGGGGATATGCTTCTAGGGATGGATCTAGTTTATATGTAGGAGGATGATCTAATAAGGGTAAGCAGAAGTCTAATATGAATATGAAGTGCTTTCATTGTAATAGGTTGGGGGCATATCAAGACGAAGTGTCATAATTATAAGAAAGACCAAAAGAAGAAGAAGAAGAAGATGATGATGAAGATGAAGGATTGCATTGGGACTGTAACAAATGAGGAGGATCTTGATGATGTTCTCTTGGTGCATGGGGCAAATGCATGAAAATAAGTTTAACATGAATATTGAAGAAGAAGAAGAAGAAGAAGAAATGAGGAGGATCTTGATGATGTTCTCTTGGTGCATGGGCAAATGCATGAAAAGAGGAGTGGATCTTGGATTCAGAGTGTTCTCAACACATATACTGCTCGGACAATTAGTTTCTTTGGCCAATAGGGAGGTGTTCATAGTCAAAAGATCTAGAGAGATTAAGATCAAGACCTTTGATGGCCCGATTAGGAAGTTAGAAGAGGTGAGCTACATTTTAAAACTTAGTTGCAATCTTAATTCCTTGGGAAGGTTGGATGTCTTGAGTTATGCTATTCATATGGAATCCGGTTGGATGAAGGTTACGAGATAGAGGAATGTGATTTTGGTTGGTGTGAATACCAAAAGGAATATCAAGCTAGTGCGTTGAAACATTGTAAGAACTTTAGCTCAATGGGAGGTATCATCGGTTGGAGTATGTTACTATGATTATATGGAATGATCATGGATGCAAAAATATGTGGCTTGAAGGGGAGGATTGTTGAAATTATGGTGGAGGCTAGGAACGGCTTAGAATGGAGGATAATGAAAAGAAGAAGGTTTTTCGAAAGCCAAAACTGGTGGAGAATGTTTAAGAACACACCTTTGTCAATGAGGAGCAAATTTAAACTGAAAAAGAAAGACCAAGAATCAACATGAGGAAGTCATGGTGGTTGACACGGTCGTGGTGATCAATAGGGGGCGTATTGATGGCCCTAATTCATGTGGAAATGCCTTTTAATCTCATTTTTCATCTGTATCTTTTGGGGGGTTGGTTATATCTATACCTTGTATCTTTGTTGGTTTTAGGCTCATGTTAGCATATATAAAGGGTTCTATTATATAGAGGGTCTATTATATATATGATCCACACAATAGGGTGTGAGGAACAAGAATTGAAGGCAAACTCTTAGGATTCTAGATCTAAAGGTTTGATCTTGAATAATATCAATCGGGAATGAGGATTCCATAATTGAGTTGATTAATTAAGAGGGTGTTTCTTGATAAACTAGGTGAGGATAAAAACATAGGTTTGTGTGCTCTTGATTCTTTGTAATTACTTGCAATGATAGTAATAAATATTCACGTTTTGTAATTCTTGTTTTCCTATTTTACATAGTTCTTGCAATCATTGAGTGGTTAATGCCTTGTCAATACGAGATGAGGAAATCAACCACATAATGACAATATCAATTCCCCATGTCTCACTTCTTGAAGATCCGCGAGAAGAGGTCTAAGATTTACACGAGTTGCAAAATCTTGTTAAGGATATACAACATGGGAGCCTTAAGCCATATTGAGAAGTTCATGATGGCCTTATTTAGAATTGGGGGAGGATATGCCTTCTTCCTTCCACCCTACATATCCAAAAAAATTTGGCCACTTTCCATGACCACAACTATGAAGGAGTGCAAAAAATATTACACCATGTGCAAGTCAGATTTTGCTAGCAAGGGTTAAGGTTGTAGTTCACAACTATATATGAGGCCGCACCGTTTTTCAGGAAAACAAGGTTGAGAATGTCCATTTGGATGGCCTCTTGCAACCTCTGTCCATTCCCACTCTAATATGGGCCAAATTTTCTATGGATTTTATTGATAACCTTCCGAAGTTATGGGGCAATAGTTTATTGCTTGTCATGGTTGACTAGTTATCTAAGATGGCTCCCTTCATCCCTATGGGTCATCTATAGACCATTGCATATGTGGGTTAGGCATTCCTTGCTCATGTTGTGGAGCTATCTAGTGTGCCCAATTTAAATGTTAGCGATAGAGATCTTGTCTTCACTAAAAACTTTTGGAAGGAAATCTATTAATTGAGCGGCACAAGACTAGCCTTATCCTCAACTTTAGGGAGGTGAGGAATTTCAAGGCGCATCACCATTGATAAATATTATCTTCTCTCTTATCAATTTTGTAAATCATCTACTACGTTTTTTGTTCTATATTCTTACAGTACTCATAAGATCTTGGTTAAGTGGATTGGATTGCCCCCGAAAGAGGCAACCTTGGAACCCATGGAAGAATTTCGGTGCAGCTTTCTCAACATCAAGCTTGAGGAAAATCTTTCTTTTGAGGAGGGGAGTCTCTTTTGCAAGACGAACCTATAGTTAAGCCCAAACCCATATAAGTTGGGTCCAATCCTTGCTGGAAAAAGTTAGATTAGTTAGCCTTTTCACAAGTAGATTAGGCTAGTTCTATGTAGGCTTTAATTAATTAGTATTTTTGTAGTTAAGGTTTAATAGGTCTTAATTATAAAAGGCTTTGTCTCATTAATAAAAAATTTTGAAGGGTTGAGACATAATTCAATTCTTGGATTATCTGCTCTCTCCTTTATCTCTTGTGTGCCAACCCCCTCCTCTCCCCTTCCTACTACTGCCATCTACTTAATAAAAAAATTTTAAGAGTTGACATGACCCAATTCTTGGATTATCTGCTCTCTCCTCTATCCCTCGTGTGCCAACCCCCTCTTCTCCTCTTCTTGCTACCGCCATCCACTGTCCTCCTCCCATAGTGGTTGCTGACCACCCTTCTTCCCCTCCATCGCTATCCTTTATCTTCCTCTACCATAAGTAGGAGGAAGAAGCTTTCTCTGAATAGTTTCTCCACCCAAAATACATCCTTTATGATGACTATAGAATGTTGGAGTGTACGCCCCTTTTTTCTTGCTTAGGAAAGGGTAGTGCAAGCTATCTTAAGCTATCTTAGTTTTGGTCTTGACATCAAGTTGCAATTCGTACAATTTTATGGATGTTGTTAGTTACCAACCCTTTTTTTATGAGTTTATACACTTAAAAAAGGGTTAATTTTTTACTTAGACAAAATTACCCCTATCAAATTACACGCACATAGCTTATCTTTTCTTTCAATTTTTCCTTCAATCTTCAATCCTAAATGTTCAACATTTTAATTTTCAATAACACAACATATAACATCAAATTCAATAATTAGTCCAAATTCAATAATTAATCCAAATTCAATAATAAAAAAACTACACAAAATAATAATCATTGATATTAATAATATTATTATATCAGTCATGAAAAATAATATTATTAATAACAATAATGATATTATTAATAATTAATATTCATTATAATTATATTATTAATAACTAGTATTAATAATAATTTTATTTTTGATAATCATTGTATAATGTATAGTAATTGATATTTAAAAATGCATTATTATTTTTAATTACTATTATTATTATTATTCATTAGTAATAATTATTCATAGTAATAAGCAACATTAATAATGAATTGTATTTAATAATTAATAGATTTAATAATACTTGAAATAAATATTCATCATTGTTAATATTATTAACAATAATTAATATTAATATTAATATTTATCGATATTATTAAAAATAATATATAAATAATTCATAATCAATAATTATAATAATTACTATATTATTTATTATAATTAATATTAATAAAAAATACGAATAACAATAATAATGTATTAATTACTACTATTACTACAAATAATAAGAATAATTTTCATATTATTATTAATATCTTATTATTCATAATTAATAAAAAAATTAATATGATTAATTAATAATAATTAATTATAATAATAACTAACGAATGAGTGACCCGTTAGTGAGGTATCTACGGGTGACTTACCTTTTAGGCAAGGGCATCTACAGGTGAGTGGCCCGTTGGAGAGGGAATGATATGGGTGATTCATCTGTCAAGCCTAAAGTTTACGCAAAAAAAATGACGTATGAAATTTATGAAAAAATTGTAGATGCAAATTATAAAAAATGAAAAAATTTGCTTAATATTGGTTGATCTATATATATAAACAGCCAATTAAAATGAATAACATACTAAAATTTAAAAAAAAATACCAAATCATCCATACTTAAGTTAAAAAAAAAGTAATTTTATATTAAAAAAATAACAATAATATTAGATGCACATTAACCTTTATAGATTAAGAGTGAACTAATGGTGGATGATTGTTTATTTTAATGTATTCTTTTTCTTTGGATTGAATAAAGGATGAAAGAGGAGAAATAATTAAAATGGAGTGTTGGGAGAGAGAGTGAAAATTAAAAGGGTAGTTTTAAAAAGTAAAAAATATGATGGAGTAAATGGGTGTGAAGTTAGTAAATATAGTGTGTAAGAAGATGATAGGGGTGTGTGTGTATAATAGTATTATCAACATTAAATATATAGAAAATTGAAATTAGTATATACATAATGCTACTATACATTATTATTTTTATTAATATTAAAAAGAATTTCATTAATATTAAGTATATAGATTATAATTATTAATACCATATGTATTAATGATTCTAATTATTAATTTCATTATTCAAACTATATTTTAATCATATAGATCCTAATTTTATTAATATTTAATGTATAGGGAATGATTATTAATACTAAAAGTTAATATTTATTAACATCCTTTTAATAATCAATTATAATTAATATTAATTATCAAATAAATATAATAATTTGTGTATTGTTTGTAAAAACAAATATTAATGGTAGTCTTAGTTACATTTGATATAATTTCAAATAATAATGAATATTATTGACAATAATAATCAGTAAAAAAAGAAATAAAGAAACTATTATGAGAAAAATGAGAGTAAATACGTAGTTATTGTGTATGAAATATGTGGGGGTATGTATCAAAAATTAATAAAAATATATTTAAAGGTATAAATATTTTGGATTTATTTTCATAAAGGCATTATATTTTTAAATTTTTGATAAAGACATAAATAGACTTTATTTTAATTATGCTGTAATATCTTAGAAACTGTAAATTTTAGGTAATTTTAGTCATTTATATTTATACTATAATAGAAATAAAGTATAAATATTTATACCTTAATGAAAACAAAGTCTAAAAATTTATGCATTAAAATTTTTATTTTTAAAACATTTATGACTTAATGGGAATACAATTATTTATACCCTTATAGGAATAAATTTAAAATGTTCATGCCTTTAATACACTTTTAAATATAAAACTATAAATGTAGATGTAAAATTGAGTTGGTTCTTTATTTAATTTTATAATAATTTTCTTACCAAAAATTATTATAGAACTAATGTTATGGAATCGTGAATGTTAATGCTCTAAGGACAAAAAATAGGATGCAACTTGGGAATAGTAGTACTATTTAGGACTGTTTATATTATCAGATATTTATTTATTCGATTCAATATTTGAAGCGATCCGATGTAAAAAAATAAATAATTGATTTGATTATTTTTTCAAATCAAATATCTGATCCTATCAATGAAAAGTCAAATAAATTGGATATCTGATCCGACAAATACAAATAATATCCGATTCGAAAAAAAATAGTTTTTACTTACTTGATTTATTATTTGGACCAAAATTTAATTTAGTTGGAATTATATTTTTAATATAATCTCTTTTTAAATACTTATACAAAAAAAACCAATTTGTGTGCCGATAGACTTTACTCATCTCTTCCTTATTTTAGTTTTAATATTAGATATTTGTTGAGTAAGTTGGATATTTGCTAAGGAAATTAGATATTTACTCACCAAATCGAATAATATTAAATATATTTATAATTTTATATTTTTTTTATATTTAAAATTTTATTTGAATAATATCGATAATATTTAATATCTGATTTAAAATTTTAAATATTCAAAATTTTAAATTAAATATTAAATATTATTTTTAAATATTTAAAATTTTAAATATCCAATAATTGAATATTCGAAATACAACAATAATCATATTTAGGCACGTTAGTAACAACACGGTGGTGTGAGAGAGAAGCATCGGGGATCAAACCCCACCGCTGTCCAAGACAATGGTCTATACCAAAAGTTAAGAAAAAAAGGGCAGTTAATTTTAGATCCATCACACCATCTTATTTATTTTGATGTTAACATGTTTTATGTATACTTCTATATTTTATCAAATTAACAACACGGTGGTGTGAGAAGCATGAGCGTTCAAAACCCACCACTGTCCACGATAATGGTCCATACCAAAAATTAAGAAAAAAAGGAAAAGTTAATTTTAGATCCATCACGCTATCTTATTTATTTTGATGTTAACATGTTATATGTATAATTTTATAAGTTATCTTGAAATCTTCTCAACATTATAATATCTTAAAAAATTATAATTTATGAAGGTTTCACATAAATTACGAATCTTGTAAAAATGAAAGATAAATTCATTTCTAATTTAAGATGGTTTGATAGAATGGTACAAATTAAACATAAAAAAAAGGAGGAAAATAATGTATATAAAATAACAAAATATAATACACAACTCATATGTTGTAACAAATTAATAACTAATGTCAATATAAATTATAAGTTTATTTTAACTCATCTATACCCAATCTAAGTTCAAGTTTGTAAACTTGAATGGAGCCCAATGAATCAAAGATTGAATTTATATGTGCTAAACCAAAATTGAAGCCGGAGCAAATTAACAAAATGAGAATCTAACTTGAACCAAATGTACAGTAACCTGATCCGAAAACTATCCAAACCGAAAATAACACAATGGACCTATTTCCACCTCCAATGAGGTGGAAGGATCGATGGCCTATATAAGCCACAACCCAATTAATGTTGAAGTTACCTTTATAGTGTAACACTAGCTATTATGGGTTATTTGTAGTTTTAATTTTCTTTCGCATGAAAGCAATGCTCGCTGATCTTCTTAATTGACTTATATAGAGCATGATACGTAGGTATATGGTGAGCCATGGAGCGAAGAGTCAGCAGCAAAGAAGCAATCTCCAACGATGCAAGGCTTTGTCCAAAATGGGATAAGAAAAAAAGAAGGCATGGATGAAGTTGTGATGAATGGATTCAAGCCGGAGTTAGTACCAGTTTACAAGGAGTTAGCGTCACAATTTGTTGTCTGTGATAGATGGTTTTCTTCAGTCCCATCATCTACTCAGCCCAATAGAATGTTCGTGCACTCCGCAACATCCCATGGCCTGACAAGTACTGATACAGATAAACTCAAAGAAGGGCTGCCTCAAAAGACAATCTTTGAGTCATTGCACGAATCTGGATACACTTTCGGGATTTATTATCAGTTTTTACCTTCAACTCTTTTCTATAGGTACGTGCTATCCAATTTCGTATTTTTTTTTTCTTCAACAATATAACATTATTTAATTTACACAAGCTAATAATGTATATTTTCGTAATCAGAAATCTGAGAAAATTGAAGTACTTGCGGCATTTCCATCCTTTCCTCGAGTTCAAGAGACACTGCGAGGAGGGGAAACTACCAAACTATGTGGTGGTTGAGCAGAGATTTTATGACCTACCATTATTTCCGGCCAATGATGACCATCCATCCCATGATATATCGAATGGCCAAAGATTTGTGAAAGAAGTTTATGAAGCACTAAGAGGAAGCCCTCAATGGAATGAGATGTTGTTCATAGTCATATATGATGAGCATGGTGGCTTTTATGATCACGTTCCGACCCCTGTGGATGGCGTCCCTAGCCCAGATGGCATCGTTGGTCCTGCTCCTTATAATTTCAAGTTTGATCGACTCGGGGTTCGCGTTCCGGCTATCTTGATCTCTCCTTGGATTGATCCTGGAACAGGTGTGTAGATATACTGTTCAAGATGAATTCTACGTACATATGCAGATGATCCTCCCCTCCCCCTTCCTTTCTCTCTTTCACTACAGCGCTGAAAAATTGTATAATCTATGGCATAGTACTCATACTCTGCTAATCAAATTTTTATGAACATGTAGTGTTACACAAACCTACTGGGCCATATCCTGAATCAGAATTTGAGCATTCCTCGATTCCAGCAACTGTGAAGAAACTTTTCAACTTAAACGGCTTCCTAACAAAACGCGATGCTTGGGCTGGCACTTTTGAGACTGTGCTGACTAGAGATGCTCCAAGAACAGATTGCCCTGGTAAGTGCATCCATTTCATTGATTACTAATTGAAGATCTGTTTGACTTTATTTTTCTCTACGGATTTTTTCGGAAATAACTTACCGATTAATAAATGCTATTTTAAACTTTTATATATATATTAAGAAAAATGACAAATTACCAAATATATCACTTTTAAATATACCACGGTAAATGATGGTTAAGAGGAAAAGTCTAATACGAGTGGGGATAACTTAGGAAAAAAAATTTATTTTTACTATAGAACTCTAAAATATATAACACTTATTCTAGTTAAAAAAATATATTGCTAATGACATTTATTACGGATAAGGGGGGTTTAGTGCTTGGGTGGTTTCAACAATATTTTAGTTCCTAAACGCAGCTTTTGAACCACAAAATATAGTGTGTGTGTGTGTTTAGTAAGAGTATATTTAGTTGGACGTTTCATACTCTAACTTCATAAGACTAATAGACCTTTCTAAGTACTTTCATACTCTAACAACGTAAAAAGGGCCCACAATAACTGTTTTCCCGAACAAAGCATAAGGTGTCCATGCAAGTTAGGGGTAATAGTAGTAGTAGTTCTAGTAAATTACTTACTTTTAAGCTAGGTTAGGATCATCGATCCACTAACGTGAATTTGTTCAAACGCGTATCGCAGTTACTTTGCCTGAGCCGATAAGATTACGAGAGACAGCAGCAGATGAAGAAAGAGAGGCAAGTTGAAAGGACCCGGGTAATATATGACAATACCCACAAGGATCAACACCAAGACAATCAACCAAATAATATAACCCAAATCTACCACAAATAATTCACCAAAGTAAATCACCAATTATGGGCAGCAAGCACAAATGAATAGATCAGAAAAATAAACCAATCAACACACGATTTATACGTGGAAAACCCCTTCGATGTGAAGAGTAAAAACCACGGGACGTTTGAGGAGTCCACCCTATCTCCTTCTCTTATTATGATAAATTGAGGGCAAAATGAACCATCCAAATCAGTTCACAACAATTCACAACCCACCAACAAGAGCATACATAAGAGCTTAAGCAAGAAGAGATCAAAGGTGAAGAATATCACCACAAATCAGAGTTTCGATCCCGCTGCAATAACAGACAAACCAGATCTCAAAACGACGATCCAACCGTTCAAAATGAGGCCCTATGTGTCCCCAACAAGCTGTCCAAATTTCAGCAAAATCCAACGGTGGAAACTCCGGCGATCGATAACTTTCTGAACGCTGTTCTTGAACAATCGCAAATCACGATTATCCAACCCTTTGTCTTCCTCTCTTCTTTTGCTTCTAATTGTGTGTGACTTTCTGAATTCACACCTCTCATGTCTTGCCCTAATTTGTAAAGCAAGTATTTATACCAAAGGCTTAATTAAGAAGCCCAAATAATAAGCCCAAGTTGGACTTAATCCAAGATTAGTAAAAATGCTATCAAATGCCCATTCCTTAGGACAAAGCAAAATACACATTTTACTAATACATGTGGGCTGGACCCACAACAATCTCCCCCTCCAGCCCAATGCGGGGAAGACACGATCACTTCCATGATCACTTGACCTTCATCCCAGCAAGCTTACCACAAACTTCAAGCTTGCTTCCAGGGACTAGCTTTGTCAACATATCTGCACCATTCTTATCTGTGTGGACTTTCTTCAGCTTCAAATGCTTCTCCTCGATTACATTCCTTAACCAATGATATCTAACATCAATATGCTTGGTGCGAGCGTGATACATTGCATTCTTGCTCAAGTCAATAGCACTTTGACTATCACAGAATACTACATACTCACCTTGCCTCAAACCCAACTCTCGAAGGAACCTCTTAAGCCATAACATCTCTTTACTTGCTTCCACGGCCGCAATATACTCTGCCTCAGTTGTGGACAATGCTACACACTTTTGTAACTTGGATTGCCATGAAATGGCTCCCCCTGAAAATGTAAACACATAACCTGAGGTAGACTTCCTGTTATCAAGATCACCCGCCATGTCTGCATCAGTGTAGCCTTCAAGTATAGGTTTGCCACCTCCATAACACAAACTCAATTTGGAGGTGCCCCGCAAGTATCTGAAAATCCACTTCACAGCTTCCCAGTGAGCCTTACCCGGATTGAATAAGTATCTGCTCACCAAACCAACAGCATGTGCAATATCTGGTCTGGTACACACCATAGCATACATTAGAGAACCAACAGCAGAAGAGTAAGGAACAGATGACATACTTTCTTTCTCCTTCTCTGTTGTAGGACAATCTCTCTTGCTTAGCTTGAAATGAGTAGCTAGTGGTGTATTAACAGGCTTGGCATCTTTCATATTGAACCTTTCAAGCACCCGTTCAATATACTTTTCTTGTGATAGCCACAATTTTCCAGCTTTCCTATCACGAGCAATCTCCATGCCTAAGATTTGCTTTGCTGGACCCAAGTCTTTCATGTCAAATGACTTGGACAAGTCTTTCTTCAAATTCTGAATAATATTTGCATCTTGTCCAACTATCAGCATATCATCAACATATAGCAGAAGGATGATAAATTTACCTCCAGGGAACTTTCTGAAATACACACAAGGATCGGCAGAAGTTCGTTTATAACCATTACTCATCATAAACGAATCAAATTTTCGGTACCATTGCCTTGGTGCCTGTTTAAGTCCATAAAGACTCTTCTTCAACTTGCAAACAAGTTTCTCTTTCCCTTTCTCTTCAAATCCTTCAGGCTGCTCCATGTAGATTTCTTCATGCAAGTCACCATGTAAGAAAGCAGTTTTCACATCAAGTTGCTCCAACTCAAGATCAAGACTTGCAGCTAAACCTAGCACGGTTCTGATAGATGTCATTTTGACCACCGGAGAGAAGATTTCATCAAAGTCGATGCCCTTTTTCTGGTTGCATCCCTTAACCACCAATCTGGCTTTCCGCTTCACAATCTTCTCACCATCTTTCTTGTTCTTGAAAACCCACCTGTTCTTCAAGACTTTCCTGCCCTTGGGAGGCTTCACTAACTCATAAGTATCATTCTTTTTCAAGGAATCCATTTCTTCCTTCATAGCATCGAGCCAAATATTTTTCTCATCAGATGACAATACTTCCCGATAACTCTCTGGCTCCCCATCTTCTGTGACTAGAATGTACTCTGAGCTTGGATACTTTGTTGAAGGTTTACGCTCTCTAATTGACCTTCGAACCTCTGTATCCTCCACTTGAGGGGTAGGTTGCTCCCCCTGCTCATGAATCTCTTCATCATAAATTTCTCCCTCATGAAGCTCTTCTTCATCAGATGAAGACTCACTATGATCTGAATGATCACCATCATCAAGAACTGGTACATCACCACCATCAGGTTGTACCTCACCAACATCATCAGGTATCACATCAACATAATCATTTGCTGGCTGCTCAACAGAAGTAGTAGAAGAAGAAACATCAGTAGAATCAAATAACAATTTTGAGGAAGAAGAGTACCTTGTATTCAAAAGCTCTGCACCCGTCTCGTGCTCAAAGAATACTACATCTCTACTTCTCACTACCTTCTTCTTATCTGGATCGTATAGTCTAAAACCATACTCTTCATCACCATAGCCAACAAACACACAAGGATGAGTTTTGGAATCAAGTTTTGACCTCTGTTCTTTCGGCACATGCATATATGCCTTACACCCAAAAACTCTTAGATGTGAATATGTGGGATCACATCCCTTCCATGCTCTCTCAGGAATGTCAAGGCCAAGAGGAATTGATGGAGCTCTGTTGATCAAGTACACTGCACACTGTACTGCTTCACCCCAGAATGTCTTAGGAAGATTTGACATTCTAAGCATACATCTCACTTTCTCCACAATGGTTCTGTTCATTCTCTCTGCAACTCCATTGTGTTGTGGTGTGCCAGGCTCTGTCTTCTCATGTCTAATGCCATGTTGTGAACAATAATGCTTGAATTCATTAGAAGTATATTCACCACCATTGTCTGAACGAAGACGCTTCAGCTTTCTTTCTGTCTCCCTTTCTACCATGGCATGAAATTTCTGAAAAATCTCGAAAACTTGACTCTTTGTCTTCATCATGTAGACCCAAGTTTTTCGAGTAGCATCATCAATAAAGGTAACAAAATATTTATTACCACCAAGAGACTCCACCTCAATAGGACCACAAACATCAGAGTGTACAAGCTCCAACTTATCTTGCCTTCTAGTAGACTTCCTAGCAAAGGAAGCTCTATGTTGTTTTCCTGCCAAACAATGATCACAAGGGTCAAGAGAAATAGTTTTATCAACAGGAATAAGAGATTTACCTGCTAACAATTTCAACCCCTTGTCACTCATATGTCCCAGCCTTCGATGCCACAAATTTGGAGAATTCTTTTCTTCCACTGCATTCAACTCACCAGAACACACATTCAAGTATGTCTTGTATAAAGAACAACACAACACGCCTCGAGCAACTGTCATAGAACCTTTGGATAATTTCCACTTGCCATCACCAAAGGTATGTCGAAAACCCTCTTGATCAAGGACATTTGGAGATAACAAGTTAAGGCGTAGATCAGGAATATGGCGCACATTTTTCAATGTAAGCATGCACCCAACACTCGTCTTCACACGAACATCACCTAACCCAACAATGCTTGCTGAGCTCTGGTTTCCCATCTTAACACTACCAAAATCACCAGCTTGGTAGTTCATGAAGTACTCCCTTTTGGGAACACAATGGTATGAAGCTCCTGTATCTACTAGCCACTCTGAATCTGAACTCTCAACATGATTACAATCATTAGTTGCACAAATCAAAGCGATCTCATCATCCCTTTTAGAAGCGGTTGCTGCAGTATTTTTATCATCTCCCTCCTTTTGTGAATTTTGCATCTTGCCTTGCTCTCTCTTCCACTTGTAGCAAAACTTTTTCAAATGGCCAGGTTTCTTGCAGTAATGACATGTCCTAGTCTCCTTGTCTCTGGACTTGGACCTTTCTTTTGAGTTGCCACGCCCTTTGGGACCTCGACTCTTGCCTCTTCCTCTGTTCTCAACAACAAGAGCTTGTGAATTATCAACTCCCATCTCCTTTCTTCTTATCTCTTCATTGAACATGCTTTCTTTGATCACATCCAATGATAGCACACCATCCGGAGCAGAGTTACTAATAGTCACAACCAATGTTTCCCAACTATCTGGCAAAGAACTCAACAAGAACAAAGCCTGCAATTCATCATCAAGAACAATTTTCATGGTAGTCAACTTGTTAATGATGTCCTGAAAGTCACTAAGATGTTCTGACACTGACTTTCCACTCTTCAGTTTCAAATTAACAAGTCTCTTGATTAATGAAGCTTTGTTATGAGCAGTCTTTCTTTCATAAAGACCCTCCAATTTCTTCCACAAATCATATGGGTCGGACTCTTGAGACACATGGTTAAAAATACTAATATCAACCCATTGTCTAATAGTCCCCAAGGCTTTTCTTTTCATCTTTGCCCAATCTCTATCTTCCATCTTTTCAGGTTTTGCAGGTTTACTAATGGTGCCATCTTCATTTGTGATTAAATCAATTGGGTCAAACAAGTCTTTACAGTATAACAAATCCTCCATCATTGGTCTCCAGATGGAATAATTGGTTGATGTCAATTTAACCATTGAACTGCTACTACTAGACTCCATAATAACAGTCAAATTAAACCACAGCTTTGATACCAGTTGAAAGGACCCGGGTAATATATGACAATACCCACAAGGATCAACACCAAGACAATCAACCAAATAATATAACCCAAATCTACCACAAATAATTCACCAAAGTAAATCACCAATTATGGGCAGCAAGCACAAATGAATAGATCAGAAAAATAAACCAATCAACACACGATTTATACGTGGAAAACCCCTTCGATGTGAAGAGTAAAAACCACGGGACGTTTGAGGAGTCCACCCTATCTCCTTCTCTTATTATGATAAATTGAGGGCAAAATGAACCATCCAAATCAGTTCACAACAATTCACAACCCACCAACAAGAGCATACATAAGAGCTTAAGCAAGAAGAGATCAAAGGTGAAGAATATCACCACAAATCAGAGTTTCGATCCCGCTGCAATAACAGACAAACCAGATCTCAAAACGACGATCCAACCGTTCAAAATGAGGCCCTATGTGTCCCCAACAAGCTGTCCAAATTTCAGCAAAATCCAACGGTGGAAACTCCGGCGATCGATAACTTTCTGAACGCTGTTCTTGAACAATCGCAAATCACGATTATCCAACCCTTTGTCTTCCTCTCTTCTTTTGCTTCTAATTGTGTGTGACTTTCTGAATTCACACCTCTCATGTCTTGCCCTAATTTGTAAAGCAAGTATTTATACCAAAGGCTTAATTAAGAAGCCCAAATAATAAGCCCAAGTTGGACTTAATCCAAGATTAGTAAAATTGCTATCAAATGCCCATTCCTTAGGACAAAGCAAAATACACATTTTACTAATACATGTGGGCTGGACCCACAACACAAGTGACTTCCAGATTGAGTTAGTGCAGTTGGCGGCGTGCTTGAACGGAGAACACAGGAAGAGTAGCTATCCACACAAGCTGGTCGAAAATATGACCGTGATAGTTGCAGCCAACTACGTGAAGGACGGATTTAGATTATTCCTGGAAGAATGTGAGAAGGCTAGGAACGCTGGAGCTGATGAATCCGCTGTTGTGGTCATTGAAGGTGTCACTACTGTCGACGCTACGACAAGCTCCGATGATGTCCGTCACAAATCCTTTTTTCACAAGTTGTTTTCTTGTTTCGGCTTGTGATACTTTAGCGTATGTTCGGAGCTACTTATGAAAAATAGTTATCCATCATAACTACTTATTTTATAAATTTTTTAAACTAATATTTTTGTTTTAATATAATCTGCCGGTTTTTTTTTAATATAATTACTTTTGATAAATAACCTGTCGGTTAACGTATGCCTTAATTTATTTATTTATTTATTTTTACGAAATTTTAATCAACTATATGTGGCATTTGATTGATCTAGCTATTCGATCCACAAAGACTAAGAAATCTTAGCTTCAATTGTTTTCCCCGCTGCTTAAATACCTCTGCTGCCTAGTAGCTTTTCAATAATAAATAAAAGCATCTCAAGGGATTAGGTGTAGGAGACACATATAAAATGCAGAGAGCCAAGTTTTCATGGCGGAAAAATGAGAAATATGTATCAAATACTTCCACGTATTCTACATGACCATGGGAAGCGGACTTAAGACCAGCAGATTATAAGCATTACTCTATATGGTCTTTAAAGCCTGGGCATTAGAGGGCAATTTCTCCTGTAATCTACTTTAGAAGGCTCCTTGTAATCACACACAATTTCTAACGTTCACTCCCCCTCCCTCTTTTGCAAATATTCTGAACTCATTTATATCTTCTTCCTCCCTAGTCTCAACTCTCAAATATCTTAAACATCTTTCAACCTCCCATTTCTTTGTAGCAAACCCATCCCCAACAACCCATTAACTACTGCAAACCCTTCCTCGATCGCCATTTCTCGGTGATATTATTCGCTACTAATGCCATTTTCAGTCAACCGCTCATTGTCTGGTAATAATATTTTTTTTTTTTTTCAATTTCTTTATCTTCTTATTCGATTATTTCTATTCTTGAGAATTTCTTTTTCCGAATTTTTATGGCTTGCTCATTGTTTCTGCCTTGGGAAACGCCAATTGTTTGCTATAAGTGTACCACGCCTCACTTCACTGAACCGTGGTGTGAAAATCGTGAGAATCAGGTATGAGCGATTCTCTTTGCTTTATATTTGTTGAAACTATTGGTTGTGAGTATATATAACATCAGTCTATATACTCACAATCGGGTATATATTCCACACGATTTCATTTCCTAGTTAATCTCGCTGTCCCTTCCATTAATATATTACTACAACCATCAGATGTTGTTGTCGTAGCCGCCCTAACCCTTATCGCCTTCATTCCGTGGGTGTTATCCTTCTTCCCACTGAAACTCAATCTCCTCTTTATCTTCCCCCTTTCGCTTCATATTAAAATGACTATTTTTCAGGTAATAATTTATCGAAACTATATCCATATCCCTCCCCACAAACATAGAGATTTGAAAAAAAAAATGAAGGAGAAGAAGAAAATAACTTATTTAAGTGTTAACTAGCCAAAGAAGTTTGAAGGGAAGCAACCTAACTATTTTCTGTCGACAGAAGCCAAGTGTTTCCTTAGAACAAATAATCCACACGTAGTGTTTTATCTTTTATCATGTAAAAATTATATCACAAAACGACAACTAAAATTATAAAGTTTGAATAATGTTTTTCCCCTCTAAATAAAAAAGGAAAATTGACCAAGATAAATTTTATTGATATATTTTTTTTCTACAAACCAATAAGGAGGCTTCAGTTTGTTGAATATGTAATGACAACTGCAATTTACCGATAGTCTACTAGATCACCCAAGAGAATCATATAAGTTTAGAAGTGGTGGCTACATAAGATATGTTTGCTTAAAAATAGTATAGATAGATAGCAATTAACAATAATGTGAGGTTTATTGAGAACAAGTAAAATTTTGATAAGGGTTATTAGGATTTCATCATAATATCAAATTGTCGGATTGTATGTGTTGAAAATACTGGTGGTGTTATCTTTTGCTTAGCTATTGATTATTGGTTAGATATTGTTTTGGTGGTGTTATAGACACACCTGTCGTTCAATTGCGAATCCTGAAAACAACCCAGTCTATTAAGGAAGGATTTGATTGTGAAAACAACTTTTCAAGAAGGGACATAGCCAACCGTTGAAACTCTTGTTTTATTGCTCGAATCGGCCTTACCTTATTCAATTTGCAGTTGACTCTTTCCCAACAAACATTGGTCTTTTTGACTTTACTATAGGGGAAGAGGAGGAAAGAGGGACAATAAGCTTGGGACAGGTGCAACTAGAAAGCCATTCATTCATGTAGTTTATAGTGACTAACTTTTCATCCCAATCCATAGGCTTTGGCGGGGTTTCAAATGAATAATCCATATAGTCTGCTATTTTATATTCTTCAAGACTAGATTTCCACCCATGTGATGCACGTCAGATGTATTTAAAATTATTTATAATATATTAATTGTGATTAATAAAATAATTACTCTTTAAGAAAATTAATTTTATCATATAAAAATTATATCACAAAACGACAACTAAAATTATAAAGTTTGAATAATGTTTTTCCCCTCTAAATATAAAAGGAAAATTAACCAAGATAATAATTTTATTGATATATTTGTTTCTACAAACCAATAAGTAGGCTTTAGTTTGTTGAATATGTAATGACAACTACAATTTACTGATAGTCTACTAGATCACCCAAGAGAATCATATAAGTTTAGAAGTGGTGGTTGCATAACATATGTTTGCTTAAAAATAGTATAGATAGATAACAATTAACAATAATGGTGGTGTTGTCTTTTTCTTAGCTATTGATTATTGGTTAGATATTGTTTTGGTGGTGTCATAGACACATCCGCTGTTTAATTGCGAATCCTAAAAGCAACCCAGTCTATTACGAAAGGATTCAATTGCGAAAACAGCTGTTTGAGAAGGGACATAGCCAACCGTTGAAACTCTTGTTTTACTGCCCAGATCAGCCTTATCTTATTCAATTTGCAGTTGACTCATTCTCAACAAAAATTAATCTTTTCGAATTTACTATATGGAAAGAATAGGAAAGAGGGACAGTGAGCTTGGGACAAGTGCAACTAGAAAGCCATTCATTCACGTG
This sequence comes from Tamarix chinensis, assembly GCA_030549775.1. NCBI lineage: Eukaryota > Viridiplantae > Streptophyta > Magnoliopsida > Caryophyllales > Tamaricaceae > Tamarix > Tamarix chinensis. The sequence continues at coordinate 82,840,788 of CM060173.1, read as the reverse complement.
GTTTATAGTGACTGACTTTTTGTCCCAATCCATAGACTTTGGTGGGGTTTTGAATGAATAGTCCACATAGTCTACTATTTTATGTTCTTCAAGGTTGGAAGGGGGTGCAGAATATGGCTCTTTCATAATATGATAGCATGCATTAAGCCTAAGTAAGAGGGAACTATTAGACACATTGGCTGGCATAATAAGATCTGATCTCTTACGAATAGGTTTCATAGTTGCTTCTGTTGCAATAGAGGAGCTCGTTGTATTTGGGAATGATGAGAGTGATCGAACGCATGCATAATAAGTTGATCAAATGTGAAACCACGCTATGTTTATAAGCTGTGACAAGGATCACCATGATTCTCGATCCTATTTCTTGTCAGTCATGTGGAACCCGAAGCTATAGATCACATTATGATTTAAAGTAAAGGGCTCCGAGACTTTACGTAGCGAGGAAATGTTAGCGTGCAGGCAAAAAGCCATATATGGTATGAGGCGCACTCCTGGGGGCAGGAATAGGAAAGGTTTCGAAATCCTATGAAATTCTATAGGGCAAGGGAATCAGAAAGATTTCTCGCTTAATCCAATCTTTATTCAGTGCCAAGATCTTTATAAGATAAGCAATTAGTTCAATTCAATACATTTGATATCCTTCTTAAGCATTAGAACAAAGATGGTGGGCTCAAGTAGGTTGCTCCCATCTCTTGTAGCTACCTTGTTCTTTATTAGTTCATAAAGTGCCTGACACAGATGCAAAGTCATGTCTACCAGACTATACTAATAATTTGACAAGCAGCACAAGGAAAAGTCTGAATGCTTTCCACAAAGATGTTGTTAGTTAGTCTCCTTCGACAAAAAAGTGGGAAAAACCGACTATGAGTGAGTTCATAAATAGGAATTTTTTAAAGGTTCCCATATCTTCACTCAATGACGAGGCAGTGATATCGTCTCTTGGTCTGGCCAATCATTGGCTAAACTATGGCTTAACTTGTTGCGAACTACTCTTCTTGCCATAGTTGTGTGCAAGGTCAATGGAGATACTTGCATTTACTAATTGTATGTACTCACCTTGCTCCTAAATTTGTAATTCACTCACTAACTCATTCATTAGTAGTTGGATCCTGATAATGTTATGTTGAGACCTCACTGGAATGGTAGTTGTTCTCTCAAGTGGAGAGAACTCATGTAATATGACAAGACTTGATGAAATAAGGAAATGAAGTGAGTGGATTATGGTGCACTATTAGATAACCCATGCCTTGCAAACTCTTCTTTGTTATCAGACTATGCTGCTTTGCTAAGCAATTCAAACCGCCATGTCAAACAACAGAATTGTACTCACTCCTCACTAATGGATCGCTTGAACTCATGGACAAGCACGTACAGATTTCCTCCCAACATTATCATTATGAGCCTCATTAGCGTGCTCGTTTGTGAGCTATGTTGGTTCTATAGAGTAAAGGCACACAAGAACTTGATAAAGAGGTTGGTAACTGACTGCATCACAACTATTCTTTCTGTATTACAATTTGGTGGAGGGAGAAAAAAAATACAATCCGTAGTCTAACTCGACATATTCGTCTTAATCATATTCTATCGTATCTTTATTCTAAATCTTTGACATCTTCACCTTTCTTATCTAGTTGATGATGCATATTCATATTGAACTTCAACCAATAGCACTTGCTTACCAAATTCTTCCTCTCCATCCTAAGGCAAGTCCATAAAGAATATTTTTTCCCTCCCCTTATTTAGAACATGACCTAATCTATTTTCGAAGGCTAGCTCCTTCCCTCTTTTCTTGAATCCTTGGATCAGAAAAAACTATTATACAATTATTCTATCTCCAAGTTATTTCATTGTCCTAAAAGGTAACATGTTTACTACTCCACCCCTATGATGCAAGATCCTATTTTCCTTTTCTCACTCATATAATCTTCAAAATTTAAATTTATTCATTGAGCTTGGACCATGTCTCCCGAAAAATCTCACTGCATATGGCCCAAGAAGATTCCATATATCAAGTTTGGAATGGGATCGGGCATTTTCACGTCTCATCATAGTGCCTTATTTGTCTTGATTTTCGATTATTGAACAATAAGGAAAATTGAGTAATTTTTTTACTTGCCTCTAGTTATGTGTTGCCCCCTTCGCCTACCTGCCACTAGTGGAAGCAAGTCCTATGTTGGTTGGAGGAAAAGTTCCATCATGAAGGATTCAATCTAACCACAGGTTTCCTTATGGCTACCTTGTTACAACTTCACCCCAGTCAAAGATCCCACTATGGTATGCGCCAATAAGACCACAAAAAACCTTTGTGGCACCGGTGGTACACAGAAGACATAGGTGATCATTGGTTCAATATTTCGGGCAAAACCAAATCCTAGGGTGTGATGGGCGTGTACAGGGCCTGGGTATATATTAACTGCGGCAAGCTAATCCGCGATTACTAGCTATTCCAACTTTATGTTCTCAAGTTGTAGAGAACAATCCAAACTGAGGTAATCTTTCCAGATTTACTCTGCCTTACAACCTTGCTTCCCATTGTTGGTTAGCTACTATTTTTGCTACTTATTATATTGCTTAGCTATCGCTACCTACTCAAAATAGGCCAAGTTGACATTATAAGGTTTACATAGTTGGTTAAGATATGTTATAATATATTTATGATTAATTTAATTGAGGGACTTACATATTTTTGAATATAGAAGGCTTACAAAGTAACCTTGATGATAGATTAAGCGGTTGTTATCTTTGTAGGCATTGAGATGCCACACTTACCTATTATATACTCTTCATCATGTTTTTTGATCTCACCCTATAGGATATAAAGATTCATGTGATATGGTTATGTGGGGAGCTAGATCGCTTGATGGAGAGCCATTCGTACTTTCAATCACATGGGTGGGAGTGGTATCCTTAGAGAAAATATCCTCAATTTATATTACCCACATGTTGTGGGTGTGGTATCTTTATATGTGTGTTATGGTGCCATGAACTTCTTTCATGGTGAGAAACTTAATATGGGTAAACAAAAAATCTTAATAGTTATACAATATGTGGTTGTTAATTGAAGAATTAATAATATTATTTCATCTATATTTATATAATGAATGATCTGCATTATTATTCCTTCCATGATTCTTGTGCGAGCTTGCATTTTCATATGATAACTTTGAGCTTTAAAGTTATATTTTCTATGTATGTCCTATACCATGCTATTATATGACCTTAATGTGTATCATGAGCCCTTAACATGGTTTACGTAGTTTTTATCTATAGTACTTCATTATACTAACACTAAATTTGTGTGGACATTGTGATGATTGACTTGTCTTTCTATGAGTATAGGATGATTTGTAGGGTTATAATTCTTAGCTAGGGTATATTGAGGATGATGATGTGGGATAGTAGTTAACCATTGCTAGGGTGTTGAGATTTACATTATGTTTAGATAAATGTTAGGTTAACCAGTTTATATTATTTTTCCCACTATTTTAGGGTGATTTTGTTAGTTTAATGATTTTTCATTCCTAAAGTAGATTGAAGAAGGCTTTGGAAGGTAAATCCAAGAAGCCTACATCTATGACAAATGACCAATAGGATGGATCAGATGAAAAGGTGCTATCAAGAAATCAATTGTCCTTGACAAAGGAGTTTCTATGAGAGGTTACTCATGAGACCACCAAATCTATCCATTGGCTCAAGCTTGAATCCCTATATATGATAAAAAATTTAGAGAATAAGATCTATCTCAAGGAACACTCATATACTCTGCGTATGGTGAAAGCTAATCCCATTCAATCTCATCTAAATGAATTTTATTCAATTATTATTTATCTCAAAAATCTAGATATGAAAATTGATGATAAGGATAAGGCTATTGTATTGGTTGTCTCTTTACCATATACTTTTATGAATTTTAAGAGAATTATGTTATATAGGAATAATGATACCCTTTCCTTTTAAGATGTTAAATCTAATATGTTTTTAAAAGAGAAATTTGACCTTGAGGCTCATTTTGATGAAAAAGTTGATGGATTCTTTGTTAGACATAAATTTGATGATTAGGGTGGTAAAAATAAAAAGAAGAACCAATCTAAGTCTAAAGGACGTAATTCCAATGTGACATAAAGATATTAAAAGAACTTTAAGCAAGAAATTTTGACTATTTTAAATTAACAAATAAGAAAATAAGGAAGAAAAGGGAAAACCACTACATAATTCTAATAATGATGAAGCTGGTGTTGTTGAAAATGACTCTAAGGGAGATGTACTCTTACATACTTTTGATGACAGAAGGAGCATATGTGAATGGGTTTTAGATTCTGGTTGTACTTATCATATATTTCCCAATGAGGATTCTTTCAACACTTAGCTATTTGATTATGGTATTATCTTAATGGCTAATAATGCTTTGTGCAAGGTTGTTTGAATAGATAGTATGCAGATCAAAACCTATGATGGATGTAGAAGGATATTAACCAATGTTAGGCATATTCCTTATTTAAAGTGTAATCTAATTTCTTTGGAAAAACTTAAGTTTCTTGGTTGTAGCTATTCAAATGGAGATGAACCTTTTAAGGTATCCAAATGTGCTCTTATCCTACTAAAGGACAAAATATATGATAGAATTTTGTTTCTCTATTTGATTTTAAGTTGGAGTAGTTAGATATTAAAATAGTTTTCCTCCATGGAGAGTTGGAAGAGGAGATTTATATACATCAGCTTGAAGGTTTTGTTACTCTTGATAAGGAGAATTGTGTTTGCCAGTTGTAAAGGTCCTTATGGCTTAAAGCAAGATTCAAGACAGTGGTACATAAAGTTTGCTTTGTTTATAACTGGACAAAGCTGCATAAGAAGCAAGTTTGATTGTTAGGTTTATTTAAAAGAGTATGAAGATAGCTTCTCTATTCATTTGTTGTTTTAAGTTGATGATATGTTGATTACTTCCAATGATAAGTCCTTAATCAACAAGTTGAACTCACAACTTCATAAGGATTTCAAGATGAAAGATCTTGGTTCGGCTGGGAAGATTTTTTGCATGTATATTATAATAAATCGAAAAGCTAGGAAGTAGTTTCTCTCACAACAAAAGATTATTGAGAAGGTGTTAAATATGCTCAGCATGGGTAATTGTAAACCTCTTTTATAATGAAGGCAAGGAGAAGCAAATGTATAGGACTCTTTATTATAGTGTAGTTGGTAGTTTGATATATGTTATAGTTTGCACTAAACCTAATCTAACTTATTTTGTAAGCATGGTGAGCCAAATTATGCATAACCTTGAAAAGGGTCATTATAACGTAGTTAAGTGGATTCTATAATGATTGAAGGGCTCCTCTGACATTGGTTTGGTGTTTAATAAGAATAGAGAAACAACCAAGGTGTTATTGGTTTTGTTGATTTCGATTATGCGGCAAATTTGGATAGATGAAGATCTATTCTTGGCAATCTCTTCACAATATGTTCTAGTTATAACAATGTTATAACAATTTGAAAGTATTGTTGTAATATAGTGTTGCTATGACCTAAAAAAAAAGTAGAATATGTTACAAATACCAAAGTTGTGAAGGAAGGTAATTGGTTGTGAGGCATAGTTCTCGAGTTTGGTGTTGCATAGGGTACTACAATTGTGTTTTCATATTGCTAAAGTGTTGTTTATTTGACCAAGAACAATGCCTATTATTTGAAGACCAAACATGTTGATGTGATGTTTCACTTTATCAAGGCTGTTGTTGTTTTGGGAGATCTTATGGTGAAGAAAAATTACACATTAGATAATCCCCTAGAAACCATTACAAATCCCCCTCCTATTGCTAAGTTCAAGCATTGCTTGATTGAGTTGGTTCTTGTTGTTGTTTTTTATTACCCTTTAAGGTTTATTGTAGATTTGAGACAAGGTGGAGATTGTTGTCTGCCTCAAATCCTTGGTTTCAGAAGACTTAAGTTGAAGTTCTTGAGCTAAATATGGCCTAGGTGTGCCCCTTAGTGGGCCTGTGTTTGAGTTTCCTACAAAAATTGGGACAAAATGAGGATTCTAGAGGTGAATTTGGCTTAATTGTACTAAAGAACACAGTCATATCCATTAGCATGACCTGTCCTTGTTGATTATGAATCCACTTTCTATTGCTAAGTTTGAGCATTGCTTGATTTAGTTGGTTCTTGCAGTTTTTGACTACCTTTGGGGTTTGTTGTAATGACAATGGGTATTGTGGATTTGAGTCAAGGTAGAGATTGATGTGTTTCTGCTTCAAATCATTGGTTTTAGAAGGTTGAAGCTGAAGTTCTCAATCCAAATACAACCTAGATGTACCCCCAATATGCCCATGTTTGAGTTTTTTGTAGAAATCGAGATAAAATAATGATTCTATATGTGAATATAGCCTGATCTTACTAAAAAACACAATCGTATCCATTGATAAGACTTGGTTGTATTACCTAACATGGTTATGTTGATGGTCGCTTCAACAATTCGATTTTTCACATCAAATGATATGACATGGCTTGTCCATATTGGCTTGCATGGTTGTATTGGCACTAGTTTTGTGAATTTTCTTAGATGTCACCTCTATCTTTTAGGATTCTTTTTATATTATTTCTTGAGGGTTGTGTGTGTGTTTCAAACCTTTTCTCATTAACAACCGGTGATTAGCTATTGTTAGCTATATAATTATTTTAGTATTTATTTTGAGAGAAAAATTAAGAATGAGAGATCTCTATATTTTCTATTCGATTAAGAATTTTTGTATTCTTTTTTTATACATAATGAATTTGATTTATTTATCATTATCTGTGGATGTAGCCGACTTTGAATGAGCCAAGTAAATTTTTTGTGTTCTATATTTGCTTTCATTTTTATTATTGGGTTTACTGAACTGCCCCTACAGACTTCTTTTCCAGAATCCATCTTTGGAAGGGAATTAATAATGTTTTTCAACTCTGAAAAAGGTGTTGACGTACGATATGGGGAAGTTGCCGGAGGTTGAGTACTGTAGTCGAATGTTATGATTGGCCACCGCACTTTATCAGAAAATAAATTTATTAAAAATAGTATAACTTTTTTTTTTATAAAAAAGAAAAGAAAAGAAAAGGTATAAATTGGAATCCACATTCGTTCCGAGACCGACCGAGGCCAATTTTAACCAATGACATGAACTAATGCAATCATTAAGATTGATGAAAGTACAGATGAGAAATGCATTCAATAAAACATTATTCCGTCCAGCTAATGCGGTGCACTTTCACGCGAATGGGTTTAGCTTCTAGCCTACAAAAACCAACTATATGCAAAAAGTCGGCAACCAACTTTGAACTTAGAAGGAAATTCAAGGTTGGAGTATATTTCAAGGCAGTGATTAAATTCAAAGTGAGAAGATAGTGCGCTGCCTAACCGTCAAAATGAGCTGAAAAGCAGAATTAGATTATAACTTCATTCCGCTTCCTCCGAAACCATATTCAAGAATGGAAAAGGGAAAGGAAAAAAAAAATAGAACGCCTTGAAGAATTCTATATTTTGTAGTAAGTACAAAAAATGATTACAGAAAGGGTAATGTTATGCTTATAACACTATATATATATATAGGACATTCATTATTTTACTCACCAAAGAATATTACTGTTTAAATTGACGAATGTCCGTTTTAGAAACCATGAATATTTGTCTTTACACTAGTGGATTCAATATGCATGTATTACAAATGTATGATGTATTACATGCCATACTCACTAAAGAATATTATCGTTTAAATTGATGAATGTTGGTTTTCCAATCGACGAATGTTGGTCTTTAGAATGACGAACTTTACATGCATGTATTACAAATACATGATGCATTGCATGATGCATATAATACTCGGAATGAATATTATCTTTCGAAACGACAAATATTGGTATGTGTTGTGATGAATGTAACATGTTTATATTATAAATGTATGATGTATTACATATCATAATCACTAATGAATATTACCATTCAAATTGAGTTATGTTAATCTTTCAAACAATATATGTTGGTCTTTACAGAGATTTGGTGATTGTAATATGTTTGTTTTACAAATGCATAATGTGTGTGTATATATTATACTAATTTTTATAAGTTAAAAGTATATCGATATATGTGTCTATGTGTAGAAGAAACTTTTGATATAATTATTATTTTTTTTCCAATGATCCAAAGTAAAGATAATTTAATTTAGAGTTCTATTATAATAACTTTTCTTTTGAAAAGTAACATAACATGTTACTTTTCATTCATTTTTATTTTTGTGAAAATATACACAAAATTTAGTAGGTTTATTGTTTAAATAAGTTAAAAGAAAAAGAAGAAGTTATTTTTTAGTGGTAAATAGTGTCTCGTTGGGTTGAAAGTAAAAGTTAAACGTAAGACACTTTTCTTTAACAAAAAAAAAATGACCTACCTAACTAGATCTAAGTCAAATTTTCAGTTCTTAATTAGACATTAGCCCTCAATATTATTTTTTAGTATGAGACTAGTAAATCAATAAAAATCAGCTTCATTTAATTTAGTTGCTACTTCACTAGTAGTGTAATTGTGACCTAATCACACGACTAACTTTCATGAAAATACAAATTAAAAGAAAATTACGTCCTTTGTACAAATGAGCCATAGAAATGGTACATGTTGTGGCTGTACTTCAACTAGCTTACTATACGGACTTGATTAAACATCCGATTAAAGTGCTTTATATCTATTTGGTAAGGTAATTTACACAAAACTTCAAGCTGACTTTTCAAACCTACCACTAGATTAGTTGAAAAATAAAATTGAAAATTTCTAGTTTATTTTACAAGCTACTTAAACATACTTATAAAAAAAAGGTTTATGCTTAAAACTGTTTATTATCCAAGCACATCTAAAATTAGTCAAATGAGCTTTTTTCTTTGTATGTCACATAAACTAAAATTTGAGCTGAAATATAAACTAACGACGAAAAAATTGATGAGCTAATTTTTTGAACACCTATTATAGCGGTAAACATCAAAAAAAAAAAAATTCTGGCTAACACGACAACGCAATTTCTATCTTGCACGGGCATACACAGTGAGCACGGTGCCACCTCATCTTATATATATATATATACATATCAATTTTAAACTAATTTATTTTTAATTAAGATGATCAAAAAATAATATATATATCATAATATATATGATAATTTTTTTTGTTTTTATAAATAGATACTCATATTAATATATATCTTAATATTTGTGTGATTTTTTTTTTATAAATAGATACTCATATTAATATACTTTTGTTAGAAAAAAATTTATGTATTTTTATTTTACCATCTCTATACTAAAATTTTATTTGATAGTCAACATAAATGTGTTTCACCAATTTTAATGCTAATGTTCACCATTATTATATTATATTTCATCATTACTAGACATTGTGCTTATGTTCCACTACAGTTGTGCAGAAGTTTCACTATTTTTCTTCTGATATTCGCTATTATTGTACTATATTTTACTATTATTGTATTTATGTTTCACTGGTATTGTCATTATGTTTTACGTTAGCAAAAAGAGTGAAGCTTTATAACAAAAATGATGAAACATAAGCATAGTAATGGTAAAATATAAGTATAATAATGAGAAATATAATCATGGTGAAAATCAATAATAAAATGATGAAACATAAACATAGAGAATATTAGTTCTATAATGATGAAAATTTAGTATATAGAATAGTGAAACATATACACATAAATTTATTTAAGCCGAAAGTATAACATTATGGGTACCTATTTGTAAAGGAAATTCTAAAAAACATAGTGATATTTTATTTATTTATTTTGTGGGTGCCTTTAATTTAAGATAAACTAATTTAAACACACAAAAAAACCCAATACATATAGGTTACATGATATGCATCGTCTAGGACAACTATAGTAGCAAGATCCATAGTGTTTCATTGACTCAACATAACCGAGATTTCAATTAGCATCCGTCTATTTTTTTTTCCTTCGTTGATGCACAGATTTTATAATTAAATGCACATCTTTTATAAGATAAATGCATATCTTTTTTTTTAATAAATACACATATGATGTGGGTATAATGTTTAATGCACATCTTCTATAAATAATTGCACATCTTATAACTTCATGTGCACATCTTTCAGATATTTATAACATTTGTATTACCATCATAAAATGTGTATTCACTTGTACAAGATGTGCATTTATTGATATAGATGTGCACTAATTCTATAAAGATGTGTATCATTTCTAACAATAGTGTGTATATTTACATCACATGTATTTGTTTCTTATTGTTTTATAAATAAATGATATGTGTTTATATCTAAAAGATGAGTATTTTATTGGATAAAATATGTATTTATTTTAATAAGATACATATTTATAACACATATATTCGTCTCTTATTATTTTATAAATAATGTTATAGGATGTGCATCTACCGATATAATATGTGTATCTATCACTATAATATGTGTATGTTATTTCTATGAGATATGATCGAAAAAAGATGTATTTTTATAACTATAAAATTTATATTTGTCTAATAAAGATGTGTATTCTTTCTAATAAGATGTGTATTTTGGTAGATAAAATGTGCATTTTTGTTAGGAATATATTTTTAAAATGTGGATTTTATTAGATAAGATATGTATTATTTTAAAAATAGTAATAATAAATTTATAATTATATTACCGTGTCCACCATATTCTTAAGATGATGTATATTTTTCTATAAAAGATGAATATTCATGTGTAAAAAAAATGTATTTATAAACAAAAGATATATAAAATTATAACAAAAAATTACAAATTTGTGCCTAGTTCCATGTATATTACCTGTGTAGGATGTAATACCATAAACGTATTGACAAGACAATCTTCTAACTATCTGATTAACAACTTTAATTTAGTTACCTATACAACTTTAATATATCAAATATGGAATACGTTTTAGGGCATGTTCCCTTCGTAATTTTTTTCCCTGTTCTAATATTATCAAAAAAATTTGTATTTTATTATTATTGTACTATTATATCATTATTTTCATGATTGATATTTTTTTGTTGGTATCATCATCATCATTACTAATATCATTATAATTATTATAGTCAATTTTATATTACTATATATTTTTATTGGTATAATCTAATCTAATTAGGTTGGGAGAACGGGCCCTATTCTTTGTACGATTTTCTTTTCGGTAAGCCGTATATATCACATATAAATATATATCTATGGAAATTCATACATACATACCGTTTGCAGAAGTTGGTGAACTACAATAAAAAATAGTATAAGGATGGTTTTGCAACTTCTCTGATTTTCTGCTCAATTGTTTTGGACGGGCCTTAGCTAAGCAATCTTTGGGAAATAAATAAATAAATGAACCTGGATTTGGTGCTTCAACCTTATCCCTGGCATATTTTTTTTTTGGTTGTAAAAAGAGTTATGAATTTAAAAGTTAATTATAACTTTGAGAAGCAATATAACTGAATTTATATATACATATATATATATATAGACAGACTTTTCCTTGAAGGTTAGCTAATCTTCTTCTTCCATTTTATTCTTTTTGGGTGCGCTTATAGTCGAGGTCATAATCAAGACTCTAACTTTAAGGTGTAAGGTCTAGTCCTTTTTATTTATTTATTTATTTATTATTTTTGTGTGTGTGTGTGTGTAAACGTGTGCGTTATAGTCCTAGATGATTTGCAGATTATGCATTTAAGGGGTTATTCGGTAATAGACCATAAGAATTTAGAAATTAAAATGTGAGAAATTGCATTTTGAACTGATGACTGGTAATTCATTCAGCTACTCTCATTCCCTTATTGGGTGGGCCGTGGAAGTAGATTCAGGCTTATCAGGAATAAAAATTTAAGGGCTTGGAGTGGTGAAATTAATAAGTAATTTAGATTGAGGGTGAGACAATATCTAATGTCTTATTTACCTATCCCCCCCGCCTCGTAATAAATCAATCATCAGAAATAGCCGTTCTTGATTTTCAACCTCAATTTCCAATCATTACAAATATCTATTCTTGCGGTCCTTTCATTGCGTCAATCTTCCGGTCACATGTTATTTTTGAAACTTCATTAATGCCGACAGGTAATGTTCAGAATAATACAATATATATATATATATATACGGGTATTAATATATCAGAAGTTCATTACCCGAAAGGAAGAAAAGGAATTCATCAGGCCAGTACCACTACTCTATTCCATTCGCGTACGTCGTCCTCGTTATATAAAGCGTGCAAGACACGTTTGAATTAAAACTGCAGGCATATGCCGTTTAGTGTTTGATGAATATCCGAAAGCCAAAACCAGAAACCAGATACGGTACTCCAGATATCTCTATGTCATCAGTATGAGCCCCGCAAGAAACGATAAACTAGACTTCAATTAGTTCTCCAGATTTTCTAAACTCCTTTTATTTCACGGATTGAATAACCCAAAAGTCCCGGCTCCCCAATCCGCGACTTCTTATCCTGTTGCTGACTATCATACTCCCCCTCTATATATACAGCTGCTCCAGAGGACCCGAGCTCACACAGCCAGTACACGAGATATCACAACCGCTCATATATAATTTGAGCATCACATTGTGTGTGTGTGTGTGTGTTGTGTGTGTAAGTTACTAATTAAATGGGTGCAGAAACAAGTGGTAGTGGAAGCAGTACCGAGCTTCCTTACCCGATAAAGACGGTGGTGGTTTTAGTACAAGAGAATCGCTCCTTCGATCATATGCTGGGATGGATGCAGTCTCTGAACCCAGAGATTAATGGCGTCACAGAGGGTGTGCATTGGAACCCGTTGAATACGTCCGATCCGAACTCAAAGAGGATTTACTTTGGGGATAAATCCGTGTTTGTGGATCCTGACCCAGGTCATTCCATTCAAGATATTTACGAGCAGGTACGTACGTACATACATACACAGATACATGTTTAGCCTGTACGTAGCTCGTCTGGTATACCACTCAAAATTCATCGAAATAATTAAATTAATTGCTCTTTCCCGTCATCTCTCATGCCCGTTATTTGCCGTCAAAAAAAAAACGAGCAAGAAATAAAAATTTATTCCCAAGAAAATATGAGCGAGCATTGTGTATGCGCAGGTGTTTGGCGAGCCATGGAGCGAGGAGTCTGCGTCAGAGAAGAAGCCTCCGACGATGCAGGGATTCGCACAGAACGCAAATAGAATAAAAGAAAACATGGACGAGACGGTGATGAACGGATTCGTGCCCGGTTTGGTACCGGTCTACAAAGAGCTGGCGTCCCAGTTTGCCGTGTGTGATAGATGGTTTGCTTCCGTTCCGGTGTCCACACAGCCGAACAGGTTATTCGTTCATTCCGCCACCTCTCACGGGCTGACGAGCAACGATACCCAGCAGTTGATCGAAGGCTTGCCGCAGAAGACCGTATTTGAGTCGTTGGACGAAGCCGGCCGTAGTTTCGGGATTTATTACCAGTACCCGCCCGCTACTCTTTTCTACAGGTAAGGTAGCCCAACCGAGCTAATTGTGTTGCTGTTTCTGTTACTCGGTTTGCCTCTTCCTTGCTTGTTGAAGAACGATTTACGTGTGTGCTGTTGTCCCACGTCGAATATCTTCCTTCCTTGGGTTTGGGTTTTGGTTTTAAGTAGGTGTTTGTTTGTTTTAAAATTTTAATTTTGGAAACAAATAATTAAGTGCTTGAGATAAATTTTAAATTATTTTTCTGACTTTACCTTTTGGTATTATTATTTACCTATAATTATTTTTCTTTCCAACAATAATTATCATTTCCAACAATATTTTAATACAAATAATTTAATTTTTTGTATTATTTTTTTTTAATTTTTACGTTAAAAGCTAAAACGATACTTATATTAAATTTAAGGTAGTATAAATTCAATAAATAAGTTTTCTTTTAAGTTTTAGAACGAAATTTCACTCCGAATTCGTGCTTAGACATACTTCCAAACTGAAGGAAGATATTGACAGTGATCTGGAATTTCCATCATCAATATCAATTTTCTCGACGTAAAAAAAAAAGAAAAGGAAAAAGTTATTCCAACTTTCGGTTTTGGCAGAAACCTGAGGAAATTGAAATACTTGACCCATTTCCATCCATTCGATCTCGAGTTCAAGGCTCACTGCAAGGAAGGGAAGCTGCCGAACTATGTGGTCATAGAGCAAAGATACTTTGATCTGCCACTTATACCCGGAAACGACGATCACCCTTCGCACGACGTATCGGTAGGTCAGAAGTTTGTAAAGGAAGTCTACGAGGATCTGAGATCAAGCCCGCAGTGGAACGAAATGTTGTTCATCATTATATATGACGAACATGGTGGTTTCTACGATCACGTTCCGACGCCGGTCGACGGTGTTCCTAGTCCCGACGGCATTGTCGGCCCCGAACCATATAATTTTAAGTTTGATCGACTCGGGGTCCGGGTTCCATCCATTATCATCTCTCCGTGGATCGAGGCTGGCACAGGTACGTGAGACTCGGTGCAAATATTGATTAATGCATTCTCGACGCATCACATACAACACTCTTAGTGCGTGTTTGCGTTCGGCAAGTAACTTATTAAATTTAGATTTTTTATTAAAAAAATGGTTTGGTAAATACTTCTTCCTTATAAAAAAAAATTATTCTGTTATTAAATTTTTGTATAAAAAATAAAGTCATTTTAAAAAAATAAAATTTTTATTTTTTATTTTTACTTTTACCTTTTTTTATCATATATGTATTAAATGCTTTGTTATTTTTCAATAAAGAGTGTTAGTGTAATTTTAAAATTATTTTTATTACTTTTTTAAAAAGTGTAAAAGTCACAGAATAATTTTCTTTTTGATATGAAGGGAATAGTTTTAGTAGCTTATAAATTCTTATTTATTTATATATATATATATATATTAAATAAATTATATCTTATAAGCTTTCACCTAACCGTTTAGTTAGTTTTGTCACACAAACTACAAGTGTAGGTTTTTTATCCCCTCATTATCATTATTAGTGCTTCTTATAAATTTTAAGCCATTTTATTTTATATATAATTTTTAGAATCTTATTATCAATATTATCTACCACATTATTACTTTATGAATAGGAATCAATATTTTTTATTAAATCTTTAAATTATCTTATACTATTATTAATCTTATTAATTACACTCACCTACCACCAATAGTATTAATATTGTCATTATTTAATGTTATTAATTCTTAACATTAATTAATAGTTAATAGTAATTACTTATATATTATTAATAATAATAATTCATAATTACTAATAATAACATAAATATTAATTATTATTGACTATTAATTAGGATCAATATTAATTGTTACTGTTATTATTATTTATTATTATAAATAAATAATCATTATTCATTATCAATAATAATATAAAGTATTATTAATTATTACTAATGATTAATTATTTATTATTCATTATCGATATTATGATTAATATCATGAAATAATAATTATTAATATAATTTATTTATTATTATTATTATTAATTATCATTTATTAATTATTAATTATTATTGATATTATTAATTATTAAAAAATAATTATTAATGATATTACTATTTATTAATTATTAATTACCAATATTATTTTCTTATTATTATTTATTAGTGATTAATATTGAATATTATTAATTATTATTATTATTATTATGATTATGAGTATTAAGTAATATTAATTATCATTATGGATTATTATTAATTGATATTATCAATTATTAATTTTATTATTAAGTATGAATTATCAATTATAAGTATCATGAATTATTAATATTATTAATTATTAAGATTAATAATTAATATTTATTATAATCATACATAATAATAATAATTAATAATTGTGATGATCATAACTAATAATAATTAATGTGCATGATATTAATTATTAATTATGATTTTTAATTTTTATTATTAATTATTTATTAATATATCTTATTAAAATAAAAAATATCTAAAATTATCAATATGTATAAATTCATTTAAGATAGATTACTAAACACTATAATTATTTTATATATAAATAAAATTTATCTACCAAATATTATTATTATTTTAGACATATTATTACTTTAAATCAGATTGGGAAAAACAAAGAAAACTTACTTAACCAGGGCCGATGACGTAATGTGTGCAGTGTTGCATAAACCTATGGGACCGTATCCTGAATCACAATTCGAGCATTCCTCCATTCCAGCGACCGTCAAAAAGTTGTTCAACTTAAAGGACTTCTTAACAAAACGTGACGCGTGGGCTGGTACGTTCGAGGTCGTGTTAAACCGAAAGACGCCGAGAGATGATTGCCCAGGTAAGTACCCCACGTGATCCCTTCTTCATCTGCGTATATGATTATTCCCCGAGCTCAGCTCTTAGGGCTGATGACACATGTCGACCGTGCAGTTACTCTGCCGGAGCCCGTAAAACTAAGAGAGGATGGAGCTGATGGGGATAAGAAACTCAGCGATTTTCAGGCAGAGTTGGTACAGATGGCGGCATGCTTAAACGGAGACCACAAGAAAGATACATATCCACAGATGCTTGTGGAAAATATGACGGTGGCAGAGGGAGCTGAGTATGTTAATGAAGCGTTCAATATGTTCATGGATGAATGTGAGAAAGCCGAGAAACAGGGAGCTGATGAATCGACAATCGTTGTTTGTGACGGCAGACGAGCTGCAGATATCAAGACGACTCAAAAATCATTTCTTCACAAGTTTTTCTCTTGCTTAGTTTGCGATAATAACTGATTTTTCTATTTTTATTTTTATTTCTCTGTGTTGTATATGTGTATTTATATATTCTTCTTGGCTTGTTTTCAATAATCTTTACTCTGATGTTTGTAGTATAATTATTTACTATTGATTAATCTAGCGTCCCTCTGCTTCTTCTTTTTTTCTCCCTTGAAGTAAATTGAGAATATGTATAATATATGTTCTCATATTGATCAGAATTTTAAAATTTTATAATATATCTATGGCCATCTCAAACACTTAAGGGGTACTCTATTCAAAAATTAAAAAAAATAGGCCCTGATAAATTCAAAAAAATACAGTCATCAACACGCAATATATATTCCATGAGCTATCACTTTTTCAAATAAACTATCAAATCATTCAAAAATAGGGGAAAATAATAATAATAATAATAATAATAATGATAATCAATTTTTGATACAGCCCAAGGCAAGCTTTGATTTTCAATTTATTCCCTATAACCCTCTTAAACTCTGTGATTGTTTTTTATAAATTTTAGGCAACAAATGTAAGTATTACTATACATATATTTAGTGACAAAGAAAGGATATTGTTTTTTAGTATCATCTTTGTACTATGGAATATAAAATAAAAATAAAAATAAACTACAGATATTCTATGTTTTCTTATATAAAATGTCATATGTAATAAGAATATGCTATTATATATTAGAAGATCTAACTTAAATTGAATTACAACTCTTTATTCATTAGTATTTTTTATAAACCAAATATCATATCTGAAATGTATAATTGTGAAACATTAATTAAAAATAATTAATAATACAATAGTTGGTATGAATGCCGTATGTGTTTTTCCGTAAAACATAACATGTATTTAACCCTAAATACAAATGTAAGCAGGGCTAGTTCGTGTCAGGAAACCCTATAAGCGATACTCGAACCAAATAACAATTTTATACCCAAATTTGTAGCCATACCAAAACTGGTATGCATCAGCATATCCATATCGTTATCCATTAGAGTTATGTGAACCGAGGATTAATCTGTTACCTACATATAATGGATACCCAATAGACGATCCTATAGGTAAATCTGTTACTCGCTTAAATTACCAATTTAAATTTTCACTTAATTCCTTTGTAATACCAACCTAACAAAAAACAAAACAAACACCAAATCTACACTTTCAACTAAACAACTTGTCATTACAATCAAGCTTACCATTAAAACCAAACAACCTTCCATTACAATAACCCAGTCCAGCAATACTAAATGGTGAACCCCAAATTTTCAACCTACAACTTTTTCCAACTCAAAATACCATACCTAATAATATTTGTCCAGCCAAACATAGGCTTCCATTATCAAAACTAAAATCTAAAATAATTAAAACATAACAACACTACTTAAAAATCAAAAACAATGATACAAAACAACTAAAGCTAAAACACCATAGTCGATAATATTTGTCCATATAAACATAAAATCAAGACCTTATCCATCTCTATAATTAGCTTCTCCATCTCCAGGTCTCTCATATCTTATGCATCCATCTAACACATGATGAAAAAATACATAAATATTTAAAATAACTAAGTATGAACCAATATTTCAATCACTAATAATACGTATCCCAAGTTTTACCTCATACTCACTAACATGAGAGTCGGATTTCTCATTTTGCAAGGTATACTTACAATAAGTTGAGCTCATTAACATCACTAATAATATTTATAGAAATCATTATCTAACAAAACAAAAAAACATTGGAATTAAATAAATATAACAATATATAACATAATTATATAAACATCAAAAGTATAAAATAAATATTATGATCATCCCTTATAGTCCTACAAAGCCAATCTCTACAACACATTAATGCTATCGAATGAATCCATTAAAGATATGCTAACCCATTTCAGTATTATAGTAATGAGTTGTCTTCTCTAAATGTTCATTATTCAACAAATAAAAATGTTAGGAAGATTCTCAAAAGTTTTCCCATGGAGCTTATGCCAAAAGTGATTGTCATCCAAAAGTCTAAGGATCTATCAAATTACTCACTAGAAACTCTCACAGAGTCATTGACCACTTATGAGGAAATCATTAGATCTCACCATGTATAGAAAAGATTAGTGCTAAGGACAAACCATAAGGAAGAAAGGCCTTATTGTGGCATAGAAGAGTTTGTACTACAAACTAAAAAATTTAGAAAGTTTTTTTTTTGGAGGAAATAGAATTACTGGATGAAACCAAGAAAGGAATCGAGGCAATCATGGTTCCATTATAAAAGTTGGTTTTACCTTTGACAACTATTTCAAGTGCAAAAATTTAGGCCACGAAACCAAGAATTGTTTTGAATGGGAAGAGGACAAGAACAAGAATAGAAGAGGTCTGACAAATAGGGATTATAAAAAAAGTTATGTTAGCTCTTGCATAGGGGTAATGATGAAACTAATGAATATTTTAGTGAGGAACCAGAGGAAGAACAAGACAATGTGTGTCCCTATACAAGTGACAAATTTTGTAAATCCAGTAAGGAAACAGAAAATAAGAGAAAAGGCAATAATTCCAAAATCCATGACAAGCAACAATGTTTAATGGCACCTGGAGGAATTGATGATGAAGATGTTTGTGAGGTAAATATTACTAACCTAAGATTTGAACTAGAAAATTTTCCCAAAAGAAATTTCTTAAAATGTTTTATCAAATTTATTTGAGCTTTAATGAAGTTTGTGTCGAAAATAAGGAACCGAGTGCCCTTACTAAAGAAACCACCTCACAAATTGAGTTCTTTAATAGGAAATTAGAGAGTGAGAATAAGTTTAACATTCCCATTTTTTACTACCAAAAAATTTTATTTTAAAATATTGAGGATGCAAAAAATACCAAACACGCCTAGAAAAAATGGGTTGTTACCACCGCACCTAACACATGATAGACATCCGACACCCTCCCCATGTTAGATACGAGGCTAATAAAACCAACCAAACTAAATATAAGAAATAGAGTGGGCAAAATATATTGTATATAGATACCACAAATAAACGTTTGCATTTATGGCTACGATGGGTCTCCAAAATATCCAAAATTCATAAAAGAGTGTAAACTGAAAGTATTAAAATACATTATAAATAAAACAACAGTAGGATAAATCCTAAAACCTTGGTTCCTTAAGGACCTACAAGTGATCTCCAAGTGTCCACACTTTTAAGCCTCCAAGCCCAACATAAGGTAAGCTGACTACCAGACATCCTTAAAACCTAATGCATGGTTCTCTACTAGTGAGATTGAGCAAGTGTAACACTCTCATTTTTCACTACAAAAAATTTTTGTTAAAACATGTTGCGAAAACATAAAACACTTAGAAAAATAGGGTGTTACCACTAGATTTGACATAGGTTAGATGTCCGTCGCTCACCCTATATCAAACACAAAGCTAAACCAACAAAACATGAAAAATAGCAGAGTGCGCAAATAACAATTTAATTGAAAAAATTCTAAAATATTTACAACAATCGACCCTAACAGGATTCGATCAAATCGTTATAGAATACATAAAGTATGAAGTTAAAAAACATGGGTTGGGGCACGAGGTCTAAAATAATACTATGGTCCTCCATAGATCCCACCAAACCTTTTAGATTCCCTCGCTTACACGCCCAACCCAACTGAGATAGGCCATTTACTAGTTATCCCCAAATACCTACACTTGATCCTCTGCTCGTAAGAATAAGTAGGTGACCAAGCAAATGAGTAAATGAGTATACTACGTACCGAGTAAGCCAAATTACTCCCTCAATGTATACAAGTATGTTAATTTATCATTTATAAACATAATGCACGACATGCATCATGGTAGGACTTTATGCATATATGTAAGAGTGCATAACACATGCCATCATATTAAACATCATCATAGTATAAACAGCATGCTTAGGTTGCTATAGCATTTTCACATAACCACTTGCATGAGCAATATCATAGATTAGCCCAATAACCCCTAAGGTTATTTCCATTTATCCAGTTTTATTAAGATATGTCATCCATTGATCCATGTAAGATATAGGCCAATCACTGCAATTAAGGTTCCATTCCATAACCAGTTAATCAAGTGCGTGAGCTAACTTTAACCATTGGGTTAACCGTTCCACTGCTTTCATTGCATAGCCAACTGTCAAACGTTCATTTGATTATCATTCATAATTATTAACAAGTAATTACCAGCCAAATTTTATTATCATTGAGCGATGGATTGTGCACTTTCCTATAGTGTCATATACCATGAAAGCCTATCCAAGAAGGGACATAAATTCTAGGCCGAAGCCAATCACCAAGTGGACATAAGTTTAAGCTAAAGCTAATTAATATGGACATAAGTCCAAGCCAAAGCTAACCACCTAGGTAACCAGACCCTTTAGTATTGATACCTTCTAGTACATGATCACTGTCTAGAATAGATAAGGTACTGGGATGTCTTAGGATCCCGCTCTAAGGCAAAGCCTGAAGGCACCAAAAATGCCTAAAGACAGACTAATCTCCGGTAGCTAATCGAGAATCGGGTAACCTAGACCCATACTTAACTCGACTTTTTTTTCTTTAAGTGATTAGTATTTTATTCATAAGGATGGGTGATTGTACTAGTCTCATACAAGCAAGCAAGGTAAATCCCTATATTAAACCATATTAATCCTTTTATTTCCACTACTCCCAGCCATGTGGGTTATTCAATTGCCCTTAGCCAAATTTAGTTGTATCCACCATATGGTTTAATTAATACCTTTACTGATTCCCATTACTCTTATATCCATATTATCACTTATCATAAGTGAAGTACACCTTTAGCTTTTACATTACTAATAATGCATGTCATAATATATGATCCATTTTAATCCCTTAATTATGCCAATAATCCATGCTAAAATCTATAATGTATCCCATTAATCATCATGTTGTAGTCCCAGACATAATCTCCAAGCATAACCAAAGCATAAAGAAATAAATCATGCAAACCAATTGAACCAATCGATCGGTGTGACCCAACCAGTCGATCGGTTACACCAACCAGTCGATCGACTTGGGTTGACTAGTTAATCAGTTTAACTCAAACAGATCATGCTTTCTTCAAACTGGTCGATTGGCTTAGGCAAATCAGTTTATTTTTCATATACCAGTCGATCAGTTTTGCCAAACTAGACAATAAGTTTAAGTAGAGAGTAAGACCAAGGTATCTACAAGTGTACCAATCAATGGTTTGGGTCAACCAATTGGCTGTTGTAGGAACTAGTTAATCAGTTTGACCAAACTGGTCAATCAATTTTCCCTACCACATAACCAATTCACATATTTCATGCATATTCTTATATCAAAATCATTTCTAACCACATTAGAATATATATTAATATCAAAAAACATATTTCTAACTAGATTATCATGCATTTCTCACTATAACATCATCATAGCCTATCTGATCCATTTTCATGCTCTTTACTCAATTTGAGTCCTTTATGCATGTAATTTATGCATACAACTATATTTATTCATACCAACATGTATCAACCAACTAAGATAGCATAAACACATGCTGACATTTTAAGAACAAGAATTACTTACTTGATGCAGACTAAATCCCCTTAAAACTAGAATTTCTAAATCTGTAAAAATTTTAGCTATTAAAACCTTAAAAGCCAAAATTTTAACTTAGATAATATACTAAAACCTCATCAAATTTTGAAAAAGAAAGTAGAAAGGAATAATGACATACCACTGAAATAAAAATAGAGAAAAGATCAACTGGACCACTCAATCTTTCCCAAAATCTAACCCTACCTTGATTAACAATTGAAACAAGAGAGAACTAGAGATAGGATTAGAAGTGTGTGCAAAATAAATTATCAAGTGCTCGAAGGGTGGAAAGAAGAGAGGAGAATTGTAGAACTTAGGGGAGTTCGATGGCTAAAAGAAAGTGAATTACAGGGATGATTGAGACTATTTATAGCCAACCAATAGAAGGAAAACACAGAGGGTTTGGAAGGCAACTCAAAACCCTACTATTAACTGTTTGAATTCAATCAGGACTGACGGGTTTGTCTGGGATTTGTTAACCTAGTATCCCGAGCCAATTGGTAACTCTGGGGAACTTGGGTCAATCAAGCCAAAATTAGCATACATGAATGAAGAAATGGGAGGTCAGTTAGAAGGAATATTCCAGTTGCTTAGATGATGTAGGAGCAAGCACTCAAGAATTAGCTTTCATAATTATGGAACCAATTATTCTTTATTTGGAAAGTGTCTCTTACAAATTCAAAGACCAAAAGATAATTACGTTGCTCGAAACATAACAAACAAGTAATTAAATATCTACGTGCATGTGTGTGGCATGCATGGCATGTAAGGAGAGAGTAACCATGTGCATGGGGAGTATATTGGCAGGATTTTTGAGCATTATTAAGTAGTTTAGCTAATTTATTAATTAAGTAATAAATTAGGGGATAAATTTAGCATAAAGTAGCATAAAGTTAGTATAAAGATAGCATAATATCTTTTAGTTTGGAATCTTTTGGAATATACTTTAGCTAGTAGTAGAAAGGTTATATTATGTATGAATGTCGAGAATATTGTATTGATGGAATGAAGAATTGAATTGAAGTTGAAGATCAACATTGAATGAATTCTATGTGTGTTCAAGCTCAAGAAAATCGAATTTGTGTGAACGGTTTAGCTTGAAAGTTTTAATCTCTTCGTCTGTGCGAATTTGAGATTAATCCATATCTTTTCTACTATTCTTAATCCATATTTTTCTGCCCTAATTACCATCAAAATCCCACTATAATTCATGGTTAAACCAAAACCTAAATTAGTATACCAAAACTGAAGCCCTAAACCATTCATTCAAAACCCTAAACCATCCATACCAACCAAACATCACCTTATTACCTCTTTTCAAACCAAACCCTAACCCTAACCCTAAACCATGATTCCAACCTGCATCCAACCTCTAACTTTTAACAGTAAGCATCATCATCAATTCATCATCGAATGCATAGATTATTTAGTGTGTGGCATTCAAACCATTATCATTGTTAAACCTTCATCACCGAATCACCATCACCACTCTTTTACCATAATTCGAACCACCATCATCTTATCTACATCACTTTCGAAGCTTTAGTCTTTTAACTCACCATCACTGAGCCTTTATCATATGATCCAAACTCCATTTGAACCATTAGTTCCACATAATTGAAGATTACACCCTCCCACACATATCATGAGAAGCATGTCTGAGGTTAAAGCAATTGATATCAGAATCGGGCAGAGGAGAGAGGAGGAAGAAAATAATGGTTGAGGTCATCTCTCCCCCTCATTTGTCTCAATCTACCTCCAAAACAAATTGAGGCAATATTTTGGATTAAACGCATCATGAAAATTGTTATGAATCTCTTAGGGACAATTGGTATGAGTGGGTAAGTTTCCATTTTAGTGTAAAGGATTTTTTTTCAAAAAATAAAATTCAAAAACTTGACCATATTGACAAATCAGTCAATTGGTTTAGGTCTACCAATTGACTTTTCATCTACCAATCAATCAGTTTGGTTGAGAAACCTAATTTGGCTAAAATGACAAACCAGCTGATCAGTTCAGGCAACTAGTCGATGGACTTGCCTGTAAAACTCAATAAACTTCATTTTCCAAGATGATTTCAAATAAAATTTATATTCCAAATCAAATCATAACATTGAATTAAAATAAAAAGGTCTAAAAATTGATAAAAATTCTCATCCATCCATTACACAAAAGTGTGGGGTATTACAGTTGTAACTAAAAAAATGGGTATATCAAGACACTACATACTGAGTAAGTTAAGCTACTACCTTAATAGAAGTCACAAGCATGCAAGGCTATGACATAATATAGAAATCATGTTAAATTCATATCATGCTTATACAATACAATTAGGTTTATATGTGCTATTATGGTTAAAGAATACATTAGGGTTTCAAGTCATACCAAACTTAGATAATTCTTGACTTATCATACTTATCATCACGCTATAAATATCACGGATAGCAACTTAAAATCACGTAAGCAGGTTATTCAAAGAACTTACTAGGCTCTTCTACAATCTATTTACATAATTTAGCCATTAAGTCTATCTTCCAAGTTTACATAATTCATAAGGTTATTTATTTATAAGCCATTATTTCCTTTTAAGTAATAGGCTGGATTACCACCTCATGGTCTCATAATACCAAGGAATCCATACCAAACCATAGGAAATAAATTCCAGCCAAAGTTAAGTAACCACTAATGGACATAAAGTCCGACCAAAGCCAACTAACCATTAATGGATATAAGTCCTAACCGAAGCAAAATAAACCACCTAGGTGACTAGACCCTTTAGTGTCAATAACCCCAAGTACATCATCAGTCTCTATCGTAGGTAAGGCACTAGGATTTAATAGGGTCTCTCTTAAAGGCACCATCAATGTACGAAGGTATACTAACACTTGGAAGCTAATCAAGGATCGGATAATCTAGACCCATGTACTACTCGATTATCTTTTACTTTGAGTGATTAGTGTGTTATTCTCCAATGTTATGGTATCATATATGGCCCACATAAAAATTAAAGCAACACATATACTTAACCATTCCAAGTTGACCATCATTATCATCCAAACATGTGATGGGAATTCCATTAGCACTTATCCAAGTTTAATCCATCCATTTGATTAAGCTAATTAGTCTAATAATATAGAATATATCATTCAATGGTAGAATCATATCATATTTATTCCAATTTACCCATTAAAATCTTCCAAAGATACTTATTAAGAATAACATAAATTATAATCCCACTAATACATTCATTAGGTCTACTAACTCATGCCAAGATATGTGTTCACATCAATAAAAATTCATGTTATACCATAATATTGAAATAAAGATAACACTATTTAGCTAAACCAATCGATCGTGTTGACTCAACTAAATCCTAGAGTTCTCTGTCAAAACCTGTTAATTGATTTGGTTAGACTAGTCAACATATCTAAGATTAGTCAATCGATTATGATAAACCAGTCAATGGGTTTAACCAGATACCACCTATAATTTCCAACTTAGAACTAGTCAATGGGTTGAGTTAACCAATCAATTTTTCTAACAACCATTCAATTGATTAGGCACAACCAGTAGATGGATTTAAATAGAGAGCAACTAAAGTTATCATAGATAATCCATTCAATTGGTTAATATAATCAATTGACTATTTTAAGAATCAGTCAATTGGTTTGCTCTTCGATAACACATTGTATGCACTTTAAATACAATTAAGGCTACAAAATCTAATCATGTCAAAATCATGACATCACCATTATATATAATAGACGTTACACTTGTTCATATACTAATCATGCTACATTTATAGAGAATCAACCATATTTTCTCATAAAATCATACTTTTATCAAAATACTTAAGGATTATAGCATGATTCATCAAAATAAAAATCATTATCATAAATCATGCAAAGATCGGAATTCTACAACCTTCACTAGCTCACATACTCATTCATACCACATTGCAAAGGTAATAATAACTTACTTGAAATCTTAGCTAAAAATATATACCAATATAGCAAAACATTTAGCTAGAAGATTCCAACTCTCAAAAAACTTAAAAATAAGAGATTAAAAACTCAAAAACCTTATTACAAATCTCATAAATCAAGGTAATATGAAATAAGGAAAGAAAAATCAAATTTAACACCTCCATGAAGATTCCAAGAAAAAGAATCAGTTAAGAACCTCAACTTTTTCCAAATTTAACCCATTCTTTTTTAAAGATGAACTAAGAAGAAGTTGAGGAAGGATCGGAAAAGGTAGATAAATTAGAATGATGTCACAAATTAAATAAGAGTGGAGTGTAACTCTGGAAAAAACTAAGAGTATCTTAATGGTTGAAAAGAGATGAAGGGAAAAGAGGATTATGGTTATTTATACCTAAAGAATCTGTTAAATAATGAACAAGAAAGGTTCAAAGGATCAAAACCTTAATTTTACCATTCAAAATCAGACCATATAGGGAAGGTTTATGAAGAACAAGGGTAGCTTTCTTCTTAGGGCTCAGATGATGAGTTTCAGAGAATGCGGGATGAGATTTTCTAGAAAGATATCAAACATAAGAAGGTAAATGAATATATTAACTTGGGAAACAAATCTCCTAGGCATGTAGTGATAATTTGGAATGAATCATTCATTCAGAGTTGCACATAGGAGGGAGGGAGAAGAAGACAAGGAATAAGATCATCCTCCCTTTTTTCTTCTAAAATCAGACCTTAAAATCCATTTGAGATCAAATAAAATTGGAATAAATTATCAAAAGGGTTAAATATTACTCAAGAATATATCAGATATGGATTATTAAAGTTCTAAATTATTAAAAGAATTTATTCTAGAAAAAGAAATGCTTAAAAAAGTCACTTATCTCAATGAACCAATATATCGATTTGGTTGACCAGTCGATTGGTTCATAGAATTGGTTGGCTGGTATGAAAAAAATCATATTTTCTCTCAAAGTTTCCAATCTTTTCGAATTCCTTTCTAAATCAAACCTAAAATATATTTCCAAATCAAGATCAAATACCACCCAAACACCATTAAACACGAGAATTCTACACATGATAAGTCACAAAATTATGGGGGTATTACAACAAGAAGCTTAGAAATATATTGAGTAAGCTCCCTTTAGATAATTAGAAACTAACTAAGTCTATAGTATAACAGGAAAAAGTAATCAAAAACCTTAAAGAGAGTCTAAATAATGACACTGAGCTAACTAAACTCAAGAAAGATATTAAGAAATTGTGTGCTAGGAACACTGAGCTTGAGTAAAGATAAATACATAACCAAGGTTGGTTGAAGGCTAAAGACTATATTGAAAATCTGGTGGGTCAGGGCTATAACTACTACGAGTTAGGGCTAGGTTATACTTGTGAAAAGAAACCTACAAAACTAGATTTCTAAATTTAGAAATTGTTTAGTTGAATATAAAATATGTACTAACTATGGTAAGTTTGGTCATACCAAATTTGAATGCTTGAACAATATAAAATCTATGGGAAGAAACTTTTCTTACATAAAGCCTATTTAGATTAAGAAAGATTTAGTCTATAGTGCTTCTAACCCTTTAGGATAAAAACCCTGTTTCAATTCTTAAAACCAAAAATTGATATTGTTTTGTAGAGTAAGGCAAAAAGAAAAACCAATGTTTCAAGATAACGATTGCTCAAGACATATGATGATGATTTGAGTTTATATTACTAGGTGTCTTTGTTGGTGGAAGTGTGATGTTTCATGTAAACAAAAATGATGAGATAATTAGTACTAGTAAGGTTGGTAAGTCACTTTCATGCTCCATTAAAAATATTTTGTTGGTTAACAGTTTGAAGCATAACTTATTAGGTACATCCTAGTTATATGACAAAGGAAACCAAATTGAGTTCCTTAGAGAAAATTGCCTGATTGTTAGTTTATGTACATGTTAAACAATTTTGAAAGGTAAAAGGAAAAACAATGATTATAAATTTGATATAATAAATATTAAAGAAGAAATATTCACTTATATACGTGTTGTGGAAGATGATCCCTTCCTATGGCGCAACATAATAGGACATGAGAGTTTATCTCAACTAGGAAGACTAAAAACCATAGATTTGGCAAAGGGTTTTCCATCCATAAAGTTTTAAACATAATATGTGCAACGTTTATGCATAAGGAAAATAAATAAAATCATCATTCAAACCCAAGAATATGGTAAGCACATCAATGCCTCTTTAACATTTACATATAGATTTATATGGTCACATGAAAGTAGCTAATAGAGGAGGTAGCAAATATGTGTCAATAATTTTGGATGACTTTTTAAGATATACTTGGAAGCTATTTTTAGCATCTACAGATGAGATATTTGATGAGTTCCTAGAATTTATGAAAAAGACATGAAAACAAACAAATATACAACTTAAATCTATTAGATTTGATCATAGAACTGAGCTTGTGAATCATTGATTTCTTGAGTTTTATAGGGCAAATAGTGTTAACCACAACTTACTAGCCCACAGACACTACAAAAGCATGGAGTGGCGGAAAGGAAGAATAGAATGCCTGATGAAATGGGAAGAACCATGTTACTATCTAGTTCTCTACTAAGGAATTTATGGGCTGGAGATGTGAGCACAATATGCTTTATTTTGAATAAGACATTGGTCATACCTTCCTTGGAAAATGGATCAACCTATGTTTGGCATTGAATGGCTAAAAATGGGCTAGTAAGGCATTCTATGCTATGTTGACACAAATTTAGAATGTTTTCATTTATTAATGTAGAATTTGTTATTTGGAATATGTGGATTATCAAACCTTGGAAATAATTACGATTAATACATGTGTTGGTATGAATTCATATGATTAAAGTTGACCTTGTTGGAAAGTGAAGTGGATGATAAGTGGTGAAGGGTTTTATGTTGATATTAAGTGGTAAATATGGCCTTAAGTGTTGGTGTAAGTTTTAAGTGGAAAGTGTGGATTTAATTCTTAGATAATTTATTACTAATTAAAGTAAAAGACTTCATTAGTCAAGACTAGGATTTTGGTGTCCTTGGTTTGGACTCTGAGGCTTAGGTTATGTTTTATGCCTTCCTGATATTATATTTCATTATTAGTTGTTGAGGCAACTAGAGTGACCCTAGATCATTCTATAAGACCAGACCACTAGTATATATGGTGGTACACATACTTAAGGATTTTGTGTGTCCACCTATGGTTATAATATTCTTATGGGTCCTCATGTTCAAATAGTCCTAGATATATTCCCATCCATGGGAGAAAATAGCGAAGATAATATTTGGTGGGTCACATGTACTTGATTAGCCTTAGATAGCAATATTGTCTCAAACCTCATGGTGGTTAATAATTTTATTGTTATGTGATCACTGATTGAAGAACTTAATATGGCTTTTTGTTAAGTTTTGTCTCATCGCATTAATAGTGATCTCATGAATAATTTTTCTAGTATATTATAGTCATTTTTTGTTATTGTTATATGTAAGATCTTATGTGATTAGGACATATCTTATATGCCTTATGTGAAGCATATTATACCTCTTGAGTATATTATGTTACATAGTGCTTGACCATACTAACTCAACTTTGTGTTATATGGTATCACTAAGGACTTGGCCGTAATACCTGAAAAATAACTACAAAAAAATTTCATTTTGCAAATGTATAATAATAAAATAGTGGGTATTACCATTTCATCCAACATAAAAAAAAAGTTACTTCCTATACTCAATTCATGGTAGGTACATAGCTAAAAAGCAACTTGTTATTAGAGATCATGTGTGGGAAGCACTTAATCTCAAGTTACAACATTATGAAATAGGAGAGAGGAGATAGAAGTAAGAGAAAATAGAGGACTAGCCCGTATAAGAGAATATGGATAACTGTACACTAATACGAACCTAATAAATGATCATCATAGGTAATACGTTAAAGCACTACTATTAACAAAACCTATGAAAACAAGGTGACATCTACTCATGAGAATGAGTACGTGTCTATAAAATGGACATGTTAGTACTTGCGTATGAAATAATATGATTAATTAAAAAGATATAGCATGTTGCACATAATTCATGGTACATATAGAATAAAGCATGTGATAACATATGATTTAATCACATTAATAGATTAAGTCATGAAAAACACATAAGATCATATGATAGGAGAAATTCTATACATACATATACTATTTATGATATGAGATGAACTACGAGAAAGAACACTAGAGTTTATATTTAATTGATCATTTAGTTCTATTTACATAATCACATAAAGAACAGGGACCCCACTATTTATATCCAATGGAATGGTATTATGGAATATACCTCCTTAGAGAGCATAATGTTCCTAGAAACCACTATTAATATACCATGGAATGAAATACGGTGTATAGCTCCTTATTGGGAAACACACTTCTAGGGACCACTAACATATACTTATAATCCATAAGCATGCATATTGAAATACCTCAAAATTTTGAACCATAAAATTTTATTTTAAAGATAATGCATAAGTGTATAAAAATAAAACTAATTGATATTACTACCACATCAACTATGAGAGATGTTTGATCATTACCTTATCCATGCCTAATAAAAGGCAAACAGATCAATGGATGAAGGAATGCATGTTCTAGTAGTATAACAATAATAACAATAATAATTATAATCATATAGATGAATGAGATATTTACAAAATCCAAATACAAGAACCAAAGCCTTGAGTATAAATAACCATAAAGGATAAAAACATTCCAAAACATTGAAGAGGGAGGAATCTAAGATGGGAGCCTAAATCTTAACAAAATAGAATTGTAAATCTTGATCCCCAAGCAATGAACATATTCTGGCCCACATCATTATTCTTGGCATACTCTAGTTGAGAATCATAAATCTTGATCCCCAAGCAATGAACATATTCTGGCCCACATCATTATTCTTGGCATACTCTAGTTGAGAATCATAACTCTACAAATCATCATCTACTCACCTAAGAAGAAGCTGGATTATCACAGTAAACACACAGATGTAGTATCAATACAGTGAAGTACCAGTAAAACAAACTACCTAAAATATTGTAAGGGCTCATGTAGTACATTGAAGGCATATAATAACACATAATACAACATGCATATAAAACAGCACACAGTGAATCATGGGTAACATATATGACATAGAAAGGCATATAGAGTACACATAAACATTCATTCATGAGTTTCCAGAATAAGCTATAAGGGTAAAAAACACATAATAATAGGATCCATGATGGGGACTAGTGTAAAGCTACAACTCCTAACATTATTACATGCTCGTTCCAAGGGTATTTTCTTAAGGATCTTTAATATCCACCACACTTGGTCACCTAGGTAAGGGAGAATAAGCAAAATTTTAGGTCCACAACACCCTAAACAAGTTCATTGGAATCAAATAATTATATATATCTAAGATAGGAGAGAACGTAGGATAACCACTCCCACCACAATAATGCTAGTTTTAAGGGGTTTTTCTAAGGGATCTTCAACATCCACCACACTTGGATGCCTAGGCTATAGTGCATATGAAAAATTTTGGGTTTGCCTCACCTAATTCTAGTGCCAAGGTAATTTTATCAGAGATTTTCAACATCCACTGCACTTAAGTACTTAAACTAAAGGACACATGAATAGAACCAAAACCTAAGTATGCATACAGGGAAGGCCTTTATGATTCTATTATTTTATTCCAAATTAGGTGTTTAGAGGTAACACCAAACTCAACCAAACAAAGCACAACAATATTAACCATTTTGATTTCCTTTAATTATGATCAAGTATGGTTAAAATCATGATTTGAATGTTGCAAATCAAAATAAAAATTAATAGAGAAGCCTCAAAGAAAGTTAAAAAAATAATAAATAAACATGGCAACATTAGGTGGAACTAGTTGATCGATCCTTAAAACTAGTTGGCTGGTCTGGTCGCACCGAACCTATAGAAAAATAAATACATAGAAAAACTAGTGGATTGGTTGGTCCAACTAATCAATTGTTTATATAAACTAGTCGATGGGTTTGGCCAGACTAGTCGATGTGTTTAGACTGAGACTAACTTTGGTCATAAAATAGCTAGTTGATGGATTTAGCAAATGGATCAACTGTTTATAAAAATTAGTTGACTGGTTCATCAAACCAATCCATTATTCATACAAACTAGTCGATATGTCCATTACACGATCAACTATCCTTGCAAACTAGTCTATGGTCCAACGAACCATTTGGCTAGTTTGGGCAAAACAATACCCAAACACAAATAAATCACAGTTAGCAAAGCCACATGCTATCAAAAATACTAACTTGTTCCTATGGTGTAAAACACATATACAAGCCACACTCCATACATAGGATCACATGGTAGAAATTTAATACTTAATATAATCATGCATAAATTCACCAAACTCACACATAATAACAAAATACTCAAAAGGTGCTTCAAAACTTTAGAGATAGAAACATTATCACATGCTTGAATCTAAGAACTCAAACCAACACATATACATCACAAAAAATACCAAGAATATAACACCACAATAAACAACACAAATATTTGGCCATATTAGAGATGATGATGCCTTACCTTCAAGTAAAGTCTTTTAGCACAAAAATACTCCTAGCATGATAGTTTCTACTAAGACCCTTGATATCCTAAGAGATTTAAGAATCAAAATAGTTAGAACTTTATTTTCAAAATTAAAATAAAAATTAAAAATTAAAAAAGAAGAGTAGAAGTATATCCCAAGAAAAAATTCTTAGAATATATTTCAAAAGGGGGAAAACAAGGACCTTCAATCTTCTTCTAAACCGTAATCCTTCTTTTTTTAAAAGGTAACACAAGGGAGAGCTAAGACTAAGTGTAATACCCCATAATTTGAGATTTATAAAGTGTTATACCCTTGTGTTTAATGGAGTTTAGGTTGTTTTTGAACTCTATTTGGAAATATATGTTGGGTTTTAATTAAAAATGTATTAGAAAAGGTTAGAAAATTTGAGAGAAAATAGGGTTTTCTTGGAGTACCAGTCTACCACTTTATAGATTCAATTTATTAATCTATCATTTTTAGCTTGAGTTTGCTATGATGGAACTAATAGACTATTCTATAGAATAGTTGATTTTTTTTACTAAACCAATCGACTGGTTTGTCGAGTTGAGTGACTTTTTGAGTCTTCAGTTTTGAAAAGTTCTTGTAACATTTTAAATTTGGTAATCCGACTTTGAATTACTTCTTCAATAATTGGTAACCATTTCAAGCATTCACCCCGACTTTTCCTTGCCTTGAGCGGATTTAAATGTCTAATTTTGACAAAAAGGGAAGGATGATCTCACCCTTTGTCTTCTTCTTCTTCTCTCCTTTATACAAATCTAGAACTAACAATTTATTTTAGATTTCCTCTGCGAGATTGAGGGATTTGTTTTCCAAACCAATCTGCCCATTTCCATTCTTTTGTCTAACATTTACATAGAAAGTCTTGTCCTGAATTCTCAATAAATCACCATTGGAGCTCTAGGAATAAAGTCAGCCTTGTTCTTAATAAATATGCCCTATATGTTTCGATTTTGAATGATAAAATTTGTGTTTCAATCTAGTTCACATCTCTCCTTCATTCCTTAAATAATTCTATTGTAATAAATAACCCTAAATATTCTAAGTTTTCCCACACCGGTGCTAAAATTTTCTTGATTCAAGCCTTCGCCCTAATTTGTTTACATCTTCTAATCCTTTATTTAGCTCCCTTTTGTTTTATCATTAAGCAAGAAAGAGTTAGATTTGGGAAAAAGATGATATTTTTTTTGAAATGATTTTCTTGGAATCTCTTTGGAGGTGGTAATTTTTTTCTTTCCCCTAATTAGTATTTATTGATTAATGGGAATTTTAAGAAGGTTTTTAAGTTTTAATATCTTGTTTTTAAGGTTTTGAGAGTTGAAATCTTTCGGCTAAAGATTTTGCTTTTTGGGTTTAAAATTTTACTAAGCCTTCAAGTATGTCATTCGTACCTTTAAAATGTAGTATGAATAAGCATTTGAGATAGTATAGTTGGTAATTTTCTAATAGTTGTATGCATATATGATATTGTTAGTATTTTGGTGATGCATGTTGGAAAATTTAAGAATCATGATGAGAAATATGACCGATTCTATGCAAATACAACATGATTAGTATATGAGCATGTGTAATCTCTTTTTTCAATATTGGTGTTGTTATGATTTTGATATGGTTGGATTTCATAGCATTAATTGCATTTAAAATTCCTTTAATGCGTCGTATGGAAGCAAACAAATTGACTAGTTAAGTCAAACCGATCGACTGGCTCTTATAATGGTTGACTTGTTATCCTATCCGATTGATTGGGTTGTCTGTGATGAATTTGGTTGCTCTATGTTTGAACCCATCGATTGGTTGTGCCTAATCGACCGGCTAGTTCTTAGAACATCTGACTGGTTAGCAAAACCAACAAAATGGGTTCTCCAGTGATAATTTTGGGGGGTCTCTAGTTAAAGTGATTTACTATTTTATTATAACTATTTGAATGGTCTTATAGTAGTGGACTGGCCTTCTCTAACTAATCGATTTGTTTTGTCTAGAAACTCTAGGTTGTGGCCGAGCCAAACCAATCAATCGGTTTGTCTGATTAATTAACCAATTTTGCTAAAGAGGATTGTATTTGTTTCCTTTGATCTTGGTATGATTTGAGATAGGATATTATGCTATAACATGATTCTTTAATGATTATAACACCCACATTCATATGGAATTAACTAATCTATTGGATGTACTACCTAGTTTATAATTCATGGTATTCTTAATAAGTGTCTTTGAAAGATTTTAATGGGAAAATCAAAGTATATATGTTATGATGTTACTAATAAATAAAGTAATCCATATTCTTGTCATAAATGGAATACCTTAATAAATGGATTAAACATGGCTAAGAACTAGTGAAAGTATCACCATATTGTTTGGAGGTTAAAAAATAGTTAAGATTGGATTATTATATGGATTTGTTTCTTTGATTGTTGTATGGGGGTTATTTGATTGCCCGAGCAGTATATGGGTCAAGATTATTTGATATTTAATTAACTATCAGGGGTTAGTTTGCCTTCAGAAATTTATGATGCCTTCGTGCGGGATCCTAGTAGATCTTAATTTCTTACCTACTCTGATGCTGTATTAGGGGTTATCGATACTAAAGGGTTTGGTCACCTAGGTAGTTTATTTAACTTTGGCCAAGACTTTATATCCATTAGTGGGTACTTAGCTTTGGTAGAACTTTATATCTATCGGTGGTCACTTGGCTTCGACCAAACTTTTATATCTTCTGCTTTGGATGGCCTCCATAATATTGCGAAACCATGGGGTGGTAATCAAGCCTATTGCTCTAAAAGTAATAATGTCTCATAAATAACTAATCTAAAGAACTATATAAACTTAGATAATGGACTTAATGAATAAACTATGTAAGTGGATTATAGAAGAGTCTAGTGAGTTGTTTAATAACTGGATTATGTGATTATATGATCATATCCATGTCATCTATATTTTAATGATAGGCATGATGAGTTATGAATTATCTAAGTTTCAATGGCATGAAATCCTAATGCAATATATGACTATGATAGAGTATGCAAACATGGTTGTATCATATGATCATATCCATGTCATCTAATCATGCATGTAAGCATGATTTCTATTTTATGGTGTGGCCTTGCATGCTTATGACTCTCGTAAAGGAGCTAAATTAGATTACTCAGTACGTAGCATAGTAATGTATTATTTTTTCGATCACTTGCTCAATTCCACAAGTAGAAGACCATGTGTAAATTTTTTAAGATGGTCGGCAGATGGCCTACCTTAGGTTGGGCTTGGGGGTTGGAGATCATGGAAACTTGGAGATAGTTTGTTGGTCCTTGGAATACCAGGATTTTAAGCTTTAACCTACTATTGTTTTATCTCTATAATATTTTTAGCACTTCTAGTTTCCACTCTCCTATAGTCCTATGAATTTAGATATTTTTGGAACCCATTATGGTCTTCCATTGTAAAAGTTTTCTTTATGGCATTCATATATTATATCTTTTGCATACTCTATTCTTTTATTTTGTTTTGGTTAGTTTTCTTAGCCTTGTATCTAACATGGGTTGAGTGGTTGATTTTTATCATGTGTTAGGTGTGGTGGTAACAACATATTTTTTTCCTAGGTGTGTTTGGTATTTTCTTCTTTTGTAATATTTTAAAATAAATTTTTTTAGTAGTAAACAATGGGGGTGTTACAAGGTGGTGTTATAGTTCTGATTTTATAACTCTATTGCTTTTAAACATTTTGAGCTGATATCACATTTTCGTGTTAGAGTTCTATAGTTAGACTCCTTTCTTTTTTAAATATTTCTAATAGATACCATACTATGGGTTGTTTTAACGATTCCCAAATATTTTGAGTATTTAAATAAAATTTAAAGTATTTTCAAAACTAAAAATGACCATGAGTGGGAGTGGATTGGGAATGTTTTATAGATAGTTTATGTTAACTTTTTTGTGCTAGCCTTATTGCTCGGTAAATTGGTTATTTATGATTATTCCTAGTCCTTTGGAGGCGATGGTTACTAACTACCATTATGAACGCTTCAAGGCATTCATAAAGATTGACAAGGTCTACATGGAAGGTCATATTCAAGCTCCACAACCATCATTGCTGCCACTAAAAACAATACTAGTAGCATTTTTTGAGGATTAACTCAAGATAGTTGGACATCATCACCCACCAATCTTTTAGGGTTTGGAGGACCCTTACATCATGAGAGATGGGTCATAGATATGGAGAAGACCTTTATTTCATGTAGATACCCATTGGACAAGAGGGTCAACATGGTTGTATATCACCTAAGGGGATGAACAGACATATGGTGGAGGAGAGTCCAACTAAGGGGCAGAGAGCCTACTACTTGGGGACCATTCCTTAAGGCTCTTCAAGCTAGATTCTACCCACTAATCTCTGTATGAGGAAGTATAATGAGTTCATGGAGCACAAGCATGATAACGTGTCAATGGATGAGTATTATACGAAGTTCATGGACTTGGTCCAATTCACACCTAAACTAGATGCCAATGAGGGAATGTAGGTCCACCATTTCAAGATTGGCTTAGGGATTAGTGTAACACCCCAAAATTCACTACTTTTTTTTTAAAGCGGAAGTAATTAAAATAGAAACACTTAAAACCTGTGAATTCTGGGAATGTTACCGCCACACTTAGTACCAGACCGGTTCTCTCAAACCGTTCCAGTACCAAGTGCTAAGGCTAAAGAAAAGATTTACGTTAAATTCAAATTAACAATTCATAAAAGGATTCGAAAGATCATACACAAAATCAGAGTACGAGAAATTAAGAGTTAATTACAATATCCTTGAAGTTTCAAATAACACTTGTAACTTCCAAATAGAAATACATTTAAACAAGATAAAACCCGATGGGTCAAATTCCGGATTGCCTACTCACTCAAGTCAAGCCTGCCACCCCAAAACAGTCTCTGATCTTAAACCTGCACAAGAGGTCTGCTCCCCACCATCGGTGGATCATCACAGGACCCATCAACCAAGGTAGTATCAGTACGGGTCCAGTACTGAGTAAGGTGACTTGATCACTAAGGCCAATACATAAATACATAAATCATGCAAGACGTAAAAGAGCATATTCATAAATGCATATGATCAACCGGGTAAATGTACAAAGGCCCAATTGTAGTCCAGATTAATCATTTAATTGATCTCTTATCAGAATTCAATTCACGCCATGCCTTTTATCAATCCATGCGAGTACGGAAGCCCCCACTATTATAGCCGGTGGATCGGAGGCACATAGGGTATCATACCCTAACCACTATTATAGCCGATGGATCGGAGACACATAGGACTATGAGTCCTAACCACTATTCCTAACCGGTGGATCGGTTGGCTCCGGCTCGCATGGTATTCCACTGTAAGTAATTAGTATCTTTTAAGCATTTCAGTAAAACTCAGGTTTGTGTTTGTTGAGCTCGGGAACCCCCACTATTATAACCGGTGGATCGGTGACACATAGGACATCATGTCCTAACCACTATTATAACCGGTGGATCGGTCGCACATAGGGTAAAAACCCTAACCACTATTCCGAACCGGTGGATCGGTTGGTCCCGTCTCAACGATCTTCCTGTTTAAGATAATTAATGTTTTAAGTATCTTATTCAAAGGCTTTCACCCTAGACATGCATAAATCATCACACATAACAAATCATAAAATTCCACCATCATAATTCACTACTTTTTTTTTGAAAAGCGGAAGCAATTAAGATAGAAACACTTAAAACCTGTGAATTCTGGGAATGTTACCGCCACACTTAGTACCAGACCGGTTCTCTCCGACCGTTCCAGTACCAAGTGCTAAGGCTAAAGAAAAGATTTACGTTAAATTCAAATTAACAATTCATAAAAGAATTCGAAAGATCATACAACAAAATCAGAGTACGCATAAACGTTTATTAATACTTGTAACTTCCAAATAGAAATACATTTAAACAAGATAAAACCCGATGGGTCAAATTCCGGATTGCCTACTCACTCAAGTCAGGCCTGCCACCCCAAACAGTCTCTGATCTTAAACCTGCATAAGAGGTATGCTCCCCACCATCAGTGGATCATCACAGGACCCATCAACCAAGGTAGTATCAGTACGGGTCCAGTACTGAGTAAGGTGACTTGATCACTAAGGCCAACACATAAATCATGCAGAACATAAAAGAGCATAATTACCAACACAATGACATAAGGTGCTTACGACCATCCAAGTAAGAGTACAAGGCCCGATTGTAGACTGGATTAATTTTTAAATTAATCTCTGACCAGAATTCATTTCACACCATACTTTTTATCAAGTCCATACGAGTACGGGAACCCCACTATTTTAGCCGGTGGATCAGTCGCAAGGGTAACATACCCTGCCACTATTTTAGCCGGTGGATTGATCGCGAGGGTAACATACCCTGCCACTATTATATGCCGGTGGATCGGTCTGGCCCCTTCTCGCACGGTGTTCCACTGTAAGTAATTAGTATCTTTCCCATGTCTTAGCAACTATAGGGTTTGATTTTGTTGAGCTCGGGATCCCCCACTATTATTGCCGGTGGATCGGTCGCGAGGGTACATGTCCTGCCACTATTATAGCCGGTGGATCGGTCGCGAGGGAAATATTCCCTGCCACTATTATGCCGGTGGATCGGTTTGGGCCCGGCTCAACATATTTCACTTTACGTGATTAATGTCTTATGCATTTTATTCAAAGGCTTTCACCCTAGACATGCATAAATCATCACACATAACAAATCATAAAATTCCACCATCATAATTACACTTTATCACCACATACACATGATAACACCAAAAACCCTAATCAGCCACCATATACCTCAATTAACCACAACAAACCATAATTCAGTCTCCTCCATACCCTTAATTTGCCCCACGTACTATTTTTCATCCCAAGTGCTCAAACACCCAAACAACACTTACATTACATTCCTTACATCCCAAATTAACTTTCCATACGTAAATTTAATACCCATGCAGACATTAATCTCCCCATGTAAACCTTTGAACCGTTTTCATGCAAACCCTAAAATTCCACGTGAAACCCTAAATTCAACCATGCAAACCCTAATACCACCATTCAATCATCAATGCCACCATGTAAACCCTAATACCACCATAAAACTATAAATACCACCATACAAACCATGATTCCGTCATACAAAACCCTAAATTCAAACCATATAAGACCCAAAGATTTGTCCATACCAACCCTAAATTCAAACCATAAAGATTCTTCCATGCCAAACCATAAATTCAAACCATAAAGATTCATCCATACCAACCTTACATTCGTATCATATAAAACCCAAAGATTTGTCCTCATAATACAATTGATTAGATTCTCCCCTTTCATAACCATAAATTAGATTCTCCCATACAAGACCATAAGTTAGATTCTTCCACATAAAATCATAAATTAGAATCTCCCAAGCAAAACCATAAATTGGATTCCCCCAACAAATCATAAATTAGATTCTCCTAATCAAATCATAAATTAGATTCTCCCATATAATATCATAAATTACATTCTTCCAAATAACATCATAAATTAGATTATCCCAAACAAACCATAAATTCAATTCTCCCATATAACATCATAAATTACATTCTCCCAAATAAAACCATATATTATATTCTCCGCATAAAACCATGAATTATATTCTTCCACACATAAAATCATACATTAGATTATTCCTTATAAAACCATAAAATTAGGTTAACTCACTTCCCTTAATCAAATTCTTTCCCCATCCTCCTTTTTCATCCTTCCTCTCACACCAACCACATCGACTTCCTCACATACACAACACATATCATCATACATAATTAATACACATACCATGCACAACATACTTCAACTCCAAGTCATACCACATATAAAATATTCAATAATAATAAACACTAGATACATAACATGCGAAACACATAATACACATAAGCACATAAAAGGCCTTAGCACTCCTTACCTAAAACATCATCGGTCTTGGAGCACGTTCCTACGCCTCCTTAGGGTTTTGACTAGTTTTACCTATTTTGAGAAAAAAACTAAAATTAGACTCTCTCCTATCAAAATAATATTAAAAACTAACGTAATATAAGACTAGGCTTTTGGTAAACTAATAATAACAAAAGTATAAAAATAATGTCAATATTAATATTAATAACAATAATAAAAATAGTAGAAATAATAATAAAAAGGCATTATTCAAAAATAAAGTGAAATAAGGGATTCAGACCCTTTACCAAAATAATACTAAAAATATTATTTGTAAATTAAATAACCCAATTCAGAAATAATAATAATAATAATAATGATTATGATAATAATAATAATAATAATAATAATAATAATAATAATAATGATGATGATGATGATCATAATAAAGATAATAATAGTAACATTATTAACAACACTAATGTTAAAATATTTGTATTAATAATAATAAATAAGAATAATGGAAATTCGAAATAGAAAATAATAATAATAATTATTATACTTATAACATTTTAATATTAATAATAGTAAATATAGAAATAATAAGAAGAATAATAATAAAATCGAATTAAAATATATTAGGCGTCAGCCCTCAACATAAATAATAATAAAAATATTAATACTAATAATAATAATAATGCATATTAAAATATAAATATTAAGAATAATAATAATAGTATTTATATGTAAATAATTGAAATAAAATAATTTAAGGGTTATAAAAATAGGGAAAATAGCTGAGAGGGTCTAGGGTTCAACCAAATGTTGGTGGGGATAGGCGGCACCGGTGGTGGTGCACGGCGGTGGCGGCGGTGGCCGGAAAGAGGAAAGAAAGAAGGGAAAGTTGCATGCTGGGAATTATATAGGAAGAATTAAAATGGGAGCTGGGTTGTTTTGAGTTCCCTAGAAGGAGAGGGACAGAATGAAGGTGGCGGCGCACGGTGGCGGCGCACGACGCGGTGGTGGTGGCCGAATGGAGGAGATGAAGAAAGAGAGGGGAGGAGAACGAGAAAAAGGAAACTAAAGGTATGGGAAGGTAGGGCAGGGTCTGCAGCACAGTTTGGGAGGTGAAAGAAGCGGCCTTAGCGGCGGAGGAGGTGGCTAATGGCGGCGCCAAGGTGGCGGAGGCAGAAAACAGGGTTGATCGGGAAGAGAAATTCGCACAGCTGGGGCGGCTTGTGCAGGAAGAATCGAAGGTTGAGGTAGATTTGGTTAGCTATAGGGAAGTGTAAGGATGACACAGGTGGACAAAACGGGCGGCGAAGTTGGCCGTAGGCGGAGGAAGAGGCATCTAAAGAAGTGGCGGCAACAAGGAAGGATTTCTGGGTTAGAAAATCCAAACTCGAACCAGGGTATATTGTGAGGGTATTTATAGAGTTAGAGGAGAGGTTAGGGTTATTTAGGTCGGTGAGGGTATAAGGAAGTAGGGTTCGGGCTTACCGGAGGCGAGGGTTGGCCGGCGGCAGCAAAACGGGGCAAGGGTGGGTTGGCGGAAAAGAGAGAGAATCGCGCGAGGAGGGGAGATTTGGTTGGGTCTGTGTGGTCGCCGAATCAAGGGAAAGAGAAAGGGAGGAGAACGGCCGGTCAAAATGGCGAGATCGCCGGCGAAAAACCAGGGCGGACGGCGGACGTTGCAGGCTGGCGTCGGGGCTAGCAGGTGCGAAGGAGGAAGAAGAAAGGCAGGCGGCTGGACCGGTCGGCCGGGAAAAGAAGAGAAAAGAAAAGAGGGAAGACCGGGCCGATCTGGGCGCGACGGAGGAGGAGGTATTAAATGGAACACTGAGTTTAAGTTGGAAAAGAAGTAAAACGCGGAGCGTCGAGGGGCGGCAGAAGGAGGCAAAGTTGCACGGGCGTGGGCTGGACCGAAGGAAAAAAAAAAGGAGAAGACTGGGCCGCGACTGGCCCAGTTCGG
The DNA here is from genome assembly GCA_030549775.1 of Tamarix chinensis. Classification (NCBI taxonomy): domain Eukaryota; kingdom Viridiplantae; phylum Streptophyta; class Magnoliopsida; order Caryophyllales; family Tamaricaceae; genus Tamarix; species Tamarix chinensis. The sequence goes on along the minus strand of CM060173.1, from coordinate 82,797,869 downwards.
GAGAAGAAGAAAAAAGAAAAAGAAAAGAGGAAGAAGAAGAAAAAGAAAAGGAAAAAGGAAAAAGGGAAAAATAAAAACAGTGGGTTGGCTTAATTAAATTAATTAGAATATTTGGAATATTTAAAAATGATAATATTTAAATAAAATATTATTTAAATCCCTTTTTAGGCTAAATTAGGACTTTTAAAAGATTTTCCATAAATTCTTTTTTAATTAGAAAAACATCCTAATTTTCTCTAATTAAATTATTTATAAAATTAATATTAATTTGAAACTATTTTCTCCTTATTATTTTAAATAAAATAATTTATTTAATTAATTTTCAAAATAAAATGCTTAATTAGCTAAATTACCCAAATTCTCTTCTAATAAAAATACTTATAAATTTCTTCTTGAATTTTCCTAGTTAAATATCCTTTTATTTTATTAAAAATAATTTATTTAAATAATTTTTCTAATAAAACCTCATTTAAATATAATTTATGAAATTAAAAATTTTCGGGGCATTTCAATTAGATACCATGATTTGTTGATTTGAGTAGCCTCGCTAGACATAGTTGGGTTGTATGAGTAGGGTTTGGTGGTTTTTTGGGTCATTCAAAGCAAGAGTGCCTAGTTAGGGGTGAGGAATTTTAAGGATCGCTAGCATCCCTCCACTAGGAAGAAGATTTATTCTTGAGGAAGCATATCACCTAGGTATGTTAGGGGTATTGGGTTATAACCCTAACTAAGAGGTTAGTCTAAGGTTGTTTTGAGGAGAGACATTATCATTATAATTGATATGAAACAGATCATCTGGGAGTTGATTGTGAAGGAAACAAGGTAACATGCTATGTTTGTCACATGACATGATATAGGGCTAATGAGTGTCATGGTTGAGGTGGTAGTATTTAGAGGATTCTGTTTAAAGCTCAGAGCATTGGATCAATTTAAATGTAGCCATGCACTCAGAGAGTTCCTTCGTCATTAGTTAATATTTCTAGTTATACTAGTCATCCAAGGGGTCAGAAACCCTTCTTTTTTCAACAGGGTTAGGGTTAGGTAGTGTTGCGGGAGTTCCTTCAGATGAGCACTTGAACATGATTAGCTTGTTTGAGGATGAGCGTTGAGGCAATGTGGTAATTGGTATGCTTGCTACATCTACCTCTTCAACACATATGTTGCTTGGCTCTGGTGCATCGCATTCTTTTTAGTCATCTACATTCGTAGCTAGAGATGCTTTATCTCCTTCCTGTAGTATTTCTGATTTTATTCTTTTACCTTTGGGGGATAGGATTGAGTGCTCTAGGATTTATAAAGGAGTGACGTTAATAGTTGGGGGAGTAAAATTTCCCTTGGATATTATGGAGCTTGAGTTAGTGATTTCAATATGATTGTTCAAATGAACATGTTGGGGAAGTACTAGACTCTAATATATTATGCACAAGATTGATCTTTGGTCAAGTTGCCATCTATTCAAGATTGCAGAGCAAGATTTTCCAAAGGTGGCATTTTGGACCAAATTTGGCTACCACAAATTCACACTGATGCCTTTCGGACTCACTATTGTGACAACATCATTCATGGCTCTTGTGAACTACATTTCCAATAATTTTTGGATCAATTCATCAACAACATTCTCATCTACTCCAATAGTTATAAGGAACATGAGTAACATTTGACACAGACATTAGCATTGTTGATAGCACACCCGTTATATGGTAAATTTTAGAATTATGAGTTATGGCTAGATCAAGTAGATTTCGTTAGCCATATGATTTTAAAGGATAGTGTGTCAATGGATCCTTACAAGATTCGAATAGTTTTTAAGTGGCTAACACAAACATGTATGAAGGAGGCATGCAATTTTTTGGGTTTGACGGTTATTATAACAAACTTTTTGCGGACTTCTCCAAGATAGCTTCTTTGTTGACTAATTTGCTGAAGAAGGATACACATTTCAAGTGGGATGAAAAGTGTAGAAAGACATTAAAGGAATTGAAGAAGCATATGAGTGGATCAAATGGTTTTAAGGTGTGTAGCAGTGCTTCTAAGCATGGATTGGGTCATGAGTTTATGAAGCATAATATAGTAGTAGTTTATTATCATCAATTGAAGCTACATGAGAAGAACTATCAGATACATAATTTAGAAATTGATGTGGTAGTGTTTGTTTTGAAGATTTGGAGGCATTGTCTCTATAGAGTTTAATGCATGTTCTAAATTGATCACAAGAGCATCAAGTATATTTTCATGAATTAGGAATTAAATTTGAGACAGAGACGTTGGTTGGAATTGTTTAAGGATTATGACCTAGAGTTGAACTACCATGAAGGTAAAGCTAATGTAGTGGAAACTTATCTTAGCAGAAACACATCACATGCTTTGATCACAATTATGTTATCTGAATATTTGTGTTAAAAGATTAGAGAGATGAAGGTTGAGTTGATCACCATTGGTCGTTTGAAATCAAATATGAGCATTCTCACCATCTTACATTCCATCTCTTATGAGATTCGAGTTAGTGAACTTTGTTAAGCTTGAGAGAATCAAGCGTGGTGTTGCCAAAGGTAGAGCTAAGGTATTTCAAATCCATAAAGACAGTAGTGTCAAATACTATGGTCGGTGGTGTATACCACAAAGATGTGTTAAGATCAAGAGAAAATCCTTGAGGGAGGTAATTATACTTCTTATTCCATCGTTAGTGGGGACAAGGTGTATAAGGAATTGAAGTAGAAATATTGGTGTCCTCGTATGAAACAAGAGGTTCTAGAATGTGTCTCCTAATGTTTAACTTTTCTGAAGTTCAAGATTGATCATAAGAGATTGGTAGGGTTAGTATAACTACTGGAAGTTTCATAGTGGAAATGGGATAGCATATCCATGGATTTTGTGGTTTAGCAGTTTTAATTCTATCTAGGTTATTATAGATCATCTGACTAAGTTGGTAGTGTATATATTGATGAAAATGACACAGATTATGGAGAATTTAACCAACACTTACATGAAGCATAGGGTGAGATTGCATGAGGTCCCTAGAGACATTATGGAGGATTGAGATTCTAGATTCTGGTCACACTTTTTGGACTTGGGTGAATATGAGTACTATTTTGCACTTAGCTACAGATGGTCAGATAAAAAGGACCATTCATACCTTATAAAAAAATGCTTTGGGCATGTGTGGTAGACTTTGGAGGTAGTTGGGATGACCACCTGGACTTGATTGAGTTTTCCTACAATAACATTTACCATGCGAGTATCAAAATGATACCTTTTGAGTCTTTGTATAGGAGGAAGTGTTGTAGTCCCTTATATTGGAGTAATATCAGCAAGACAATTATGTTAGGATCATACATGATCAAAGATACTACAAGACAAATCAGGATGATTCAGGACCATATGATAGTTACTTAGATTTAGTAAAACAACTATGTAGATTTGAAAAGACAGACAAATGGTTATCAAATGGAGGATAGAGTCCATTTGAGGGTATCGCTAACCAAGGGAGTATTGAAGTCTAACAGGAATGGTAAGCTCAATACGACTTACATTAGACCTGATGAGATCTTAGATAAAGTTAGTAAGGTTATCTATCAATTAGCATTACCCATAGAGTTATCTCATATGAACAACGTCTTTCACATTTCCCAATAGAGAAGGCACGTAGCAAATTCTTCACAAGTTATCTAGCTTGAGACATTAGAGCTCAATGAGTCATTGACCTATGAGAAACGACTAGTGAGAATTTTGGACATGAAAACTAGAGAGACGCCTACAAAGAATATCCCACTAGTGAATGTCCTTTGGTTAAGGCATGGTAATATGGAGGCCACGTGAGAGGATGAGGAGGATATTTGCACAAAGTACCCCAATTTGTTTTCTTAGTGCGTTTTATTTTTGTGAAACCTTTTCTTTTAAGGGACTAGTAACACCAATTATCTTGTTTTGTTGAATGCCACATTTTCCTTTTGTGTTATCAGATAATGTTGCTTGATTTTATTAAGTAAGCTTAACGTATGCAACCCTTTTTAAGGAAGTAGTACTGTAATACCCCACAATTTAAGATTTATAAAGTGTGATACTGTTGTGTTTAATAAAGCTTGGGTGGGCTTTGATCATGATTTGAATATATATATATATATATATATGTTAGGTTTGACTTAAAAAGAAATAGGAAAATATTGGAAATTTTAAGAGAGAATGGTTTTTGTCGATGTACCACTCAATTGGTTATATTAAGTGATCGACTCGTCTATCACTTTCAGCTTGAGTTTGGTTTTATGAAACCAATTGACTAATTTGGGAAACCAGTTAACTAGTCTATACAATATTCAACTAGCTTAGCAAGCTAATTGACTTGTTTGTCAAGATGAGTGACTTTTCGAGCCTTGATTTTTCTAGAAATATTAGTTTAACATTTGGACTATGGTAATCCAAATTCGAATTACATCCTAAGTAATCGGTAACCATTTCTAGCAGATATCCTATCTTTTCCTTGCCTCGAGCGGATTCAAATATCTGACTTTAATAGAAAAAAGGGATTATGACCTCACCCCTTATCTTCTTCTTCTCTCCTCTATACAGACCTAGAACACACAATTTCTTCTAGATTTTAGTTGTCTATGATGACTTTATCTATTCTTTGTTTGAACCCATCAACGAGTTGTGCCTAACCGATCAAATTGTTTTTACAACAATAGATCAGTTTACCCAACCAAATGAATGGTTATCTAATGATAATTTTGGGTGGTCTCTAATTAAACTAATAGACTAGTCTTAGAGAAGTAGACTAGTATGAACTAATCAATATAATAGTTTCATTAGGGAACTATAGGGTTTGGTTGAGCCAAACTAATCAACAAGTTTACCTAAAACTTATCAACAAGTTTACCTTAATCGATCGACTAGTTAGGCTAAAGAGGGTTCTATTTATTTCCCTTGATTTTGTATAGTTTGAGATTATATAGTATGCCATAACATGATTCTTTAATGATGATAAAACCCCATCTTAGTATGAATTAACTAATCTATTGGATGGATTAATTGATTCATAATTCATGGTATTCATGATAAGTGCCTTTAGAAGATTTTAATGAGAAAATTGAAGTATATATGCTATAATGATACTAATGGATGATGTAATCCACATTCTTGGCATAAATATATTCTCTCAATGCATGGATTAATCTTGGCTAAGAACTAATAGAAGTTCCACCACATGTTTTGGAGGGTAATAAATGGTTAAAATCAAATAGCTATAAGGATGTGTTGTTTTGGTGGTTGTACGGGTCTTATATAACAACATAACCTTGGAGAATAACACATTAATCACCTAAAGAAAAAGATGATCGAGAATCACATGTGTCTAGATTCCCAATCCACATTTAGCTATCGGGGTTTAGTGTGCTTTCAAGCATTTATAGTGTCTTCAGGTAGGAACCTAGTTGATCCTGATGCCTTTCCTACTATAGATACTAATGATGTACTAGGGAGTATTGATACTAAGGGGTATGGTCACCAAGGTAGTTTATTTGACTTCTCCAAGAATTTATGTCCATTTGTGGTTACTTGGCTTTGGCTAGACTTTATGTCCATTAGTGGTTACTTGGCTTTGGCCGGACTTTATGTCCTATGGTTTGGATGGCTTCCATGGTATTGCGAGACAATGGAGGTGGTAATAAAGCCCATTTATATATATAAAAAAAAGATATAGTGGCATATAAATAACTTACCTAAAGGATTATGTAAATTTAGATGTTATAATCAATGGGTAAACTATGTAAGTAGATTGTAGAGGAGCCTAATTAGCTGTTTAATAAATGGCTTACCTGATTATATGTTGTTAATCATGATATATATTTATTTTAATGATAAGCTTGATGATTTATGAACTATATAAGTTTGAATTGCATGAAATCTTGATTCATTATATGACCATTATAGATTATGTAAATCTAATTGTCTTATGTAAGATGACTTTTATATTATTGTAATACTCCATTTGTAGAAACCCTAATTATAAATCGGTAACTATATATATAATTATAATATTTATATTAGTATGTTCTATGTTAAATGTATTTTTTGTATGTATATTTTTTATGGTGTATTATATATATATATATGAATTTAATTAGATCAAAACTTGGATAGAATTTGGGCTATTAGTTTTAATTGTAGTTGGAACCCCGACCTGTACCAATTTTACCGAGGAATCCTAATTTTGCTAACTAGCTATTCTTTCCTCAGTTTAACTTTCTCTATTTAGCCTCCCTACCCTATTATTTAGCCTACATATCCCACCTTCACCTCCCTTGGCACATTTTTCTCCCTTAGGGCATCATCTCCTTCATGTCATCTCTGCCCATTTTCTCCTCACTATGAGTAACACTCTCAATTTACGAACTGAAAAATTTTGTTTGAAGATAATACATAAGCATTTGAAAAGCAAAATTGGGGGACATGATCACCACATCAACCATTAGAAAGGTGTGATTATGACTTAATCGATGCTTGATGCAAGACTAAATGGAACAATGCACGAAAAGATGCATGCTCATAATAATAATATAACAATACTAATGATAAAAAAGACAAGAACAATAATATAGATAGGACGAATATGAGAGTTTACATAATTCCAAATACTGAAAATCAAATTGAAGAGTTTAAATAACCAAAAGATCAAAAACTTCTCAATTTAGTGGGCAAAACACCTCCTATTGGTTAGCTTAACTTTTAAGCATAAATATAAACCTCAAACTCCAAGCAATGACCAGCTACAAGCCCACATCATCACCCTTAGCATACTCTGATCGAAGATCGTACCCCTATAAATTGTCCTCTGCTCCTTGGACTAGAAGTTGGATCCTCACAGTGACCACACAAGTATAATATTAGTACGTTGAATAACTGGTAAAACAAGTTACCTAAAATATAATAAAGCTCATGTAGCACATTGAAGTCATATAATCGCATGGTGATAAGCATACTAATATAAATTAACATTCAAGTTTATGGGAGTAAAGCAATTAGGCTTGCTTGTATGAAAATCATGGAAGAATAATAATACATTAAATGCATCACAATTCACGTTGTGTAAACCATAGTGTAGATCTTCCTTTAGTGATCACATAAATTTTAGATATTAAGGTGGTTCATTCGACAACACCCAATTCTCCACCATGAACAAAAGTCATGATAGCAAAAAATATAATAGGATACCACACTCACCACATGAGGTTAGGATACATCGAAGGTGTTTTTCTTTAGGAATACTACACCTACCACACATGGAGTGCACCTGTTGCGAGGGCTAACACAAATCGAAAAAACACACCCACCATACATGGTCGTACTACATCAAGGGGTTTGTACTGGGATACTGTAATATCCCAAAAAATTACTTAGCTTAATTTCGTGTCATTAACGCCCTAATTTGATTCTAATCTTAAAAAATCTTATTTTTAGCCTTAATCAAATTTTTTAATCCCAAAACTTTAACCGAAACTGAAACTTTGACTCAGATAAACCGTAATTCGTAAACCAAAATCAAAACCCGCTAAAATTTCCACCAATCCTAACTATCTTGGCTAATCTAAAATCACCTAATATAATTCTAATCCCCCAACCCTTCTTTTTTTCCTTTTCTTTCTCCTTTTCTTTTCTTTCTTTCTTCTCTATCTCCCGTCAACCTTAGTCTCAAGGTTTGATTTGTTTTGTCAGTAGCCCTCCACTTGCATCATCTTCTATCTTGTCCTCTGTAGTCTTCCATCATCCATCAACCTTCCTTTCGCATTTTTTTCTTCTCCTTCTTCTGTGCCCTTATCCCTGCACACCCTACACACCCCACACACCACCATCACCTCCCCCACCACTCTTCTTCTTCTTTCTCATCCTTACGCAATCCACACTCATAACCATTGCCATCACTTGCATTTTTTTTATCACAACACTCAACCATCACCTCCACTGTCACCATAGTTGCCTACACCATGGACCTGCACACCCGTCGTATGCCTCCCTCCTCTATTTTCTTTTTCCCGATTCACACCATACACACAAGCACACATGGCCATACATATATATATACACCATACTCTCCTTCTTTTCTCTTTGTTTAGCCTCCACTTTATCCTTTCCATGTCAAAAATCTATTGCTCGAGCTCCCTCTTTCCTCTCCTTTATTCTTTCTCTTTTCTTCTTCTTCTTCCTCCTTATTTCCCTATTTTTGGCCTTCGTACCACCCAATCCACCATCGTGCACCACCTCGGCCACCACTCACAGCCCTTTGGCCGGTGGACCAATCGCCAAGGTTACCCCAACCTCCCCCTTTGTCATCGCTGGTCATTGCTGCCAACCACTACCTCTTTTCCCTTCTTCTTCTTCTCTTGAGTTACATTTTTGCAGAGTCCATGCAAGTCTTAAATCTCCTACTACACAGTCGTGCAACCTTTGTACTGGCTAGTAGTGTGTCTTTTTTCTTTTGGCCTGTTGTGCATCACTGCAGCACAGTCGTGCAACTTTTATATTGCCTGACCGTGCGTCATAATTTCTCTTAGCTTAGTGTTGTACAGCCATGCAACTTTTGCACCACATGGCCGTGTATCATATTTTCTCTCAAACAAGAGTTGCACCACCTATTGTACAGCTGTGCAATTTCTCATTTTTGGTTGTGCACCCCTATTTTTACCCCCAAACCCTGTCCAAACATCACCAAAATTTAACTATAGCTCCACCACACATTCCTTTACACTTGCACACAATTTAAGCTTCCATTTGACTCTAGTTATTTCCATTTTTACCCTCCTCTACCTTAACTTTTTCCTCGATTTTAATCTTTAATCCTAACTGTATTTTTATCTTATTTTCGTAGGTGATCTTCCAGTGATCTCGGAGGAGGTCTAGGATTTATGTGCATAAAGTCCAGTGTCTTTGTTGGTAAGGATACATGTCTTAGCTAGAAATTTATATGATATATGTATTTTTGTATATGTTTTTGTGTTGAGCATGTTGTGGTGAATAATTTATTTATGAAAATGCTATGAAATGATATTCTTTAGAGTAATAAAATTATGTAAGTACGTATTTGGGTATAATGTTGGATACAATATATTTATGGGAAACTGAGGATGTGTACTTCGGATAATGATTGAAAATTTATATGTTTTGGGTTTTATAAGGCCTTGGGAGAATACAATTGTCTTGACTACCTTGAGGGTATTATGATCATTTGAGGATAATTAAGTGATCGTACTTATGTTGTTAAATTGTATGTCTTGTGCATTTATATGAGTTCAGCATGATAATATACAATCAAATCTGAATAAGGTACTAATCATTTAAAATGAAAGATTACGTGAGTCAGGCCAATGTGTTTATATAGGTTTGTTCTACCGGATAATAATAGTAGATTGGGTGTGTTGTCCTTGAGAGATGCATTAGTCCGTTCCATCGGATTAAGAATAGTGGGGCCCCATATTTAACGTGAATGAAAATATAATTAAGAGATAAAATATAAATGGAAAGATACTAATCATTTAAAGTGGAAGATTATGTGAGTCAGGACCGAGGTGTTGAATCTGTTCCACCGGATAATAATAGTATCTCGGGTGTGTTGTCCCCGAGAGGTGCTTCAGATAGTTCCACCGGTTTAAGAATAGTAGGGTTCCTAAACTCAACATAAATAAAAGATTGGAATATAGTATATCTAATGAAAGACCTGGAATCAGTAATTATCTATCATTCTTTGATTTATGCATGTATGATTTTCTTATGAGAATTTTTGTAACCCTACTTGACTGTACCATTACCTTACTCAGTACTTAGCGTATTGGTTATCCGTTTCATAGGTGCTGCTCAATCTAACGAGTAGATGACCCAGATGTATATGTGCAGGTTGATGAGGACTAGGTGGACGGATTTGTAGCCTTTGATGATATATATATAGAGGAATGATTTCTTTCTTATCAAGGTTTTGGGCATAGAGTCATGTTATTTGGATGATAGTTTTACCCGGGTACCTTTTTGGACTCTTAGTTCCATGGGATCCATTTTATTGTATTTTGATATTGTAATCAGAGTTGATCTCTAAATGCTTATTTGATGTTATTAAAAGTTGTCTCATTTCTTACTATCATGTTTTAATTTTCTAATTATTTTGCCTTGTAATTGATGTAAGGATGGCGGGGTAAGCCAAACTTATTTCAATTATGGCGGTAACACCCAACTATTTGATTATACGCTTCTGCTTAAAATAAAATTTCTCAGTAGTAAATTTTAGGGTGTTACAGATACCTCACCCACCATACATTGAATGCCTCCACTGCGAGGGCTAAAAGGTTGGGATACCACACCCGCCTAAGTAATGGAAAATATGAAGTGCTAGGGGGCTTGATAGGGATATCTCACTATCCTAAACTTTACAATAATGCCATGCTAGCCTATCACAATATAATCCTATACCTCAAAGATATGCACATGCCCCTAATGACCACAACCTTATATAGAAAGAAATAGGTACTGAGTGAAATATAAACCATAAGGTAACTCTCCTCCTAAATTCCGATCAGCTACCTTGAGAGTCGAAGAAAATGGCTCAAACAAAATCTTATAATCAAATATGATGCAATAGTAGGCTCACAAAATAGAACAAAACAATGCTAAATGAAAAAAAAATTTGATAACCAAAACATCCTCTTAAATGGCCCAAATAATTTTTGGCAACATTAGAATACAAAGCATAAGAATGAAATGAAAACAAGCAACAACATTGCACAACACTATTGAAATAAAAATAAACTTAGACACCATAGTATAACAGTGTTATTATTTTTCTCCTTTAAACCAAACAGAACATAAAATTAACATAACAAAATTGAACAACACAACACATGTAAATATGGTATATATGCTGATATAATGTGCTTTATATTTTTAATTAAAATAATATACATAGTAGATGAAAATGAAAACATAGAACAACAACTAATAAACTTAGACACCATAATATACCAGATTATTATTGTACTGTGAATAGCTTCATTACCTTGCAACGAATTATGACCCAATAGTGATGCAATCATCTATGTTGATTTCCCCCAAGGTTAACGCAACTAATATATGATATTGTGCACTCAAGATTGAAGATTTTAGAACTTGGAGATCAATACTAGTTTTTTTTTATATAAAATAGATAGTCTTGTTGAGGATAAAAAGGAAATAAAAGATCAAAGTAGAGTAGCAAGGCTCTTCATTTTTTTTTGTGTGTCTTCAAACCAAAATCAAAGCTCCCTTTAAATGAAGGAAATGGTAGGGAATAGTTAAGAATCAATTAAATTCACTTAAATGTCTTGAAGACCAACTTTCATAATGGTCATCTGAAAATGCTAAAAACCTGATTGAATTCACTTTAATATCTTGAAGAATAGCTTCCATAATGGTTGACCATTTAAAAATATCAATCAAATTCTAACTTGGAAACAACATAAGTAGCTAAAAGCTCCATTGTTTTCCATTGCCAACAGTAGTCTATCATGTTGATAATGTGTTAAAGAATCAATAAGATCACAAGGAGACAAAATAGATAAAAATAAGATGGAGGGTCACTTGTTCTTGTCCATATTCATATGTGTCCTTATACATCCCTTACTCGCCATTATACTAAGTGGTTGTGAGTTAAAGGTGGTGGAGATGTGGACAATTTCTTTGAATAAGAATACAAATAGTGACGTAATATCCATTATATAAACATAGCTGCTATATGGAAAATAAAAAAAGTTACTTGGTGGAAAATAATGACCATGAAGTATCGATATTACCTTATTTAATTGATCCACCAATTTGAAACCTGCTGACACCAATGTACATACCTACTGCTTTAAAGGCCTAGCATCGACTAGAATTGACACAACATAAGTCTAGTTGTGGCCATGATTGTCGTAACCCAAGTTGAGCAATATGTACGTTTGACACTGCCCAACTTGAGCAACATGTATGTCTTACTCTTCATAAAGCCTAGCTTACCACCTCTACATGTTTCTCTATTTCCTCCACATCAAACCTGATGAAAATTACAAAAACTAAACAAAGAAACAAAACCTATCTTACCTCAATTGACCTATAATAAATGTATTTGTATTTCCTCTTCAAGTTTCACGTCCTCTTAGTTTTCTAAGTATTCGTTCTCTATATCTCTTACAATTCTATACGAAAAAAGTAGGTATTGCGATAAATAATCGGTAGGCAGGCAAGGAAGTGAGTGTAACTATACAAATAAGGGTTACTTAAGTGCTTCATGTCCAAACATTCCCCAGTAGATGAGTATTTTTTAAATGACAAAGCCTTACCTAAATTAGGTATTTAAGGCAATTATCAATTATATTATTACGCTGACTTTTACTTCGTGTTCATTTTTTTTTTTTTTTTTGGTAATATGTAATATGACTTTTACTACTCTTCGGATATTTTTTCGATAACCGTCTCTAGAGGACAGTACAAACAGGCAGCCTACTCGATCGGAATTACGGCCCCCCCCCCCTTTTAAAAAAAGGTTCGGAAAAAGAAAAGGAAAGGAGGCCCGAAAACCACCCATCATTTCGCTCCCGATCTCCTCGACATGAACACTTTGAAGAAACACGTTGTAATACAAGTTGAAACAAAATCAGAAATAAAATTTGTACTGCAAAAAAATCAGATCTGATTTGGGTGGCAGCAAAAGTTTACTGCTATGTTTGACTGACATGGAAGTCTCTGATCTCAGCTATCGGATTCTGGATTAATGAAATGCAGCCAGGTTTATCGCCGTTTGGATCATTTTTACTGAATCCCATCCCGTATCTGTACATTAATGGCGAACTGAGCAACGAAGGTTTCGACAGCTCTAGGTTTTTCTTCTTGGCTTCATTGTGGTTATTTCAAGGCAGTGGCAGTATGGATTTAGCCAAGGTCGGAGAAAAAATTCTCAGTTCTGTCCGTTCTGCTCGGTCTCTTGGACTACTTCCCTCGACTTCCGATCGTCCTGAGGTTCGATTATCATGCTATTTTAGTTGCATTTTACTGTTTTATGAGAACTGCTAGAGTGTTCTGATTGCTTGGGCTGATAGTTTTATGCATGATTATGTAGCTGATGTGGCCTGAATCATAGTTTCTAAATTGAATAAGTATAATCAGATTACCGGAGGTTAGTTTTGATTTTGAGAGTCGGTAATTATACTGAGGCATTAGTTTGCGGGCATAGTTTACGGAATGACCGAAAGTGTCTGATTTTTTGTGAGAGCTTGTGACGGCAGGTTTGAAACAGTGATGCGACTGCGTCAGGAAATAATTTCTATGTGGTAGCAATGCTGACAGTGGCTGTAATCTTCTGTCATGTAACCCTAGCTCAAGAGTTGAAATCTTGTCCTGGTTGATCCATAAATCATGGGTCTTTGGTGAGGGCATCAAAGGAAAAAATGTGGGAAATTTTTGGTGGGAATGGGGGACGTTATTGAGAAGTTTTTGTGGATGAGATCTCCAACTTTGATGTTTATTTGTGACCTTCTATCAGCCATTGTGTTTGTACTAAGTAGAGGCCAAACCAACACTTGAATATCTACCTTGGCTAGTCAGGCTTGTTCCAAGAATGCAAAATTGCATGCTATTTTTATTTTTTATTTGTTCACCTAAAGTAGGGGGGTTACGAGTTTCTCCAGGTAGAGATACACATATGGTAGGAACTAGAGAAACCTCTATTGTTAATCTGATTTAAGAAGAAATATGATCTGAATTTACTGTTTTGATTTTACATTTTACCGTCATGTTACAAAATTGTAGATGTGTTATTTTATGAAGTACACAAAAATTAACTGGTCGAGAAATAGATGGATATACTGTATACCATTACTTCCCCTACTGCTTTTACAGCCTTTGTGGAAAAAAATATAAGTAAAATTGCCACAAGAAGGTGTCCAATGGACAACTAGATTTGGTGCCTATTCGTTGGGGTCTCTTCCTGTGTCAATCAAACATGCCCATAGTTTGCATATAAAGCTCTGCAGAATTATCACAACTAAATATTTTCTTTTCTCATCCTCAAATGGCATAGCACCATAGGATGAGAAATGTCTCCTCATCTGCAAATGTCGAGCAGACATGTTCATGCGCCCATCTCTAGTTTTTTCCACCTATTTGCATTTTTCCTTTGAACAAAAGCCAAAGGATGAAACTCTCTGTAAACTAGACCACACCTAGTTATTCTAACTCACATTAAAGTTAGTGTTTTAAAATTTCATTTATTGGGAAGCATCCAGATTTCGTATCTCGCATTGAACCATATCAGGTTTAGAGAATGGTAGGAAGTTTCTGAACGAAGGAATTGAAGTGAAGCAACTGAGGCTTATTCAATATTTGAGTATCTTGCCTCAATGATTAATCAAAATAGAAACATTCGCAGACTCAGAAATGATGCATGCAGAACTGATTTTCTAAGAGCAACATATTTGATATAGCCAGCGAGCCATAGGAAATCCTAGGATCGTATTGGATTCATTTCTGCAGCTTTTCCATTGAATGTATTTCTACTATGCCAGTTTCTCTCCCAACCTTGCCATCTTATCTTATTCCAAGACAAACATTTAGTAATATAAAACCAGCTCTTACTTTTTAGTCTTCTAGGTCAAAAGCATGCATTCATTTGACCCATTGCATGACAGATTTTGATTCTGCAGGTTAAGCTTGAACTGTCTTGCAAAAAGCAGCATCAAGGCACTTCTGGATCTGAAATTTAGTGAACTTAAGTTACCTAGTTTTGTCTACTGATTTACTTATTTATTTATGGAGGCGTTTATTATAATTGTTAGTTGCATGGTCGGTTATTTATTATTAGTACCATATGTTTATTTTTTTTATTCTTTGTTGATATTTGTACGTGGATATATATATATATATAATCTTTATTGTATTTATGAATTTCACCTCTGTATTTCCTTTCATATGATGATGTTGTTTCTATTGATACTTTTATTACTATTACATCTACTTTTATATTATACACTTGTTTCCTCTCTATTATCTCTTAAAAAAAAATATTTGGTTGTTATTATTATTAGTATTATTTTTGTAAACTGCCCGTCCTAGATCACAAGCTAGTGGGGATAAGTCTGCATGTACCTAGACCTCCCATGCCCTGTTGATGGCGTAATTTCGTACTGGGTGGTACTTGCTAATGTTGTTAGAAAGACAAATTTATTACATAAAAATGTATGGAATGGAAAAGAAATTATATAACTTTTAAAAATATATTATAGTTCAGTTTTGGTCTTCAGTTGTGGCACAAAACAACCTTATCTGTTGTCAAACTCATCACAACTATCTATTAAATGGTGTACAATGCATCAGTTTGCAAGGACTATGAATGATAGTGTCCATTTTGTTCAATAGCCGTCCATGAATTATTACCATCCCCAGTGGTGAATGTGATGTCCATCTATTTTGTTGGTCACAAATGAGCTTCTATGTGAACTTATTGGAGAGCTATGCTGTATATATCATATGTTTGTTGCTTTTTGTCAGATATCAATATCAGCATTTGATGGCTTATGGTGGTTCATGTGCTGTCAAATTGTTTCTTGGTCATATAACTTGTTTGTTGGAAATATTATTTGCAGGTTCCTGCTCGTGCAGCAGCAGCAGCAGCTGTTGCTCGTGCTCTCGCTTCACTACCTCCTCATCAGAGGATTAGTCTTCCATCAAGTTCGGCAGAATTGAGTTCTATATATGGAAGCAGGCCTCATGATGAAGTTGTTGAGGAGCTGGAGGATGAATTCTATGAAGAGGTTTAACTGTTGTATTTTTTATTTCTTTATGATTTATTCAAGTTTTCCCTCTATTTTGCTTATATGCGACATATAGGTCCAGCTATTTTTATGCTCTGTTGGCCCTTAAGCAATTTCTGTCAGCTGCATCCATTCTCCAAAATTGTATTTTGAACATCATTACCGATGCAAGGTATTGCCAAGAACTAAACTTGCTGAAATTCTAAGCCTATTAGATAAGGAAATAAACAAGAAGAGCAAATCTTCCTAAACATAGTGCTGCCTAGCCCTAGAATGACTATTCCCTAAATCAACTAATTTCCTAGTACAGTTTCTCAAATATTAATATAATTCTCTACTAGTTTACCATCTCGTGCGATACATAAGTATTTTGGTAGAATTAACTTTTATTTATTTTTCATGATGGATGTCACTGATTTTTATACCATTACATTGAGAAAAATATCAAGATGTATAATTACCTAATAAACTAAGATAATAATTTGACATCTATTTTGATTAGTATTAAAAAGATTCATCAAGAAAATCAACATTTAATATTTAAATTTTGAGTAGGAGTGTGATAGTAATTAACTAGGGTACTAATAGGATTGTATAGAGTAGCTGTGCATCTAACTAATAATTAAGCTCCCATGTAAACCCTATATAGTTAAGATATACTCCCTCTGTTTTTCTGATTTTGTTTCATAATGTAAGGCCTTTTACAAAAAGTATCAATAATTAAATATTTTATTTCCAATTCTAACCTTATAGTATTGTCTTTTTAATTGAATGAGTAAGGGGTGTTTAATTTAACACAAGGGTATATGTCTTTTTGTTTAGAATTTAATGATCCTTAATGTGCCTAAAAAAGCTAATAACCCTTACATTGTGAAATAGAGGGAGTTTCAAAAAATATAAGAGGCATTAAAAAAATATCTAAAGCCTATTGCATTAACTAAATCCTTATACTTTGGGGCCTTTGTGGTTTGCATCTGAACTCTTCCCTCATCTAGTGCGTTTGAAAAGGCCTGAGGCGCCTAGGCGAAGTGAGGTGCCAATATTACTAATCTAATACAGCTTTTTGTCTTTCCACAACCCTTTTTCTTCTCCCTTTCCTTCCCAACATGAGATTTAGTTATTATATTTATAAAAATAAAGCCCAAAAATAGCTAATCAGATTAATTTTTTTAATTTATTTTTTTACACCAAATGCATTTCTTTCCTTACTCTTTCAAAATTTCATCTATTAATCTCTATGGCCTTTTTTCCCTCCTTTTCCTCCCCTTCATTCTCAATTGATTGCAGGTTTTTTTAAAATAAATTAAAACCTAAAAGCAGCTAATTTTTAGTAAGTTGTGCGCCTTAGAGCCGAGCGTGCTTTGTCAATGTCACCTCGCTTAGGATGAGAAAAACCCCAAACCCTCACACCTTCCTCCGTAGGTTCACCTTTTCAAACATTGCCCTCATTAGAGACAATAGAAGAAACAGAAATTAATTGATTGGAGATCTTTGAGTATGTGGATGACACTTTTGGATGGGTCATCTTTTTTTTTTTTTTTTTTTTGACTCATCAAATATGATCTTCTTTATCTGTTGGGAAATGCATTTGTTATAACTGATTTAACCAAGGCAAAACAGCTTTCTACCAATTCGAATTTTTTTTGATGTAATTCTTATTGAGAAGAATTACTTCCTTTGGAAGTTGCTTCTAAACAAACCACCACTAGGAGTTTGTTTTCCTTTTGCAGAGGCTGTTGAGGTGGAAGATATTGTACATTTATAATTATAAAATATGCTATCTCGGTATGTACAAAGATTTTATTGAGTGACACTCTAGCTTTACGACATTCCTTCCTTCTTAGCTACATCTCTAAACATACTTACCTTGCTACCCAAAGAGGTGCTTCCTGATTTCTCCTTGCAAAGAAGGGAAAAGGTAACTTGCGTTGCTGGATGATATTTCTCTTTGGTTCCTTTGCAACCTTTTATCCTCTTGCTAATGCTAAGTGTAATGAAACTGAGTGAGGCCTAGATCACATGGTAATATGTATTCTCTTGAAGCAAAGTTATTCTGATTTTATGGATTAAAGTAGAAGTCTGGAGGAGTTTGTTGCACATATGAATACAATTTTTTTTTTTTTGACTATTATTGGTGTAAGCAGTTATACTAGGTAAAATGGATTCCTGCATTTGGGTGGCTTGTTGCTTTTCATTTTTGTGAAACTATCTTTTATCTACTTACATGGGGCCTATATGTATGCACTTAAAACCAAAAGCCAACTTTTGTGGGCTCTCATGGGCTGGCATGCTTGTTCTTTGGAGATTTCATTGTGTTTTGTTACTTCCCATTAATTATTGCTTTCATATCTTTCACTTGGTGTGTTATTTAGGGTGAACTTTCTAACTTTTGCAGTCGCAGATAGCTTTGTTAGAATAATGATAAATTACCTGTATTTTATTTGAGCAGGAATTTGATCCGGTCAGGTATCTCTTGAAGCAAAGTCCTTCCGAGGAAAATGAGCTGGAATACTTTGAGAAGAAGGTAGCTCTCATAGTTTCTTATGGGATAAATTTCATTTAGGTATCATGGCATTTGGCCAAATATGTGATGAGTGTCATTTGTTTAATAGTTCCACAATGGTACCATGATATATTTCATTTATTGCTCTTGGGAACTAGCATTGTGTCACCATTGAAACTTAAATTCACATTCACTAAGCTCTGGCAAGTTCACCTCAGCATTTGTTGAACATCTTGAATTATAAGAATATTTTTAGTCATTTTAATTGGCTTTATTCCTTCTTACCCCCCTTTTACAATGTAATTAACATATCAAAATGATAAATGGACTTGTTTTTTATAAAAAAAGTACTATAAAGGAAAATACAATCACTATTAAAAAACACTAAAAATGTTGGTGTGGGATTGGAAAACTTTAAAACTAAAACAAAAATTCCAAGTCAGAGAAAGTTTAGTACCTGATTGAAGATAAATAAGAAATTATCATGAATTATTGAAATTGCATGTTATCTGATGAATTTGAGGCCATATTTCGTAGTATATAAATGAAATATATCCTTCTGTTTATTGTTTATTTTTGTCTGTCTTTTTTTCATCTTGCAAAAAAATAAAAATGAAATCCTGCTTTGATGAAAACCAGAGAGTTTTAGATCTTTGCTTCACTTTATGGCGAACTTGGCGAACTCTTATTTGCTCATGGGAAAAACATTCGTTTTTTGTTGTATGATTTGAAGATTACGTGAATGAGTTCCCATTCACTATGGTCCTGATTGGAGGATCTAGCCACAGCAGAATCATGTGAAAATTCAAGATTAGTTCCCATGGAATCAGATGAGAGAGTGGAGACAGTAGAGAGCAAAAGGGAGGCCAGCATAGCAACTGTTAGGTTAATTCTGTAGCTTTATCCTATTATTTATAGAAGTTTACAAGCCATTGGGCTCAGGTCCTGCTAAAAAGCTAACAGAAACCCTGATGCATAAATCAGCTAATTAATTAAGGCCCGCTGACAATTAATAAAAATGATGTGCGGCCCACTAACAATTAATTAAAACTCATGCCTGCTACTTATTAATAAGCTCAAATGTGATGCTCTAGGACTTAAATTGGTCACTAAGCCCAGCTGGGCTCAGTCGTAGGCCCAACCCACAATCAAGTTCCCTAATGCCATTCTGTTTCCTTTTTGGTGAGTAGTCTCACAAACACCTGAAATGAAAGGATTATTAGCAATTGTCTCCAGTTGATATTGTTCTGCCTTATCTTAAAGATTCTGCCAAACCACAGTTTGAAGCATGTTGTATGAGCAAGAATGTCTTGAATTTCACTTCAAGTTGTGATGTAACTTTATCATACTTGCCAAGTATGATTGATAAATCGGAGGATTCATTTTGCCACACTTGAATAGTGTTTGGGTGCTAATCATCTGTTGATCAGTAAGCTTCTTTATACGTAATATGAGAAAAACAAAAAGATGTCATCTTTATAGTTGAATGTGTGCTCTTTGTACTTTCAAATGGCAGGCCATTTTGTGATGTGAAGAAGGAATCAAGCATCTTTCTTTTCTTGCAATTACTAGGCTTTAGGCCTTCATTACCCTTATCTTATATTTCTATGCATATGCTTTTTTTAACTTTTGAAACTTTGTTGAATTGTAGAACTATAGTGGTGTCTCATTGACATCATGCTTCTGCTTCTTGAACTTGATTGAAAACAAGAGTTAAAGCCTTTGTATAGAGAGTAATTAAGTCTGGGCATCTTAGGACCAAAAGTAATGAAAGAGGACTTCCCTCAAGTGTGATGGTGCATCATCCTTCTGTCCTTTTTGTTAGTTTTCATACCTATGAAAGTCCACAGGCTTAAATCTATGCAAGCAGGTTTCAAGCTGCTTTCGGTATAACATTTATTTAATCCTTCTATGGCATGACTTTTGCAACCTGGGCGCAATTCCTAGATTGTCAGGCATCTGCTGATGGGAATCCGCATGTTTCTCAGTTTCAATTGCATAATGAAGTTGTGTCTTTTCATTCTGCTCTACCTCACCTGGCAACAATCTGCTCCATGGCGTTCATGTTGTGTTTCCATTTTGACAGTTATGCAGTGTAGCTATCTTCTATCCAATTGATCCCCTATCTGATCAATATAAACTCTTAGTCTCTGACATACAATGATGTCCTCCAACATTTTTCCTGAGTTGATGATAACTAACCATCCTCAAAATCATCATTGCACTACACTAACTTACTAAGAAGGCATTATTCTGTTCTCCCTGCTCATTTTCAGGCCACTGTTAGATTAGCACAGCTGGATCAAGCAGCTGAACGTTTATCAAAGCATGTTATAGCGCATCATGAGGAAATGGGTGAGTTATTTGTTGAAGTCTATTATTGCATGTGCAGTCATTTCCCTCATTTAACACCAAAGCTATCTTCCTGTTGACAATTGCACTAGCATTGCTTTGGCAATTTTTGAGATGAAATAGTAAATGAGGTTTATTCATAGTGAAGGGAATGCATTTAGTCAGAGAGCTGGAGCGAGATCTGCAGATTGCAACAGTAATTTGCATGGTATATCACAACATGCCATAACTGTTTCTGGAAATATATCTCCTTTCCATAAGCTTCCTTAAGAGTCAAGATGTGATAACTGCGAAATTTCTTATATTGTTTTTATCCACAGAATGGTCGGCGGCACCTCACTTCATCAATGAATGAGGTTTCAAGGGATCTGATTGTCACATCAAACTCAAAAAAAAAGCAAGCCCTTCTGGTATTCTTTAGCCTTTGCTGCCATCAACATTTTGTGATGATTGTACTTTCATTGTACAATTATTGTTGCCAATTTGCTTTTAGTTGATTATTTTCAGGTGTCTATTTATTTTTAGTGAGAGGTTGACAGCGCCTTGATGACCTTTGCCTGTTACTACAACAAATAATTGCGCCTCCCTCTCCCTCCAAATAATAATCATAATAAGAATAACAACAACAACAATAATATTAACAATAATAACGCTACTACTACTACTAATAAATAATAGCTCACTATCCAGGAACACATTGACTCTTTTGGTTCTAATTTGGTGGAGATTGGATGGTTTGTTTTGGAGCTCTTGTAGATTATAAACGTTTTAAATTCTTCATGAAATGGGAAAAAGGCCTGAGTCTTCTCTCTGTTCATTGCATTGTGGGCGTAATTTTTCATGGAATGAAGTGAATTAATTTTTCTGCATTGTGGTGCTATCTACTGTAATGTAATCAGTGGCTTTGATTTTTCCTGCAGCTTTCTCATCTTTGTAATTAGGCTCTTTGTGTAATGTTTTTCTTTTCTTTGACATGCATGAGATCTGAATGGTATCTTATATTGTGATAACATTGATTTGGTTTTTTTGGTGAAGTTTAAGGATTTAAGTTGAAATAATCAGGCTTTGCTACAAAGAGCAGGAGTTGAGGATAATAAATTTATTTAGCTTAATTTTCAGCGTTTCTCGGTTCCCAATTTCTCAGTTTTGTGGAGTGTATAATAATGTAAACCCTTTTGGAGAATTTGAAAATGTGTTGCAGTAAGATTTTCCCTCTTAAATTAATATCCTTGTTCCAACAGATTTTCCAATCTTGAATTTACTTCAGGAACCTATAAAAAGAGTTATAACAGTCCTGTGACAAATTATGGTGATTTTCAGGATATGCTTCCAGTTCTAACCGAGTTATGCCATGGGTTGGACATGCAAAGAGCGCTTGAGAGACATGTCGAGGGAGGAAACTACTGTAAGGTTGGTTTTACCGGCTATTAGTACCTGATAGACTTCAGCTTTTTACCTCTTTAACATCATGCACAACTTGTATGCCACTACAATTTGTTTCAGCAAAGTTCTTTCAGTCATCTGCTAGCATTTCATTCCATCATGTCTGAATGCAGGCATTTCAAGTGCTATCTGAGTATCTGCAGCTTTTGGATAGTCTTTCTGAACTGTCAGCAGTGCAGGAAATGAGTCGAGGTGTCGAGGTGAGTATTGGAGAACCATGGTGCCTTTACTGGATGAATCTATTACTAGGGTCAGTTCTGTTTTCTTCTAGGGATACTACTATGAGAGATGGGAGTCATAGACTCTCTTCACCTTTTCCTCATATGATTGTTCCTTGTGCTAAGTTCTTTCAGAGAAGAACCCTTGCATGTTGAAAGGCTTTACATTATGCATCTCTGCTGCAGACCAATTCAAGTTTCCATATATGATATCACATATTTCCTTCTAATGCTTCATCATAATCTGGGCATAATTTTGATATTCCTGCAGGTTTGGCTGGAAAAAACTCTTCAGAAACTGGATTCACTATTGTTGCAAGTCTGCCAGGACTTTAAAGAAGATAAATATGTTACTGTTAGTAGAGCATCTTCTTTTTTTTTTTTTTTTTTTTTTTTTTTTTTTAACTTTTGCCAATAATGCTATATGGGACTTTGTGAAAAGCTTCACAGTTTGCTTTTACTTTATCTTGTATTTTTTTTCCCTGTTATGCATATACATGTATATTGTTGTGTGACAGGCAGACGACAAATATTCATTTGTTATGTGGGATTGTACTGGTCACACTGTATGGAATATATTTATCTAGCTTGAGTTCATATCTGCATGAATTGTTCAGATTTTGTTTCTAGTTAATGATTCCTTGAGTGTTGAATGTTTTGAAGTGGATTTAATTGTCACTTGTCTTATTAATATTTTAATAAATTGGTGAAGACTTGCCAGCTTTGCTAAACTGGAACTGGGTCATGAGTATTTGTATTGCTCAATTGACTCCACAAACCAGAGAATTTGTATGGGACAACACTCACAAATGTGATGGTAGAACTTGAACTCTCAGATGGATGTGTGCAGCAAGTCCAGCAAAAAATGAAAGTTACTTTCTCTGTACTGAGCTGCAAGTAGCACCTATGGAATATGATATCTCTATAACATGTTTGATTTTATTTGGGATCAGTAACATGGGCTGGATAGTCCTTTTGCGAAAAGAGGTTCTGTGATAAGAATCAGAGCTAAAGCAGGGGGAAGAGAATCCCTAAATTAACAGCCATTTGCATGTTGAAGATGGTATCTTAAATAGTTATATCATAAACAGGAGCACACAGTCCATTCATATCCTGGTCATTTGTTTTCAACTAGTAGCATTGTTATTGTTAATACTTCCAGTGCTTTTATATTTCTCTGTTGAAACTATAATTGTATTTTCTTTTGTCTGCACTGTGGTTGCATTCATTTAATTCTCATTGCAGAACATCTCAAATCTCGACTTCCATGGTATTCTGCAGGTAGTTGATGCCTACTCACTAATTGGTGATGTATCTGGTCTAGCTGAAAAGATTCAGAGCTTCTTCATGCAGGAAGTTCTTTCAGAAACACATTCTGTTTTGAAGACTCTTGTGCAAGAGGTATTATTGTGCTGTTTTTATTTGTATGGTAATGATCAAGCTGAGAATTAATGGATTGTTATTTTTGCAATTTGATCATCAGCTTATACAGTTGCATATTGCATGACATCGGGAGTTACAAATGCATGTTGATGGATGGAGTTTTTGTATATGTTGTAGAGATGAGATTGATAATCAGACTTCTGTGTTTTGCTTGCTGTAAATGCTCTCTGGGAATTGGAAAGAAAAGATTTAGACAATATCAGTCTGGGAACAAACAAGATTTTTGAATGGGAGTTATAATTACTCATCGTAGATTTTCCTTCAATTTGAGCTTGATAAAGTTCCGCTTTGGTTCTACTCAATCTGCTTTTCCTTGTCTCTTTGATATTCAATTATATTGTTAAGCCCGATTCATTTTATATTTCTTTGTAATGCTTTAGGATTTTCTTATGATGCAATGCGTTTTATTATATACATCTAACAAAATAGCAAGAATATAGCTGGAAACATGAAGAAACTTCTGATTTATTCAACTTTTATTTTCATGGTTGTGTCGTATGTTTATCTTGATTTTGGCCTTTTGTCATTCAGACATTTTTTCCCCTTGTAGTTTCATGTTGAAAGTCTTGTTTATTTAGGTGACCTATTTTTGCAGGATCAGGACATACAAAACCAGGAAAATAGGTATTTTTTTCACGCTCTTTTTTAAAAAGGTCTTTGTCTTCTCTATTGCTGGATTTCTGATATGCTTTGTAAATGGGTGATGCCAGTTCCAGGCTAACCTACAGCGACCTTTGCCTTCAGATACCAGAATCCAAGTTCAGGCAATGCTTATTGAAAACTCTGGCTGAGCTATTTAGGTTGATGTGCTCTTATTATGCCATCATGAGCTTCCAACCTGAGATTAAGGTAATTCAGATATTTATTAGATTTGAAGAGTTAGTCCTGGTCCATCTATGCCATCGCTTTAGATGCCTTCTGATATTGGCTTCTTAGGAACTTGTCCGTGTAGTCAATGAAGCTTGTTTCTATGGACTTTGCTTTAAGGAACCTCTTGAATGTATTTCTTTTTTAAACTGGGATTTGAGAAATTATCAATGTTCTCTCTATTTTGTTTCTCCTGGCTTTGTAATTTTCTTATTTGTGCACGACCTTCTACTGTATGCTTCATCCATAATTTTCTATTGTTTTGTTATTATTATTATTATTATTATTTATGTATGTGGTTTATTTTATGTGCCTTTCAGTTGAGTGAATCTTGCTATTGTTTGGCTTATAGCTACTCAGAGAATGAGGGGTTTTGTTGTTTGGCTGCCCATGTACTTGGATTCATAACATTATTAGGAAACTCTGTCCTCAAATAATTACTTTAGCAGCTTCAATTTCATTGAATATTATCAATCCTTCTGTTGCCCTGGTTGCATCTGTATTTTATGAACTCAGTGTGCAACTTGCAAACCAAACTGGACACCACATGTATGGTTGAGAACTAATAATTGAAGTTAATGTCATCATTTGAACTAAAAGGACACATCGCTGATAGAGCATCTGCTGAAGTATATCTTGGGACATTTTATCACTTAGAAATATTTATTATTGGTGCAAAGCTCTAAACCAACAAAACCCCTCTTTCTCTGAGAAGGTAGGCGCTACAGTCCACTTGGACCTGCAAGTCTGTAGATGATGTTTATTATGCTCTCTTCCTGAAATGGAGGCTAAACAGGAGAGTGATACGATTAATGGGGATAGCTTAAGATACATCTTTTGACAAAGGAAATATCATGTCTTCTTATGGTCCCTAGATCCTGCCACAGATCCCTCATTGTGTCCCTTAGGAGACTTAGACCTCCCTGATTGTATTCTTCTGCCTTTGTGCTTGAATCCCATGCTTCACCGATGCTCAGGAGGCTAGAGTATCAGATGGAGGTTTATCATGTGTGAATGGGAGAGGGGGGGGGGGAGGATCTTGGCAGCCTTCTCTTGGAGAAGAAGAAAGCTGTGGCAATGAGGGAGGGGAGGGTTTTGGTGAGTAGAGGGAGATAATAAGAGGCTAAGGTGGGAATCAGCTTAATTAGTCAATTGTCCAGCTTAAGTTTTATCCAATAATTAAGGTCATATATATAGGGCTTACACACCAAAATTAGATAGGAATCCTAAGATATATATCTCCTAATTTCTAATGAATAATTATCACACATAATGGATATTAGTCCCAAAGGATTTATATCCTCTAAAGCCAATCCTAAAGATAACACATTCCTTCACATCGATGACTCTTGCATCAGGCACATATTAATCTTAAAAATAATATCATCTCGAAAAGGAAATTGATGATTGAAACGAGCGTATACCAAGAATTCTTGGAATTCCTTGGGAACTCTTGACTGGCGCTGAGCTAACTATAAGATGCTGCTAAGCTAAAAGGATCTTATCAACATCTGAGTGGCTGCAGAAATGCCTGTGCCACACTAAAAGTTCATGGGCTTCTGGTCGCTTCATGGATGATTCCTTGAGTACTAGTAGAGTCAGTAGAGCAAGGTTGGTCTGTTCTCTCCTCAAGTGGGGACCGACGTCTCTAGTGCTGATGCATAGAGCAATTGGTTAGTGGAAAGGATGAGAGATAATGTTAACTCCACTTGTTGGTCTTCTTGGGATGCATGCATGGCTAAAATTTATAATTTCTTGAGTTGAGGCTGCTGCTAGATTTCCTGCTACTGGAATGACTAGTTAATATCTAGACTGGCCCTTATGGGCCATAGGGCCTGGACATATCTCTGAAATGTAAAATTTCCATATCGTTGGGAAAAAATTCATATTGAATAGGCTTTTCATAAAATGAGAAGTTGCAGGCAGGGGGAAAAGAGAAAGAAAACAGAAAAATAGCAATAGAGCTATCCACCGAGAGAATACTGACAGTGGTAGAGTTGAACCAAAGCAATAATAGGTTAAAGAGAAATGCTGAAAGAAGAAAAAGATGCATAAGCAATTGTCAGGTTTTCCCAGTTGCCTTGTGATCAGGCATTTTGCTTGGCAATTCCTGATGAAGGTCACCTTACCTTGATCTTATGATCTCACTTTGTGAGCCCATGGCATTTGACGATACTGAAATTGAACTGAAGAAAGAGCTTCTACTGATGACGGTTGTAGCGGCCTTGATGCTGGGAATGAAATTTTAGTGAAGTTGTATTTATTGGTTGGAAATGTAAAGATCTGTGGCTGATTTAGAACTTAAATGCACTTGATGTACTCTTCTGGATCGATAACTATTTTCATTCAAGTGAGCATATAAGCTGTAACTATGGGATGACATTGGTGATGGGCATTTAAGATGGTTTACACTCTTGGAAATTAGGTGAGATAGCACTTCAGCAGCACAAAGGGTAATGTGAATGTAATTGGAGGGCGGTGATGGAGTGGTGAAGGTTAAACGCTTGTATGACTTCCCAAAATTGTGTTTGATTTAATAGGATGGTGGAACATGTTTGTATAGCCGACTAGGCAAAACTACAGTTGCATTACGATATTAGGGTGTCGCAGAGGATATTTTATGTGTTGCGATTGTTACGGTGTATTTTTTACAAACAAATATTGGCAAATATGGAAGATATTGTTAAATATTGGCCACTTTGAATTTTTAAAACCGTCGCGTTTAGGCTATATTGCATATTACCCAAACACCGCAAAATATCGTCGATATGCAATAATTTTATCGCATGTAGCTGACTCTATCTGGCATCACATAAACATTTTTGTCTTTAATGTTTTATCATATTAAGGATTCATATATTTTCATATTATAGAATGCTAGAGACGGATAACAGAAATGTAGGATCATACCTTCAGAGATATGAAAGAAAAACATTCAAAAATTAATAAATGATGTTCCTTTTATGAGAGTACCCACATGCTGGGTGCAAGATGATATAGTTGGAGTGGAAGGAATACAGGACTTAGTCATGCTGCTAAACTCCATGTTTGGTACTTCTGGATCAAGGTAGAAAAGTAAAGCAGTGAGAAGAATATATATGGGAAACCAAACAACTATATATATGTAAAGAAAAAAGAAGAAGAAAACGATAACTACAGGTTTGGCCCAGGTAACTTAAACAGATAGGATTTCACTGTGGATCAAGACTAGAAGTTGAACTCATCTACTGCCCTATTGTTGGCTTAGAACTTTGGAATGGATTGAAGCTGCCAGTATCTGGTTGGAGTGGCAAGTTTAGTTGGACATCTATCTAGATGGTCCGAACTGATTATTTTTATGTGAAATGTTCAATCATAGGCTATTGCCTACTGTTAGATAGACCTAGGTGGTAGCTAAGTAGTTTGGCTTCAGTAGGCAATAATTTTTTTCATTGGACCAATAAAACAATGCTGCATTAATGATTTTTCTAGTAGATAGACTAATACAACAATGCTGCATAAATAGTTTTTTCATTGGAATATCTTTGACTTGGAAGAGTAATCCTGACAGAGATATTGAAAAAAATTATTGAACAACCTAATCCGAAATAATTCCAGTATTTGGAAGTAATCAAGCAATGTGATAGCGATAGAATTGTGTTATTTCCCTAAATATTTTTAGCTTGAATCTGTAAATCACAAAAGCTGAGGATGACACTATGATCTATCTACCAATACGAGATCCAGATTGTTCTTAGCATTTTAGCATTTTTCTAGCTTCTTGTCATGCATCTGCAGTCTCATCTGTTTGAAGTGTTTATAATTTAGGTTTTGATTCACCAGGAACAGGGACATCAAAATGGGAGTTCATTGCCGTCAGAAGCAGTTAAACAAATTGATTCAGTATCTGGAAGTTGTTATTCAAGACAGGATAATGGCTCAAATGCAATCTCAGCCTCTTCTGACAGATTACAAACTTCTGATCTTGCATGTTCTTTAACTAGTACTTCAGGGACTAGTAGTTCTGTATGTATGAACTCCAATAACCTGAGCAAGGAGACAATGGATGAAGAAAGTGCAGCATCAAGCAGTGGATCTCCTTGGTATGATCTGCGAAAGGATGCGACTGCTTTTGTTTCAGAGTCTCTATTGAGGGGCCGCAAAAATCTCTGGCAACTGACAACAAGCCGTATATCAGTACTGCTTTCTTCAACTGCATTTTGTTCAACAAGCATCCATCAATTCCTTAGAAATTATGAGGATTTGAATATCTTTATTCTGGCTGGAGAAGCTTTCTGTGGAGTTAAAGCAACTGAATTCAGGCATAAGTTGAAGGCTGCATGCGAAAACTACTTTGCTAACTTTCATAGACAAAATATATATGTAAGTTCATGTAATCTCTTCATCTTGTCAATTGGCATTGTTACTTGTCATTGCATTCAACATATAAATATGAGCTGATTGTGATCCCCTACAGTGAATTGCCACGAGGTGCTTTTTTTTTGGGGGGGGGGGAATTGGTCTGAGATATGGGGTAGTTTTATTTCTTCAGCCTGTCAAACCACTTTGAACTCTTAAACATATGTAGATTCAGGTCAATATTGGAGTAAAACGATTTAGGTTGGTACCTTTATTTTTGTTCCATGACATCTTTGTCATTTAAGTTAGGCAATCATCCAATTTAAAGTCTTAATGATGGAAAACTACCTTATTGACGATTAAGCAGTAAGTAGAGATCGGTTGATATGAGAGAAGCATTTATGAGCATTAGATGGCAGGTTGCTGCTGGTGTGGCATGTTTAATTAATCTACGAATTTGGCTTTAAGCAGATCCGTTTTCAATTGATGAAATTTGGGATGATATCTACTTGTTAGGATTCTTTGATTCCATGAAGGAAGCTGGGGAAATAACAGCATGCGAAGTATGTTGGGTGATGAGGACAATGAAACCAAATCTAACCCAACATAATTAACTACTCTTTATGTCATGGGCTGGCAGAACTTGTACAGGATGTATGTGTAACGTCTTATCTGGTAAAAGGAAAAAGGAGTAGCCCACAACATATATATGCTGAGTGATTGCAGTAACTGGAGAAAATGCAACCAATATTCCAGTCAAGTGACCGGACACATAAAAATTAGCAGTCTTTTTGTCATATTCCTAAATCCAGATCAACAGTTTGCTCTTATTTTCTTTCTGAGCTCTCGTCTGGGATGTTAATCCTAGACAAAAGGGAAGAAATGGAAACAATTTGTTTTCCCTGTTCTTTCCATCATTGATATTTTATGTGATACTACAGCTGTCTTAGTCGAAAAATACCCGAAATGTGTTATCATTTCAGCATCATGATCTAATATCTCAATTGCATCTTGTGCAACATGAATTGTGTTTATTATTTTGTTGATGGCACTGAAGGAAAGTCCTCACTGGAGTTTAATTGTTTCAGGGACTAAAGATGGTTTTGGAAAGGGAGAACTGGCAACAGTTGCCTCCAGATGCAATCGAAGGAATTAACTTTGCTGGCCTTGTTGGTGATGGAGCAGCCCTGATTTCTTCAACAGATCGCGCATTAAATGCGCAATCTCATCATTCTGAAAATTTGGCACACTCTTTTGGAAGTAGTTTGAATAAAAGTGGATTTACTGAATGGATTAATAAAGGAAATCCCTTTTTGAGCAAAGTTTCTTCTCCTTTGAGAGAGGGTCATGCTTCATCCCCATTTTCTGATGGAGCTGTTGCCTCTGGCAAACAAGTTCGAAATAGTACAGACCATATTAAAAGTGATATGCTTTATGCTGGAAAGAATGATGCAAATCTTGTCAATGGGAACAACAGTACTTTAGAAGAGGAAAATGAGGATCTCCTTGCAGACTTCATTGATGAGGAGAGTCAACTCCCAAGCCGGATTTTTAAACCTGGCCTTCCACGAAACCGGTCTACACAGTGGAAGGATGAAGAAATTGCTATTCAAACAGGATCTTCACTTTGTCTTTTGCGGTAAATATCCTTTGGTATTGAGCTTTGATCCTTAAGTATGCCAGTGTATCACTACATTTTGCTAAGTTTGGATTTATAAATAAGGTATATGGACAAATATGGAAGGTTAATGCAGAAGCTAGAAATAGTAAATGTTGAGCTATTCAAGGTATGCTATTAATCCCCTCTTCATTGCCATGGAGTTGGCTTCCTTTCTATTCAATTGAATTCTCTTCCTCAGCCTTGTATGGACACGTCCACACACACTTTAAACTTTGAGTCTGCATTTGAGTTGATTAATCTGGTCAATTTGCAGGGAATATGTCAATTGTTTGCAGTCTATTACCATTTTGTTTTTGAAACTTTTGGCCAACAAAGCAGTTGCGCTAATGGAAAATGCTCAAGTGACTCACTGAATTGTAAGTGATTTCATTATGCTTTCCATCTTTTGCTTTCTTGATCTAAATGCTTCTGACTTCGACATCTCTTCATTTGCTTATTGATGCATATGGGAGTGTAATTTGAAAAACAGAATTGAGGTGAGAAAGAGGGTTAGATATGATTCTTGAATCCTCCTTGAATCATATACAAACAAGAACCACCTAAAGTTTCTACTTGGGATAAATCTTGTGAGATTTTAGGATCATAAACTTCAAACTCGTATACTCTGGGAGTGTTCTCAGCAGAGAAACAAAGGCAACCAAATTCTAAGTTTTTTTCATTTAGGTGTGAGCGTAACACTCTATAAGAGAGCTTTAGGTTCCATTTATTTGGTTAATTAATCAAACTAGATAGTTGTCAAATAGACTAACTTTAACTAGTTTAATTCTAACCAAAAGTTGAATCAGGGCTGATGGGTTTCTCTGGCCTGATTTTGACCCATACTGCCTCTCTATACTCTACTCCTGATTTGGGAGTGGTTTAAAAGTAAATTAGCTAAGCTAAGGCTAAAACATCATTAAAAGTAAAAAGCAAAAGTAGCTTTAAGCTGGAAAGTTAAAAACATCATTAAAAGTAAAGAAAAGAAAGTAGCTTTTCTACTGCAGACCTAAAGTGTCATTATGGTCTGATTAGAGCTTTCTTTTCTTCCAAAAGTCCTGTATCCTCTGTAGCTGCTGCTGCTGTCTTGGATTTTATGGCCGCTTTACATTCCCATAACTGTCCAAAGAGTGCAGTTGTGACTGCTGTTGTGGGGCCTGCAAGTTGACTGTCCTTGGCTGAACGGTGAGCCATTTAAGCCATATAATGAGCCACATAGAGTGTTCAAAACAGCGGTGGCTGGATTGGAGTTTTGTTTGCCTTTCATGGCTTGTGTTTTAGTTAATTTAATTAATCCAAGTGAGAAGGGTTTTATGACCCCCAAACTTAGGAAAATTAATCAAGGCTAAAATGCTGCTGCCTTAATCTTGAAATGCTTCTGCCAATGTTAGTCCTACAATCAACCCTAAATATGAAATTTCAAGCCAAACTTTGCTGCTGCTGC
The DNA here is from genome assembly GCA_030549775.1 of Tamarix chinensis. Classification (NCBI taxonomy): domain Eukaryota; kingdom Viridiplantae; phylum Streptophyta; class Magnoliopsida; order Caryophyllales; family Tamaricaceae; genus Tamarix; species Tamarix chinensis. Next base: position 82,765,813 of record CM060173.1, on the reverse strand, counting down.
TCTATACAAAACATGGGACTGTTGGTGCTGTTTTGGTGGCTGCCTTGGAGTTGTTTTGATGCTTAAAGACCCTCCTTGATTCAAGGATGACACATTCTTCATGATGTAGCCCTCCTTGAACGAATTTGATCTTGAAAACAGACTCTTTATGTGTGAATAGGACTACAACCAAATCATCATAATTTTCATAACAAAAATTAAAAATGAAGATGGATGCTCCCGGATCACTTATTATTCTGATGCTTTGATTTACCTTTCTCCCTCCTAGAAATACATGTTCCCCCTTTTCAAATTATAACTTCTTGTTGAGCACTCATTTGATGACAGTCTTTTGTTGCATATAGATCGTTTGAAGACAGCACTAAACAAAGCAGCACAAGACTTTGATCAGTCGATCAAACCACAGCCAGCTCAATCTTCATCTTCTCAATCTATGTCGTTCAATACATCATTCAATCTGACGGATGTTATGCCAACAAGTCCACCGCTCTCTACAAGCACATCTTTTGGCTTGAAGGTATTTTTTGTACTTATCAAACATGAGACTTGTCTATGACCTCTCCCTGCGTCTAAATAATGCACTATTTAGTAAATTAATGGTTGAATTAGATGCTTGTGCAGAAGCTCCTTTGTTAAGCACATATAGTATCTTGTTTTTGAGACTGGTATCCTCTCCCCCTCCCCCCTCCTTCTGTCACCACTCATTGCAATTCTATATAAGCTTTTGCTTAGAGTTGTCACTTTGTAAGTAATATATTTGTGCTCTGCATTTCTTGCAAAATATGTCAAGAAATGAGGTTGAATGGAGAACATCTTCATAAGAAGCTGTTTTTTACACAATTTAAAACCTTTTATCAGGAGCCAAATGCATCAGTTTTCTCAATTTATAATCTATTATCAGGAGGCAATTGCATTAATTTTTACTTTATATTTTGGCAGAAGCTCCTACAGATCCCATGTATGTATATTTTTTTTTTCTTTCCAAGCTGCCTGCTTGGATTTATGGAAAAGCTGTTGCAATGTAGGATGTCTTCTCTTTCGAAAAGTTTGATTTCCACATCTCCATCTGATGAATGTTGTTCTAATCAATCGGAAAGGCTGGGCCTTTGGATTACCATGTGCTACATGGCCCTTCATCTACTTTCTAATAGAAACACCTCAATTGTGGAAAGTGGTGCTTTAATGCGATCTTGAATTACTGTACACCAGGAGGGATATCTGTGAATAAGAAATGGTTAGCATGGAACAAAATATCGTCCAATGCATTGATATGTATGATTTTTGGTTTGCCGATATGTGACATGTTCGATACACAGAAATCAAATCTGATGCATAAAGAATACAAATTGGGTCAAGCTAGATTGAGTACCGTCAAATTGCCGATATGGTGGGACTTGAGTTGAGTACCACCAAAAGAGAACAGAAATGGGGAGGAAAATGATCAATAGGCACCTCCTTTGATCATTTACTTGCAATCACCAACCAAGGTTTACAACTCTGGGTATAAAGAAGGTAAGATTTGCGAGGAAATTCAATCAAAGTCTTCACTCGACTTGGAAGGTGTCAATTCTTGAAAATGAGAGAAAATGAGGAGCTAATAAGTTCCGGGTTTATTCAGATGAAAACTCTTAACACTTGTAGAAGCTGTCAGGCTTTCTTGGTTACAACTCAACAAAAATAAAAACTGACCTGTTTAGGACCAAACTAAAGGTTATCTAAAGAGACCTAACCTACCTAGTTTATATCTAACCAAGAGTTGATCAGCCATTGACTTTTATGGGCTGTCAAACTCGAGCGTTCTTCCCTTCCATGCTTACAAGTTGAATTTAATTAATCCTATAAGTTAACAAGCTAACTGGTAGGTAGTCATGTTTAGTTTTACAAAAGCAAAAAGTAAAAAGCTACTTTAATAGCCTTTTGACAGGTCTGATTGTTTCAAAGTAAGTATGCGAAAATTCAAAAAAAGCATTCTTTGTACTTTCCCAATATCTAATATTTGTTAATCTTCCTGCCTCCTTTGTTTTCTGTGCCCAATCAGCCCCCAAAAGTGCTCCCTCTTGCTGACTGCTGATCTGGTATGATAACCTGTCAGCTGTTGCTGCAGCTTTTTGGTCAGCGTCTAGCTAACTTGGAGAGCCATTTTAAGCCATTTAATGGGCCATCTAGTCTGTCAAAAAAAGGTGATTGCTTGGTATCTTGTTATGCATGGCTTTCATGGCTTATTCTAATGAATTTATCAAACTAGTCCAAAGTAGGAGGGTTTTGGGGCCTTCTATTTCAGAAAAATTAATGATTAAATTAGTTTTATTTTATTGGAATGCTCTTGCATCAACCCCTCTCTCTTGAGAAGGATTTTCCATGTCTCGAAAATGCTCATTATGTACATAGGGAAGTAAATCTCCTATATTAAATGTGTTAGATATATTCCCACGTCTTGTGATAGTTCAAATTTGTATGCGTTATTGCTTATCTTTTCAAGGATTTTGAATGGCTCATCACTCCTTGGCATAAGTTTGTTTTTTCTTCATATAGGAAACCTTTTCTTCTGTGTAATGAAGCCATACCAAATCCCAATTCTCATACAAATGTTGCTTCCTATGCTTGTTTGCCCTAGCTTTGGTCATCTCATGTATTTTTTCTATTCTTATCCTCACTTGTTCATGAAGCCTTTTCATTGATTTGGCTTTCTTTTGCCTCAAAATTCACATGTGCTTCAATAGGGAGAGGTAAAAGATCAATGAGAGTTATGAGATTGAGTCCATAAACTACCTCAAAATCTCAAATGGTGAGTGACCTATGGCATATATGGGTGACTTCTTGTAAGCAAATTCAGCATAGCTTAGCTTGGTATCCCAATCTTTTATGGATTTGTGAACCAAGCTTCTTAGGAGCATTGTTAGGGATCTATTTAGCCATAAGTTTGTGGATGGTAGGCGGTACTAAAGGGGAGTTTAGTACCAACTGGTCTCAACAAGATTTTCCAAAAATAGCTTAGGAAATTGGTATCCTTATCTGAGACAATGGGATACCATATAGCCTTGCTATTTCTTTGACAAAAAGATGGTTATGTAAGAGGCATCATTCGTTTTATGACAAGCAATGAATGAGCCATATCAAAAAATTGATCTACAACCACAATTATGCCATCCTTTTGCCTTTGTGTTCTATGATACACTGAAATCCATGCTAATGTGGCTCTATGGTTGGTGTGGAACAGCCGAACAGGTAAGGGGGTATACAATCCTCTTAGACTTATGGCAAGTGGCACATCTCACCATTAAGCCTTGTACCTCCCCTACCATTCTAGGCTAAAAAAAAATGGTTCTTGAAGCACGTCCATTATTTTGTTGATGCCAAAATGTCCTATAAGTCGGCCTCCATGAACTTCCCTCACAAGTAGCTCTCAAACAAGACTTTTGGGAATGCACAACTTCTTAATTTTGAAGAGGAACCCTTCTTGAATTCTAAAAGAGCTTTTGAATTTTGTGTTGATCTTCAATGTAGCTTCTAAAGTCTTCATCTACCTTGTAGAGTTCTTTCAAACAACCAAACCCTAGGATTCTTGCCTCGAGTAGTGGCCTTGTAGAGGGCATATGCTACAATAACAGTCTTGTCACTCTTATGTTTAGCTACCAAAGATTATAATTGTAATAACTCCACCTAGGAATGTTTACAAATCGGTCCGGACTAGAATTTTGGACCAGACCAACTGGTTATTCCGGGTTCTGGTCCAAGACGGAATCAGTATTCCTATCTTCAGTTCAGGTTTCGGTCCCGAAGTAAATTTCGGTCGTTAACTAATTACGAGTAAGACCGGAAGATCGGACCGGAATCTCATTAACATTTTATCTAAAAATACGTATTTTTAATATAAAAAATATATAGTTTATTGATTCCAGTCCTAACTAGTTTGGTCCCCGGTCCTAGCTTCAAAAAATTCTGGTCCTTAACCGAGATCTGGTTCGGTTTTGGACCAGTGCACATCTCTAACTTCACCCACTTAGCATGTATAGGGTTAAGCTTATGTGGCTTATTGACGTATTTTAGGGACTCATGATCAGTATGAATTACAAATTAAGAAGGTTTAAGGTAATGAGACCAATGATCTAAAACCCCAACAATGACATAACACTCTTTGTCATACTTGCTATAGTTAGACCTTGACCCATTGAGCTCCTTAGTAAAGAAGGCAATAGGTTTTCTTTCTTGTAGTAGAACTGCTCCATTGCTCATTCCACTTGCAGCACATTCAACTTCAAACACTTTGTCAAAGTTGGGTACTGCCAAAACTAGTGTTTCACTTAGCTTTTCCTTAATGATCTCAAAAGCTTCTTCTGCTGCTTTTGCCCATTTGAAGTCACCCTTATTCAAACATTCAATTATAGGGTCCCAGCGTAATAAAACTCTTAATTAACCTCCTCTAAAAGGAAGCTAAACCGTGAAATGATCTCACGGCCGAGATGGATGTGGGCCTCCACCTTTGACTCATCTATGGTTTTCCATCCTAAAATACAATAAAGCCTAGAAAAGTGATTCTAGGTACAAAGACTTCACATTTTTCTAGCTTGCCATACAACTTGTTATTCCTAAGAGATAGTAATATAAGTTTCAAGTGCTTTACATCATCTTCATCACAAGAGAAGTATACAAAGATATCATCAAAATACACTACAATAAACTTAGAAATAAAAGGTCGAAGCACTTCATCTATTAGCCTCATGAATGTGCTTGGTGTATTTGACAATCCAAATGTCATAACCATCCACTCATAGAAGTCTCCCTTTGTCTTGAATGCAGTCTTCCACTCATTTCCTTCCTTCCTCTGATTTGATAGTAACCACTCTCTAGTCTATCCTTGAAAACACACTAGCATCATGTAAGCAATTCAATAGATCATCAAGCGTAGGAATGAGGTATCTATACTTAATGGTGATGTTGATAACTCTGCTATCAACACACATCCTTATGGAACCATCCTTCTTTGGCACAAGAAGGGCTAATACTGCATAGGGGCTCAAGGACTCTCTGACTAGTCCTTTCTACAGCAATTCTTCTATCTGATTCTGCATCTCCATAGCCTCTTTAGGGTTGCATCTGAAGGCTGGTTTGTTAGGCAAGGTAACACTGGGTAGGAGGACAATTTGGTGTTCAATTCCTTTGATAGGAGGTAAACTAGGGGCAAACATCTTGAAATTCACCCAAAAGGGCCCGAGTCCAAGGGTCATTACAAGCACCTCTCATTTAATTTTCTAATAATAACAGTAAATAAATAAACAGATTGCCCTTCACAACAACTCTGTCAACATGTTTTTCATCAATAAGCAAAGACGTAAAGACTTTTTACCGTACACTTCACCGCTAACACTACTAGGCCAAGAGGCGAGGGGTGTGAGAATGATGCTCTTGTTGGTAACTTTCAAGCACTTGGTATTTGTTCCTCCCATCACGCCTTGCACCTATATCAAATTGTCATGGCCTACCTAGTAAAAGGTGACATGCATCCATATCATTATCATGATAGGTTTTGCCAATTAAGAAGGGAATAAGAACTTGTTTAGTTACCTCCTCTAGATACTACCACTGTTAAGCCATTGTAGTTTGTAGAGCCTAGTACGCCGTGTGGGGAGATCAAGCTTCTCCACTAAGGTGCAAGATGACACATTGGCACAACTCCCCCCCCCCCCACATCAACAATGAGAGAGCAAACCCTACCAAGGACGGTGCACTTGGCTTGAAAAATATTCTGTCTTTGAGACCCTTCATCCACAGTTTCCTTAGTGTGTAACACCCTCCTTATCATTAAGGCTTCTCCGACATTAGGTGGTGTTATTTCTGTTTCATCCTCTTCACTTACCGAGGCTATGTCTTCTTCCTCTTCCATAGGTTTTGCTTCATTCACTTCAACAAGTGTCATAATTCTTTTGTTTGGACACTCGTTTTGGTAGTGCCTAACAACTTGGCACTAGAAGCACCTGACATTTCTGGTTCTAGCAGGTTCAGAATTGCTTTCTTTAACCTTCCAGTTCATGTCAAAATTGATAGGTGTAGGAGGAGGTTTAGAGGGTGTGGCAACATCCTTTGAAGTGCTTGCACTTGCCTTATTGTAGCCAAACCGAGGGGTTTTCTTCTTGTGTTTTTCCACTTTAATGACTAAGTGGAATAACTCATCCAAAGTGTAATACATTTGCATCTCCACCTTCCTTGTAAGGTCTTCTCATAAACCTCCTACAAATCTTAACATAGTGTGTTATTCACATTCTTCTTGTCCTAGCCTTAACATGTGCTTTTCAAACTCATGAATGTATTTCTCCATACTCAATTGACCTTGCCTTAAAGAATACATTTTATTATAGAGGCCTTGTGTGTATGATGAAGGTTAACACCTTTCCCTCATAAGCTTCTTCATTTTGGTCCAAGACTTGGCCTTTGACATCTCTTTTCTTCTTCTTTGGTTTGTTAGATTCTCCCATCAAAGGGAGGCATAAACTTTAAGCTTCAAAACGACAACTTTGAAAGCATTGTCATCCTCATATCCCTTGGCTTAAAACAATCTTTTTCTCTTCAACACCCAGTTAAGAAATTCCTCCAGATTATGGCTGTCTTCAAATTTTGGAATTTCAGCTTTTGCATCATCAAAAGCTTCCTTCTTAACATGTCTTCTTCTTCGTGGCTCACATGAGGAGTTACTAGAAGAGGAGCCAATGTGACTCGAACCACCTTCACCATAAATGGCATCTTCTTCTTCATGGTTTGCTAGAATCTTTCTTCTAGGATTGGATGAGGGAGCGTTTGGCAGAAGCTGTTGAAGCATGGCATGTATCTGCCTCATTTCATTTTTGCATGTTTTTCATGGATTGTTCTAGTCTTCTAGTGTTTCTCAATTGTTCGATCTCTCCTTACATAAACATTTTGTGTGTCTTTAAAATTTAAATCTCTAGGTATTTGTGGATTATCCATGTAGTTTTAAAATCTGAAGGAAACACAGAACCCCCGGGGGGGGGGACTAATAGGGACTGAGTTTGGTTATAGGGTGTTTAGGATATATATATATATATATATATATAATATTTTGTGTGTGAATGTGTTTAGGTTTAAAAAAAAAAGATAGGATTAAAGGTAGTAAAGAGGAGGATAAGACCCAATCAAAACCAATCTGATACAAATTTGCTGCATAAGGAATACAAATTGGGCCAAGCTTGGGTTGAGTATCAATGAAAGAGAGAAAACATAGATGGGGAATAAAAAGAGAGGAAAATGATCAATAATCACTTCCTAAGATCATTTACTTGCAATCACCAACCAACGTTTACAGCTCTTGGTATAAAGAAGGTAAGATTTGTGAGGAAATTCAATCAAAGTCTTCACTTGACTTTGAAGGTGTCAATTCTTGAAAATGAGAGAAAATGAGAGGCCAATAAGAACCGGGTTTATTCAGATAAAAACTCTTAACACTTATAGAAACTGTTAGGCTTTCTTGGTTACAACTCAAAGAAAATAAAAACTGACCTGTTTAGGACCAAACTAAAGGTTATCTGAAGGGAACTAACCTTACCTAACTAGTTTAGATCTAACCAAGAGCTGATCAGCCATTGACTTTTCTGGGCTGTCAAACTCGAGTGCTCTGCCCTCCCATGCATACAAGCTGACTTTAATTAATCCTACAAGTTAGCAAGCTAACTAGTAGGCAGTCATGATCAGTTTTACAAAAGTAAAAAGTAAAAATCTACTTTAATAGCCTTTTAACAGGTCTGATTGTTACAGTGAAGTAAGTGTGCTAAAATTCATGAAAAGCACTGTCGGTACTTTCCCAAAAGCTAATTGCTGCTGATTTTCCTGCCTCTGTTTTCTGCGTCCAATCAACCCCAAAAAGTACTCCCTCCTGCTGCCCTGTCAGCTGTTGCTGCAGCATTTTGGTTAGGGTTTAGCTGACTTGGAGAGCCATTTTTAAGCCATCTAAGCTGTCAAAAAGGTGATGGCTTGGTATCTTGTTATGCATGGCTTTGATGGCTTATTCTAATTAATTCCTCATAGGGTTTTGGGGCCTTCTATTTTAGAAAAAAATTATTGATTAAATTAGTTTTATTTTATTGGGATGCTCCTGCATCAAAATCACATGCATATCGGTCAATATTTTATTTATATTTGCTGATATTTAGCAATATATGGGATATTTGTTGTGGAAAAAAATAAAATATCATTTACAACATCCGGATTTTACAACACCATGATTGCGGTTTTATTGCCTGATGGTTAGTGTCATATAACTTCTTACCACCTGAGCCGAGCTTGGGGCAATGCTAGTGGTGCCGCGATAGAGGGCCTCTGATTTGGAGGGGCCTCAAAATTTTAAAAGATATGTGTTATAGAATAAGAAAAAAAATAGCAAAAACAATATGTTACTATCCATAGCACAAGTGTTAAGCGGACGACAATGCATGTTTCTTAGGTCCACCAATAGGGAGGAATGTTTTACCTTTTTTCTTTTCATTCCTCCCTTTCTTACACAATTACAAACTTAATGTGTTAGGAAAAGAGTCTTTTCTTTTTCTCTTTCATATTTCATTAATTTTTTCTTACTTGAAATCTTACATTTGAAAGTATCTTTTTCAAATTTTTATTTTTATTTTTCTCAATGTCATGCTACGTAGTCTTTTACTTCTTGATTCTTTTTTTTATCGTCTTTTTTTTCCTAAAGTCTTTGTACATTGTTCCTTTTTCTCTTTCTTACTTCATTATGAAAAATTATATTAGAATTGATTGTTAAATTATAACTTTGACAAAAAGGGTTAAACTTGAATTTATTGCAATGTGGGTTTATATTTAATGAAAATTGGTGCCAACTTACCTTCTGCAAAACAGCCTAATTCCAGTACCATTTATCAATCATGGGCCGGGTTCTATTTAAACTATATTTGCTATAATAATTAATGTGCTTACATATAGATAACCTGAGTTTCAAATGTCTTATTTAATAACTATTTTCAAATCTAGTTATATTGAAAAATAAAGAAAGTTAAGTTAAACTATTCCGAAGACAGAAAAATAATAGGCCCACTTTTTTTTTCCCGCATAGGACCTCCCACTGTCTAGGACTGGCCCTGCTTACCACTTTTGTGAGACTTATAGTAAACTTTGTGTTAATTGCACCATATATAATTACATTTTGGTCGAAGTTTAAAATTTGCCCCAACAAGACCTTGTTGGAAAAGTCATCCGACTTGTGCTCCTTTCTTTTTTCCCTCTGCCCTCTGCCCTCTTCCCTCTTCCCTCTTCCCCCTCCCCCTCCTGCGTGTGGGGATGCCTATTAGCACTTTATGTTTGTCTGAAGAGTCTGAGAAAGTCTTAATGACATGCATGAAATTGCTGCCTATGTTTGTGACAGGAAAGATGCATCGGTGCTGATACTGTTTCTCATGTTGCTCAAATTTTGCGTAGAGCAAAGCCTCATCTTCAATCGATGCTTTTGCAAAATAATTCAGCAATAGTTGAAGACTTTTTTGAAAATTTGGTATGTATTTTGGTTATGCTTTTTAATTTTTAACATTCGATGTCAGATATATGGACGTAGGGATATGCATTGTGATAATGCTCGCATATACTGATTCTTATCATGCCATTCTTGTCTTTGATTCTAATATCTGGGGTATTAAATAAAAGCAATGTTTGTTGCTGAAACCAGCTTCCTGCTTTTTTCCATTCTTTTATGTTCTGAATTCCATCTAATCATGACCCGGGATGTCTGGATTTCTTCTACGATATAATGGTGGTCTGGTTTCCTTGATGCTGATGGTTAGGCTCTTGAAGCAAACACATTTTTTTTTTCTTTTTTGTTGAAAACAGTTTTTCGCTCTTTCCCATTTTGTTATGTGTTTTGTTTTATCCATCTATAATGTGCAATTTGTATTTTTATTTATTCTGGTTATCATGTAATCATGCTTCTTCTCTACAACTTTGTTTTCAACTAAGCTTTGACGGGTAGCTAAATAGGCAGGTGTCTTTTGTCACCTGAAGTGGTCATAAGTTGCATTCTCCCTTTGAACCATGTCTATGGGGGACAACAGGGAGTTTCATTCTTGCTCCAACTGATATTTGCATACGGTTTCCTTGTTCCATCAGGTAGATTCTGTGCCAGATCTTATCCAGCACATTCATCGCACAACTGCAAGGCTGCTTCTTCACATAGATGGGTAAGAAGGGATATCAGGATTATTCTTCCCATTCAATATACTCCCTCCCTTGGCTATAATCTTGAGATATTTCCTGTTTTATGATGTCTCAAAATTATTGCAAATTTTGCACTGTTATGCTTCAAATGGTATTTTTCTCAGTTGGGAGTGGATTTCATAGAACTGGAATAAATGACCACTGGCCTCCAAACCTGAAGAAATAAGACTGTATTTGTTAATTAGCACTAGCTTTAGCAAGGAATCCTTGTTGATCATTTTGACTTGACTATCAAAGCATATGATGGGCCCTAATTCCTGAATATTGACATGCAAGATACTAGGAAAGGTAAGGAAAACTGCTGATGGATGGATAATTGTCTGCCTGTGTAAGACTGAAACAATGAGGAGAATTTTACAAATTCCCTCTTTCAAGTAAAATCCTTCCAAGATCTATCTATCCAACCAAACCCTAATGTTAGTTCCAAGACTTAGGGAAAAAAGAAGCTGACCTTCGACAACTTCCCCTATATTTTATATATTTGAAGATGGTACAAGGTGCTAAAGTAAATACTGGTAGGAACTAATGAGGACGTGAGTGCCAGCTCTATATGTTGAAATTACTATGATATTTGTTGCTGATAGAAATTTTGGTGATAAGAACTGTTATATTCCTGTCAAGGTTAGACTTGAACTCTTATCTTTTCTCTTGGTCATGGATGAGTTATCAGATGTGTCCAAGATGAGACTTCTTAAGGCATGCTATTGTCCATGTTGATGAATCAAAAGAAGGTATTAACCACAAACTAGATTTATGGAAGCTATATTTTGGAGTGAAAATAATCTTGCAGTTGCGAAGTAGCATTGTATCTGTGAATCTATTATTTCAGTTACGGGTAGATGGACGAGGTAATGTGGGTAAGGGTTTGTTTGTTTCCCATCTTATTTTCCTTTTACTCGTGATGTGACACTTTTTTTTTACAAATTTTCAAAATTATCTTTATTTTTTAATTATTATCACAGACTACTATAAAGTAGCTTCAAACAAATGAATTGCCCAAAAATGTGAGTATATATCGCTTCAATATGATTTGAAAATTAAAGTTGTTATGAGATACTTTAATGAGGTGGAATAGGGTAAATTAGAAAATATAACAATAAGTGTTTATTGAAACTTGGAATATGACTTATATTATAAAAAAATTATAGGCCCTCTATTGTGAAACAAAGGGAGGAATAATTATTATTTTTAATCATTATTGTTGTTATTATTATTATTACTCATTATTAATTAAAAATATTAATGGTCATTATAGTCAATTTTATTAGTATTGTTAGCATTGTATTAATCATAGTATTAAAAACCAGCTGGTCAGACAGGCCGGTCAGTGACCCGGGTGCTTTGCCAGCACAATTGTGCTATAAAACCAGACCAGCAATGAACCGGACCAAACTCTTAAAACCGGGCAGTTTTTATTAAAATCATTAACCTGAGACCTTTAAAAACTGCTGGTTTTTGTCAAACACAGCATACAGCTACAGTACCACCATTTTAGCAGCACCAGCGTCAAGCACCCATGAAAATGGTAGCCATCTCGCTGTCAAACACACTGTTGAAGCAGCAGCACCATCAAACAAAAATCGCAGCAGTATGCTGTAGCGTCAAGGCCAACAAAAAGCAGCAACCATGTGTCCAACGGAGATCAGTAAAAAAAATGTCTCAGAAGAGAAAGAGAAATGAGGAAACGGTGAGAAATTATGAGCAAAATACAATGGACAGAAAGAAATTGAAATTTTGAGAAAGCTCTTCACTATCTTGAAAAGGAGAGAAAATTATATCAGGAGAAGAGAGGGGACCAGAAGCTTTTTGGAAGTTACGGCTGCTAACTTAGTAAAAAAAAACAATGTAGGTGCTTTATTAGGGTTTGCTTTTTTACTTGGGCCAAGTGAGTCAGGTTATTGTTAGATTAGATATTAGAAATTGGATTAGTTTCTAATATTATATTACATTATATTTTTTAATATTATATGAAAATAAATTAAATTAAGTTTAAAAAATATAACTACCATATTTATTATTAATATATTATATTTAATAAATTAAGATAAACTACCAGTTTGACCGCTAAACCACTAGCTATACCGGTTCGATTACTGGTTTGGTTTTTAAAACTATGGTACTAATATTATTATTATCATCATTATTATTAATATTAATTATTGGTTATATTGCACCATATTCCCTTCTAATTTGAACAACTTCCTTTATATACCCTTGTCCTTCATTTTTGATCATATATGCCTGTTTGATCTGTAGTATGCTTTATATAGTTAGTTTCTTCTTATTTGGTCCAAACCCACTTGATCAAATCCAAGAAAACAGACCCTTTGTGGAGTCACCAACACCACTTCCTTATTTCTTTTGATTTGATTTGATCCCACTTGATCAGATCTGAAAGAACAGACTTTGTGGAGTTGTGCTGTATGTGTCATGTGCTGCTGATGTAACATTGTGCTCGACCAAACCACAGTTCTTTTTACCTGCTGTGACATTGGCATTTCTCTATTTTGGACTATTGCCACTGCTGGTGTAACATCTGTTTAGTCAAAGAAAATTCCAGGAATTATGTCCTAAAACTTGCTTTTTGCATTGTGCCATGCTGATGCTAGCTCAAATCAGGATATACCGAGGCTGCATCTGGTAACCTAGTTATTACTTCATATTAGTTGGTATAACCAATAAAAAAATTTCAAAATTATCCTTATATTTTATCACAATTTACAACAAAATATTATTGAACAAACAAAGAATAGTTAAGCATAAGTGTCAATGCACATCATTTCATTTCATCAGATTATTTTGCCAAACAAAGCTGTACTATTATATGAACATTTTCCTGCAGATTAATTTACTTATTGGTCCAGCTTTGCTTTCTTTCTCTGCACATTTTTTTGCAGGTACGTTGATCGGGTTGCTAGCGCCAAATGGGAACTAAAAGAGCTTGGCATGGAGCATAACGGGTAGTGATTTCTGATTCTATCTCTGATCTACTAGTTTGTCTGAAGAAGAATAAAAATAAATGAGAGTTAATGATGATCAAACAAAATTTCTTGATTGTATGTAGTTTAGAAAGCTACCAATGTATCACTGTTTTTATATAGTTGACGGTTCATAACAAATCTGAAGTAATTACATTGCTTTTGGACATATTTAAACTGTGGAATTTCAGCATTGACAAATTAATTGTCAACCCTTAACTCATGACAGACATTGATCTTCATGCGATCATATTATTAATGGACAATTGCTTGAAAAAAGTCATGGCTATTGAACAAGCATGTTAAATATTGTACAGTAAGATTTGTACATGCTGGCTGAGCGGGGGGAAAGGTTGGGGATTGTTTGGTCTAAAATCCCCTTGTCAAAATTCCTTCTATTGGAGTTCGTATCATAGGTAGATTAGAGAAAGGATGGTATTGAATATTTGGTGTGGTGTTATTACTGTAGCATGGGATCCATATAAGGAGAAAAGTTAAAAAGAGAGAACTACTACATTATTTTCTCCTCTCCTGCTTTTTATTTGGCTTTCATTTGACAAGTGGCGCTCAAACTTTTTTGCTGGATATAATAGAGGAAAAATTGGAGAGTGGAGAGAGAAGGGTAAAGTGCTAATTATCACCAATCTAAAATCCTCCCACCAAAAATGCTCTTAGGACAAATCTAGGGAAAATGTGCTGACAAAAGATGTATACCTAGAACTTAAAAGCCATTGTGGTTTTTAGCAAGTGAAAATCATGCATATAGTTGAAATGTCAAGCAAAATAGTGTACAGGTGAATATACTTTTTTGCTTCCTCTTTTTTTTTTTATTTTTTTTTTATGATGATGATGCTATATGGAGCTTTATGTTAATGGAAAATAATTGTTGATCGATGGAAGTAAGGCATGATATTTGGTTTTGCTAGAATATTGTTGAGTTGAATGAGCATTACAGTTGTATTTCTTAGTTGTGAAGGGATTTTTCTGTTTATCGCTCATAGCTTCTTCACAGCCATTCCAAAAGTGGCCTGCTTGACATTATGGATCAACAAGACAGACCTCTTCATGTTATACTTGCTTTTGCTGCTAATATTAATCATGTAGATACTATATTTTGGTTAAGATTAATACCATCTCTATCAAGGTTCCTAATTTTTTATTCCTTCCCTCTTTTGAAATTCAAAATAATAAAAAAAATCACAAAAACTAACATTTGGAATAAAAAAAAGAAGAAGAAAAATCTCACTTTTTCATATCCATTTGGGTTCTTATTATCCCAATTCCAATGTGCTACCTCACCACTCTATACCCCACATGTTCATTTATAATAATTATTTAATTATAATTTTTCATTTATAATAATTAATTTATTGATAGATATTATTGCTAATAATTTTAATTTGTGTAGGTATTATTGTTCTGTCAAATTTATTAAAAAGTATATCAATGTTGCAACTTTTTCCTTATTCATTGAGGAAAAAAAAGAAAATAAAAGAAAGGGATTATCATGTAGCCAGAAAGTTGTTGGAGTTTAAAGTTTCTATCAAAAGTCAGTGGTTGGGGAGTGACACATGGACAGATAAGATCCACTTGGGGTAAAAAAATAATTGATAGAACCAACTCCAATTTTAGAACTCATATGTATAGGTTCCTTGCTTTTGGGTATGGCAAAACCAAATGGGTGGGTTCCTAGAGTTTGATGGTTTTCAATAGTTTTTGGAACTATAATAGAGGTACTTGGTAGGAGAACAGTTAATCAACAACCATTATTCACCACACTCAAATAATGGTTAATCAAGCTAGCAATAAATGAGAGGAGAAAATAGAGATGAGGAAGGGAATGGTGATAATATTAGGAATTGAATATAATTGTGTGGCCAAGCATTCAAGGCTTTGGCCACCTCCCACTTTACATCTAAACCCCCCCCCCTTTCCTAGATTCCCTTCCCTCCTTTAAATAGAAAACAAACTTCAATGACTAAGACTCAATTAAACAGAAAAAAGGTGACTCAGTAAATCATAACAGACTCTAATAACCACCTAACCTGCTAAAAGACCAAAAAATTCCTTCCACAAAAGAAAAATCCAAAGGATAGAGTAACCACAAATTTATCCCATTCAACTCCCAGCCCAATTACCCCTCCTAACATATATGTGTTTGATGATGGATCTATCATTACTTCCCCCTCAAACCTTCACCTTGAGGACAAGGTGAAATGCAAAAAACTGTTGGTTGATGAGGTCAAATTCCTCCCATTATGCCTTGAACTCCGACAACCCTTTCCACCTAATCAAAACTTCCATTATGCCCTCTCAATTGTAGCGCAAGTCTAATATAGATTCAGGTTCAACCTTCCATTCCATATCAGAGGTTAAAAAAGAGTTAAAAGGTTGGGTTTGACTTCCTTCACCTACTGTATTCCTGAGCAATGACACATGAAAGACGGGGTGAATGAAGGCATTGTCTGATAACATGAGGTGATATGCAACCTGCCCAATTCGAGCCTCCACTTGATACGGACCAAAGTATCTTGAAGCAAGTTTTTCATTTAAGCACCTGGCCAAGAATCTGTGGCTGTATAGCTTAAGCTTCACAAACACCCAACTTCCCGCTAAAATCACCTGCTCTCATCTTTTTGTCAGCCTGTTGCTTCATTCTCAATTGTGCTCAATGGAGGTGGTGCTTCAATTAAGCCAAAACTGCATCCCTCTCTAGCAGCTCTTGATCCACGGCTGCACAAGGAGTATTCCTAGGTTCAAAACATAGCAGTGAAAGGGGTTCTCGGTCATATAAAGCAATGAAGGGTGTGGTCTGCATGGCAAAGTGATAAGGACGTATTATACTAAAATTCTGCCCATGGAACCCATTGTTACTGCTTGGGTTTGTCCCATGCAAAACAACGCAAGTAGGTCTCCAAACTTAGATTAACCACCTCCGTTTGGCCATCCGTTTGGGGGTAATACGCTCTGCGGCTCTGTGTCCTGTAACGTAAGCATTTCCTTTTGAAAATTGCTTACACAATGATTCGACACTAAAGACTTGAAAACACCATGTAAACAGACTCTTTCCTTCATGAAAACAATTGTAACTGTATGTGCATTAAATGGATGCCTTAAGGGAATAAAGTGGGCATACTTGTTTAAACAGTCCACCACTATCATCATACAGACATAGCCTTTTGAACTGGGCAGCCCCTTGATAAAGTCTACTGATATGTCCTCCTAGACCTATTGGGGAATCAACAAAGGTTGTAGCAACCCTGTTAGGCTCAAGGTCCAGTATTTGTTTTGTTGGCATACCGCACAACCAACAACATAGTCGTGGACATCCTTCCTCATAACTTGCCAGTACATGACCTGTGAAGTGTCCTCAATATGCCTGAGTGACCTCCCATCCCTCTCCATGAAACACTGCCGGTTACTTTCCCTTCCAATCAGACTTATCCAGTATGACTAAGCAGCCGCAATACATTAAGTTTCCCTGTTGTAAGCTGTAATCCTTGGTACTCTTCTTACCCCGGTGTAACCTCTACACTATGGCCCCCGATTCCTGATCAACTGCCACTTCAGATTGAAGAGAGCCCAAGTGTTTTACCCAAGCATCAGCAAGAGCAGCAAAATCAGCAGTTGATTCCATTCGTGAGAGTGCATCTGCAGCCATATTCTTGCCCCCGGGTGTGTATTCTATAGGAAAGTTGTAACTCGACAACTTAGCAACCCATTTGAGTGCTCTTTAGGTATCACTCGTTGCTCCAACAAATACTTTAGGCTTTTTTGATTAGTTCTCACTATAAATTTCTGCCCCATAAGATAGTGTCACCTTTGCTAGATGGCCAACACTATTGCCATTAACTCTCTTTCATACACATTTCAAATGTGCTTGTTGGCCCAAGGCTTGGTTGATGATATAGGCAATTGGATTTTGCTTCTACATGAAGACTGTCCCAATACCAATCCCCGAGGCATCAATTTCTATTACAAAAGTTTCCTGAAAATCAAGCAGTCCCAAAATTGGTACGATGACATGGCTTGCTTGAGCTTATCAAAGGCTTCTTGGGTCTCAGCATTCCACCCAAAACTGTCTTTCTTCAGTTGAGTTGTGAGAGGGGTTGCTATGTGACCATAGTGCTATACAAACTTCCAATAATATCTAGTTAAGCCTAAAAATTCTTATAGTTCCTTCCATGTTTATGGCATTGGCCAATCCTCCGTACACTTGAGTTTAGATGGGCCAGTCGCCACCTTTTTAGCTGAAATTATGTGACCTAAATATTCTAGTTCCAATTGTCAAAATGCACACCTCTTCATATTCACAATTAGTGCATTAGCACGCAATACCTTAAACACCAAGATTAAATGCTTGATGTGATTCCATAGCTTGACTATAAACTAATATATCATTAAAAAATACCAATATGAAATTACGAAGGAATGGCTTAAATACTTCATTTATCAAAGCTTGAAAAGTAGCTGGAGCATTCGTAAGGCCGGGCAACATAACCAATAACACTTAGTGTCCTTCATGTGTACGAAAAGCAGTTTTTGATATATCTTTTGGGCTCATTTTGATGTGATGGTATCTTGATTTCAAATCTAACTTTGAAAACACAACTACCCCATTCAACTCATCAAGTAATTGGATTGGAAAATATTCGGAATCTTTACCTTATTCAAGGCCCTACAGTCAACACATAATCGCCAATTGCTGTATTTCTTCTTTACTAGCAGCACGAGGCTAGAGAAAGGACTATGACTGGGCCTTATCACATCTGCTGCCAGCATTTCGCCCACTAGGCATTCAATTTCATCCTTTTGCCCTTGAAGGCACCCATACAGCCTCCACTCACTAGATGAGTTCCTAACATTAGCGGAATGCTGTGGCCTAATCCACACTGAGGAGGCAGTCCCTACGGCTCTCTTGTCACTTCAAGAAACCTTCCTACTACATCCTACAGTTGGGAAGGTATTTCAACAGGCAACAATTCTTAATTCAGGTGGGATTCTAGTGCACAACACTAGTAAAATTCATTGACCCCCTTGGCATTCTGTTGGAATTAGGGACGTAAGGGAAACCTGGGTCTTACACAAATCAACATCTCCCCATAGTGTGACTACACTTCTATTCACTATAAATTTCATCAGTAAACTCCTCTAGTTTATGTGCATCATTTCCAACTTTTCCAACCTCTGTATCTCTAAGATAACATGTGTGTTTCCCAGTATAAGTGGCAAGATATCTTTGATTACCTCAATTTTTGGTAGTGATGATTGGACCCCCTTACATATGCCTTATGTCTGAATCGATTTCTCAGTGCCCATGAGTACGCCATACGTTTCCCATAAATTGATTACCTCAATTTATGTGCATAATTTCCATCTTTTCCAACCTCTGTATCTCTAAGATAACATGTGTGTTTCCCAGTATAAGTTACAAGATATGTTTGATTACCTCAATTTTTGGTAGTGATGATTGGACCCCCTTACATATCCCTTATGTCTGAACCGATTTCTCAGTGCCCATGAGTACCCCATATGTTTCCCATAAATTGATTACCTCAATTTATGTGCATCATTTCCAACTTTTCCAACCTCTGTATCTCTAAGATAACATGTGTGTTTCCCAGTATAAGTGACAAGATATCTTTGATTACCTGAATTTTTGGTAGTGATGATTGGACCCCTTACATATCCCTTATGTTTGAACCGATTTCTCAGTGCCCATGAGTACCCCATATGCAACTGTCCTAGTCATCAGAAATTCCAGCGGACATCAGGTCAGTTGCGATGAAATTTGGAGTAGCTCCGCGGTCAGTCAAAATAACTCTTGTTTCCCCTTGGATAGCCCGCTCAGCTTCATAGTTCTAGGTGTGATGAATCCCATGATTGAATTCATGGACAACTCCACCTCACCCTCGCCTTCCTTTCTTGCATCAGGAATTTCCATTGGCAACTCTTCTTATCCTTCATCCATATCCACTGTGTCATCCACTAGCATCTATTGGAGCATGCAATTTTTACAGATATGGCTAGATGAGTACTTCTCTTTGCATCGGAAGCATAACCCCTTCTCCCACCTACGCAACAACTCGGCATTTAGAAGTCACTTGAATCCTGGAATTCTCTTGCTTGCATGAGACTCTTTAAAGTGAGGTGCGCTGCTGGAAATTATTGTGGATTGCTCAGAATTGAGGTCGCAACACTTGATTTGGTCACTTCGGCTCTGGGAAAGTTCAAATAAGAGTTTCTTGGGCTCGAAATTGCCTTCACTTAAGAATATGGCCTTAGATCCAACTACGCTTAACCCATTTCTCCTGGTCTAGATGACCCCGTTGTTGCCCTCCACCATCTAGGTTGACTCCATTATCTCTGTCAACCCATTGGGCCAACATCATCCTAACCTCTACCCATACAATTAAATATTGGTCCCGATACGCAATATCGGCCGATATTTATCTGATTTTGTGTCAGCCGATACGCGAAATTGGCGATACACGATGGATTTAGAATTTCACGTATTTATCGGCGATACATCGGTTATCGACTGATATTTGCTGATATTTACTGATATTTGCTAATATTTATTGTGAAAAAAAAATAAAAAATCACGCCGCAACAACCACGACATATAAAATATCATTCGTGACGCTCCGATAACGCGAACGCAACTGCAATCGCGACTGCGACCGCGATTTTATTGCTTGCCTCTACCTCACCATTGGCTTCAACCCATGAAGAAAGGTACTAACGAGCACCTCATTTGTCAATTGTCCTTGCAAAGGGGCAGCAAATAACTCAAATGCATCTAGATCTCCACCGAAGCTGTCTGACATATAGTCAAGAATTTCTCACAGTGACCCCTCATGCTTTGGCCCAAAACAATTGAGGAAAGCTTCGTTGAAATTTCTATAAGTCATAAGCCTCTTCCTTTCTTCAACATACTGAAACTAGGTAAGAGTCTTCTCTTCCATAGCCACTAGTACTTATTCCGATCACTCTGCTTTTGTAAGCTGGTTTAGATTAAAATATTGTTTAGTGCAGAGCGACCATCCATCCAGATTCGATCCATTGAAGATTGTAAAGTCTAATTGGCAAGGCGGTAATCAATTTGTGAGCCTCTTGATCTACTGTTTGTGCTGCAGTTGATCCTGTAACAAGGGCTTCTCACACATCCTCCTTCCCTGAGTTGGCTGAGGTTGGGCTTTGGTCTCCTTGCCTAAGCAATACCTCTCTGTCATAGTTATTTTCAGCTGTGGAATCTTCCAAGTGTCTCCTATGATACCATCAATCTCCCTCTCCCACTCTCCAATTCGTTCTTTTACTGCCTCCATTTCCTTTTGAGCCATCATTCCCAATCACAAACTGTTTTGATACCAAATTGGTAGGAGAATAATTAATCAACAACCAATATTCACCGCATTAATAATCGAGCTAGCAATAGATGAGAAGAGAAAATAGAGATGATGAAGGGAATGGTGATAGTATTAGGAATTGGATATAACTGTTGCCAGGCAGTCAAGGTTCCCTCACCTCCTAAAACAGAAAGCAAACTCCAATGACTAAGACAAAATTAAACAGAAAAAAGGTGACTCAGCAAATAATAACATACTCTAATAACCACCTGATCCACTTCAAGATAGAAAAACTCCTTCCACAAAAAGACCCAAATGATAGACTAATCCAGAATTTAGCTCATTCAGATCCTGGCCCAATTCCTTAGTCCTTTTTTCCCTCCTAATATATGGTGAGTTTGATGATGGGTCTATCAGTAGTCTAAGGGATTTGGGTACCTTAAGTCCTTAGCTCCAGGTTTGAGCGCTCCTCAAGCATTTTACAAGTAATTTGGAAGCAGTTCATTACTAGCTCACAAGTTAGTAAAGGTGAATCTCTGCAGACCTTGATTTATACTAGATTGTTATGTACTTCAACATTAATACTAAATTTTGGGTAAAATCATTACCTTCTGACATGATTTTTTTTGCTGGCTGTTTCTGTTTGCATGTTGGTATTTCATACCACTCGTGTTATTTTTCCTTAATGTCCAATCTTAATTGCTGTTTTTCTGCTCTAATACTGCACATAGCATGAACCGAGATATTTTTGCCCTTCTGCTATCTAGACTAATTGTACTGGTTAAAGGTCATTCATTTCTGAAAGTTAGCTGTATCTCATTTGTCATATGAAGGATATTGATTTGCTGGTGGCATAAGCTTTCTTTCAAATTGTTTAGTTGGAGTGACGGTTATTCTGTTATTTTAGTGTTGTATGTGCTGTTCATTGTTGGATATTTTAGATGGTTTCTAATGCTTTTCACTCTCCTACAGCTATGTTGATCTGCTTTTGGGTGAATTCAAACACTACAAAACGCGGCTTGCTCATGGGGGTATCCATATGGAGGTAATTGTAGGAGCACTAACTGATAGTACATTGTTCATTTGTGGTTCAATTTGTAGCTGCATTAATAGTTATGACTTAACCTATCTGGCTAGCCATATTTTACTTCATTTTCTTGTCTATAGAGCAAAGGTGCACAGACTAAAACTCTCAGTTGGTAATCTTAGCCATGGTAAATGTGGTGACACTAATTGTGGGTATTTACAATATTAAATCATGGCCTAAAGCTCATAGAAGCTCGGAAACCTCATGCTGATGTATACTGGGCGTGTCATTTAGCGAGAGTATAAAATCAGGTTGTTCCGCCTACCTAGTTCAGTCATTAAAGGTGGATTTATTTATCTATGGTACCAGGTTCAGGAACTACTTTTGGAATATGGAGTAGAAATTGTTGCTGAGACGCTCGTTGAAGGTCTATCTCGAGTGAAGAGATGTACTGATGAAGGCCGAGCTCTTATGTCCTTGGATCTTCAGGTCTCCTCTAAGCTCTTATGAAACCCACAAGCTCTCCTGCCCCACCATTGAATATCTTTTGTGGATTACTTTTCCAGCTGTCTGTCCTTCCAATTATCCAATTTTGCTTTGTTTAATTATTTTAGGTCTTAATAAATGGCTTACGCCACTTTGTCTCCAAAGATGCCAGACCGAAGTTGCAAATAGTTGAAGCATTCATTAAGGTAAAAGCAAGCACGACTCTTAATATTGCCAAAATTTGCCTATCACGATTTGCTGACAATCATCTTGTTTGAACCCTTTCAACACAGGCATACTACCTTCCAGAAACCGAGTTTGTGCACTGGGCCCGTGCTCATCCGGTATGATTATTCCAAATGTTTGTCTTTTAAATAAAGAATGTTATCTTTTTCTTTCTGACCACGTTGCTGATTTTCTCCTGCTGTACCTTACGAGAAGTGTGCTAATTTGGTGCAGGAATACACAAAAAGCCAGATAGTCGGGCTAATTAACCTTGTTGCTGTTATGAAAAGTTGGAAGAGGAAAACGAGGCTTGAAATACTTGAAAAGATTGAGTGATCTTTCTATAATTCCAGTCAATTTGCGTAAGTATCAAATTTGTTACTATTTTTATTTCCCAGTTTTGTATTCTTTCTTTGTAAATCTCAGTGGTGGGTGTGGTCATGATTGAAAATTTGTATATTGCATAACGTCTCTAATTTTGTAACAAAAATGCCCTCCAGATTCCATCCCTTCTGGGGAAATCTCAAATGTAATTTCTGGACGAACATCATGCATGAAATATAAACGGTTTTCTTCCCCTGTGCATGGGAAGGAGAACCTTATTTTCCTTCCGAAAACACAGTCATGCCGTGGCCGTGCTATCATCTGTCTTCCCTTTCTGTGTGTCTTGCAATGAGAAGATTGCATGACTGTCGGACAGCACTATTGCTGAGGCAAAGTACTCTATAGGGGCATCAGATGTCCCTTTCTAAGTTATTGCCTGTAACACATTTTGGATAATCGTTACATATATATTTGAATGCCCTGGAGTGATTCGGTCCCATGCTCGTTAATCTTTTGCGGTATTGCTGCTGTACATCATCCATGCATAAATGCAACATACTTGGCTAACTAGTAACTATGTCCACAAGTTCTTTGGGTGGAGAAGATGCTTGGTATTTTATGGTGTGTTTGGCCACTATGTGTGTGTGTGCACGTGTATATTTAGCTTTATATTATATCTGAGGTGATGTATAAGTTCATATAAAACTTTAAAACTACTATTTGTTTGATCATAATTTACTATAAAACATCCTTAAAGAAATTAATTAATATTAAAGTATCTTTAAATTTTTCAATATGTATATATTTGGATCAAAATTTGATAATATACCCATTTACCATAGTTTTATACGAGTAAATAAGATATGCATTCAATAGAATAAAAGAACTGTACAAAAGTCGATTGAACTCAAAAAAGGCACGTCACAAACCACAAATTAATGATTACTAGGTTGTTAACAAACTTATTTTAATGGAGGCACTATATGATAAAGATGTTGCTTTTGTAGCGAGTCATATGGTGACATTGCAGATGATTCGCTAATGAGATCTTGTGGGCTTGTTTTCTAATTTTTGGACCTCTACTACCTCTTTCCATCCAAAGCAAGTTCTCATGCTACAATGTTACCATGTGGGTGGAAATATGGTGAGCAATTAAAGAAGAGATGGTGGTGTGATTCATTCTCAACTTCACATAAGCTATAAGTTTGTCATGGGTTGAGGCCCATTAGATTTTTTCTATCTTTATTCTCTAGTAAATAGGTGACCATGAACAATGAACTATAGATGAAGTTTATGTCCGGCTAATGAAAGTTGATTTTGTAACACCTTGAAATTCTGTACCCCTTATTTTCAAGTGTTTAGCCTATATTTACAACTTAATTCTACAAGTTTGGCTTAGTTATTTTATTATTAACAATTGACCCATAAATTAAAAAAAATATTAAATAATAATTATTATTATTTTTATAATTTTTCTTTTTATTAAGCCTACCCTAAACTAGTTCATTTTTTTCTTTGGTTTATTTTATGAACTAGGTATTTTAACCTAATCACACTAAACCAAAAATAAAAATAAAATAATCCTAATTATACTCCTAACCTAGCTTTCCCTGCCATCTCCTTCTCTCACACAATTCATCCTTTGTCGTGCTATTTTCCTTCCCTCAACATGCTCTTGTCTCCCTCCACTTGTCACGCACAGCCTCACCTTACCTCTCTATTTGAGCCATTACTCTCGAGTACAAATGGTCATCTTTCCTTTGTTTTCATACATTTTTCTAGCTAACACCCAACGCATTTCGTTTTCTTCTTCTATCATCACCCTAACCAGCTCATCTCTTTCTCCTCTTTCCTACCAACCCTTGCCTTAGGTGTCATTCGAACCAATGCACCATCCTAAACTCCCTTATCAAAATATTACCATAAACCACCACCAACCTATTGTGGTTTCTTCCTTCCATCGCTGATCATCACTAACCTTCCCAACCACTTACATCTCCTTTAGTTCCTCTTCCTCCAGCCCAATTGAGCACCTCTTCTCAACCCTTCTCAATCACCAACCGTCCAGCCTTCCCGTTCGAACCACCAACCCCATCCATTTCCATGTTCCCCCGTCACACCAGCACCAACACCAACCTCTGCCTCTAATCTATTTTCCATCGCCATCCACGCTGCCTACCCCTAGCTGCATCAGTCCACCACGCAACCCCAATGCCAGCCACCACTACCTCTCATCATCTACAACATACCCCTCTACCATTTGGCTTCCACCTGACTCCTCCATTCCAGCCTTGCCCCTCATTTAATCACTAGCATCATCACCAACACCACCATCCTTACCTTTCCTACCTATGCGAGTTAGTAACTGTCACTACCACTAGGGTTGTTAATGAGCCAACCCAAACTAAATATCCTTAGGCTCATGCTCGGCTCTGTTCGTTTAACTAAACAAACCTAAAATAGGGGTTGGGCTTGGTTTGCTCAACTAAACAAACAAGCCGAGCCGAGCTCACGAACCAAATTCATAAAATGAATCGAGCCTCACTTTTTCAAGCTTGAGCTCAAATTATTTAATAAATGAGCTCAAAAGTGAGGTTCCGACTCGCTTCATTTAACTAAATGAATGAAGTGAGCCGAGTTGAATACTGAACTGGCTCGGCTCATTTATAGCCCTAATTACCATTGAAGCCTCCTCGCCATTTACCCCCTCTTGCGTGCATGACTCATGTTGCTAGCCTATGGAGTGTGACTTTGCCCATTTTTTCCTTCTTTCGTGGATTTGATGGCATTTTGGTAATTTTTCTTAATAAATAACTTAATATAAATTTTTATTATACAAGTTAGATATTAATATGGTTAATATTGGTATTATTTTAAGGTAAAATATGTTGATTTGTGGAGCTTGATAATTTTTAGATGGTTGCTTATATTTTGTACTTTTGCTGTAAATTAAGTAATCCCTCTATTTTATTAAAATATTAGGCATTACATAATAGTAAATTAGGGTTTTGATGTATAAACTATGCTAATCATGTTTTCTATATGGTAATCCATATAATTTACTAAAATGTTAGATATCACATGATAACACATTAGGATATCGATTTATAAATTGTGTTAAGCATGTTTGTTATAATGTAATTATTTGCTTAATAATGTTATCAGAAAACTTGGTAAAATAGAGCATGTCAATTTCTATAAAGTGTTATGTGTACGAAATTATGTTAAAATGGGTTTAATGTTGGAAATTAATTACGAAGGTCATGTATATCTAAAATGATAGGTTGAGCATGCTTAGGCATATTTTTAGCATAATTGTTGTATGTCCTAGGGTATTTTATTTTTTAAAATGTATCATGATATATATTCCTTTAAGCATGTCTAATATATATTATTTATTGTTAAGTATATAAATATATAGTTTGGATGAATTAGATATGCATATTAGGGTTAAACGTGCTAAATAATGTGTAAGGGTAAAATAGCCATTTCATGTGTGTGATAATTTATCTGAATGATACATATTTTAATTATTTTATCTTAGGCTTTTCATGACATATTGTTAAGTAAATTAGAAGAAAACATCATAATTATGATCTCAAGAATATTTTGGTCATTTTGACTTAATGTGCTTAAATGTGAATTATTGAACCTAAGATTTTTTTAGTAGATATTTTAGTTGACTTTTGTGTTGACCTTATTTATGGTTATCCTCATTAATTAAAAACAAGTAATAAAAGGTTAAGCATGGAAATTGGATATATTTGTGTATCATGTGATTTTGTACTCATCTTAATAAAATATCAATATTTAAAGCGAAATACTTTGAGATTGAGAATTTTGGCTCTTTAGGAGTTGCTACCCTAAAGACGTATTTTAGCACATTGTTGGTTATAGATTTTTACTAATGCGCCTCATTGCTTTAGCCCGGCCCTATATCTTACTCCATTTAGCTTTGCAAACTTATATAGGGTATGCATACTTGTGAATTAGGTGTCCTTGTCAATAGGGTATTGTGCTACCTTTGTATGTTGGTGCGACCAGGGTACTTTAGTATCTTTGAGTTGATAGTCGATAGGATATTATGTTATCTTGGTGTGCTGGAATAATTGGAGTACCTTAGTGTCTCAGAATTGATATGATCTCCCCTTGAGAAAAACAAAAACAAAAATAATTATTGTTGGTTCAAATAATTATTGGATTGGTTCGATAACAATTTTTGTGCCTACTTGAGGTTCGGTAGTAGCCATCATGCCTACTTGTGGTTTGGTAGTAGCCTCTGTGTCTTCCTATAGTTCGATAGTATCCTTTGAGTCTACTTGTGGTTCGGTAGTTGCCTATGAGCCCTACTTGTGGTTTGGTAGTAGCCTTCGTGTCTATCTATGGTTTGGTAGTTGCATTTAAACTCTATATGTGGTGTTATGGCTTTTATTGGTATTAATGTTGAGACATGAGATTATGTGAATGTTATGGTTATTTGGTTGATATTGGTTCTAATCATTACTTCATATACCATCCCTTGGATGCTTAGTTGGTTAGTTTAATTATGTTCTAAATGAATGAGCATGAACAATATGTGGCTTTGGTGATAACTATTTATCTAATATGATTATCGTGTTTTAGTGATCTTATGTATATTTCAATATTTTATACTGTGTCTTATTGTGGTGCCATTTATGTGTTCTATACAAGCTATTCATGTTAGCTGTGTATAATGGGTTAGTCAGTTTTGTTGTACTGATGAGTTCTATTTCATAGGCCCATGCTTATTGAATTTGTTGATTAGTTTGTGAGACTAGCTGAAGACTAGTATTATGGGTTGAGGGTTAGAATTATTCAGTGTCCTTTTCGGTATCTTTTGATTTATATATTTTTTGGACTCTTATATTCTCTTGTATTTCCTTGTACTTGAATTTGTAACCATTGATCATTTGTATTATCATAATGATAATAATTTGCTTTATTCTCTCTATTATGGTTGTTATAATTATGTTATTGATTTAAGCGAAGTAATGTTTTAACCTTAGCAATTCGTATAAAAATGGTAAAGGAAGCCAAACTTGTACCAAGTGCAGCAGTAATACCCTACGTTTTTACTATTTTAGCTTCTACAATTAAATCTTTATACAAAATTTTTTTAAGTCATAAAATTGTGGGTGTTACAAGATTCCACAAAGTTTATTATTGGGTCCCGTTTCCTAAGAATTTCATGTTTTACATTCTAATTGTTTTGCCTTGTGATTGACATGAAGATGATTTGGAAAGATAGAATTATGTCAATTATAGCAGTAACACTCAACTATTTTGGTATTATACTTCTGCCATAAATGAAATTTTTTACTAATAAAATTTGGGGTATTACAATACTTCTCTACTCCATGAGATTCCAAATATTCTAAGAGGTTGTAGAGGGTATCTTAGTGTAACAAAAGTCACTTTCCTTGATGAAATAAACACGTACCCAATCGACCGATAATAATTATTTCATATCACCCAACCACCATAGTAGATACCCTTGGAAAAGTTGATTCCAACAATGTAATTAAGTAAGACCTAGGTTGCCTTCTTGTTTGGAAAGACATATTGTGTCCTAAGCAATAGGGGTCTCACGGGATTTTTCAACATTAGATCAAAGAAATGCTTGATATATGGAATTAATTTCTTGGATGATTTCATGGGACAAAACTAAAAATAGATTCCAATATGTTTGAATCCCAAATAACACTAACTACACGAGTTGATATTTGCTCGCTAAGCTAAAGAGTTTTGACTATCAAGCTCAAAGTTTTTATGTAAATTTATTAATAAGCTCCTTATAATCCTATTAGGTGAACATTTTTTAAGATAAAAGTACCCCAAAGTACTTGATGGGGAGGTTGCCAATGGGGAAATGATAAAGCTAATCAATCAAATGTCTTTTCTTGTATGGAATCGGTCTGCTATAATATATATTACTTTTGGATTTTTGTTAGGATTAAAATGAGTATTACCTCAAAAGTATTTTTATTATTATTAATATATATATATATTATATTTTTAATTTTTTATTGCTATCATCTCATACTAAACAAACACTTGGTTATACTTATATTTGATAAAGCTCATCTGACCTAACCTGAACCCCTATCTAGACCCAAAAAATAAAATTTGATCTCAACCCAAAAATCAAAAAAAAAAAAAAAAAATATATATATATATATATATATATATAGAAAAAGGGTCCCGTGCGAACCCTTTTTCTTGTACAAACGTAGGAACAAAACATGTCCGTTGGATTAAAGAAATACGGACCGTTGGATCAAAAAATTACAACGGCCGTTCTTTATGCGTCGTTTGGCCGTGAGCCCGTGTCACTGTGTCTCTGGTCTGTAACCTCCGCACGGCTTCCTCTCGATATCGACCTTCTTCCTCCATTTCGTCCGTTTGCCGCTCCAGCAACGACGCTCGTCTTCTTCAATTTTTTCCATCAGCCGTTCATATGCGTCGTTCGCCTCTGTCATTTCGTCCTGTTCTGCGTTGTTTTGCTCTGTTACTTCCGCCCGTCTTCCTCCCGAGCTCGAGCTTCTTCCTCCATTGTCGTCTGTTTGCTGCTCCTTCAATAGTCGCTCGTCCTCTTCAATTTTTTCCATTTCGCATCTTCGATTTCTGTCTCCAGCAGGTAAATATTTTTATTGTTGTACCGATCTTCAAAATTTTTTCAATTCGCGACAAGTTTTGCTCGTTCTGTTTTTGACATTGTTTCTCCATTTTGGCTGCTCGTCTTCGCCGGTGTATTCTCATCCCAGCACATTTCTTCAACCTACCGAAGCTCATGTCATCGATTTCATTTGTTCTCTGCCACCATTTTTCGCCGGTGCTGATTTTCCTTCGTATTTCACCATTTTTGTCGAAAATGTATGATATTTTTACTGTCAAAATTTTCCTTAACGACAGTATTAAACCAGTTAATATATTCATTGTTGTTATATTATTATGTAATCTAGTGTTTGTTAACCTGATTTTTTGTATTGATTTGGCTGATTTTTTTTGTATGTGTTTTAGGTTTATTGATTAAGCATTGTATCGAATTACTCTGCCTCAACTTTAGTTGATTTCGAATTTGCTGAGTTGATTTACTAAGTATGTTTTATTGTTTGCTGAGTTGATGGAAGTAAGGATGAGCCAAAAATAATACACATTTCATGTCGATGGAAGGAAGAAAGAGAATGCTGGGAGACATGTGTGGGTATAACAGAAAGGAGGCTGAAGCTGGTAGGCCGTAATATCAATTAGTTGAGGGATTCAGAGAAACGAGACCAACAGTGATGAAAAGTGCAATTATCTGTCGAACAAACATCCATTTACAGACAATGAACAAAATGAGTAGAATTGCCATCCTTTGAATGTAGGAGAGAAATTGTCTACTTTTAATCTTTTATTTTTTCATAAATAAAAAATAAACGTAAATTAAAGAATAACTATCTATTGAAATAATTTTATATTAGATTTTTGTTTCGGTCAATTCTAAAAAATTTTTCCTTCATTGCATGATATTTTTTTGGCCTATTTATTCCTTGTTTAATTGTGCTCTCACTCTCTATCTCTCTCTCTCTTTTGGTTTAGAGTTTAGAGGGTTTGGGGTTTGGGGTTTGGGGTTTAGGGTGTAGGGTTTAGAGAGTGTAGGGTTTAGGGTTTAGGGTTTAGAGGGTTTAGGGTTTAGAGGGTTTAGAGGGTTTAGGGTTTAGGGTTTAGGGGGTTTAGGGTTTAGGGTTTAGAGGGTTTAGGGTTTAGAGTTTAGGGGTTTAGGGTTTAGAGGGTTTAAGGTTTAGGGTTTAGGGTTTAGGGTTTAGAGGGTTGAGGGTTGAGGGTTGAGGGTTTAGGGTTTAGGGGGTTTAGGGTTTAGGGTTGAGGGTTGAGGGTTTAGGGTTTAGGGTTTAGAGGGTTTAGGGTTTAGGGTTTAGGGGTTTAGGGTTTAGGGTTTAGGGTTTAGAGGGATTAGAGGGTTTAGGGTTTAGGGTTTAGGGTTTAGGGTTTAGAGGGTTTAGGGTTTAGGGTTTAGAGGGTTTAGAGTTTAGGGTTTAGAGGGTTTAGAGGGTTTAGGGTTTAGGGTTTAGAGGGTTTAGGGTTTAGGGTTGAGAGGGTTTAGGGTTTAGGGTTTAGGGTTTAGAGGGTTTAGGGTTTAGGGTTTAGGGTTTAGGGTTTAGGGTTTAGAGGGTTTAGGGTTTAGGGTTTAGTGTTTAGGGTTTAGAGGGTTTAGGGTTTAGGGCTTAGGGTTTAGGGTTTAGGGTTTAGGGTTTAGAGGATTTAGGGTTTAGGGTTTAGGGTTTAGAGGGTTTAGGTAGGGTTTAGAGGGTTTAGGGTTTAGTGTTTGGAGGGTTTAGGGTTTAGGGTTTAGGGTTTATATGGGTTAGGGTTTAGAGGTTTAGGGTTTATGGTTTAGGGTTTAGGGCTTAGGGTTTAAGGGTTAGGGTTTAGGGTTTAGAGGGTTTAGGGTTTAGGGTTTAGGGTTTAGAGGGTTTAGAGGGTTTAGGGTTTGGGGTTTGGGGTTTAGGGTTTATGGTTTAGGGTTGAGAGGGTTTAGGGTTTAGGGTTTAAAGGGTTTAGGGTTTAGGGTTTAGAGGGTTTAGGGTTTAGGGTTTATAGGGTTTAGGGTAGAGGGTTTAGAGGGTTTAGGGTTTAGGGTTTAGGGTTTAGGGTTTAGGGTTCAGGGTTCAGGGTTTGGAGGTTTGGATATTTGGTTTGGATATAGGTTTGGATTAGTTTTTTGGTTTGGTATTAGTAAAATCTTGAATGTGATTAAATTTTGATCCAATGGATGAGATTAGTTCCTATGTTTGTATATTAATTATAGTTTGTATATATATATATATTATATTTGTAATTTTTTATTGCTATCATCTCATACTAAACAAACACTTGGTTATACTTATATTTGATAAAGCTCATCTGACCTAACCTGAACCCCTATCTAGACCCAAAAAATAAAATTTGATCTCAACCCAAAAATCAAAAACAAATTGAATCAATCCAAACCTGAACTAAATTTAGCTAACTCAATAGTGACCTATATCCGAAATAACCTAAATTAAAATAACTCAATCCAAAAAAAACTCGACCCATACCTAGATATAAATATGACAATG
This sequence comes from Tamarix chinensis, assembly GCA_030549775.1. Taxonomy (NCBI): domain Eukaryota; kingdom Viridiplantae; phylum Streptophyta; class Magnoliopsida; order Caryophyllales; family Tamaricaceae; genus Tamarix; species Tamarix chinensis. Next base: position 82,734,078 of record CM060173.1, on the reverse strand, counting down.
ACTTGACTTGAACTTACCCAACCTTAAATGACCCGACTTGAACCTGACCTATATCTAAATATAATTTCAAACCCAATCTAAACTAATGTCAAATTTGATCCATGAGGGTAACATTTTATCTCATATAAATTGATATACAAGCACCAATAAATTATCTTATTAATAAAATTTTATGTAAATAAAAATATGCAACCCATATAATAACAAATGAAACAAAACTAGTAAGTCTTTGTTCTCCACCCTTTACCATCAATTAAATTAGATCATAGAAACTTCTATTATTATTATTGTTGTTGTTGTTGTTATAAACATACAACTATAATTGTAAATATAATAATTATAATAACAAGTAAAATTTATATTTGTATTTCTACAAATAATAATGATTATTATATTTCTAAAGATTATAACAACAACAACAATAATGACAATTATAATTTCAATTTAATTTATTAATTATATTAAATTAATAATAATCAATATTAATATAAATTCTAAATTTAATTTGACTCAAACTCGATACAAGTGGGGGTCTGTAGATTTGAATCCACCTAATCTAATTTTGATTCGGCTAGTAGTATGTAGACCCGAATCGAACTTATCCGAAAAAACCTGATAAGTTGGGCCTAGACCCAACCCATTATTCTTCTAACCTGAAATAACATGATCCTATACAGCTTTGATCCAAATTATCGTTATCTAAATTAGACCCAGACTTGAAAGACACTCAAACCTGAACTCGACTTGATTACATAACAACAAGATTTTAATCTGATCTAAATTAACCCGAGTTACATGACTCATTTGACACCTCTTACAATATTATTTAACTCATGCTCAACATAAACAGACCACTGACAACAAGATCCAATGAAGAGAAGATGATTTTTTTTTAATTTAAGCATGCATATCAAGAAATGCTAAAATTACTAACCTTACAATATAAATTTATGAATATACCATTAAATTTGAAAAAAAAAACAAAACTTTGAATAAATACTCTAACTTAACTATTAAATATTAAAGGGAGTAAAAGGTCAAAAGCGATAATAAAGTATTTAATATGTTATACTTATTATAAATAATATAATTTTTTGGTATTAAAAAAAGTTATTATATTATTAAATTTTTATATAAAGAAAAAATTATTTTAAAAAAGTTAAAGACTAGTTTTTATTTTTACTTCTACTTTTTTTAATTGCATATGTATTAAATGATTTATTATTTTTAAATAAAGAATGTACATATAATTTTAAAACTGTTTTTATTAGTTTATTAAAAAGTATGAAAGTGGAAGGAATGAATTTTTTTTATAAAGAAAGTATGTTATAAAATAAATTAAAAAAAATTACAAATTCTCTTTCGTGAACAGCGGGAGTAAACATTTAATACCACTGTATAGAGCTATACAAATTATTAGTGAATTGAAGCTCTCGTTCAGCGTCTATCGAGGGAGGAGGGAGGGTAATTGACAATCACTCTTTGAGGCCTCCTTTTCCTTTCTTTCTTGACTTCTTCGTTCTGTTTGGTTGAACATTTCTATCTACTTTCCCCCTTTCCTTCCCAATAATTATCTTCCTGTGTCGGTATCTTGTGTTGATGCAATTGGTGTCGTAATTTCTTATTGGGAATTCGACGCATGTGCTGGGGACTGTGTGATGTTACCCACCATACTCAATGCAAGGCAGGGCTGTTCCACGGGTACCTGCAATAAATGGCCAAATTAATCAGCTCAGTATTCTGAAAGTAAAGCAATCCTTCTTGCTGCTAATTAAAGTGAAAGGTTCTCGTCATCATTTTTCGTTTCAATTTAAAGCCACGTTCAGGTTATTTTGCCGTTGCGTGTGAAAATTAAATCTTTTCGATGATCCGTCAGTTAGCTTCTTCAGCATTTGATGCAAAAAAAGGCATTAAATGGCATTATATCTATCCACCAACCCGGTTATACCCCTTCCAGTCCCCCAAAGTACAAAAATACTCACCCCATCTTATAATAATAGGCTCTTTTTTTTATCATTTTTTCCGTTTACTCTTATTTTAAAATTATACAAAATTAATTTTCATCGATTTCCACAAATTAAATATATACTCCATCTGTTTCGAAAAGATTTTTTTTATCCATTTACAAACTATTTTAGGAGATAATAAATATACTCTTAACATGACAATTACATTATTTATTGTAAAATAATATAACAGTTAATGTATAGAAAAAGAAAGATAAAAATAAAAAATAATTATTAACTTTTTTTTAAAATAATATTTATTTTAAAATAAAAAATTTATACTAAAAAAACTTCTTTTATAAACGAATAAAATTAAATTAATTACAAGTCGTAATTACATCAATCAAATCTATATAGTCTGTTATAGAAAACAGAAGTACAAATTCAGAAACAAGTTCATATCGTCAGATAAATTAAAATAGAAAGATTGACCGCTAATATGAGACGGGTATTATCTACTTGGATACATGAATATGAAATTAAATTGGAAAAATTATTTTAAAGTTTATTTAAATCAAATTATTTAAAGTTAAATAATTTATTTGTTATTTAGTCCACTTTTTTTAGTATCTAATATAGATGTACATATAGAGAATATTATCTGTATATTTGTGCATAATTAGATGTACATATTAGTATAATTATATGTACATAATATTTTGTACTTGAACTAAATACTTTACGACTATTTTTATTTTTACTCTATTAATTTTAAATTTTCCCTTAATTTTAGCCATCGTAGTATTTTCTCTTTCCACAACCATGTTGTCTACTGATACAATTCAGCAACCACTCCAAAAAAAGAGTCAAGTTTTCATAACCACTCTCGGCTTCCGTAAATATCTTTAAACCCCTTGCTAACATATTTTCTCTTATAGAACCACCCTCAAGGCGTGTTACTTCTCGAGGAGTATTGTCAAATTCTCCATCTGATTTGTATGAGTAGTGTTTCAGGTTTCTATAGGTATTTTTCACTTAGAAAAGATAAAATGATTTAATATACTATAACAAAAATAATAAAAAACTAACAACTTTTAATAAAGAATAGTTCTATGCTTACAACCAACGTTCCTACAACATTTTTACAACTTTCTCATAAAGTATGGATCGACAAGGTGATGAATTCTTTATATTCTCGCCTACGCAAAGCTGCCATGACTACACATAATGGTCCGTGGAACATCTTGTGTAGTGTCTAATGTTAGTGGTTGTGGAAATAGAGATGTCAACATATGTTTGAAGGCAAATTAATTCCATTAGGAGCCTCAGTTTTCCTTAGCACGAAATGATCGAGGCCTGATAAATGAGAAAATATGCTTATATTCTAACATCTACATCCTCGATTTGTTTATAGTTCTACTATCATTTAAGTTAGAATTAGTGTTTTAGTCTCGGATACTATATTATTTTGAAATTTTTTTGAAGTTGCAAGATTCAGACAAAGAATGGATCAAAAGTGATGAAAAATAGGAGTCCAAAGCAAGCTTAGAATGATGATTGATATGCAATATGGCTAAGGCATGTCTTACGATACATCCATAGAGGATTTGATGTAAAGAGAGAAGAAAATTATGAAATTTGCCTCAACTGTAGGCAGGGTGTAGCCCATGCCACAACCTGTGCTCGATGCATGGCTAAATTTTTTGATTTACTTGGACCACACCCAGCATGTATTATGTGATATCATTATGCCATGTATTTTCTTCGTTTTAAGAGTTGTTACCTCCATAACTTTTTCATTGTATCGCAACTTTGCGCACATTGTTAGTTAGATAGATTTGTGGAGGCTCTTTCTCTCATTTTCAACCCTGATTACTGTAAAGTATGCTCTCTTCAATTCTAATCTAATTTTTAGTTTAAATCATCAATCTCTTTTGTAATTACTCGCTTGAGATGTTCCAATTCTGGAAGATTCTTGAAGAATTTGGTTATTATCTTCTCTTCTCTACTTTTAATTTTTATTGTTCATGTCATTTATTTCTTCATGCTTTTCATTACTATGATTATGCTTGAGTGGATTTCTTTCTAGGATTAGATCTATTCTAAATTACTAATTAGTGATAATTTAGTTTTGATTTATGTTCCAATTACTTGAGTTCTTGAGTTCAATTGTTAGTTCTTTTATTGTGATTGAGTTGATTGACCAGTGACTTGACTACACATATGTACTTAATCTAGGAAGTGAAATATGCTGATTAATAATAATAAAAAATCTAACAATTAAATTGAAAAATCAAACCATAAAAGTAGGCTATAGCCTTTTAGGGATTTAATCGATTAAGCATCGAGCATAATGAGTTTAATTTGATTTAATAACGTGAAAATAGGCTATTAAATTAAATTAAACATGACTATTAGACCTGGAAAGAGGTTATTAGTTAGTTTAGGTTATTTTATCATATCAAATTTAAGTAATTATTTGACAGTTACATTGATTATTCATTAATTATAAATTTATGATGACAATCCAACCCTAGACTTTTTATTAGATTTTATTATTATTATTACCACTAGCATTACTATTTAATTTTATTTTGTTATTCATTTTTGAATTCCTAAATTTGATATGTCTAGATAGTCATAATCGGTGAAAATTCAGTAATTAACAATAAGCCCCTAAAGAGATTACCTTGATGTGCTACAAAGACGGTCGTGTGCTTGCGGTTTGGCCCGTCAAGGCCTAGGAGAGAGTTAACATCCTTTATGTTGATAGGTATACATAAGAGGTTTGTATGTTGGATGTCACCACCATGGCATGGATCAAATTTTATGTTGAAGTCTGTGTTGCTCAAAAATGGGGTATGGTAAGTGCTAGAGGTTTGATGAGAGACATTGATGGTGGCTGAATCTATGGGTTTGTGTCAAAGATCAACATAACTTCACCCTTATCACCAGAAGTTTAGCTGATCTGGGTAAGTTTAAAAATTGTTGTGACCATGGGTTTTACGTGACTTTAGATAGAGTTTGACTTGAGAACTGCTACTTGCCTAGCTGTTGGCAAGTTTTCCTTGAGTTGTGCTGATTCAACCATCATTGCTAATTGTCACATATTACTTAGAATGTTATATATATATATATATATATATATATATATATATAGGGTGAAGATCCCATACACACCCTTTCTAAGATACATGTATAGGAATTAATTATAACCATTAGATTAGTATTTGATCAATGGCCAAGATTTAGTACATACCAAATCTAAATTTATTTTAATCTCAGCCCTTAAATTTTCTAGATCTAATGGTTATTAAGAGCTCCTACATTTGTATTTTAAATAATAGTTTGTACAAGAGCCTAAATCTATATATATATTCTATTTACATATTATGGATGTACATGTTATGAATATGTATTGTATTAAACCCTAGATTTAATACAAATATTACTACCATAAGTTGTAACAACTTTTCTATTATGAGTCCTCAACTCTATGTATCCTCCACATTCTTTTATATTCTATAACTTCTTCTCATAATAAATGTAATAAGTATGTGTATTATATATATGGGATATTGTGAATTGTAATTGTAAGAGAGAATCCATACGTATTAATAAGAATCAGAAGTCACATTCTCTCTTTATTTCTATATTTTTAAATATATATATATATTGTTTTGAAGAAAGCAAGTGTGCAGATACCTTAACTAAATTTGCGTTAGGATTTCCTATTGTTGCAAAGGGAGTTGAAAGCCATTTTATGTAAAGACTCATGGGAGTTCTATTACCCCATTCTTAATATTAATACACCGTGATGCTTTGTCCACCTTTCTCTCCAAAAAACAAATTACATGCGGGCCCCACATATTGTAAGATTTTTGGTCAAAACTTAACATCTATGTTTAATAAAATTCTCTTGTAGAAAGAAGAAGAGGAAACTCAACTATTTTTTTACTTATAGTGGTACACAAATTCTAATATGACACCTCATTATCTACATACTCTATTAAATTTATCTATAATACCTTATTACATGATTCCTATTTATTATTTTGATGAATGTATATATTTATGAACACTTAATTTATTAACATACTTTAAAGTTGTTGTATAAATTTGATTTTTGATTAAAATAATTTGTTTATTACTTAACTCAACACTTTTAATACTATATTTATTTTAAATACTTATTTTTGTATTAACTGTAGCTACATTCACTACAAAAAACTGGTGCATTAACGACCAATTTAGCGACCAAAATTTTTTTTAGTCGCTATTAATATATTATTAACGACCACTATTAAAACTCGTCGTTATTGGTATATCTATTACGACCAGTGTAATTTTTGGTCGTTAATCATTAATTTTTTTGGTCGCTAAAGGCATTTAAGTTTCATATATATATATATATATATATATATATATATATATATATTTTTATAGTAGAAAAAATTTAATAATTTTTATCTATTAAAAATATTTATGTCTATGAATTTTTTTATGAGGTTGATAAGATCTTCGCAAAATTTTATATTTAAAATTTCTACAACTTATTTATGATTTTTTTTTATGTTGTTTTCATTTTTATTTACGGATGACATTTTTATAAATATATAAAATTATTATTAGTCACTTAAACTTGTATAAAAAGAAATTTTATTTCTCGGATCTTTATGCAAACGGTTTTTATTAAATAAAATTTAGATAAAATTATTTGTTATCATATTTTAGATACTTTAAAAATAAATAAAAACAGTCGCTCAACAGACTCACGGCCCCCGCCCCCTTTTCTTTCTTTCTCCCTCTTCCTTTCCCGTTGGCTTTTTTCTGCGTTGAGGCCCGACCCCCTGCTACCCTTCTCCCTTCCCTTTCCTGCTCCTCTGCGTGCTTTCTTCAGCCACCACGACACCACCTCACCACTACAACACAACCACCGGACGACGGCAGCACGGGAGCGAGGCAGCAGCAGCTGTGGTCGGACGAGCAGCGCGAGCAGGGAAGCCGAGTGGGTCGCTCGACCCTGCTCCAGCGCCATTTCCATGACACCACCGCAACGCCACCGCCGGCCACCTCCAGTGACGTCCACCATCGGCGGACATTCCTCGACCTTTGACGAAGCTCCAGTGCCCTTTATCCGCCCTATTTTGGCTGATATTATTTGGTATAAATTATCCTAAACCCTAACTTTTGTTTCGATTAAATTTTTATGAATTAGCTTTGATTATGCTAAATTATCTGCTGAATTGAGTATGTATGTGTTGTATGATTGATTTGGATGGGTTAATTATGTGGTATATGCTTGATTTCTGAAATTTGGGAATTTTGACCCGGTTGTGTGAGGATTGGTCGAAATGTTCGGAATTTCTATGATTTAGCTTTGATTATGCTAAATTATCTGATGAATTGATTATGTGTGTGTTGTATGAATGATTTGGATGGGTTAATTATGTGGTATATGCTTGATTTCTGAAATTTGGGAATTTTGACCCGGTTGTGTGAGGATTGGTCGAAATGTTCGGAATTTCTATGATTTAGCTTTGATTATGCTAAATTATCTGATGAATTGATTATGTGTGTGTTGTATGAATGATTTGGATGGGTTAATTATGTGGTATATGCTTGATTTCTGAAATTTGGGAATTTTGACCCGGTTGTGTGAGGATTGTTCGAAATGTTCGGAATTTCTATGACTTAGCTTTGATTATGCTAAATTATCTGCTGAATTGAGTATGTATGTGTTGTATGATTGATTTGGATGGGTTAATTATGTGGTATATGCTTGATTTCTGAAATTTGGGAATTTTGACCCGGTTGTGTGAGGATTGTTCGAAATGTTCAGAATTTCTATGAATTAACTTTGATTATGCTAAATTATCTGCTGAATTGAGTATGTATGTGTTGTATGATTGATTTGGATGGGTCAATTATGCGGCATATGCTTGATTTCTAAAATTTGGGAATTTTGACCCGATTATGTGAGGATTGTTCGAAATGTTCGAAATTTCTATGAATTAACTTTGATTATGCTAAATTATCTGCTGAATTGAGTATGTATGTGTTGTATGATTGATTTGGATGGGTCAATTATGCGGCATATGCTTGATTTTTGAAATTTGGGAATTTTGACCCGGTTGTGTGAGGATTGTTCGAAATGTTCATAATTTCTATGAATTAACTTTGATTATGCTAAATTATCTGCTGAATTGAGTATGCACTACAAGAAAACTCTTTTATAGCAACAAAACTTTTTCAACGACAACACTTTGTTGTTGCGAAAAATGTCCTTTGGCAACGACAATTTTATGACGTTACAAAAAGTTGTTGCCAAAAATAATTCATTTATATAATAATTATTAGGAAATTTTTTGCAACGACATATGATAGTTTATTTACAACGACATTTATATGTTGTAATATACAAAATATTTTTGCAACGACTTTTTGTTGTTACAAAATGTTGATTGAATTTATCGCAACGACTATACTTGTTGTGAATGTTTAGATTATTTTAACATAATGATATATATATATTTTTGCAACGACAAATGTCGTTGCAATATAAGTGATAGTTTATTCGCAACGACATTTATATGTTGCAATATATAAAATGATTTTGCAACGACTCTTTTTGTTGCAAAATGTTGATTGAATTTATTGCAACGACTATACTTGTTGCGAATGTTTAGATTATTTTAACATAATTATATATTATATATATATATATATATAATATATATATATATATATATTATAATATATATATATATATTTTGCAACGACATTTTTCGTTGCAATATATGTGATAGTTTATTCGCAACGACATTTCTATGTTGCAATATATAAAATGTTTTTGCAACGACTTTTTGTTGTTGCAAAATGTTGATTAAATTTATCGCAACGACTATACTTGTCGCGAATGTTTAGATTATTTTAACGTAATGATATATATATTATATATATATATATATATATATATATATATATATATTTTATATATATATATATTGCAACGACAAATGTCGTTACAATATATGTGATAGTATATTCGCAACGACATTTATATGTTGCAATATACAAAATATTTTTACAACGACTTTTTTGTTGTAAAATATTGATTAAATTTATTGCAACAACTATACTTGTTGCAGATATTTATATTATTTTAATGCAATAACAAGTTATTACAAAAGAAATTATCGATAATTTTTTGAAATAAATTTATTATTCCAATTATGTATTTTTTGCAATGATAAAGTGTAATGCCCTCAAATTGAGTGGAATGTTATAAGGATTGATATGCTTACTTATATCAATATAGGATACAATCCTTACGGTGATTCTGTCCGAAGAACTCAACAGTTAAGCGTGCTTGCTCTGGAGTAATATTCAGGATGGGTGACCCTCTTGGGAAGTTTCAGAAACGTCGACTCGGGATGTCAGAAATTTGTGGGTCTCGGGTGCTATCAGGTGGCGCCTATGTGCTCGTATTGACTCGTGATATTTTGTAATTTTTTGTTTATAATGTTTATTCAATTTTTGGCAACAACATAAGTCGTTGCAATTAATGTGTTTTTGCAACGACAAATATTGTTGCTATAATATGCTATTTTTTTTTTGCAACAACTTTTGTTGTTGCAAATAATAAGCTTTCACAACGACATAATTTGTTGCCAAAATAAAACCATTTTTTGTCAACAACAAAGGTCGTTACTAATTATAGGTTTTTGCAACGACATAAATTGTTGCCGAAGTAGGATCCATATTTTGCAACGACAAAAGTCGTTGCAATATATAAACACATGTAGTTAGATAAAGTGATGTATTGCAACGACATTTATTTGGCAACGATAATTTATGTTGCAGTTAATTACTTTTTAACAATGACCATTGTCGTTGCTTTATTTTTTTGCAACGCCATGACGCGCAACGACCCTGCAACAAAAAAATGTCGTTGCGATATATATTTTTTGCAACGACTTTCTATCTTTTGCAACAAAAACTGTCGTTGCTAAAAATGGACTTTTTTGTAGTGATGTATGTGTTGTATGATTGATTTGGATGGGTTAATTATGTGGTATATGCTTGATTTCTAAAATTTGGGAATTTTGACCCGGTTGTGTGAGGATTGTTCGAAATGTTCGGAATTTCTATGAATTAACTTTGATTATGCTAAATTATCTGCTGAATTGAGTATGTATGTGTTGTATGATTGATTTGGATGGGTTAATTATGCGGTATATGCTTGATTTCTGAAATTTGGGAATTTTGACCCGGTTGTGTGAGGATTGTTTGAAATGTTCGGAATTTGGGAATTTGGATGGGTTAATTATGTATGTGTTTTGCTTAATATTATGAAAATAATATGTTATGAGCTTAACTTGGTGTTTTGCTTTTATAATAATTATGGCTTGGACCTTTATCCTGTATGGTTTGTGATGGATGAACGTTTTATAGTGAATTTATCTAGGGCAATGATTAACCATGATTTTTAAAATCTTCCAAGAATGTGGCGCAAATGGTTTGTGGTGAGAAGGACAAATCTTTCCCTATTTTTAATAAAATTCCTAATTTATAAAAAAATATTTGTATTTAACTACTGTTTGGTTATTGTCTTCGAGTAAGCTTTAGGTGTAACATATATCAAAAGTTAAGAAGGATGAATCAAATGCTTTCATTACCACCACCTCTGCTAGAAAACTGGGTGTGAGTATTTTGGATTTCGGTATCGGAACATTGTGATTTCGTTTGTTTCTTATGAGGCTCAAATAATTTGTTTTTCTTTCTGAATTTTCAGTGCCATATTATTTCTCTATTATGGGGAGGGGGTGTGGAAATGATTGCAATTGTAGTAGGTCTTAGGAAGAGTTTTGCAGTTCGGAATCTAAAGAACTGTAACTGTCTTTGCATTTTGATTTGTTCTATATATGTTTCTGTTCAAGCAGCTCGAATTTGACTATGTTAATTGGTTGAGTATTGGTTATCCCTTCTCATTTCTTGTGGAGTTCGGTGAACTTTGATGGTTAGAATTATCTAATAATCGAGACACTGAAAATAAAAGGTTAGAAAAGTAGCGTCTCCATGATTCACTATAATAGTTTGGTCTTGGAAAAACGAAATATTTTATTTGTAGCACTACTTTGACAATCTTAGGTCTGAAGTGTTTTGAGCCAATCATATAGATACATGACAATACTATCTAGTTTGGTCTTATCAACATTAGATAGAAGAACTCATATTCCAATATGTGTAATAGAAAAAATAATTTTGTGAATGTAGGATATCTATCTAAACCTTTTAATCAATTGGACAAAATAAAATTAAATAATCAATTCATTAATATACCTGTACATGTATTACTTCAAGTCTTGCAATGTAAGATTGATTAACTTTTGATATGATATGTCATTGTTAATTTGATACTTATATTAATTATTGTTTTTATATTTCTGTTGTTGCAGATCTTATTCATTTTGATAGGCTGACTTAGTATATTAGGTTCGGTGAATAGAACGATTAATTTTTAGGTGGCTACTTATCATAATATTTGTATAATGCAATGACATCCTATAGCTCTTTTGTAATATATTTATATTTGATCAAATATTTTGTTGTACCAGACATGTAATACAAACTATTTGTATGAATATTTAGTTGAATGTTTGTAGGCAGGTATTTAGAAAATTATATCCACGTGTTAAAAGGAATATATATGGATACAGGTACAGGGATTGAGAAGATTGAAATATATATATATAATTACAAAAAAACAATTGATTGTCAATATTATTTACGATGATATATTTTTTTCGTCGCTATTGTTTATAACGACCAACATTATACGTTGTCGCTATTACTTATAGCTACCAACATTATAAGCCGTCGTTATTGCTTACAGCGACCAATATTATAAGCCGTCGCTATTGCTTTAGCGACCAATATTATATGTCGTCGTTATTACTTTAACGACCAAAAAATTTCGGTTGGTCGTTAAAGCCTTTAGCGAGGGAGCAATAACGACCACCGACGACCAACAATTTGTTTGGTCGTTATTGACATTAGCGACCAAATTTTGGCCATTAACGACGAAATTTGTTGGTCGTTAAAAGCTTAGTTTTTTGTAGTGATTATACTGAGTTTGTATTATGTTTATTTTTATTTAAATCCTTTATTGACATATATTATTATTTTAATATAATATCTTATTTTTGTCTTTATACATTTTGGTTGAGGGAGGTTCGGTCCACGGCGAAGATTTTCCATGCCCCTTTTTTACTTGATACCATACCTTAGTTTTGATCTCCTACTTTTTTCCCTATCTAAGAGACCCTATGATCCTCCTATTATTTATCAAGAAATCAATAAAATTCCTCTTTGATATCCCATTGTCCATACTCTCATGCATACACAAATTAGAAATACCCTGGGTCGATACAACCACGCTAAGGCCTTTTGGTAGCCATCTGGGCCTATAGGGGTTGCGAGGGACAACCTTAGAGCGCTTTTGAATTTTCTTAGGACAAAATGGTTAAAAGAATGGTACATCATGTTGATAAAAGTTGTCATATCAATTTTTATAACACTCCGTTCAATTTAGGGGTAATACATTCACCTCTACGCAAAAGTGAACATCCTTATTGTGCCTCAACTCAACTACTAACTGTCTCATTATAGTTTATCCCACGAATCATCCCACTAGACGACTGGTCGGCTTATCCAAGTTCAGATCACGGTCACAGGTTTGCTTTGATATTATTTGTGACACCCCAAGTTATTATGACCACCCGATGACTTCTTGATAGCCATCTAGGCCCACAAAGGTTGTGGGGGATACTTTACAACGCTTTTAGATTGATATACTGGTCCTACACTCTAACACGAGTCCTTTCAGTGTGATTTGTCCTTACTCATGTGCTTTTTGAAAATTTTTTAAAATTTTTTGAAAATTTACTTGGAGGGCCACCCATCATAAAAATTTCTTCATGACAAGTATGCTTAACTATGGAGGTCTTAGGATGGAATTACTAAAAGGATTGCATACCACGTTGATATAAGCATTCATATCATTACTTATAATACTCTGCTCAATTTAGGGGTATTATATTCACCCCTACTCAAGAATACAATGTCCACATCATGACTCGAGTACTATTTGTTATATTACAATTTATCCTAATAATTATCCTACTAGATGACTGACCAACTCACCCAAGTTCTTCTTCTGGTCTCGAGTTTGTTCTAATACCATTTGCGACACCTCAAGTCGGTATGACCACACAACAACCATTTGATAGTCATCTTGGCCCACAAGGGTTGCGCGGGCTACTTTAAAGTACTTTCAGATTGATCGGTTATCCCTATAAATAAACACAAATCATTTCAATGCATTTTGTTCACACTCACATACTTCTGAAGAATTTTTTTTTAAAAAAAATTAAAATTTACTCAAAGGGCCCCCTATCCTAAAAATTACTCCACGAAAAACATGTTTAAGTGTGTAGTTCTTAGGACAAAATCACTAAAAGGATGGCATACCATGTTGATATAAGCAGCACTATTAATTCTTATAACGCTCCACTTAATTTTGGGGTATTACATTCAACCCTACTCAACAATGTGGCGTCGCCATTACACCTCAACTACTAACAGTGTCATTATAATTTATCATAAGAATCATGCCACTAGGTGACTTACCGACTCATCCAAGTTTACATCATGGTCATGATTTAGCTCTAACACCATTTGTGAAACCCCAAGTTGGTAGGACAATGTGGGGGCCACTTGATAGCCATCTAGGCCCATAAGGGTTGTGATGCTACCTTAAAGTGCTTTCAAATTGATTAATTGATTCTACAGATCAACATGAATCCTTTTAGCACGCTTTCGTGCTTTCCAAAAAAAAATTTAAAACTTTCCAGAAGGGTCAGTCATCCTAAAAAAATTCCATAGCAATCACGATTAACAATGGATCTCTTACAATAGAATTACCAAAAAAATAATAATATACTATATTGATATAAGTAATCATATCAATTCTTATAACTCTCAACTCAATTTTGGGATATTAGATTTACCCCTACTCAAGAAGGCCCCTCACTATGCCTTAACTAGTAAATTTTTCATTGTAGTTTATTCCAAGAATCATCCCATTAGGCAACTGATGTGCACATCTAAGTTGATTTTGTGGTAATGGGTTTGTTCTTAAACTATTTGTGATACACTGAGTCAGTATGACGACGTAGGTGCCACTTGAGCCTACAAGAATTGTGGAGTTACCTTATATCGCTTTTAAATTGATCGGTTGATCCTATAGATCAACATGAGTTCTTTCAGTGTGTTTTGTCCTCACTCATGTACTTCTTGATAAATTTTTAAAAACATTTCAAAATTTACTTGGAGGATCACCCATAAAAAAAATCCATAGCAAACATGCTTAACTGAAGATGTCTTAGGATGTAATCACTATATATATATATATATATATATATTAATAAGGTTTATAGAGTCCTCCCCCTCCTAGAAATAGCTTGAAGGGTGCATGCAGGCAAAATTGTATGCCAAACATGCCTCAGGGTAAGCCAAAGAGTACGTAACTCGAGCATTATGTTACGGGCCGCATCGAAAGGTTGGCATCGAGGTTCTTCCATTTCCGAAATAGTCTAGAATACCCTTGTATAATCTAGATAAGTATGAAGAGATGTATAGGGTTATACACTCTCCTTGATGGTTTTAGAAGGTTTTAGAGGGGAATGTCTCTAGATCCTTTTCTATTTATGTAGAGATGTATGGATAATTCTAGAAATCCTAAAGGAGACTCTAGAAACCCTAATGGACTATTCTAGAACCCTAATGGGCTTATTGGGCTATTTTAGAGAAATCCATTAGGCCCGTATCTAGACTCTTCTTGGGGAGGTGAAGGGGTGAATCCTCTCCTATAAATAGAGGGGGTAGAAGCATTTGAAATCATCCAATAAGAGTTGTATTTTTAAAGCTTCTCTCTCTATAATATAATTTCTTTTTCTCTCTCTAAAAGCTCTCTCTTAAGTTCTTGTGTGAAGGTTCGGTGTAGTGGCCTAAGAGGCGTATCTAGCCTAAGTGTTGAATACACTTGAAGAAGGAAGACTGACTTAGTCTCTCAAGAAGTGAGAAAAGACTAAAGTCGTACGTAGTTAGACTTGGTGAAGAGTTGGTGTGTGACAATTAGTTCCGTAGAACTCCTCAAATGATCATTTTAATTAATGGTTATTTTTATTTGTTTTATATTTAGTGTTGATCTATATTTTTAAAAATTTATTAAAAATATTTGAATATATATATATATATATATTATTAATAATGTTATTATTTGAGATATTTTTTCATTTTTCTAAATTCTATCGATGTAAGCTAATATATATTTATATATATATCTATATAGGTGGACATGGACATTATATGAAAAAAAAAAAATGGAAATCTGCATCGAAAAGGCAAAAAAGAGGAAAACTGATAGTGCATAGTACTACTGTCAAGCCCATGACGGTGGCTGACGCAACGGATGATATAGATATATATATGATGTTGTGATGACCACGTACGCAAAGCTGATTGAAAAATGAAGACGCTACGATAGGAGGGGATTGATGGACGAGACGTATCAATCTTTGGTTCGGTAATGATGATGTAATGATAGGAAGAATGATTGATACTCGTGCCTAGCTGAAGTTTCTTTATCTGGCACCATAGATTATTTTTAATTTTTTAATTTTTCCCTTCCCGAGAGGGGCATCATATTTGGTAATTAAATACTTATATGGCAGTAGTAATTGTGTAGGGATTTTAATCTCATTAAATGCATAGGTAGTTTAAAATAATAGTAATTATCATTTATATTAATTCCATTGAATATTTTTTTTGTAATGAATGAATGAATGAACGAAGAATCATGCTCATGGTGGGGGATGACAAAATTGGAGGACGACAGAGGGACGGAATAAAGATGGATGGATGGATGAAATTTGACTTACATGTAGTTATATGCATGTAGTTATTACTAATATATTTGGTATATATGCCTTCCAACTAATACTTGCACAGGCCAAATTTTTTTTGGATAAGGATATTCATTCATGAACAAAAACACATGCTACAGGCATCATTGATAAAGGCTTCCCCCTCCTTCTAGAAATAGCTTGAAGGGTGCATGCACGCAATGGTATACCAAACATGCCTCAGGACAAGCCAAAGAGTACGTAACTGGACCATTAGTTCCACAGACCTCCTCAAATGATCATTGTAATTAATGGTTTTTTTTTTATATTTAGTGATTTGATATCTTTTTTTAAAAAATTTATTTAAAATATTTGAATATATATACTTATAATTATTATTAATAATATTATTATTTGAGATAGTTTTTGTTTTTTCTAAATTCCATCGAGGTAAGCTAATACCTATATATATATATAGGTGAACATCAACGTTATGTGGAGAAAAAAAATGGAAATCTGCATCAAAGAAAAAAAATAAAAAGGGGGAGGGAACTGATGGTACCCTAGTATAAAAAACCAGACCGGACCGGCCGGTCCGACCGGCGAACCGGCGAACTAGTCGGGTCACCGGTCATAGTTCATGTGTCGGTTTTTAAGATCTCGAAATCAGTGAAAATCAGTCAAAAATCGGTCGGACCAGTGAAAATCAGTGAACCGGTCAAAAAATCGGTTGGGAGCGGGTCAAATTCATATATAGTTTAATTTTCTATATATTTCATATTTTTTGACTTAAAATGTACCACTAATTCGACCAGTTCAAACCACTGATTCAACCACTAAACTAGTGAACCAATTATAATATCAGATCGATGACCGGTCCGATTTTTAAAACTATAGATGACACTACTGTCAAGCCCATGACGTTGGCTGACACAACGGATGATATATAAATACATAAATATATATGATATTGAGATGACCACGTACGCAAAGCTGATTGAAAAACGAAGACGCTACGATAGGAGAGGATTGATGGACGAGACGTATCAATATTTGGTTCAGCAATGATGATGTAATGATAGGAAGAATGATTGATACTCGTGCCTAGCTGAATTTTCTTTCTCTAGCATCATAGATTATTTTTAATTTTTTTTTTACCTTCCCGACAGGGGCATTTTATTTGGTAAATACTTATATAGTGGTAGTAATAGTAATTGTTTAGGGATGTTTTTCATGTCATAAAACACAAATTAAATGCATGGGTAGCTTAAAATAATAATTATTATTTATATTAATTCCATTGATTTTTTTTTTAATGAATGAATGAATGAACGAAGAAGAATGATGCTTGTGGTGGGGGATGACAAAATCAGAGGACGACAGAGGGACGGAATAAAAGATGGATGGATGAAATTTGACTTACAAAATGACCGGCCATGAAAATCCAATAGAAGTGGAGGTTCTTGTAGGACCTCGTGAAGCCCTTGGTGCCCTGTCCGTCAGCACAGTAGAGAGGCGTCCTGTCCGTGGCCAGGAACTGGTTCAGGCCTTCCCACCTAACATCCATTTATTTGTACGTCGTGGTCGGTCATTAAATCATTAAATAATCAGCTGAGACAAACTTGACGTGTTGAATGAACTGTTCAATCTTTACTTTCACGGCATAGTGGATAAAAAATGACAGAGAGAGAGAGAGAGAGAGAGAGAGAGAGAGATCTTACTTTAGTTTACTAACCCAAGATTCAGCTCCTCTGGTAGAACAAATGAGGTCAAGCTGCATCGCATATGTAACAGTAGCAGTACACCAACCAGCAAGCAAACAACACAGATGTTAACGCCGACAGTTGGACGGAATGGGCGAATACGCTAAGTTATAGCATGGCCAGCTAGCCTTTTGCCCTAAAAAATCTTATATAAATAAATCCCATCCATCGCTGTCCCACATGTGCATGGATATATAACACACTGCATGGGGGACCAATCAAGATTGTTTTCTACGTACTAGCCTAGCCTAAGGATTACTTATATTCTACGTTCTGATCAACAATTATATATCTACCACAAGGTCCAAAATTATGCTGCGGCATCAAATGTACGCTTTAAACAATTAAGTCAAAAGGTGTAAGTACTCTCCCATGACGCTACCACCTATTTAGTCAAAAGGTGTAGATACCACATCGAAAGTTGAACCTTTTTTTTTATATATATTATTTATTTATTTATTTATATGTCATATATAATTATTAAACATAAAAATAAACTATTTTTTTTCCCTCTCTATTTGATCAGCATGAACCAAATATGTTATCAAATAATTATTTTTTTTTTATAATAAGTTTTTGGAGAAGCGTCGGTTCTTATAAACTTACCATCAATATGCCGGACGAGGCGGTCGTATACTCGTATATGTATAATAATAATAATAAGTCCGCATTGCGTATAAGAACAATAAAAAAAAATAAAAAAAAGGCTATCGGTCACTTACTTGTCCATTGTATATTGTGACGTGGGCCCCCTTCCGTAAGAGCTCATCAACCTGTTTCAAGCATGCGACAAACCCCCCATCGTAATGATATCAACGGAGAAAGAAAGAAAGAAAGGAAATTTTTTATCCCAATCCAATCCGACCAATTAGAACGGAAACGTGACGGGGGGAAATATATAAATTTTAATTTTAAGACATGGTCCAGAAACGGAAACATTGAATCCCTCCCCACCGGTTGAAATTTCGGTCCCGACCAGCTGTCGCACACCAATGCTATTACGCATATGGGGTGGGTCTATGGGCGCAATCAAACTACTGGTACTGGTAGTAGTATTACTACTAGTACGCCCCTATGATGAATGCTTTGACTAAAACACGGACGCTTCAGGCCGACAAGGACACCATGTGTCTGTCATCCACGGCGGAGCAGGTGGCGGTTCGAATGAAATATTTACAATAAGGGTGGGACTTGGGAGGAATGGAGGGATGCAGATTCTCCCAAATCACAGCGTACTGATTACCTCGTCGATTCTAGGCTTCATGAAATCCCCTGTAAGCCCCTGGAAAACAAGCTCTTGCTGACCTCCCCATCTGTAAAGTAAGGCAGCGATCCAAATAAATTAATAAAGATATCACCGTGGCAGTGGCTAGCATTTGTTATTTATTGGACACAGACGAAAAGATAAGTAACCAACCAAAACGCCCAACTCGAAGGGACCCTTTGCTAAGAATAATAATAAAGGGAGTGCTCGTCTGGCAGGGGTAGTAAGGACAACATATATATATATAACAAAAGGTGCATTTCACTTAATATAAAATCTAAAATGAATGCTTTTCTCAAAAATAAATAAATAAAAATATTTTATGTTAAAGATCCATAGAAGATATCTTAAAATACGCATTCTGATGACCCCCACCACCGAGAACAACTTATTCATAAGAGAAACCAAGTCCACACATATATATATAAATATACAGAGAGAGGGGGTAGGGGGTTGGACCGAGGCGGAGCGAGTGATGGAAAAAAAAAAATTTACTAGTAAGCTACTTACGTGACATTATCTGGTATAATTTTCAACTTATTTTTGACGGGACCATTCATAAAGGAACTAAGTTGATCGGGTCCGTCGCCGGGCGGCGAGTATCTCGAAGAAGTCGAGAGATATCTCGAGTATTTGTGCATCACCAACTCCTCGGACTGCACCACGGCCGCGGCGGCAGACACCGGGTCCATGTCCGAGTCTACGAGGAAATTGTAGAAATCCTGAAATTCCGAAAAAAGCCAGGCCAGCCAACCAGCCATAGGAGCGGAGAACTAATTATTAGTATATATGGAGAGATGGATAAGACGCGGTTAATTTAAAAAATAAACTTGTTATTTTTATTTATGTGGTTACCACATTATTACTGCTCGTGCTGATCTCATTTTCAAGAGCTCCCCATCTAAGCGTTGCTTCCGCATATCGACCTTCACCGATTTCCTGCTTTATCTTCTCTGCCAACCTGACCATTTTAATTTCAAGAATCAAACAAACACACACACTCTGCTGGCTGCTGCAACATGTACGTATTGGACCTCACGATCAATACTTCAACTACTACTACATAATCACAGACCTATTGGCCCTCTGTAGCCCGTTGTCGTCCAGGCGAGAAAGATCCTTGAGCAGAGGCCCCCACGACTCCTGCAATTGAACGTTAGGTCAGCTGAATAACCCCCTCCCAACATCTACCCACATATAAACGTGGAAACACTCACAACGAAGTCCTGCGGAGAAATCCAGCTATCTCCCAAGACGACGCCCCCAAGCACGAGCTTCAGCGACCCGTTTTCGATGGCCCTGAGAGCCGACAATCCGAGGGTAACCGCGAATTTCCCGCCATACGACTCCGCCACTATGTACAGCGGCCTCTTCTCCAGCTCCCCATCTCTGCAGCACAGGTCTTTCAGTAATGTCGTCAGGTCGGCCGCTGCTTCCTCGTCGGTTTTCACGACCAAGTCGTCTTCTCCTACGAAACTGAACCCCGTTCCCACTGGATTGTCCTGCATTTGGGCAGTTCGACGATGAAATAATCATAAATCATAATCATAATCATACCTACGCGCTACATCTTATCTTCCTTCTTTGTCTGCCGTTAAAATTGATGCGTATCTGAGATGTTACGGTGTGTCTGCGGGCGGAGGGGGGAGGGCGCTTACGACGAAGAGCAGATCTGCTACTCGAAGCCACGTCGAATTCCGAGGCTTCAATTTTGTATCCAACGGACCGACCTCCACAAAATTACCCATCCCGACTCCTGATGCTCCCTGTTTTTTCCATTTTTTTTTCCCCACATAGTAATAATAATACATGATTAGATCCGGAGCTCGCATAAATACATCGTGATTTTTCTTCCGCATGTGTGTGCGTAACGAATACGCATATATATATATATATATACTCACGGGTCCACCTTGAAGCCATAGCATTATCGGCCATGGCTTGTTTGGATCCTCCACTCTGTACGGACTTTTATACAGCCACCAAAACATGTGCGCTTCTGTTTCACACAAGCAATTTCATTTCGTTTCATTCCAAGAAGAAGAAGAAGAAGAAGATGGAAATAATGATTACTGCGTCAACCAACCAGCTGAATTGTGGGTCAGAATTCAAAAAAAAAACATGATATTTCTATATATGATTCAGGGATTCATTGGGAATAACTCCCCCATAAAAGAAGAGAAAAGAAAAAACGCACTCTCTCTCTCTCTCTCTCACACACACACACACGCTTACTTGGTCTGACTTCAACGTAGCCCCACTTTTCTGATCCTGAACCATGCCTGGCATTGCCTTTTCTTCCCTCAACGATGGCTGATTCTGCAACCAGGAGGAGGAGGAGGAGGAGGAGTGCACTCACACCTGGTAGAGCCCAGAATTTGGTCATTTTCTGAATCCGATCCTAGAGGGCTAGTGCGCCCCAAACAAAATCCCAACTTCACGTGTACTGCTAACTAATACTATTGGACGGACAGATCAGATCAGGTCGAGGAAGCATATATATAAAGGCTAGAGAATAACTAAGGTAGAAAGAAAAGGTTGATTTGTCACTGTATATATACATAGCGACTTTTAGCACCCGAAGGATGACGTTTTTTGGAGTACAATAAAAAGGTAACCTAACTTTGCCTTTACAGATGAGATGACACTTATATTATTTTTTTCTTTCAACTTATGAATGATGGGCCCCTACCCTATCTTGCACTACTAAAATGATGAGAATCCGTCCATGTTGAAGGCAGAAAGATCCACCTCCACATTCCATGACAGTCATTTTATCTTTATATTCATTTTCTTCGTCGTTACAATTATTACACACTAATCGTGATTCCACTCTGGTCCCCGAGCGTGACATGGGCCGCGATTCAAATCTTTATATGTCTTCTCTTCTTTACTAAATAACATAGAAGGAATAGTTAAGTGCACATGTTTTTTTTTTTTTTGCTATCAATTTAAGTTTATACTAATATATTTTACTTTTTACAAATTAAGTTTCTTCAAATATATGAAATGGAATAAATGTCACTTAAAGCATGCAAGATCTAGAAATAAAGGTGAGGGAGAAATTTAGAACAAAAGCAAAATAATTTTGTTCTTACTTGCATACCGAAAATAGAACTACAACTTCATATTTATAGAATTGGTTGAAGCCATTTTAGTTTATCTAAATAGAATCAACTCGTTAGGAAATTAAAATAACAAAAAGGAAAGAGAGCAACAACACATGTGGCATAATCTATTATAGCTCAACATTTCTCTAATAAACAACATCATCCTTCAGCTTCACAGGTGTCACCTTGGTGTGCTTAAGCCTCTCAATGATTGATCCATAATGATCAAAGGAAGGGTTTGCTGGAGTAGGATATGCTTCGGCTTGTATCAATACCCCCTTCTAGGAGAGCAACCTCGCCCACGAAGTTGAGGTTGGGAAAGCTAGTACAAAACTAATTAAATTCCTCCCAAGTAGCTTTAGAGGCATCACACCCTTCCCATGATACTGACAACTCATAATGCCACCTGTTATTCTTCTTGATGCACCTGGTGGCTAAGATATCTAGGGGCTGATATATAGGGAAATCATTAGCAAAGGAATCTGGTAGAGGAAAGGAGTGGACAATAGCTAGATCAAGGCACCATTTCAACGTGGAAATATGGAAGACATGGTATATGGGAGCCATAGAGGGAAGCTTCAACTTATAAGCCACATTACCAATGTGTTCCAAGATCATGAAAGGTCCAAAGTACCTCCTAGAAAGCTTATGGTAGCGCTGAATTCAAGCATTGTTTTGTGGTAAGGGTGAAGCTTCACAAAAACCTAACTACTGATAGAAAATTCCTTATTAGCGCAATGACGATATGTTTGTAACTTCTTCTAAAGCTAGGATTAGATTAAGTTATCTTTGATGGTTTGCATCAACTGGTCCCTATCAGTTTACTACGCACCAATCCCTCAACATTGGTACTGGCATGGAGAAAGTCGGCAAAGGTTAGAGGAGGTCGACCGTAAACAACTTGAAAGGGTGACATGACATTGGAGGAATGCAGGGATGTGTTGCACCACACTTTATTCTATGACAAACATCGAACCCACTTTAATGGTGTATCTTCTACCATTGCTCGGAGATAAGTTTCAAGGCACCTGTTAACAACCTCATTGTGACTGTTCGTTTGGGAATGATAGGTATTACTCATTTTTAACTAAGTATTATTAACCTTAAAAAGCTCTTTCTAGAAATAACTAAGGAAGAGATGATCTCAATCGTGTACAATCTATCATGAAAAACCGTGCAAACAAACATATTGTTGTAAGAATTTAGCAGTTAAGTAGGTAACTGTAATGTAAGTAGGCAACACAACAAGAAAAGTGAGTTTGGGCGACGATTTCTATGACAATAGGGCGACAGAACGGATTTTGTTGCCCTTTGTTCTATTTTGGGCGACGAAAATATATTGTTGCCCTTTGTTTCTTTAAGGCAACAAATATTTATAGTCGTTGCCCTTTGTTTCTTTAAGGCAACAAATATTTATAGTCGTTGCCCTTGTTTTTTCTAGGGCAACAAACTCTTATAATCGTTGCCCTTTGTACTTTTAGGCTACGATTTAATTATTTTGTTGCCCATAATATAGTGTTGGGCAACAATATTATGTTTTCGTTGCCCATACCTTAGCAAATAATTGCTAAAAATTTTAAAATAAACACTTTAGGGCAACAAATCTTATAATCGTTGCCCTTTGTACTTTTGGGCTACGATTTATGTTTTCGTTGCCCATACCTTAGCAAATAATTGCTAAAAATTTTAAAATCAACACTTTAAGGTATATTTAATATGGGAACTCTTGTTTAAATTGTAAAATTAATTTTCTTTATTAAATAAGGGGACGCTCCCGTAGGGGTCTAGGGGCAACGTAAAATTAATTTCTAATAAGTAAAATATATTGTTTGATATAATAATAAGGGCAACGAAATTAATCTCGTTGCACAAAATTAAGTTTGATATGATAAGTAAAATATATTGATGATAATAAGGGCAACGAAATTAATTTCGTTGCAAAAAATAAGTTTGGGCGACGAAATTAATCTCGTTGCACAAAAAATAAGTTTGGGCGACGAAATTAATCTCGTTGCACAAAATTAAGTTTGGGCGACGAAATTAATTTCGCTGCACAAAATTAAGTTTGGGCAACGAGTATATATTTTGTCGCCCATGGTACTCATTTTTTTGGCGCCCAAAATTTTTACCTCTACCGCCATATATTTTTTTTTATCTGTTTTTGTTTTAAAAAAAAAAAAAAAAAGGCCACGCACGACGCACGCTGGCCTCCCTTCCTTTTCTCTCTTCTCTCCTATCGCAGCCCCGACCTCGGACCTCCAGTCTCCCTTGCGCCTGCCTTCCGCCTGGTCGCAGCTCCTCAGCCCAGCCACCTCTCTCCCCAGCTCCAGCGTCGCTGCCGGCCACAACTCCGAGCCCCACTGCCAGCCACCGCAACCAGCAGCAGCGTGCAGAAGCAACACAGGGCAGCAGCGGCGGGCGGCAGCAGCAACAGCAGCAGGCCGCGGCAGCGACGAGCCGCGCTGGTTGCGCCGCCTTCCGGCCACGGCAGGCCCTGCTGACCACCGGCGAGCTTTCCCCATTCCCCGACGAAGCTTCCCCGGCCTTCCTTTGTCCCGATTTGTCGGTTTCGTTGGTATAATTCTCTGAAAAACCCTAATATTAATTCGTTTAATTGAGTATGATTTAGCTTGTGATAAGCTAAATTAATTGTTTGATAATGTATATATGTGCTGCGAGAATGATTTGGATAGGTTAATTGTATGGTTATGTTGAAATTTTGGAAAATTTTAATTTTTGGCGGGGTTATGTCCGAATTTTTCGGATTCCTCCAATTTAGCTATTTTGGGGATATTGATTATACAATATGTTTTAAAATGTATCTAATTTCATGTTGGAACCGTCAATTTGAAAAATTTATGCAGAATTTATTGGAATTTGATTTCTAGGTCAAAATTCATGTGTGATCAAATTAGGTCATATAATTGAGTCCTTCCACTCAATTGATTGTATAATATCGTTTAAAATGTATTTAATTTTATATTGGAAGTGTTGATTTGGGAAATTGTGCGTAATTGATCGGAATTGGATTTTTAGGTCAAAAATCCCGCAGGTTTAAATTAGATTGTGTAATCGGGTTATTTTATTCAATTGGCTATATAAATTACATTAGAATATGTTTAATTACATTTCCGAACTGTCAATTGATATGTTTTGGCAAGAATTGATCGGATTTGCGTTCCGGGATCAAAAACCCTAATTGTGCTAAATTGTGTATTTCTTTAATTGGTTTTGAGTAATTAATTATTTGATATGTTATAAAATGTGTTTAATTGCATTTCTAAACATTCAATTTGATTGAATTAATAGAATTCAACCGAATTGTATTTTCGGGCATAAAACCCTAGATTTCAAGTGAGATTATGAAATTGGTTAATTGTGTAGTTGTTTTTCTAAAATTAAATTTATAGAAGTAGTTGAAATGATCCTAATTGTATTTGAAGTGATTTGGTCGATTGATTATATTTGAAGATAGTCATTGATTATATTTGACCGATGAACATTTCCTAATATATGTTTTCCTATTTGCTTTTGCATGTGTAGTCATTGTTTCAAAAATGCCTGGGGATAGAAGTTGGATGAACCATAAGGGAATAAATGATAGGAGAAAGCCAGAGTATATTGAAGGTGTTAATGAATTTTTAGAATTCTGTTTTGGTGGAAAGGAAGAGGGAATTTTGCTAAAATGCCCTTGCTTGAATTGTAATTTTATTTTAGCCCAAAATCAACGTACTATGTGGATTCATTTGATGATGTATGGCATCAAGAATGATTATAATCCATGGATTTTTCATGGAGAAAGTGATGGCAGCAGTATCAGGGGTGATAATAATAGTATTCATAATACTTATGATGAAGAGACTAGAGTTAATGCGGATGATGAGGCAGATCTTGATAATATGGGTCCGTTGGTACAAGATGTGACAAATGTTCAATTTTCCATGGGTATTGATAGTATTGAATCAGAAGTAGGGTGTCAGTCTCTTGAGGAAAATGATGTTGGTTTAGAGAAGTTTTTTAAGTTGATGAAAGATGCTGAGACAGAGTTGTATGCAGGTTGTAAGACATTCTCAAAATTAGAATTTTTGGTTAACTTACTCCATATCAAAGTGAGTAATAAATGGAGTAATAAATCTTTTGATATGCTACTTCAAGTTTTGCATAGAGCCTTTAACTTTGATAAAGGATTTCCTAAGACATCGTATGAAGCAAGGAAATACACTAAGGAACTTGGGTTGAATTATGTAAAAATTGATGCTTGCATTAATCATTGCATATTATTTTGGAAAGAATATTCTCAATACAATAGTTGTCCAGTTTGTGGATGCTCTAGATGGAAGGATAAGAATCAAGATGATGGAAGTAGCAGTGATGATAATGGGTTGCATATGAGAAATAAGGTGCCTCAACTAGTCTTACGCCATTTTCCGTTAATCCCTAGGCTTCAAAGGATGTATAGGTGCTCTAAATTAGCAGAACATATGCGTTGGCATAAAGAGCATCGTCCAGACGATGGAATTATGAGGCATCCTGCAGATTCAAAAGCTTGGAAGTTTCTAGATGAATTATTTCCCACTTTCTCCGCTGATCCACGGAGTGTTAGGTTGGCACTTGCGAGTGATGGGTTCAACCCTGGAGCACACTTAAGTTCCAAGTATAGCATATGGCCTGTTATTCTTGTCCCATATAATTTACCTCCTTGGATGTGCATGAAAAGTGCTTACTTCATGTTATCTTTGTTAATTCCTGGTCCAAAATCACCAGGTAATGATATAGATGTATTTTTGCAACCACTAATAGAAGAATTGAAGGAATTATGGGAGAATGGGGTTAGGACATTTGATGCACATACTGGTGAGGTGTTTAATATGCATGCTGTTTTAATGTGGACAATTAGTGATTTTCCAGCATACGCTAATTTGTCTGGATGGAGCACAAAAGGGACCCTTGCTTGTCCTAATTGCCATAAAGATACTTGCTCTCAAAGATTAAAGCACTCTCGTAAGCACTGCTATTTGGGACATAGGAGATTCTTGGAACCGGACCATAAATGGCGATTGAATAGGAAAGACTTTGGTGTTGGACACACTGAAAGAGGGCCCCCACCAAAATCACTTTCTGGACATGATATTTTGGAGGAATTGAGTGGAGTTATAAATGTTACATTTGGAAAAAGTAAATCTTTTAAGCGAAAGAGATCTGAGCGATACTTGGTGCATCAATGGAAGAAAAAGAGTATTTTTTTTGAACTCCCGTATTGGAAGCATTTGTTAATTCGGCATAATCTAGATGTGATGCATGTCGAGAAGAATATTTGTGACAATATCTTAGGCACATTGTTGGATATACCCGGAAAAAATAAAGATACTTTGAATGCTAGATTAGACCTTGAGAATATGAAGATGCATCCGCATTTACGTCCTAAGTTGGTGGGGGAAAAGTTTCATATTCCGAAGGCATCTTATAGTTTAACATTATTTGAGAGGAGGGAGGTCGCTGCCCTACTAGCAAATTTGGCAATTCCAGATGGCTATTCATCTAATATATCAAGATGTGTAAGCTTGGAAGATGGTAGGATTTCTGGAATGAAGAGTCATGACTGTCACGTGTTTATGCAAGATTTACTTCTACCGGCTTTTCGAGGTGTGTTAGATGATAAGGTGCTTCAACCTTTAGTAGAGTTGAGTAGATATTTGAAGCAACTATGTTCAAAAACATTAAAGATTGATGTGTTGGAGCAAATGGAAAGAGATATAGCCATCACCCTTTGCAAATTGGAACGGCTATTTGTTCCTTCTTTTTTTGATGTGATGGTGCATCTAACTGTGCACTTAGCTAGTGAAGCAAAGCTAGCAGGACCTGTGGCTTATCGTTCAATGTGGCGCTTTGAAAGGTAATGTAAAGTTATAATATTTTAACAGGATATATGTTTTAGTTGATTATTTTGTAATGTAAACGTAAAATTGTGACTTTTTCCTTATTGTAGGGAAATGCGTACTTATAAATCGTTTGTAGGCAACAAGGCATGTCCAGAGGGGTCGATTGCAGAAAGTGAGATTGCAGATGAATGCCTTACATTTTGCTCACGGTATTTGAGTAAAATAGAGACACAATTTAATCGTGAAGAGAGGAATGATGATGAGAATCATCCACTTCCCTATAGCTTATCTATTTTCTGTAAGTATGGTAAGCCATTAGGGAAGGCTACACTTAAAGAGTTAAGCTTTAAAGACTGGGAGCAAGCGCAACTGTACATTCTAAGAAATTGTTCAGAAGTTCAACCATTTTATGAGTAAGTGAGATTATTTTAATTTATATAGAATACACAATATGTAGCAAGGGCTACAAAGATTAATAATTGCTTTTTATGATAGGGAGTATATGAATGACAATGAAGGACAACTTGTTGCTTTTGTTAAATGGTTTGAAAAAAGAGTAAGTGAACTTATAATCTATATGAAGTAAATAATAGATATATTATAGTAATAATGTATGTCTTACGTTATTTCTTTTAATTTTAATGTAATATAGATAACAGAGTTGAGAGATGCTGGGGATGAAAGGATTACAGATGAAATATTATGTCTAGCTCGAGGTCCAATGAGGAATGTGCTTACATATGAGGGATATATTGTGAATGGTTTTAGATTTCATACAAGAAAGCGCCAAAGAAGAAGGAAGACACAAAACAGTGGAGTAATGGTAAAAGGAGATGATGATAGTGGAGGTGTGGATTTTTACGGGTTACTAGAGGAGGTGATTGTGTTGGAATACGAACCTATCAAAAATTATGGTAGTCCTACTACCATTATTTTTAGATGTGAATGGTTCAATGTATGGGATAAGAGGATGGGTGTAAAGAGAGATGATAAATATGGAATTAACCTTGTTAATGTTAACAGTAGGTTAAGATATAATGAGCCTTTTGCGCTAGCCTCTCAAGTAGGGCAAGTTTTTTATGTAAAGGCCCATAAAGAACCTCAGTGGAGGATAGTTGTCAAAACAAGTCCTCGAAATCATTTTGATTTTCCTATTATTGAGGGCATTGATGATGATAGTGAACCTGCAAATGCAAATTGGGAGAATGAGATGACTACTACGATTTCTGATATGCAAGATTTAAATTCAGATGAAATTCCTTTGGTACGTGATGATACTGAACCTGATTTAGTTGATATTTGTGACATTGAAAGGGCTATGAATAATGAGGAGGAGGAGGAGGAGGACGAGGAGGAGGAGGAGGAGGAGGAGGAAGAGGAGGAGGAGGAGGAGGAGGGACTCGAAGATGAAAATGGTGAAGTTAATTACTATTCAGATTTAGAATCAGATGAAGATATTGTATGATATTATTTTAGTTTTCCTTCAAAGTCGAAGGTGATGGTGATAAATTTCCAAATGATATAACTATTGTATCTTAATTTATTTAATTAGCATATCAATCAATTTATTTTATTGTTGTTGGATTTTACAGGTTAATGGCATCTAATCTTTCATCATCTCAAGCCATGGTGCATTTAAATCAGGAGACTTCACCGGATGCTCATGATGAGCGATCTGACAACTTGGCCAATCCTATGACATATAGGCAACGCCGTCGGTTGCAACAATCACAAAGGACAGGTTTGTGTTAAGAATGCCTATTTTTCTATAATATATTTTTTAATTATATATTTCTTGTACATATTTATCATTATTGGTTGGACCAATATACTTGTGTGATGTAGGGCCAAAGCGAGGGTCCACTCGTGGGAAAAAATATTTTAATTCACGGTTAAATGACCACACTACAAAGCCATATGCTAAAATCACCGAAGAAATGAATAGAATTGTAGGCACTGATGCAAACCAGTTCATCACAGAGTTGGGAGTGTGGGTAAAAAATTATTGTCCTCTTGATTCACGGTAAACCTTAGTTGAAATGATTCTAATTCTATTTGCACATGTCTATTTTTGACAAAACTTTCTTATAAATTGTATTTTTTTTGGAATATTTAATTATATGTGTAGAAATTGGAAATATATGGATCCTACCGCGAAAGAAAGACTTTTCAATAAGATAAAGGTAAATTTTAAAGCTAATGTTTTAGTTTTGCATATTAGTTACATGTTTTATTTTGTTCATAACCAATTGATTACTTTGATATTTATATATTGTTTAGGCTGAGTGGACACTTCCAGAGGGTAGTCATGTTGACAAAGCATTATCTATGCAATGTCAAATTTTGTATAGACAATGGCGTTTCAGGCTAAAAGAGAGATATTTTAATGGATTTTCAACGTCACAAGCTATTGCAAACCGACCTCAAACAATAAATGCTACTGTATGGAGGTGGTTAGTGGTGGACTTTTGGGGTTCGTCTAAGCAAAAGGTTCTACTATTTAATTTTTTTTTAAGTTTCCGATGACAAGTATTTACACTCTAATTTATAAATTTAGTTTATTTGATGGATATGCATTGGCTAATGAGATGCAAAAGAGTTATGAAATCATTAATTTTCATTTTTTTTTCACATATAGCATATTAGTGAAGTGAATCGTAGAAATAAATCAAGACAAATTGAAATTCCTAGGAATGGAGGAAAGTCAACAGCGCGCTATCTTCATGAAATTGTAAGTATTTTTTGATAATTTTTTGATTTTTTTTCTATTTTTGTTGCTACTACTATTTCTTTCAGTTAAATATTCACATGGATTTATTATATGTAGGAACATCAACCATCAAAAGAGCCTTCTATACTAGCTGAAAATGCTGATGAGTCGATTGAGGAGCCTGAGCAAGAACCAGATTATATTAGATTATGGGAAAAGACCAAAAGGTGTGTCAGATATGAAGAAGTATGTAAATATAAGTTAATTTTAACAAATTTGAAAGGTTTTTTTATTATTTATTTTATATTATTATAGGAAAAAAGATGGTACATGGGAAGATGGTGCATATGCAAAATACCAAAAGTTGACAGAACTTCATGCTAAGCAGAAGGAGTTGTATGGAGTTGATAATCTTAGTGTGAAAGAAGCATATACCCAGGCATTTGAGCATCGTTCTGGCTATATTAGAGGGCTAGGAGCTGGACCTATGCCTTTAAGGAACAAAAAGGATAATGAAATTGAGGCTAGCCTTCGTCAACAAATTGAGGAGCTTAAACATTCAAATGCCTTAAGGGAGGAAAATTTAAGGCTCGAAATGGAAAAGATGAAGGAAATTGCTGAAGAAAGAGAGAGAAAGTTAAGAGAAGAAGCGGAGGAACGAGAAAGGAAACTTAGAGCAGATGCTGATGAGGCCACGCAGAAGTTGAAGGCCGAAATGATGCAAGTTGTGAGAGATCAAATTGCAAGCTTTCTAGGAACACAACAATCTTCACAACTCACTAAATTAGTATGAGGTATATTTAATCCATTCAAAATTTTCCATTATTAATGGTTTGAACGTTAGAACTCTGCACTATAAGTGTGGACAAATTATGGAACTTAAATTTGTAGTTTGTGCCAATGTTAGACATGTGATATTCATTGTCTTGAAATTGAGATGGATGACTTTTTGCATCAGGTATTCTAACCATACTATTTGTTCTCTTTTACAGCTGAGAGTTCTAATTGGACTTAGAAAATGACAAAGACTTTCAGAGGCAAGGAGCTTTTTTGGACTTATGAATGTAAGTTAGTTCTTGTATTCATTTTTATAATATGGCTTACAACTTTTTTTAATTAAAGGGAATTGGAAAATTATAAATAGATACCATTGCATATCTCTTTATAATCTTAATCTATATTTTTTTATTTCATGAATTGCAGATTAACTCGAAGCATATTTTGTGACGTTGCAATATACTTGATGAAGCTAAGTATGCAGAACTATAGATAACATCATCCATTTTTTGGTGGTCCTTCAAGCTAGATAGCATAATTGATTTTTATGATACCCATTAGGCATGACTTTTGCCAATTTGTATATTGCAGTATCATATACTTTGAAATTGGAATGACATTTGTTTTTGGACAATGATATCGTAATCTATGCATGGTTTGAATGATATATGATTTTACAGGGTAATGAAATATGGTGGAGTATCTATATGAATGATACTGCATTACAGGATGATTTATTATTATGAATACATAATACAGGTCTTTGGGCTACAAAATATTTTTGTAGCTTGGAAGAAAGACTAGGAATTGATTTTGTTGCAAAACAAGTAATAGGGCCACAAATGAAACAACTTCGTCGCACAAAAGTGGCTTTAGGCAACAAAAAATATTTGTTGCACAAAAGAGGTTTAGGGCGACAAAACATATGTGTCGCACAAAAGAGGTTTAGGGCAACGAAATATCTACGTCGCACAAAAGAGGCTTAGGGCGACAAAACATATCCGTCGCACAAAAGAGGTTTAGGGCGACAAAAAATATTCGTTGCACAAAAGGAGATTTAGGGCAACGAAATTTTCTTTTCGTCGCCCTAAGCAAGGGCAACGGGCTTATGGCGACGAAATTGTGACGAAATTTTTTTGTCGCCCAAACTTTGGGCGACAAATTTGTTTTGTTGGGCAACGAAATAATTTGTTGCCCAAAGTAATATTTCTTGTTGTGCAATGCAAAGAAATGGATATACTTTGATAGGCAGATAACAATTGCCCAAATGCAACTTTTGCCTACAAACAATGGTAATTCGGTAATAAAATCCATGGAAATGTCATCTTAAAGACGGGAGGGAATGGGAAATGGCTACAATAGGCCTTTGGAAGCTTGATTCTCCGGATTGACTTGAAGACATGTGACATAGTTTCGAAAAAACTAACGAACATTCCATCGGAGATTAGGGTAAAAGAAATTAGTAGCTAACCAGGCAGTAATTTGAGCCACACTCGAGTGTCCTCTAATCGAGGGACTATAATATTCACTCAGAAATTCTTAACACACAATCAAGAACATAATTTTTGAAAGGCCATACATTAAAGGGAAGGAGTGAATATGTATTAGGGTGTTGCATCTATTCAAGTATGGCTTGAGTATCCTCATAGTGAGTGGTAAAGACAACATCATATTGTAACACCCCAAAATTCATTACTTTTTTTTTGAAAAGCGGAAGTAATTAAAATAGAAATACTTAAAACCTGTGAATTCTGGGGATGTTACCGCCACACTTAGTACCAGACCGGTTCTCTCTGACCGTTCTAGTACCAAGTGCTAAGGCTAAAGAAAAGAAATAATCAATTATAAATCAATACAATCCAAATTTCAAATAAGCATAAAACGATTGTAAAACAAAATCAGAGTACGCATCAATAATTGTAATTCAACTTAAAAAGAGAAATAGTTACAACCGATAAAAGATTAATAAGAGGAAATAGGATCACATAAAGACTGAATACGACCACAACTCTCTCAAACTTTGAGCCAAACATGCTCAACACTTAGTCCCGACTGATGTCTCGCCCACCTGCATAAAGTCAGAAGGGCATACTACTCGTGGGAATGAGCAGCACCCATGAAAAGGGTGATCAGTACGCTACGTACTGAGTAAGGTAACCGAGCACTAAGGCCAACACATAAGCATATAATCCATGCAAAATAATAAAAGGGCATAATTCAACATAACAACATAAAGGCATATGAACGATTCAAGTAAAAGTACAAAAGGCCCAAATATAATCCAATTCAATTACTTAATTAATCTCTGATCAGAAGTCGATTCACACCATACTTTTTATCAAATCCATGTAAGTACAGGAACACCTCACTATTATTGCCAGTGGGCCGGTCACTTGCGGGACAAAGTCCACACCACTATTATTCGCCGGTGGATCGGTCACTTGCAGGACAAAGTCCACACCACTAT
The DNA here is from genome assembly GCA_030549775.1 of Tamarix chinensis. NCBI lineage: Eukaryota > Viridiplantae > Streptophyta > Magnoliopsida > Caryophyllales > Tamaricaceae > Tamarix > Tamarix chinensis. The sequence continues at coordinate 82,700,192 of CM060173.1, read as the reverse complement.
TCCTGACCGGTGGATCGGTCTGGTTCCTGCTCACATTGTGTTTCACTTTAAATAATTAGTACCTTTTAAATGTCTTAGCAAATTCTAGTTTGTATTTATTGAGCTCGAGTCACCCCACTATTATTGCCGGTGGGCCGAAAACGCACAGGTACAAAGCCTGACCACTATTATTACCGGTGGATCGGTTACACATAGGACATCATGTCCTAACCACTATTTCTGACCGGTGGATCGGTCTGGACCTGGCTCAATAATCTTCCACTTTAAATGATTAGTGTCTTAAGTATCTTATTCAAAGGCTTTCACCGTGGACATGCATGAATCATCACACATCACAAATCATAAAATTCCACCATCATAATTACACTTTAATCACCACATACACATGATAACACAAAAACCTTAAGCAGCCACACCAAACCCTAATCAACCACCACAAACCATAATTAACAACTCCAAACCCTATTTAACCATAACAACCATAATTAGCCATTCCAAACCTTAATTAACCACAAAAATCATAATTATCCACTCCAACTCTAGTTAATCACAACAACCCCATAGTTAATCACTCCGAACCCTAATTCAATCTCCTCCATACCCTTATAATATCCTACGTACTATTTTTCACCCAAAGTGTTCAAACACCCAAACAACACTTATATTACCTTCCTCATATCCCAAATCAACTTTCCACACATAAATTTCACTCGCATGCAAACTTTACACCTCCCATGCAAAACCCTAACTCCACCATGTAAATCCTAATACCACCATACAACCATTAATATCACATTACAACCATTAATAATACCATGCAAACCCTAATACCGCCATGCAAAGTCCAACGCCATGCAACCCTAGATTCCGTCATACAAAACCCTAAATTCAATCCAACCAAAACCAAAGATTCACCCATACCAAACCTTAAATTCGAACCATATAAAACCCAAAGATTCGTCCATACCAAATCCTAAATTTCATCCATACCAAACCAAATATTCATCCTTACCAAACCCTAGATTCAAATCACATAAAACGAAGATTCATCCTTACCATACAATTGATTAGATTCTCCCATTCATAACAACAAATTAGATTTTCCCATACAAGACCATAAGTTAGCTTCTTCCACATAAAATCATAAATTAAAATCTCCCAAGAAAAACCATAAATTAGATTCCCCAAACAAATCATAAATTAGATTCTCTCAATCAAATCATAAATTACATTCTCCAAAAAGAAAACATCATAAACTAGATTCTCCCAAATGAACTATAAATTCGATTCTCCCATATAACATCATAAATTAGATTCTCCCTATTAACATCATAAATTAGATTCTCCCAAACACACCATAAATTCAATTTTTCCCATATAGCATCATAAATTACATTCTCCCAAATAAAACCATATATTATATTCTCTGCATAAAACCATAAATTATAATTTTCCATATAAAATCATACATTAGATTATTCCTTATAAATCATAATATTAGGTTAACTCACTTCCCTTAGTCAACTTATTTCCCCATCCTCCTTTTTCATCCTTTCTCCCACACAAACCACATCGACACCCTCTCATGCATGTCTTACAGGATCACCACATATCGTCACATACACATAGTACACATGCCATACAAAAACATACTTTAACTCCATGTCATACCACATACAAAATAATTAATAATAATAAACACATGATACATAGCATGCGAAGCACATAAAAGGCCTTAGCACCCCTTACCTAATACGACACCGGTCTTGGTGCACGCTCCTATTCCACTTGAGGGATTTGATTGGGTTCGCCTATTATATCAAAGCATACTAGAATTAGATTCTCTTATATAATTCTAACTTATTTCTAGGTTTGATTTTAAGATGACATTTTACTATTTAATAATTAACTATAGGAACTAATATAATTAATTCACTTATTTTCTTTTGAAAAGGTGATAAACTAAGGGTTTCTACCCTTCTCCCAAAATAGATTTAATAATATCATAACTATGATGATGATAATAATAACAATAATAACAATAATAGTAATAAAAATAATTAGTAATATAAATAAAGTATAATAATATTAATGATACTTTTTTTATAAATAGAATATTAGATATTAATGATATCAAAATTCTTAAAATTAAAAGTTGGATTTCTAACCCTCCCACAATGATAAACATAATATTATTCAGAATTGTGATAATAAAATTAATAATGTATATATATACTTATATTATATTTTAATAAAGGTAATAATGGTAATATAATTAAAATAATGTTGAAAAATGTTAATAATGTTAATAAATTTTATAAATGCGAGGCCTAATTAAAATTTAAGGCCTCTGTTCTTCCAGTAATAATCACAGTATCAACCAAGTAATTATACTAATAATAATATTATTATAAATGTTATTAATAATAACATCAATTATGTAAAAATCTAAGCAAATAGGTAAAGGCCGAGATAATTATTGTATCTTACTAAATAATACTTCCAGACCTGTAAAAAAAATTTAGAAATTAGAATACAGTTAATATTACTAATAATAATAATTATAATAATAATAATTAAAGTTGAATTAATACTAAAGTTTTGGCTAAAATTAGAATAATTATAAATAATTCAAAATAAAGTATTTAAAATGTCTATGGCATCACCTTGAGTTGGAGGATGAAGGTGGTACCGGCGATGGTTCCCGGAGGTGGCCGAAAAATGGGTCTAAGGGGGCCAAAAATTAGGAAAATGGGTGATGGAGAGGAAGAAAATTAAAATAATTATATGGGGCTGTAGAGGATAATTAGTAGGAGTTAATAGTTGGTTTAATAGGTGTTAGAAGTGGCGGATGTGGCGGTGGACGGTGGTTCACTGTCTCGGGGTCAAGATCCTTGTCGAATCAACTAGCCAACTTTGGATGATTATAGAAGCTTGCACACAATGAATCGAGGAATAAGGTTATTTTAGTTAATTATATAGTATTGCAGGGAAAAGATTGGTAGCAAGAGGAGGTGTTGAAGTTGGCCGGGGGAGGAGATAATGGCGTTTGATGGGGCAGTGGCAGGCAGATCTCTCTTAGGGTTTTCGAGAAGAAGAAGTCTCGAAAACATCCACCATTAGGCTATTTATAGAGTTTAGATGGGTTATTAGGGTTTTGGGGGTCGCCTGGATGGTATTTATTGCTAGGGTTTTGGTGGCCGGTGACAGAAATCGGCCGCCGTTAGTTTGGGTCGGGGTCAAACTTTCGCAAAGCAAAAGAGAGGAAACGAGTGGGAGTTGAGGATAATCGATTGTTCCAAGTCAAATTACGAGTCAAGAGGAAGAAAAAGAGGGGTGAATCGGCCGGTCAAATTCGTCGTGGCCGGCGCCGCCATTTTCGGGCTGGGAGTTGCAGGCTGCGTCGACAGAGGAGAAGGGAGGAAGAAGGAAGGAGAAGGGAGGTGGGCCGGTCGGCCGGGAAGGAAAAGAAAAAGGAGAACCGGGCCAATCGCGCCGGTTAGTTTGGTCATTAAATGAGACGCAGCTTCTCATCCGAAAATGAGTCGAAACGCGGCATTGAATCTCCGCATAAGGATGCAGCAGCGCTGGGCCGCGGAGGAAAGAGAATAGAAGGAGAAGGTGGGTTGGGTCGCGCCAGGTCCAACCGGCGGAAGAAGAGAAGGAGAAAAATAAAAAGGAGAAAAGAAAAAGAAAGGAAAAATTTAGGTTTTGGGTTTGAATAAATTAATTTGAATAATTTAGGTATCTAAAATAAAATATTTATTTAAAATAATATTAAATTTTCTTTTTAGGCTAATTTAGGGTTTTTAAAAAAATATTTCTCCTAAATTCCTTTTTAAATAACAAAAGTCAAAATTTTCTTCTAAAAAATATTTATAAATTCCTATTAATTTGCCCTAAATAAATCCCTCTTATTCCAAATAAAGTAATAAAATAAATTAATTTCTTAATAAATTCTTATTTAGTAGTATATCTAAGTAAATAATTCTGGGGCATTTCACATATACCTACGTTTCATATAGAGCCACGTCAGTAGATTGTATATAACCAATATCATTGGCCAAATAGTGTATGTGCCTTGTTTTTGTGCATTCATACTATCCACAGAGAGTGCAAGACACAAGTTTCTTAGTTCTTTGCCAAATTCAAGAAACAAACCATCAATCATTATTTATTGTGGAGATTTAGATGGATGTCTCAGAAGCCCATTATCCATCTTCTTATCAGCATGCCATCTTAAGTTCTTCGCATCTTGGATATCATTAAACATTTTTCTGAATCTTGGTATTATAGGAAAATATTATAACACCTGTGATGCCACATTATTCTTCTTATATTGTGGTGCTTTGCATTCTTAGTTAGGACAATAATCTAAACATGCATATTTATTTCGAAATAATATACAATAGTTAGGGCATGTATATATCTTCTTCTAACTCATACCCATGGATGAAAGGATCTTCTTCGCTTTATAGGTATGATAATCTAAACATGCATATTCATTTCGAAATAATTTTTATTGAGAATTCTCCGACCCGATCTCTTCAGAGATCAAATCCCCATACTCGACCCAATCCTTGATTTATTCTCTGACTTTAAAACCTGATCTGATCCCTGAAAGCCGGCTTTATATCCAATCCTCGATCTCATCCCCGATCATTAAGCTTTTTTATATTATAATTTTAATTTATATTCTATAAAAAATTATATATATATATATATATATATATATATATAATTATATAAAAAATATAAAATTATTCGAGGCGAGTTTGGGGATGGGGACCTGAAACTCGCCCCCGCGCCATCCCTAAAAAAATCCTCTTTAAAAATTCCCGCACTCAATTCCAATCCCCGAATTCAAACCTAAACAGAAAATTTCCAACTGAGCCTCGAACCTACAGAAAAAATTACCATCCCTAGTTACCAATGGGTGGCGTAGACTTCCATCATGCTTTTTTCTTCTTCTTGTTTTTTAATGGTGCAGCGCCTTGGGTACACCTTACCATATGCACTCGGCTACATAGCATATACAAATTGGGGACCCTTGACCTTTTTGTAGAGTCGTCGATCTCCATGCGTAGGGTAAGCCTTCGCACAGAGTCCCCTCCCCCCACCCTCACAAAAAAAACATAATGGGCCCCGGTTTATATATTAATAGGTTGTCATTGAGTTAAAATTGTAATAAAAAAAGAAAAAAAAAAGATATAGCCTTTGAGCAAATGGTGAAACCCTCACCCCTAGGACTCCACAGATTGGCTTAATATTATGTAGAGAAGTAAATCATGGTGATCTAACGGTTTTTACATGATGGTCCATCTTATTATGCACAAGAAGTCATTTCTATAATAAAGGGTTGAAATTTCAACACTATGACTGTCAAAAATCTAAACCTGTGACCCTTGAACAAATTAACTATGCTTCGACTGTTGAATTATGCCTGTGTTGACAGAAAAGCTGTAGCCTAATGGTATGGGACGTGGAGTGCGTATGGTTAGTATTATTATTTTTTATTCATTTTAGTGTGTTTTACACTTAATTTGATTTAGTATTTAGATTTCCCCCTATTTTATGTGGTATATGGTTGATTATAATAAATAACTTGGATAATAATAAAATTTTTATATATTTTTATTGATAGCTAAATCATATATGAGACTAAGTAAAATAATATTTTTAGAATATTTCACACATAATATTTATATCAATTATCTTTTATAAGTTATTTTATACTAATATTGTAATCCCTAGAAATTTAAAAACCTATAATTTAATAAATAGCTTTTAAATTAATTATTTTATAGAGTTTTGAGTATATAAAATTTGAGAGGAATATTTAATAAATTAAAATAAATATTTTGTTATTTTATCATACTCATTTTATTTAAATAAATTTTCAAACCAATATTTTTCCTAAAATTAACCTTTTAAACTCATATATTAAATTATATTAAATTAAATTATTAAATTTTATTACCTACCAAAAATATTATATTCTATTATCTTATAAATTAATTTATCTTATTTACCCCTTTTCCATATTTTCCCCTTTTCCTTTCTTTTTCTTTCTCCTTTTTTTTCCTCCTTTCTTTCTTTTCCCCTTTTCTTTCCTTCGAGTTGCTAGACCCTGCCTGCCCTTCCTCCTCATGCTTGGGTCGCGGGCCCGCTCCCTCTCCTTCCTCTTCTTCCCCCGCATGAGTCATCCGGCCTAAACCCCCTTCTTTTCTTTTCTCCCCTTCCCCCGACTTGGATAACCCATGCCTTTTTTTCCCTTCTCCCGGTCTGCTTCCTCCCCCTTCCTTCCTTTCTTCTTCTACCTCCTAACCTGACCACCTCCGCCATGCCCGACCACCCTACCTACAACCCTCCTGCCTCCCTACTTCTCTCCTTACCTCTCTCTCCCCCCCCACTAATTTCCTGCCCTTTTTTGACCCGACCAACCCTCTCTCTCCTCACACACACCGCCTTTCTTTCTCTTCTTCCCTTCCCTCTCCCTACCATCCAACCCCTTTCCTATGCCATTTTCAAGCCTTCTCCCTTCCCTTCTCTCCTTCTCTCCCTTTCTTCTCCTTTCATCCCAAACCTCCCTATTTTTGCACCACCGCCCCCTCTGCCACTTCCTATGCCTCGCCAACCACCTACACCACCACACCACCCCCTCGAGCCCCTATAGCCCCCACTTCCTCCCCTCTTCTTTTTCTCTTCTTTTTCTTCCTTCTCGGTAACCACCCTGCACCTCCTCCTTCCATCTCCATCCCACCGCCTCTGCCGCCACTTGAGCCACCAAATCACTCCCTGCAACCTCCCTTACCACCCCCACACCTCCTTTGGCCGAAACCAACACTTGCAGCTCCTCATTTCCCCCTCCCTTTTCCTTCCTTCTTAGCCCCCTCCACCTCGGTAGCCACCTTCGTAGCCTCACTACCACCGCCACCATCGCCCTTGGCTGCCCAAAACCTATCCCTGACCACCACCTACACTTCCTCTTCACCCCTGCACCCTTCCTTTGCCTTAAATCCTCCCATACCTTTCCTCTTTCCTATCCCCAAAACCCTAACCCGAGATTAACTCCCTCTTCTTCCCTTTATGCCATTTCGAGCCATTTTCCCTCTTGTTTTGCATGCAGCTAATGCTGCATGTGTAGTATGAGTTGTTGTATGCCTTGGTATATTTTGGTTAATAAGTTTTAAGGTATAATAATATTTAAGTTAAGTATTTCATTAATTAAGTTTTATAAAGTCTTATGCTTTGGTTTTCTCATTTCTAATATGAATAATATCATTAATTAAGTATTGATATTATTTCTAGGTAATGGTTTTGCTAATTAAAGCTTGAATCTTTAACTGGGATATCGGTAAGGTTCATTTTTTTGCAGAATTAAGGTAATCGTTAAACTCCACTTAAACGCATGAATAAATGTATGGTAGCATCTTAGGGTTTGAATATGTTATTTTGCATGATATATATTGTTTAATATATTATATGTAGTTACTTATATTGATTGATAAAAAGGAAAGTATGTTAGTTTATATGCTATATGTGGAAATATTGCTTAAATAAAGAGTTTGATTAATGATGGAAATGTTAAGTACTTATCCATGGTGTATAATATTATTAATACATGAATAATATTATTGTGAGCCCTAGGGGTATTTTAGTAATATGTCTTGTGTAAGAGTGTGGCCTAATATGTGTGGGTGCTAATGAGTATTATGTTAAAATATAATAGTTGGTGGAGTTGGATAATGAGAATGGAGTATTAATATTACTATTTCATGTAGTGATGATCACTTAATAAAAGTCATGTAATAAGGGGACAAAATGGTAATTTTGGAAGTGAAAGGTATTATGGTAATTTTGAAATAGAAGGGAAAAAATGGTAAATTATAGGTAAAAGAGTATTGTGGTAATTTTGAATGTAAATGATAAAATGGTAATTTCTAGGTAAAAAGGGCATTATGGTAATTTTGGAAGTAAGGGGTAAAATGGTAACTTTGTGAGTGAAAGGATGAAATGGTAATTTTGGAAGTAAAGGGGCAAAATGGTAATTTTAGAAGTAAAGGGTAAAATGGTAATTTGAAAGTAAAAGGGTATTAGGGTAATTTTGGAAGTAAGGGGTAAAATGGTAATTTCATAACTAAAAGGATATTTTGGTAATTTTGGAGGAGAAGGGAAAAATGGTAAAATTGTAAGTAAAAGGGTATTATGGTAATTTCGGAGGAGAAGGAAAAAATGGTAAAATTGTAAGTAAAAGGGTATTATGGTAATTTTGGAGATAAAGGGAAAATGGTAATTTTATAAGTAAAAAGGGTATTATGGTAATGTTGGAAGTAAATGACAAAATGGTAATTTTGGAAGTAAAGGATAAAATGGTAATTTTATAAGTAACAGGGATATTATGGTAATGTTGGAAGTAAAGGGTAAAATGATAATTTTATAAGTAAAGGATAAAATGGTAATTATAATAATGGAGAAGGGTAATTTGGTAATTATAATAATGGAAAAGGGTAAAATGGTAATTATGATAATATAGAAGGGTAATTCAGTAATTATGATAATAGAAAAGGGCGATTTGGTAATTGAACCAACTAAATGGTAGTTTGGTAATTATGATAATAAATAAGGGTAATTTGAAAATTATGATAATGGAGAAGGGCATTTTGGTAATTATAATAATGAAGAAGGGTAATTTGGTAATTTGACCAACTAAAGGGCAATTTGGTAATTATAAAAAAGGAGAAGGGCAATTAGTAATCTAACCAACCAAATGGAAATATGATAAGTGTAACAATTAAGAAGGGTGAGTGGTGACCTAATAAGTATGGGAGATAACTTGGTAACCCAAACTGAGTAAATGGTAATTTGGTAATTATGCAACATGAAGGGTAATATGGTAAATTGACAAGTAAGGAAGGGGTGACTTAAAAATTATACAAGTAAGGGGTAAATCAGTAAACCGTATCAAATATGTCGTTGTGATAATGAAGTTCATAATAAGACTCAAGTAACCCAAAATAGTAAGATAATAGTATTTGACAATTAGTAAGTATCACGAAAACGAATCCTGAATTTGAATTGGATGAGATTATGATAACCTTAATGATTCCTCTATGTTTTCTTGGATAACCGTATGAATAAGAAATACCTAATGATATCGGAACGATTGAAAGTGAATAAGTATCTGATTGTTATGCTTTTCGTGATCACCTTAATTAAGACACTAATACTTAAAGTGAAAGATCTCGAGATCGGGAATGGTGGCTCTTTAGGGGTCGCTATCCTAAAGACGTGATCTAACCCACGATTATTCTGGTATATGCTGGTGTGCTTTTGTGCTATAGACAGGCCATATATCTTACTCTATCTAGCTCTACAGACTTATTTAGGAGGTATGCATACTTATGGATTAGGTGTCCTTATCGGTACGGTACTGAGTTAGCTGTATGCACCAGTACGACCAGGGTACCTTTGCATCCCTAGGTTGATAGTTGAAGGGTAATGAGTAGCTTGTATGTATTAGTGCGACCAATGTACCTTTGTGTCCCGGGATCTTGATCTCCCCTCTGAGGCAAATAAATGGAATTGTTGTGATGATTAAAATGGGAAAACACTAATCGTGAAAGCAAAAGACTAATGAGCCGGACCCAGTTGATTATGATTATGAGTACCAATCCACTGGATATAAATAGTGGCCTAGGAGCATGTTGCCTTGGAAGATGTTTATGAGGACCGGTCCACCGGTGAATAATAGTGACTAGGAGCGTTCTACCTTAGAGACCGGTCCACCGGCAATAATAGTGGTCAGGAGTGTTCTGCCTTATATGTATTCAGGTCCACCGGCTATAATAATGGGGTTCCCGCACTCACATAGATATTTATAATCCGAGATGATTGATTAATGATGGACTAATGGCTTAAGGTCCAGAAGTATTGATTGTACATTATGACCTATTATTATCTGATGGACTTGTTAAATAATGTGAATATATGAATGCGAATATTATGTAAGCACCTTTCATTATATTTTTATATAGTGTAGTACCATGCGTTGCATTACGGGCCTACCTTTAAGTATATTTTAAAGGATTACTCAGTACTATAGTATTGAAGGGTTCCATTCGTAGGGCTCTTACTTATTCAATAGGCAATATCTCTTGCAGGTCCATTTTCAGGTGCTATTCAAGTGGGCAACGGAAAAGAGCGTAAGAAAATTATCCGGACTTTTAGGGTTTTATTCTTTCTCTTTTAACTTCTCATTTAAATGTAATCTATATTCTTGTAATCACCATTGGTGGGTTCTATTCTTGTAAATGGTTTTACTATGCTACTCTGATTTAGTTATAGTTTGAGTTCTCGTAAATTGTATTTTACTCTTTTAGTCTTAATACTTGATACTGTAATGGTAAAAGTGAACCGGTCTAGTATTAAGTGTGGCAGTAATATCTCCAAGATTCACAGTTTTGTTATTTCACTTCTCCTAATTTTTTTAATAAAACGAAATTTTTCAGTAGTGAATTTTGGGGGTATTACAAATATTTAGCAATTATAATTTTCAAGTATGATGTTAATTTTATAAAAATAAAATATTGATGAATAAACACATTTTCTTAGTCATATTTCATTTTTGACTTATATTATTTGATATAAAATATTATGTTCATATATATGTAATGCCACATTAAAGAGGTCCATTAAAATAAATTTGCAATTTAATTTATAAAAAAATCATAATATAATTTTTTATAATATTTTATATTTTGATAATTATATACACTCTTAATTATTTTTAATTCCAAAATCTATTAGACGGCATGCATTTTTGTTTCCCTTGGGTTGAAAGGCCCGCCCACTTATTATGGTGACCGAAAGCGTAACCGGACCCGGGGCTATCTCACGTCCATATCTGCCTATCCGGGTGAAAAACCTGCCCTTTTTTACACAGTAAAGTGACTCGAGAGAATTCGTGTCTTTTACAGTTACCCCCACGGAGGTATCCCGATTCGATATTATCGTGACACCTGTTTCACCGCATGCACAACCTCCAGCATCTTCCTCCTACTTCTGCAGATAACCGGAGACCTTTTCTCAACAATTTAAAAACAGCGGTCCCAACGAGCGAGGGGGAAAACAGAAGAAGAGAGTGAAAAAGACGTAGAAAATCATGCCTCCAAGGCGATCAAAGAAGAAAGTAGTGACGACCTCTGTCGTCAAAGTTGTTGAAGAAATGGTAAAAGTTTCTGTGTCTGAAAGCACCGGAAACGAACAAACTGCGGTAACTGAGGAATTACTGCCAAGTATCGAAGATGCAGGGGATCTTCTGAATGAGACAGAGGAGGCTCTGCAGGAAACAGAGGAGCCTCTGACTCCGACCCAAGAGCCTGAAACGGAAGATGCTGATGCAGCGCCCAGGAGTACCAAACGTCACTCGAGATCGATCCCAATTGAATTCACTGGCGAGAAAGAAAAGAAAAGGCAACCAAAGCAACAGAAAGGTCAGCAGCAGAGAAAGCAGAACGAAAAACCAGAAAGAGATGAAGACGAGGACGAAACGCAAGAGCCAGAAGTTCCAGTAGAAGAAGCAGATCCCAAAAAATATGAAAAAGTAACGACCCCGGAAAGAGTAGATATCCCACCAAAGCAAGAAAAGAAAGACCGCCTTAAAAGGAAAGGGAAAACGGCCACAAGCACCACCACTACAACCAAAAAGGGTAAGAAAAAGGAGTCCGGGAAGAAGAAGAAGAAGAAGACCAAGAGATTCAAAGAAGGCGGAGAAGGGTATAAGACATATGTGTACAGGGTGTTGAAGCAAGTACACCCTGAAGTCGGCGTTTCATCAAAAGCAATGACTGTGCTGAACAACTTAATGACCGATATGTTCGAGAAGTTGGCCGGGGGAGGCAAGCCGGCTCTCCATGTATGCAGGGAAGCAGACATTGACGTCGAGGGAAATTCAAGGTGCCGTGAGGTTGGTGTTGCCTGGAGACCTAGGGAAACATGCCATCTCCGAAGGGACAAAAGCTGTCTCCAAGTACGTGTCTTATGGTGCTTGAGAGGGCTGGGACTAAGAACGTAATACTATCAGTTAATGTTCGTTTATTTCATCGATTAGGTAGTAATTTACTAAGTGCGCTTAGGTTTTAAGCATCTTTGCCGAACCGTTTAGTTTTCTTGCTTTTGTCATGTGTAGGCGATGCCGCTTGTAATGGCTGCATAGCCCTTTGTTTTTTCAGTAGTAATTATGGAAAGGGCTCCTGCATGCAGCGTTGTTCGTTGATTTCCCTTAATTCATTTGTTTTCTTACAACCATCCATTTGATGACAGAAGAACGCAATTCAAATCACCAAAACTTTGAAGAAGTATACATAATCTTATTACATTTTGTTAAGCCAGTTAGGAATAACTTTTAGCGGTTTTAAAAAAGATTCGATATCTAACTTTATTAAATTTTTAATGTTAGTGGATAGTAAATAATATTTTAAATTAATAATTTGGGATAAAAAAATGTATATTGAAATAGTTAAAATAGGAACGTGTTAAATTAATTTATTTAAAATTAGGTTTTTATAATTATTTATATTTTTAATATGCTAATAACTACTATAATTATTAAATATTATCAAATATTTTTATGTAAATAATTAATATTATCTGAAATCAATTAATATAGTTTGATATCAGTTATGTGTTAATATAAATTCTAATTTTTTGAACACCTTGTAAGTCAGAAACTCTCTCTCTCACTCTTTTTGTTTTTGCCTCTTCTCCGAATCCCTTCGGTAGGAAGTGGAAGTGCCACTCAGGCAAAGTAGGAGCACGGTAAAAAAAAAACCGAAGGCTCCAAATATTAGGGAGTACGTATTCCTGTTTCTATTTGTTGCTTATGTTACCTTGCCCAAAAGGTGACTCAACTCCGTCCGAAAATCATTGTGAATAGATTACCGCCCCCCCCCCCCCACTCCTCCAAGGCCATGTAGGGCCTCAACAGGCCGCCTTCCTTCGAGGAAAGTGGGCACCGGCGACAATATTCTTATTCCTATAGGAATTGTTCATATCAGGAAAACTCATGAAAAGTCTAACCATGTGGTTACTTTGCCCTTAAACTAGTCTTACGATAATCGCAAGCGGGAATTCATCGAGACCGTTCTCAACTGGTTTAATATTCCGAACAAAGTCATCAGACTTGGATCATCTTCTCTTCATTATGAACGGCTTGACCACTAGAAAATTCCATCCCAGTCGTGGCATCCATAAAAGAGAAGAAAATTTTAGATTAGTCTAGCTTACTATAAACTCATGCTCATACAAATATTTAAATATATTTATTATAATATTTATATATTAGACTGTTTATAGTGAACCAGACTCATCTAAGAATTTATGATAAAAAAGACTTCTATCTCTATATATCTTTTTGATGTGTATGTAATACCTTTCTGTCACGATTAGGGATAACACTAGCTAAAATACCTGGAGCCCTTTTCCTATCACCAAGAATGATATTGGCATCTCCCATCTCTTTCTTTTGGCTGACGATATCCTCCTCATTAATATCGGTAAAGCAAACTACCAGAACTTAACTACCATCTAAAACATGCTTCCCACCTTTTGTCAAGCTTTGAAAATGAGTACATGTCTTGATCAATCTAAGATGCGATGTACTCCTAACATTGACTCAAATACTCAGATTCGTTATTCTCTAGAGCTTAAGATTCCTCTTACCCAATATTTGGAAATACACACACACATACATACATATATTTTTTGAATATCATTCTATCTCAGATTATTCCAAGTATTCTTAGGTATGATTATTCAATCACAAAAGAGAGGATTAACCAAGTGTAATACTTGCGTTAGATTTCAGTATATTCAACCATATGTTACAATTGTGTCAATAACCATGCTTACATAGGAAGTCTTACATTGCTATCTAATACACTAATTTAGCCATATGACACACACATGGCTAACTAGCACTTAAACTAGTATTAACAATGTAAGTATACCCTATATAATACATGAATCAACAAAGACTATTACAAATAAAGTAAGCTTTTCAGTACATGAAAATAACTAACAAGAACCCTAATTAAAACAATGATGTTGACTTAGAATGTTGATTAGGCCTCTTGACTTGTGGAGTTGACTTTCATATATAATAGCTTCCTTTGTATTAGCTTATGACACATAAAATCTTATGTATATTGACATCTTAAATTGCTTGATCTTCTTCCTGCAAAAATGATATATATTTACAAGAATGACTTAAAGTAAACTCATTAAGCTTAGTCATATTATTAATATCATTAGTAAAGACATATAATGTGATTGGTTCTATAATCAAGTATGCCAAATCTTTATCATCTTGAGGATCTATGGATGTTCCTTTATCATATATATATATATATATATATATATATATATATATATATATATATATATAGGGTACCCTTTGGCCACTCATCGTCATGTAGCGAAGAACTTCTAGTATATGATTGACAAACAATAAAACAAGCTTATCCAATGGAAATCCCACATCCTTTCCTTGCTCGGCTAGGTTGTTCTAGCTAAAACCACTCTTGAATCCATCCCCACTTTTACTTGGCCAATTTTCTAACAGTTCTTTTTTGGAAAAATCTTGGTGGAAGTCAAGTCATAGCTCGACTAACAATTCCAATTTCTTTAATTGGATTTTTAAAAATATCATCTGCATTGATCAACATACTTGGAATATCTCATAGAAAATTATTTTTGTCCAAATCATGTCCACCATTTGGTACAAACACAACCTATCACTCTTCCAATAACTTTTTAAACAATATCTTGTATGAGCCATAGGTAGGATTATCCCCCCATGGCCTCTCAATACCTATGAAATTCCCCCCAAATAAGTGAATGGACATAAAGGCAAGCCGAAGACATTAAAGCTAGAGGACATAAGTCTCACTGAAGCTAAATAATCTCTCTTTAGTATCGATACACTTAGTACATCATTAGTTTCTATAGATGGAAAGGAACCAAAATCAACTAGGATTTAGCCCGAAGGTAATAAATACATCCAAAGATAGACTAATCCCTAGTAGCTAATTAAGGATTAGATAGATCCAAACCCATCATAATACTCATTTCACTTTAAGTAACTAATATCTTATTGGATCGAGATTTCATATCACATCAAGGTCCACATACCATATGATGTCATTTTAATCTAAGAACAACCATATAACGTCCTCATATTATCCATTATTCCCATTAAGGGTGTCTTGAAGTGTTAACTCTATTACTTAATCATTGATGCCAAAAAGGGACAAATCTTCCATATTAATATCAATAATAGATGTTTGAGACAACATTTAATTTTCATTTATTTGCCTTCATTCATAATTTAAGTCTAGGTGAAGGCCTAAGACTAGGGTCAAAGCTAAGGTTCCATTAATTTATCATAGTCTCACCATCCATTAAATAATATTCCAAGTTGATCTCTAAGGCCAAAGATAAAGGTCCAATTGGAGGTCAACTAATGTCCAACCTGAACTCATGTTATTCATCCATTTAAATAGACATGTGAAGATCAGTGTTTATAGATAAGGTCAAAGTGCTATATTAAGGTCAAACTAGGATCACTTTTTATTAGTGTTAATCCATCACATAAACACAATGAATCACTAGCATTTTAGGTCATCAACCAAGTATGAGAAAATTTGAAATATCACATTCAGGAAGAAACATGCAAGAAATATAATTCTAGACGAGACCATTTGATCGGTCCCATAAACTAGTTAATGGGTCTAGTTGCTGCCAAACCTTCAAAGTGATTGTGAACCTATTGACTAGTCAACACCCCTATCGTTTGGTTTGGTTAAACCAGTCCATGGGTATAAGCTAAGGTTAAGACTAATGAGGTCACATGCCAACCACTTAATTGATTGATCCAATAGATCAATTATTTGGGGAATCAATCCATTGGTTAAGTCAAACTAGTCGATGGATTTAAGCCAAGGCCACTGAGGTTACAGGCCAATTGATAGATTGGTTTACTAGACCAGGTGATGTGTCTTAAGGACCAGTCGATGGGACATGGTAACCAATCGACCAATTGGGGAAAAACAACCCCTACCAATCACATTTACACACAATTAAGTTCTTAAAGCTTTACTCATTCAATCCAGACCTCAATCATAGATCATTTAAGGTAATAAACAACAGAATTCATGGATCAACATGTGAAATTCAAGGATCAAACTTAAAATCTTAGTAGTGCATCAAATTCATGCCGACACCTTATTATAATTAATAAAAGATCTAAGGAGTCATATATAATGTTCTTTTCATACTATTTCATCACATAAAACAATATATACATCATATTACACATGTTAATGTTGCTAATATACTCAAAATTCTAAAGATGGCCACAGAATCCAAATCATACCTATGATGTTCATGCACATAAAATTTCAAGTTAGGTTCTTTCCTACCAATATTCACTTATTCCATCTTATCAAGCTCAAACACATTTTCATCTCTAGGACTCATGCTTCCATATTGACACAAAACATGCATTTTCACATACTCGTACCATTTTTCACGAAATAGGGAAGATAATGGGTTACCTTAAGAAAACGTAGCAAAACCTATGAAAGAGAGCAACAGTCTTCTCAACTTGAAAATACAAACCCATTCAACACTTCAACACATTAAAAAATGAGATAAAAAAACTTAACAAACCATTAAAATCTTTATAAGAAACAAAATAAAATAAGAGATTAAAGAGAAAAATCAAAGAGAATCAACCTTCTCAAGGAAATAGAGAGCCCAGGAAGATAAAGCTAATCCCTCTCTCTTTTTCAAAATCTAACCCCATCTTGTTTAAGAACAAGACAAGAAAGAGTTAGAGTAAGGATTAGAAGAGGAAAGAAAGAAAAGAGACAAAGGTTAAAGAGAGAGAATGTGGGTAAAGCAAGTATGGAGACAATTTGGATAGTTCAAAGCTTATAGAAGAATGGAGAAACAAATGAAGGCTTTAGATTGGGATTACTATAGGAGTAGCTAACTTACACTTAAGAGTAGCTAATTTATACTTTTGGTCATCAAAATAATCATTGAATTCAAAAATAGTCTCTACTTCATGTAACCACTCAAAAAATAATTCAACATCAAGTTTACCATCAAAATCAAGAAAATCAAGCTTGATACCTTTATCTTCTTTATGATGATGCCTTTATTGGTGATCATAGTTCCTATAATTACTTCCACTCCATTGTGACTCTTTTTCATAGGCTACTGTGAGTTCAAAAATCTTCATCTTGCTGGGTTGATTGACTTTGCAGCACTTCCTATTTGATCTCCAAATAAATTCTTTTGTTCTTGCAAATGTTGCACCAAATCTTGCTCGGCAAAGCGGGAATCCATCCTTTGCAATTGAGTTTGGATTGTGGGAAGTTATTGAAGTTAAGCATTGGTTGCTGCCAAATTGATTGCGAGCTTTTGTATTCCCTCAAAAATAGCTTGAACATTTGGATCTCCTTATATAGTAATCAACTTGCTAAGACAATTAACGAAATATTAGTAATCCTTAAGGTTCAATTGGAACCCAAATTACTCAAGGGTTTCCTTCATTTTTAATTTAGTTCTTGCAGAAATTTTTTATTTCGATGAATCAAACACACAACCAAAAATCAATAATAACACATGCACAAACAAATCAAAACATTTTACACATTTCTTGTTAAATTCTTGATATAGAATTCAACAAAAATCAATACTAATCATTATCATGCAATATAACTAATGAAGATTTGAAACACTACCTTATATGTATTAGGTATAGTTAGTTCACAAACAATCGGTCCAAATGATGGACTACACACCAATCATACTTAAATACATAAAAACATATATTCAACACATTCTTCCAACATATAATGTCGATTAGGGTTAAATCTTCATTCGAATTTTATGCATTTAAACTATCATCTAAGGGTTTTATTCTTTATGCAAATCTATCTTAATCACGTACACAACATGCAGAAAAAAAAAAATTAATCCCACACAAGTGGCACACAAAGAAGATTTTCTCTCTCAACTCAATTGATACATTACATGCAACCACTCATATATGATTCGGTTTTTAGCATGTCAACATTCAAGATTCATTTCAAGATCCCCATATCACATCTTCTAATCACACATTCGACCATCTAATATCATTCTCCTACATGAAGAAATTCAAGAAAAGCAATCAAGTATAAAAGAACAAATCCTAAAACTGAAATACCCAAGAATTAATTATTTTAAGAAATAAGTTAATAAATAAGGATTATTGGGGGATTTATTTAATATACTACTCTTTATAAATTAAGAAGGATTTTTGTGGGGCAAGCTAATAAGAATTTTAAGATAAATTATAAGGGTACCTTTATACAAGTAATTATATATATATATATATATATATATATATAATTTTGGGCCTTAAAATAACCTAAAAGGAGGATAAATATTTTATTTAATTATGTAAATATTCTTACTCAAAGTACCTAAAGTAAATACTCTAAATATTTATACAAATAAAATACTAAAATAAAATAAAATAAATAAAATTCTTTTCCTTTTTTTTCCTTTCCTTCTTTCTTCTTTTTTCTCCTTTTTCTCCCCCCCCCCTTTCTCGCCGTTGGGCCAGCTCACGGCCCAACGCCCCTTCTCCTTTCCTCCTTCCCGCGGCCCAGCACCGCCCCCTTCGCCCTGGAAACAAAACGCAGCGTTTCGCCTCCCACCCCGCCGAAACGCTGCTCCCCAAGCAAAGAAATATAATCGTTGCCTGACGACGCAAACTCCGCGTTTTCCCCAAACTTCGCCCAAAACGCAGCGTTTAAATAATTGGAGAAATAACCGTCGCGGTCCAGCCGGTTCCCCTTCCCTTTCTTTCTTTCCCCTGGACCGCCGGTCCAGCCCTTTCTTCTCCTTCTTCTTCCTCGCGACACCGTCGTCCGTCGCCGCCTGCAACTAAAGTTTTTCGCCGGAAAACGCAGCGGCGACGACACGTCTTTTCCATCATTCTTTTTGTCATTTCATCCCCGTTGACCTCCCATTGGATGTGACCGATCGATGCAGCCATTTCCCGCACGCAACCCCCTGCCTTCTTCTCCGAAAAGTTTCGGTCTGCAACGGCAGACCTGCGCCGGACGACCTCCCCCAAACCTAACCCACCTAACCTCCCACGTGACCTTGTCGTTTCTCGCTCAGTTTGGCCTATAAATTGACCCCTCCACCGCATAGATCGGGTTCGAAAACCTGGAACCCAGAGAAGCTCCGAAACACGCCGCCCAACCTTCAGCCACCCTATTCCCCGCCTCCGACCGCCGTTCCCACCTGCCCGCGCCACCAACCTCTTCCCTGCACCCCCCTTTGTTCAACCAACCACCTTAAACGCCTTACCTCGCGCCGCACGTGCCGCCCTGGCCGTGCGAAAACCACTCCCCAAAATTGACCCCTCCAGCCCGCGCCACCTTCGCGCCGCCGCCGCCGGCTGTGCCGACGCTGGCAGCACCCTCACCACCCCCTAAAACCACCAAGAGACCCTATCCTACCACCCTACGCCCCCTGCTTACCCTACTACTCTCTCCGGCAGCCTCCACAAACACCTCCCCAAATTCATACTCCACCGCCGTCGCGGCCGCCGCCGGCACCACCGCACCCCCAGGTTGACTCCACCTCCTTGGACCCTAAACCCTGACTAATGAGAGTTAATAAATTAATATTGATAATTATTACCATTAGCCTTATTATGATTATTATTAATATTATCTTTATTATTACTATTATTATTATTATAATTATTTCATTATTATTATTATTATTATTTTCCTCATTAGTACTATTATTGTTATTGTTATTATTATTATTATTATTATTATTATTACCATTATTATTCTTATTGTTGTTATTATCATCATCATTATTATTATTATTATCATCATTATCATTACTATTATTAATATTATCATTCTTAACATTATTAGCATTGTTATTATTGTTACTCCTAGTGTTATTATAACTATTAATATTAATATTGTCGGTAATACTATTATTGTTACTATTGTTACCACTTTTACGATTATTATTATTATGGTTATTAATATTATTCCTATATTTATTACCCTAACTATGACTATAGTTGTTATTATCCTTGTTATTATTACTAGTACGATTAACATTATTATTTTAACATCCTTGTAGTTACTACTAGTAGCATTACTATTATCCCTATTTTTATGGTTAGTATTACTACTATTACTACTTTAGCTCCTGGTAGCCATTAGTAAAATTGGTACTCTCTTAGCACTAACAAAGAAGTTAGAGAAGAGTAAAGTAAGGGAATAGTGCCTTGTTAGAGGAAATTTAACCTCTAGTTTCTCCTTTTTATAGGCGAATCAAGTCGACACCCGGAGGAGACGTAGGAGCGTGCTCCAAGGCCGGTGTCGTGTTAGGTAAGGACGATGCTATGGCTTCACGTTATGTGTGTTGTAATGTGTGGGTGAATGTTGGGCATGCCATGTTGATGTGTTTTATGCATGTGTTATGAATAACTTGTTTGGTGTAGCGCAGCGTGGATAATGAGGTATGATGTGTGTGCCTTATGTTACATGAGCATGACATGTTATGTGTGACATTTATGATGTATTGATATGGCCCTCTAGGACATGCATACTGGAGTTTTGACATTAGGGAATGGGACTAAAAGAACAACAAGAGGGGGATATGGGGTAGACCCAAGTACCTCATCATCCATGAGAGAAACTGTACGTGGAAAACTTGTTTAAAAATAAATGAAAGTTGGGAACCATGCATGGGGGCTTTAAAATCTGCATGGTGACTTGGGGTGTCTGCATGAGGTGACTAACTCTTGCATGGGGGTGTGTCTTACGTAAGAAAAGTCGAAGGTGGGAGTAAATGAGAGATGGGGAGAGTTATAGAGTGATTAGAGACTTGGGGATGAAAAGAGAAAGGTTACTTGTAGAAGAAGTAAGGCGATAGGGTTTGATGTGGCCAACTAGGGTTTTGCCGGTCACATGCCAGATTTAGGAGTAAAGTAATATGCCTTGGGGTTTACTTGATAAGGGTGAGATGTGGAGAGCAGAATAAGAAAAGGGTAAGGTAAGTGAGAAGAGGAGGGGCCACATAGGCCCCAATAGGGTTTCCAAGGGGAAACCTTAGAGGTTGAGAATTGGCGAGACCGATACCGTGGTGTTAGGGTAACACCCACATTCTCGGGAGGAGTGTGCCTCTACTACGCTTCCTTATGTATAATAGTAAAAGGGAATGGATGTCGGGGTGTGATAAGGGGCGTAGGAGTCTCAAGATATGGGACGGCCCCCCCTGGGGAGGAAAGAAGTAGAGGGTAGTTGATATGCATGTCAAGGGTGGAGCCCTATTTAATACATGAATAAGACATTAACTACTTAAAGAGTAAGATTTTTGAGCCGGGCCCAGACCGATCCACCGGCATAATAGTGGCCAGGTGCCGGGGTGCCCTGGAGACCGATCCACCGGCATATAATAGTGGTTAGGTGCGTTCTGCCCTATACGTGACCGATCCACCGGCTAAAATAGTGGGGGATCCCGAGCTCAGCAAACCAAACAATATGTTGTAAGTAAATCATGGGAAAGATACTATATATGTACAGTGAAATACTATGAGAGTCGGGGCCAGACCGATCCACCGGCATAATAGTGGCCAGGAGCGTTGTGCCCTAGAGACCGATCCACCGGCGTATAATAGTGGTTAGGTGCGTTCTGCCCTATAAGTGACCGATCCACCGGCTATAATAGTGGGGCTCCCGTACTCGCATGGATTAATAAAGTTTGTAACGTGAAATGACTAATTGTATGGGTTAAGAATAAGAAAGGTCTGAGTGGATTATTATTGGCTAGTGGCATCCATGTATTTCCATGTTCCACATGTGTTGTGTGTATAATGTGTTGTGTGTTGTGCTGGCCTTAGCTCGTCTGTTACCTTACTCAGTACGTAGCGTACTGATCATCCGTTTCATGGGTGCTGCTCATTCCCACGAGCAGAGGGCCCATCTGACCTTGTGCAGGTAGGAGACCACGTGTTCGATGCCTACGATACCTACGAGGCATCAGGTGGGACCGAGTGATGAGTCCGTCCTGGTTGGGGCCAAGAGCGAGTTTGCCGGACTCTTTCATTTTCTTTGCTGTCTTCTATCCTAGCTTGTTGCATTTATATTATGTTGTATTTCGAAAGTAGGACTTTTAAGTTGTAATCTTAACGACACTCTGTCGGTGGTTGACACCTCGTTTTCATGAACGCTTTGTAGTAACGGTGCTTTTATGGTTGATGTTTCACTTTCATGACCTTTGATTTAGCCTTAGCACTTAGCATTGGGGCGGTACGAGTGAACCGGTCCAGTGCTAAGTGTGGCGGTAACACTCCCGAGTTATAGTTTAATTTAATTGCTTTGCGAAAACCTTGGTCTTAAACGAAATTTTTCAGTAGTAAATTTGGGGGTGTTACAAAAACTCACTCAAGATTAACCTCACTTGAAGAGAAAAGTAGAAAGATAGAATGACAAAGAGTTTCGACTCAATGCTCTTGTTTTATTTCATTAATTAATCAGTTGATTGATGTGCTCCACCACCGAATGTACAAGTGTATATGTATACACATATGAGGCTGAAATTAATCCCAACTTAATTGGCTTAATTAATAAAGAGTTAAACTAACATACATCCATATGGTATATATAATGAGTTACTATTATAATGACAATATATTATAAAGCTTACATAAAATATCAATGCTGCATAAAACCTAATTATGATAATACAATGAATAATCAAGTAATCAAGCTTCATGTCTTATATCTTTGTCTTCCATGCAAATTTTTAACCCTTACATTGTCATTTTCTTATACACTATATATCATTGGTGAAGTCTAATTCTTACAAATATATATAATACCTACAATAATCACTAAATGAAATATTATTAGGGTTATTATGAAGGTGTTCTAAAATTTTAAGAACAATTGGTATGACCTCCAAATATGCTAACTCTTTCCCTTCAACATGAGAAGAATAAGATAGAAATACTCCTAATTAGTAATTTTATATCGTTATGGTATCAAGCATTTTTCCATATTTGATCTCTAGATACGAATTATTTTTAGTCTTACATTTTGTATAGATTGGGTATAGAAAGAATCTTTTATATAACGGATGTGGCGTAACATCTTGTATTTTTATTTTTGGCTCCCACGAAGCTATTTTAAAAAGAAATCTTTTAGTTCATGAAAATGGGAGTGTTTTAGTTTCATCTCCGTTTACTAGTTTTTCTTATGTGCCTCTATTTAAAATGAATTTATAAGTTAAAAAAAAAATCGGAGGTGTTAAAGGCTTTACCAACACATTCTTGTAAGAGAATGAGAATGGTTGTTATGAATTAAGAATAATAATTTTTTTTCCGTTGGTTTAAAGTTTAATTTGAAAATTCCTAATGTGGTTTTGTTTAGGGGATGTTTTAGTTTTTGGTTCGCATTTAATTATAATAATTATCATTAATATTAAAATTATTATTAATTTTAATAATAACTACCATTATTATTATTAATATTATTATATTAGTGGTAATAAGTTACTTTAATTTTAATTAGCACTAGTCAATTTGATTAGATAAAGTCAGAATAAATTAATATTAATTATTTTCAATTAAATTAGATCACATTTCAACGCGAAATTATTTTTCATTTATCCTTTTTTTCCCGAATAAGAAACTTTCAAAATGATATCCAAACCGAAAACAGCAAAATGAATCATTCGTTCAAGTAAATTCCAGAATCACAAAAACAGTGAATTGGGTGCCCCCCTAACTGCTCATATATATATATTTAAGTAATTCCTTGCTTCGTAGACCATTCCTTGCTGGTCTCATCCAAGCTATTCCACCGAATTCCTCTGCTCGCCAGCTGCACATATTAGTGCCAGAAAGTTTTCCAGCTTTTATTCTCCGTAATCCACGCAATCATGTTCTTCAGCCGGAGTGAGTTAGCTTTATAAAGTTCAGAAACTATTTTTTATTATTTCTTAAGTCGTTAAACCACCCCCCCGGGGAATGACGAGCCACTGTAGGAAACTACTGCTACCACAAGCAGACGATACTCCAAAATCATTCTTGACTGACAACTCCAGTTATTCTCTCTCATCATCAAACAGCTCATCTATATCAATACAACTCCAAGACCACAACTACGGCAACAACGCCGCCACGGTAACCTGCAGTAGCACCATCAGCTATGGCTACAATTCTTACAGGCTCAGCCCACCATTCGATTCTTCTATGGCTCTTACAGTCTTAGTCCTCCTCGCAGTTCTCTTCTTCATGGGTTTCTTCTCTATCTACATCGGTCGCTTCGCCAACGACGCTAATGACATCGACCGAACACGCCGTCGCACCCGCCACCGTGTACCACCACCACCAGTCTCCTCCACTCTTGAGCCCAGATTAGCCAACAAAGGGGTGGACCCTTCGACTATACAGTCTCTCCCTGCCTACGCATATGATCACGAAGATGGCGCACGCGTGAAACAGAGGATCACGGAATGCGAATTGGACTGTGCAATTTGTCTCAGTGAATTTGAGGAAGGCGAATGCGTTAAGGTCATACCGTTCTGCGGTCACCTGTTTCATGTTGAGTGTATTGACACGTGGCTTTCTTGTCACGTGACGTGTCCACTTTGCAGAACAGCGCAGTTGTTTCCGGCGG
The DNA here is from genome assembly GCA_030549775.1 of Tamarix chinensis. NCBI lineage: Eukaryota > Viridiplantae > Streptophyta > Magnoliopsida > Caryophyllales > Tamaricaceae > Tamarix > Tamarix chinensis. The sequence goes on along the minus strand of CM060173.1, from coordinate 82,675,407 downwards.
ACGAGGTTAAGGTTGGAGCTGAGGACAAGGAGGAAGGGGAGGGTGATTTGTGTAGTGAACAGGTCCAGGTTGGCGTTGAGAATTGCGTGGGTGTTTCCATGGAAGTATCGGGTGAAGGGATGAATAGGCGGCGCAGTGGAGAGATGGGAGATGAAGTGACAGTGGGACCCCCTGGTGGAGGGGGAGCTTGAAAAGGAGTAGAACCGGATGTTTATGGTCGGGTGGTCGGAGGGGGAGCTCAATCGTTGGTTTGTTCGGGGTTTGGTTTGGTTTAATGCAAACATGTGTACATAGATTGTCTCTTAATTTCATATATCGAACCTTTTCTTTGCTTCCATTTTCTGTGAGAAATTTAAGCAGGAAAATGTTTTTGATTCTCTAAATAATAAAAAGGAGATGTCCCCTTGGGGAGCATTTATGGCAAAATATATAAATTGGAAATTTAATTGTCGTTATGTTAGGGTGGGATGTTTGGTAAAATTTGAAATAGCGACTGAGGTTTAATGTAAAGATAAAAATTAGTTTTTTTTTTGTTTTTTTATAAATATTTTTATGGGATAGACATTTATGTGATATAATTTTTTAAAATTATTTGTATGGTGTTGCTACTTATATAATATAGTAGATTTTGTATGATATCAATTAAGAAAAACTCTAATTTGTTCTTTTAGAAAAAGTGATACAAAAAATGCTCCCTTTTATTTGTTATCTAATTTAAGATTTTGATGTCTTAATATTTTTTATTTTTAAAATTTTATATCATATTAATAATAATCCATAACCATCGAATGCACATTTTCAAATACGTATACAGGCAATAACCGATTGCATGCAATCTAATAGATGATTAATCGACTTGATCCAATCAAAATATAAGTAACACGTTAATAAATGCATTAAAAATAATCCTTTTCTATCGCATTTTATCGGAGCACTCAATCACGCCACGTTCGGCTTATACTTTATTATCTCTAACAAAACTAAAGTTACAACAAATAAAATAAAATAGAAGCTACAAAACGTAAAATTCAACACTAAAGAAAATCGAACAAAAATTACAGCCTGTCTTAAGTTGGTACAGAAATGTATTATATGGACAGTATATTATGGCAGTCCTAGTCCAATTAAAAGGACTGGTGTCAAATATTTGCTTAAGAAGGCATGGAACTAATATCACTATTTCAACAGAGTTATGAAAGCGATTTGCTGAGAAAATTGCCTTTGATATTTTCCACAGAAAAAGTTGGGAGGGAAATTGCTATAGGTCGATAAAACCTCTTTTGTAAAACACATATTAGTGTTGTGGGTCCAGCCCATATGTGTTAGTAAAATATATATTTTACTTTGTCCTAATGAATGAGTATTTGATAGCATTTTACTAATCTTGGATTAAGTCGAACTTGGGCTTATTATTTTGGGCTTCTTAATTAAGCATTTGGTATAAATACTTGTTGTACAAATTAGAGCAGCAAGTGAGGGTGTGAATTCAAAAAGTCACACACACAATTAGAAGCAAAAGAAGAGAGGAAGACAAATGGTTTGAGAGAAGAGTTATTTGTGATTTTTCAAGGACAACTTTCAGAAAGCTATCGATTGCCAGAGTTTCCACCGTTGGATTTTACTGAAATTTGGTCAGCTTGTTAGGGACACATACGGCCTTATTTTGAATGGTTGGATCGTCGTTGTGAGATCTAGTTTATCTGTTCTTATAGCGGGACTGAACCTCTGATTTGTGGTGATATTATTCACCTTTGATCTCTTCTTATTTAATCTCTCATATATGTTCTTGTTTGTGGGTTGTGAATTTTTGTGAACTTGATTTGGGTTTATTTTACCCTCAATTTATCATAATAAGAGAAGGAAATAGGGTTAAATCCTCAAACGTCCCATGGTTTTTACTCTTCACATCAAAGGGGTTTTCCACGTATAAATCGTGTGTGTTGATTAGTTTATTTTTCTAATCTATTCGCTTATTTTTACTGCCCATAATTGGTGGATTACTTTGGTGAATTATTTGTGGTATATTTGAGTTCTGTTATTTGGTTGATTGTCTTGGTGTTGATCCTTGTGAGAGTTGTCATATACTACCCGGGCCCTTTCAATTAGGGCTAATAACACCAACAATAGTCTGTGTACTCTAATTTCATATAAACTATTGCTAGTTAGCCTTATTTATGAATGTTGGTTTAAAGTCGAAATGATTTTTTGTTTAATTTATTTATGCCTTATGCACATTCTTGATTTTATTCAAATCCTCAAAATCCACATCCAAGGTTAAAATGCCTAAACTTTCTATATCCTCTAAAGTGACTTGCTTTATGCATGTCTGAATATTTAATTTAAAAAATACGTTCTTTGTGGCACCAAATTCCTCCAAGTGTGATAGTCATATCTAATAATGATAGTGACGTCATATTTGTAATACCCCTAATTTTAGAACTTTAATTTGTTAAATTATATTCTCATGATGAGGAATTAATCCAAGTACATCTTGAGGTGGCATTGAAGAAGGCATTATTGGTGTGTTTTGCCTAACTTGTGATATGGGTTATTTCCCAATTAGACTACAAGCCCTAGAGAGTTAGCCCAAATACACTACTAGGCCCAAATAGATATCCCAAGCTCAACTCACACGCTCCACACATATTCAAGACTAAGCTCTTGACACCTAACCCGTGATACAAGACCTTGAGGGCACCATGTGCACTAGCCCCTTACTATGGGCAACTTGTATGGAATTTCCTCTCCCTTTCAGCCTATTCTTGTACTCTATCCCCATAAATAGGGGGTTTTAACTCATTTCTATCATCTAATGACATGCTCTCAGCATCCCCTCTTTTTCTCTCACTATCTCTACTTTCCCTCACTAACACCCCACTCTATAACTCCCTTAGTCACCAATCATGCCATAATAACTTGGATGTAGGTAAACCAAATATAAATCTTTAGATGGTAGAATTTATATGTGAGCATGTTATGGTTTTAGGCTTGTAATAATGTTAGTTTTTTTTGTTTTCAAATCATATTTTGGTGTAAATATAGATATGATCGTGAATTATGATATGTGTGATACATTGGAAACATGATAGAATATTTGGCTATTTGCCTATTTTGAGTGAGATTTGATGATTTGAATGTACGTCGGTTAATATGATTTTCCAAGCATGATTTTGATGTAATAAACATGATTTTTTTATGAGTTTTGATTATTTAAGAACATGTAGGAGTATATGGATAGGCTAGGATTTTTGTACGTTTGAATTGCATGCTTTACTATGTGTTTTGCCTAAAGAAACTAATCAAGGGAAAAAAGGTTAACTAGTCCACCAGTTAGCTGGTTAAACTAGAATTTATATGTGATGGTTTTAGCATGTAGTAGTCAACTTGTTAAGGGAACAAGTTGATGGGTTACTCCTAAACCAATTAAATAGTTTACCAATTTTGCTCGAGTTGTTTGTTGTTACTACTATTGAATCGGTTAACTAGTTTGTAGGACCGGCTAACTAGTCCCTTGGGATAGTTTTGTCAAATTTTGAGGATTGATTCTATAGGTTGACCAATATTTGACTTTGACTTATATATGTTGCTCATATGTTTATTATCTTGTATTTAGTTGAACTTTTTTGTTGATCATGGCATGGACCTTTTCTCACCTTTGATAATTGACTTAGTATTGAATAAGGGATTTAATTGATTTGCATTGGTTAAGTATTTGAGCTATCACTTGAGGCCTAACTCTAACATTTTATGGTTTTAAGTTGTAGTGACCCTTGTGGTCCTTTGGATTGATTGGATATTTAGTTTAGATTGATTTATTGTCATTGATCTTAGTATTCTTTTGTGAAATAATAATATCACATTGAATAAGATATTATTTGCTGAAAGAAAAATATAAGAATATGCAAAAGGGTCATATGCCTCGGAATAGGCCCTTAAGTGCATAGTTAGACTTTAAATGGTTAGAGGGATCATTTATTCTCATAAGGATTCACAAACTCTATAGGGGTTATAAGTACTTAAGGGCTTAAGTGTTGAGTTTGTGTATACACGACTTATATTGTATCACTTCCTTAACTTGTTGTCTTAGAGGTTACTTTATTGATATATCCCTGATATCATTCCCTAAGATGATGTAATTATATTCCTCTCAATATTTGAACTCACTTGATCTGAATTAGATTAGAAAACCACCACAACACCTCTTAAATAATTGGATTAGGTTGGCTTGACACATGTTTTAACAAGAATGACATATTTTGATATTAGACCCTTATTAGGATATGCTAGTTATTATCATATGTTGAGTTGAAGAAATCATGATAGTCGTTGAATGTTTTTATTCCATGTAGATTTGTGGAATCATGTTTGGCCTTCTATATTGATGTTGCATGTGATCTAATATTTTGCTGTTCTTGCAATTTTTTTAACTGATTGCTATGTGAGCATGTTACCTCTTTATAGATGTTGTGATTTACTTAGTACAAGAAATTCGTATCGATACTATCACTTTTTAGATGAGCATGCACGCAACACACAGTATTTAAGGAACTTTGAGGAGCAATAGCCTAAGAGTTAGGTGATAAGGGTCCTCACTTCTTTGATTTGTATAATTTTATCACTAAATATAGTTGGGATGAGTATAGGGACAAACTAGTGTCACATATTTTGACAAGATAACACACTTTTGTATCACCTCTTTTGTAAGAAGAGATAATAATACATAGAGAGTTATAAATAATATGATATCCATGCAACAATGTTAATCAAATACAACTAGGGGCATAAGAGTTCAAAGAAAAATTGATAATAATAAAAAGCACACTTAGAAATGTGACACCAGTTTGTCCCTACACTCATCCCATATAAACAAAAATAAATAAATAGATATTTTTTTGAAAGAAGATAAGGGCCCATTCTATGATTTGTATAATTTATATCATATCTTTTGAAAGATGATATAATAATACATAAAGATTACAAGTAATATGATCTCCATGCAATAATGCTAATTAAATACAACTATAAACACAAGAGTTCAAAGAAAAATAGATAATAAAAGCACACCTAAAGATGTGACACCGAATTGTCTCGACATTGATCCCAACTATATATAGTGATATAAATTATACAAATCATACCAGTGAGGACATGATATTTTTTTAACATGCTTTGACATAAAAAAAATTGTAAATTAGGGCTGTTATAGTATTATTCTTACAGTTAACCAATAAGAATTAACTCTATATCAACAATAAGAAACTTATCAAATCATTAAGGTGTTTGAAAATAAATTCAATAAAATAAAGTGAAACAAGTAGGACAAACACTAGGTTAAAAGGAGGGGAGAGGACATGGTCGAGGAGTAAGAGGAGAAGAAAGAACAAACTCTCTTTCCTAAGAGGTTGAGGATGCTTTTTTTTTCAAAGCAATATCCTTCCTTAAGTTATCAAATATCCTTTATTGACTCAACTCCATCAGCCACTTTCTTACTCCTTGTCTATATCCAAAATGAATCTCCTCAATTAAGGGGTTTGACACCCCCAACAAGGCTTGTGAAGATTAACTAGTTTGTTTTATGTATGCATATTATTTTTAAGTAAATTTTGTACCATAATTATTACAAATGATAAAAACAAAAAAAAAATTATAAGTGATACTTTGTTATATGTTTGTTGCTTGAAATTATATTTGAAAGCCTATATGGATATTCTAGAGGGGGTGAATAAAGTACTTTTTTAACAGCAATGCCAAATTAAAATTTTATGAGAAATAAGTAGAATGATGGAAAAAAATACACGATTTATCGTGGTTTAAAAAACTCTAAAAAGTTTCTCTACATCCACTACCAAAAGGTTTTTCATTTTAGATTTGAATCTATATTTATTTATAGTGGGTGTTTGATGATGATCACTCCTCTCTTGGTTTATAAGCCTACAATCTTAATGATCATCTAAGAGATGATTTACACTTTGCCTAGTTATCATCTCTGGGTTTATGAGACTATATTCTTAATGAATTCTCTTAGGAATGCTAGACAACACATCACTTTTCACTTGCGTTTGAGATGATGAATTTGAATGAATATAATAAAAATATTCGCTAGATAGGATATGAAAGTTTGTACTTACTAGTGAAGATTTTTATCTAACTAGACAAATAATAATTATAGGTATATGAACACCCTAGCTAAATATGAAGAACACATTGAGCACTATATAAGTTTGATTTATACTTAAAAGTGTAAAATCAAAACTCTCTTTAATTCTTTGTAAGATGTGAAAATAATAATTTTATAAAAGTTGTACTAGCTTGGTTGATGTTTATTAAAGTATAAAAACTCTTATTTATAGTGCTAAAAGATGGAAAAAATCAACACTAGCCACTGAGTGTAAAAAGTAATCCAACAGTTAAATTATAATGGACAAAAAAATATCAAAAATGCCCAAACAAGTCAATTGGTTTTGACAAGCCAGTCAATCAGTGGAAAAGTTTTCAACACTGCTACCTTTACAAAAAAGACCATAACTTGAACTATAAAGCTTGAAATTGTATGCTATCTTTTTTGCTGTAAAGTAGACATCATGAGATTTGTAAAGAAATATTATTCACCCAAAAATAATATTTACGTAATTTATGGTGATTTTAAAATATAAATCATATGTAAAACTACTTAAAATAAAATCAATTTAACATAACATTTTTCACAAATACTTGAAAATATTTTTGATGTATGAAATTACTTTAATATAATTCAAAATTATTTTAAAATAGGATTATAAATATCAAATCATTAAAACATATAAGTGCTTAATATGTAAACCATATTCACATAAAACTTAATATTGTATTATACTCTTTGAAGCTTGAGTCTTGGTATTTTGAGCCCACTTGCTTATCCTTTCATGGTTTGTGTATTAAAAATATGAAATTGAAGTAATTGAAGCCAGAGTCTTATTTTTTCCTCCTTATTGATATTTAGCTTGTGCTTAGGATATGATTTGAAAAATTGATCCCGTTAGCACTCTTTTACTTAGTAAGTGTTGGATACTTTACTTTTTTTCCATGATACACATGCATACTTAACAAGATAATTTAAATTTATAATTAAGCTTGTTATCATCAGAATAAAGGTTGATTAAACTATAAGGCCAATAATCTCCCCCTTTTTTATGATCACAAACAAAAATATGGCAATATCATAAGAGATGAAGTATAAAAATGTGAAAGTAAAAATCAATACATTTTCTCAAATCATATTTTCCATTTTACAATAAAATCACCCATGTATCATGTACATGGCAATATAATGATAAAAACAAGTAAGCATATAACATCTTTTCACCCTTTCTCCCCTTTTGTCATCAATAAAAGAAAAGGGCTTTAGTAAATAATATTTCCAATTAAAAGATAAGTGCATAAGAAATTCAATGCATAAAGAGTAAAACTCCTCCATAAGATATGCACATTCTTAATTTAAGCACAAGAAAAGTAGTCATACTCAATATTATCAATGAATAGCATGAGTTAAAAGAATATGACATACCTCCCCCTTAGCTTATTCTGTGGGTAATAACAAAAGTGGTCAAATAAAACAAGTGTGATCCCCCTAAGGGTATGCATATATCAACAATAAGATCAAGATTACAATATGATCACTTAAGACATTAATATCTTAAATAACATAAGTAGTGGAATTAGCGATGATATGAGTATCAAGATTCATGGGAATAATTTTGCTATGGTCGTGATATTTTATAATTATGATATTTATAACAATAAGGCATGGATTATTTAATGAGTCATAAATATATGCAAGTAACATAAATTGTATGAAAATAAATTTTAGAGTTACAAAAATCCAACTAAGTCAACAAACAAGATGGTGAGCGTGATAAGGATTATGAAAAATATATGAGAGTGTCCCTCGACATGAATAGAGATCAATATGAGATTGCAATGATAATTTCATCTTGAAAGTTATGACAGAATACCTTATCACATATTTCCCTTTTATATGGTGGAGATAAAGCACAAGGAAAATAAGGAATGTAATGAATGATCCATTCAATGAGTAACTTGTCAATAATATGATGAATTAGAGATCAAGATAAGCACATCAATGAAATTCACGAGTATCACTCATTTGTTGTAAATTTGTAATACCCCAAAATTTTAAAACCTATAATTTAATAAATAGCCTTTATTTAGGATAAATTAACTTTTAAATTTATTTAAGTTAATTATTCTATGAATTTTTGAGTATATAAAAATGGATATGAATATTTAATAAATTAAAATAATTATTTTATTATTTTATCATACTCATTTTATTTAAATAATTTTCTAAACTGATATTTTACTAAAATGGCCTTCCCCGAGAAGTCTAACACAAGTAAGATCATTCCATAGACCTACTTCTTTCTACCAACGGTTCATTAAGGGATTTAGCTCTCTCTTCACTCCTATTAATGAGTGTATAAAGATGGTAGAATTAAAGTGGAAAAAAGTAGCCTAAGAATCTTTCGAAGTGCTCAACACCGAGCTTAGTGAGGCACCCACCCTAGCCCTACCTGAATTTTAGAAATTATTTGATGTAGAATGTGATGCTAGTAGAGTAGGTATAGGGGATGTTCTTCTCCAAGGAGGAAAACATATTTCCTATCTTAGTGAAAAACTTAATGGACACATGAATTATAGCATATATTACAAAGAGTTTCTATGCACTAGCTTGAGCCTTAGATCATTGGTCACACTACTTAAGGTCCCAGAAATTTATATTGCACACTGATCACGAATCACACAAATACAATAATAAGCATCATAAACTCAACCCTAGGCAAGTTTGATGAATAGAATTTTTACAATTCTTTTCATTTGTAACTAAACATAAGAGTGGAAAAACCAATAGTGTAGCAGATGCCCTCTCTAGAAGATATTATATCCTATCCTTGTTAGAAGCAAGAGTTTTAGGCTTTAGCCGCATCAAATAATTGTATATGGAAGATGAAAACTTTGGGGAATACTTCAAAAATCAATACAAGATCAAAGGCTCCTTCATGCTTTAAGATGGGTTCCTCTTCAAGAGCAGCAAGCTATGTCTGTCCAAGAGTACTATTAGAGAGTAACTCATTTGAGAGTTACACAATGGAGGGTTTGCCAGTCATTTTGGCGTCAACAAGATAGTGGATATTCTCCAAGAGTACTTTTTTTAGCCTAGTCATTTCCATCAAGGATTGTATACTCCCTTACCTGTACCCCACCAACCATGGGATCATGTTAGCAAGGATTTTATTGTCACATTACCTAGAACACAAAGGCGATATGATGTTATAATGGTGGTGGTAGAACAGTTCTCTAAGATGGCTCATTTTGTTCCTTGTCACAAAACGAATAATGTCACTTATGTAGTCGATCTCTTCTTCAAAGAAATAGTTAGGCTACTTGGTATACCTAAATCCATTATTTTGGATAAGGATACCAAGTTCCTTAGCTATTTTCATCCTATCACTCACAAATTGATGGGCAAACTAAGGTAACAAACCGAACCTTCATCATGCTCCTTCGAAGATTGGTCTATAAGTCCTCAAGAGATTGGGATACCAAACTTAGTACACAAAAATTCAAGGGAAAAGTTTGGTAGAAGGCGGGTCTAATTTGTGAGAATATGGAAGCATTTTGTATCTTAATTAAACTCACTTCCATGCAATTTTGTCAACCCATGATGTAGGCTATGTTTGCTAGCTTATCTTTTGTCAATTAAATAATGTAATAGCTAGATAAGTATCTAAATTACTTGTACACCATCCCAAGATCAAAAATGAAGCAAAGGATGGTAAGGGGATGCATGTTTAAGGGTGATGAGAAACATAGGTTGACTTTTTGGGCTAGTTAGAATTAAACTAAATTAGTTAGCATTGTTAGATAACTAGTTCGTTTAACTTTTAACCGATTGTACCTACTTAGTTAAGGTATTATTGGAATGTAACTAAAGATCCTCAAACCCCTTATAAGTGTGTGACATGGCTGAATAGAAGGCACTTTTGGGCTGGCATTTCTTCCCTCATTTTCAAAGGAAAGTCTACCTTCCAAGTTCCAACTAGTGCAAGCTTAGGTTGAACATTATGCAAAAATCTTATTGCTTTTATCTCAAATGTTGCCAAGGTTTGAGAGGTAGATCCAAGTATATGTGGATGTATGAATTAAGGGTTGCTTAATTTATATTTGTCACCTATTTTCTTCTCTTTCTTTTCAGTAGTCTCAATCCTTGCCATCATTAGTTTTTAACTTAATCCAATTTATATCCACCATGCATTATTATCCTTACCATCCAATGGTTTAGCTTATAGAACATGATTCAAATGATCCGAGTGATGGAGGAAAAGACCATGCAATTGATATGTTTCTTCATATTTAATTGATATTGTGTTGAATGAATTCGTATTTATGTTTAGAAACATGTTTAAGGCTTTCATACCAAGTTAAAATTTGTAGGAAAAGAAAATTTAGACACGTAGAATGAAGAAAAGAGGAAAGTAAATAGAATAATTTGATGGGAAAAGCCCATGAGAGTATTTGCATTTCTACATGAAATGTTGTACAATAATAATTATATGACACAATGCAATCTTTTACTTATTCCATTGCATCACAGGTGCTAGCAATGATAACAGATTCTTGATAGTGTCTAGCAACATACTAACAACTTGAATATTTGTTATCTCCCTATTTTTGCTACATTGTGTACCAAAAAAAAAAAAACAGTTTGGTTCACCATCGGCTCCCTATTTCATATGTAGGTGATCGAGAACACTATAGAATATACGAAAACATGTTAAGTCTACAAACATCCTTCTACAGCTCTTTTTACATTGTATACAATTACACATGTGGAACCATTCGAAACAATCTCACATGCGGAATTAAGATTTCTTCAGAAGACTGTCAACTAAATTATTTATAAAAATAAAACAAAAAAATGCAGCGGTCCCTAAAATGTATTGGGTACATGACATGATTGCTATAAGCGTTGAAGGTGGAGCATGGAGCTTCATCTATCAACTTGGCACGGATGAATGATTGTACTGTCGAGGACAACGTTGTCCCCTTGTTCTCTGTGTTCGGCAGGATCTTGAAAATGAAAGCGGACGTGACTATCTAGCAATACAGCCGTGCACTATTTTAACTTAAACTAGCAAAGGAATCCTAACACTACCCAATGATTAAAGAAAAAGCAATAATGAAAGAAAGTTGCGATCCAGAAGAAAGAAACACGGACTGTTCCCTTTCTTGTAAGTAAAATGTTAATGAGTTATTCCCACTCAAGTCATCTTTATTCAAGTTTAAATGACAAATCAGGGAGCATGAATCCTGTACAAATATCTCATGGTCATGAAGACTATAAAAGTGAGAAAAAAAAAAGAGAGATAGAAGAAGAAAAGAAAAAGTTTGTATGGGTAACAACAAGCAGCCGACAAAAAGACTATTTGGTTAGTAGTACGATTCCTTCCCCTCCATTCACTAATCAATTCTATTGTATAGTATATGCACGGATCACCTCAATGACGGGTGCCCTACACATCGGACATTTTCCATGTTCCTCCACCAAAATGTATGCACATTTTGCACATGTGCACATGTGCCCACATCTGCAAACAAAATTTATGATACGGTTAGAATTGAATCATTTTCCAGGGGTAGATGCAACAACTCTATTATATATGTACATTTATATCGAGCTGCACTGCATCATGTAATTATGACTAGAAACTGCTCTTAATTATTATTATTATTATTTTTACCTGTACAATAAAGAATCTATGTTGCCATCACAGCATATACAGCAGATTCCTTTTCTTACACGATCCCATTTAGATCCATCTTTCGGGATTTCATCTTCAATTGAATCTGGATGACATTCAAATCAATTTCAGCTTATTGTATGAAATTAAAATCTCATGTTTTCTAGTGGGAAGATGATCGTGCGGACCTGATGAGGTTCCTGAACGGTTCAGGGCAGCAGACACCTCTTGTCTCACTGAACGTTGCAGCTCAAGTTGCATAGCCATGCAGGCTTCCAACATCTCCTGCATGTTGTTGAGTCTTTGTTGGAGCCTGGCCATGTCTATCCTCAAGTCATTAATCATCTCCCACTCCTGCAAGTGGAATCTTCAACTTATGTTTCTATGGTACACAGGAATATGACAAGTATCTACAACCATACACACCAATAAATCTGGAGAATATCGAGCCCCCAAAGACAATTTGCACTCAGAGCAGAAGTAATTTTCGGAGAAACTACAGAAAACGTTGCAGTTTTATGTTCAACTTCTGGAGCATATAGCATCACTCAAATTTTTACCCAAATCACACGTTTCTGTATTTACAAATTAAAGATCGACTAGCAAAATACATGCGCAACTATAATATAAAGGAAAATATTGCAATTGTCTCTATCTTAGAAGGAGCAATGTCTTTAGATCATAGAACAAGATCATCCAGAGTTCTTTATGCCCAGTAAATTAATGTCTAAAATAAAGATGATATGAAGTGATACAAGAGATTTGTGGTTATGTACATCAATATTAATTTATTTGTTTGAAGATACTTTATAGTAAATTGCAATAGGGATAACTTTAAAATTTCACAAAAAGTAATGTGCCATATCAAAGATAATATGGATATCAAACAAAGCCTTTGAAGATGTAAATGAAGGATAGAGGATAAATAAGTCCAATGCTCAGTATCAAAGTCTAATAGAGTTCAGTTTCCACATCATGTCCAATTATTAAAAAGGAAATAATAGACTACTCACCGTTCCAGCTCTGTGACGCATGTTATGTCGTGACCAGTTATAGTGATGAAGCTCATCTTGCCAATGTTGCTGAGGAACCACAGGAGATTCAGGGAGGATAGGAGGATTTTCCTCCGTAGCACCAGGGTCCTCATTTTGATCGGTGTCCACCTGCTCCTGATCTTGCCTTCCCAGAGAAGGCGGCATGTCACGCAACTCCCAGTCATCAAGTGCATGACTCTGCCTCTCCACATAGGATTGTATCAGCTGATCCAGACTCTCACGGAAACCACTGCTGAGAAGACTTGAAACTCTTCTCCTGATGTGAATTGAAAAAGACCAAAAAGAGAGAACACTACTGTCACAATAGGGGATACAAAATATTGCTGAATAAACACAAATTCATTCACAATATGACACATACCTATTAACCAACTCCCTCAGCTCCATACTATTCACATTGTCATCATCAGAAATATAATACGTATCAACCCTTCCAGCAGAGGAAGTTCCTGGACCAGATGGAAATTCCAACCACTGTCCTCGAGTCCCCTGTGAAATGTCATCATTCCAGTAGGGGGCCTGCATACTGCTCTGATGTCCATCACCATTTCCAGTCAAATCAGCAGACCGTTCCTGAACAGTACCATTGAAATCATCTCTCCATTCATAAGATAACACACTATCTTCCAATTCTCTTTCCTCACCCACAATAACAACTCCCTGCCAGTTTTCTGCCTGAATAGGGGATTCCATAATTTGTGCTTCAGATGTATTGCTTCCTCTGTGGTCTGAAAGAGTTACATTGTGGACAGAAACATCTTCAGCCTCAGGATTATTTTGCCAGTGAAATCCATCATTATTTTCTTCATGCAGACTAGATTCTACACCTAAATCTCCGGATGAGTCTTGGTGAGATATCAACATGTATGCACCATCGACAGGACCATCCGCTGCAGGCACAGATGAGTCTTGTTGGTCCCACTCAAGATCATGCTGATCATATTCCTGCTCTGCTTCAGGAAAATCTACTACTTCAGCAGAGAGGACAACCAAAGCAGCAGCGCGATCTGTGGATTGACCCTCATCACTACCTTCACCAAGAGGACCAATTTGCTCATGTCCATCATCAAAGGCCTCAACAGTGCCGTTAGCTTGGGTTTCGTCATCTCTAAAACCATTAACATTGTTGTTAGAAGAACTATCTGAGAAGTCACTTGCTTGAAGATGAACATTACTGTCTAACCGGGAGAGGAAGCCTTCCCTGAAAGTGAAAGGACCAAAAAAAAAAAGGAAACAATAAAAGATCAGAAGTTGGAAGCAAGGGCATACAATAGCATAAACCTAAGAATCTTTGAAGCAGAGTGAAGGTCTTAAATAGCCTTCGTAATACCCAGAGCAAGTTACATGAAAACCAACTCAATCCTGCATGGGTCTGCTTTCCACTTCAACAGTTTTCCAATTTTTCCAGATTTATAACAAGATTAGGAAATGATTCGACTAAAATGGCACAAGTCACTCAATTATCAAGAAGTACTTGGAATCCCATCAGCATAGTTATATCATAAGTAGTTGCAATTAACATGGCTCAGGAAAATGTAACTCTGGAAAAGTAAAATAGGCGAATCAACAGAAAGGATTATCTCCTACAACAAAAATTGATCAGAACTGGAAAGCACCTTAAATCAGACACAGTGTGTCGCTGCCTCAGTAAACCTAATTCACTTTCGGCTGTAGAATTGGGTCTCCTTTGCTCAGCCAAGCTTTTGTTCTGCCAAACTCTACATCTAAGCAATGCCTGCCTCGAAAAAAAATAAAAAATAAACAAAAAAATCATTATTTGATCGATTGTTCAATAGTCCATTAGTGAAGAGCAGTCTCACTGAATGTTCCAGTAAAGTACTAATGAAAAGAAACAATAAAAGAGCATTTTACATGATGAAAGGAAAAATGGCAAAGCTAAAGGGTACACTGTTCAGTAACACTACCTAGGAAAAAATCCCGAAGCCAACTAATGAGCAACAATGCATGCCACAAATCCATGCATGACACCAACTCTGAAAGCATACAAAGGGCAAGGCCTTCTTTTGTACACATCTGATTGATTTCCAACTTCCCAAGAAGATAAACTCATGACATTGCTGCCCAACTTCCCAAGAAGTAAAAACCTAGTTCTAAAATGCAGAATGAAAAGGAATCAAACAAATTATGTTACATACTTGCAATACAATTTTATCATCAAGACAGATATTGTGATAACACTTTACCACTATCAATGAAGTATAAGAGCAAACCAAATCATGGGATCCTTCACTTGCAGAAAGTATATAAAAGTTGCTTCCACAAGTGAAACTTCCTCGGGCAATTTAAGTTTAACATCGTAATTTGTAAATGAAACCAGAATTAATGTTCTAAAGCAGAAAACATATAGCGGGGGCAATCCTGACTGGATAGAGAACAAAAGACAATAGCAACCAGCAACCAGACATATCTAATGCGACTATAACAGGGGAAGATTCAATCACCCTTGCTTCTATAGTTACACTTAAGAGGAAAAAGTTAATAATCAAAAAATTAAAATTATTTTATTGACAACACATTTTCTTCTGCACACATATCAAATGCTGTGTTGCTATATCATTGCCCATTGCCTATGTATCTACCAGTTCTG
Organism: Tamarix chinensis; assembly: GCA_030549775.1. Classification (NCBI taxonomy): domain Eukaryota; kingdom Viridiplantae; phylum Streptophyta; class Magnoliopsida; order Caryophyllales; family Tamaricaceae; genus Tamarix; species Tamarix chinensis. The sequence continues at coordinate 82,659,946 of CM060173.1, read as the reverse complement.
CAAGAAACTGAACATGATGCATCCTCATTTAATGCCCTTTATAACTTTCATTTCATCAAATAAAAGCACATATATTCATGATACCCAAAACTATAGCAATATTTCCAAATCCATACTCTAATTCGAATATTTCAATAAGAGGAGAAATCCTTATCAGTAAACTTCAGACTGAAAAGATTTATGACAAATAAGTCTAGAACAAACCTGAAGACGGTTACGGAAAGAAAAACCGCTCACAGGTCGACGATCTGATAAACCTTGAAGCTCCATTTCTCTTTCTCTCCCATTCTTTGCCAATAAATCAAGCAGAGCCTGTCTACCACAAAGTCTACGAATGCCCCTTCTATTGTTATCTGTTTGACCTTCATTAATATGATCAATAACTTGCCCATCATGAGCACATTCAATCTGGGAACCAACATCAATAGGTTGTTCATCTCTGTTACTGACATTGGAATCCCTCCGCTGAGTATTCGTATGGATCCATTCTCTCACAATTCTAACCCTCTCACGTTCAGTCTCACCAAGCCATTGGCCCCTTGAACTTCTATTCACATTGGGTCCATCAGATGTATGCTCAGTCACACCAGTGTTCATCCATTCTCGAAAAATTTGCCTGACCCGCTCCCTTTCAACTTCCCCAAAACCATGAGATTGCTCCGATGAAGCGGTACTGGGGCGATCATCATGCTCCACCTGAGGCTCCATTTGCCCCTCAGGTACAATTCGGCAATCATTTTCAATTTCACGTGAGCCCTCCACCAAACTAATCCTGTCTTCAATATCCTGGCTTTGGGTCAAATTCGAGCCTGATGCACCGGTAATTAACCCATCACCACCATGTTGTCGCAGACCTGCTCTTGGTCTTCTACAGGAACCATTCAGCGCACACTCATCCTCAAGCTCCCGCCACATCTGCAGGATAGAGGATGCCCGGGACCCTGATCCATTTTGATCTACATGCTGCGCTGATGACGACGATGATGGTTGAGATTCCCTAAGAAGGGACGACTCAAGCACAGGAACGTTTTGCAGACCAGCTATAGCCATAACTATCTTAAAAACTCAAAATCTCAGAAAATCACAAAAGATCCAAAAAAGAACTAATTCAGTCATGGTAATCTTCTCCAGGGTCTCTGAAACAACGACCCATAGAATCAAAACTTATGAAAAGCGCACGCATTCAATAAAAAACTCAGCCACGCCATCAATTTTCAAGATATTGGGATCAAGTAGATCTGCAAAAATCAATCAACAACGTCAATATCGCCTTAAGCGGCTATCTATTAATCCATTCCATCTGACGTAATTAACATTGAAAAACACAACCTTAATCAGACAGAAGTCAGATCAAAGTCATCAATTGATCAACAGAGTTCTTCAGATATGCACAGCTCAATTAAAACCCTCTTCCCTCTTACAATATTAACTAGATGTCTACACACATCTCCTTCAGAGATATGAAAGAGGATTCAAAACTCCAGCCCTCAAATCCCCAAGTGAAAAAATAAATAAGAAGTTGAATTTTTTGGTATCAAGATACCAAAAAGTCCAAAATGAGGACATGAACAAAGGAAAAACAAATACTAGCTATAAATGAAGGCAAAGAAGCAAACAAAGAATAAATTAATCCCAACAGTGAAATAACGTGAAAGCGACACGGTTAAATGGGAATGCTCAACCGAAACTGAACAAAGACGGTTGCATAAAGTATTCGCTCGAAGCTTCCACGCAAAGCGACTTCATAAAACAACCATTACGAGAGAGAGAGAGACAGAGAAAGAGAGAGAGTGCTGAAATTTCTACAGAGAGAGATAAGAAAAGAAAAGACACCTACCTTCGATTTGCATATAACTTGATTGTCTCTTCCTATGGAAAGTAGAGGAGACGGAAACCCTAAGCTGTCAGGAAAGTAACAGCATGATGAAATGAGAGAACGTCAAAGTGAACGGGAAGGAGAGAGAAAGTAGAGGGAAAAGAAGGCGAAGTCGTGAAGCGAAGAAGATGAAGACATTTATTACATGAAAAATAAAATCCAGCACTGTTATTAAATAAAAATAAGAATTCTCTCTCAGTGGGAGACGTCACTGTTTAATCTCTACAATGCTTTAACAAAACCTATTTTCGGTCTTAATAGCCCAAACTTCCTCAATAAGTCAAATTCAACGGTAAGCTGCCACGTGACCTGCATCGAAATCATACGGCGTCGTTTGAGGATCTGCGATAGTGTGGTAGTTGAGATTTAGGTAGGTACTGTGTGGTTATAATAAGTGACGTGTCATTCTCACAAATTCATCCACGCTATAGCTCATCAAGTATTTATTCTCTTCGGGGGGGAAGGTTTGGCCTTTTGATACAATCAAGTATTTATTCAGAAGAAGTGTCCGATTTATAACTTTATTTTATCTAAATTAAAATATTATTTCAGAATTTAAATGTAAAATATTATTTTTATAATATAATTATTTACCTTTCCTTAACACTTATTATATCATTAAATGCTCAACATCTTTCCATAATTATATTTTCTTAGGTGTTTATCTTTTCAAATCATCATACAATTTTTTAACAATTCTTAAAGATATATTAGTTAGTTGAATTCGTACCTTAATTTTTGTGCATAATATTAAATCGACACTTACGGTTATTAATTTTTTTGCATAGAGGACATTTATTTTAAAGTAAATAGAGTATATGTTTGATAGCGATGGTAGTTTTTTATTATTATTGTGAATTATTTTATTATATTTAAAAAATAAATTTTCTAAAAATAGTATTATTTTGTTTAAACTACAATTAAAAATAGTTATTAAATATGAAACGCTCAATTAAATATAATTAGAGTAATCAAATAAAATTTGATATGGTTTAATAGCTGTTGATATGCCATGCATACTTATGGAATAACTGGTTGACATGAATTAATTATTTTTTTTACTTTTAGTTTATTTTTCAATTATGTTCATCAAAAAATAAAAATAAAAATTATATCATTATATTATTTTAGAAATTTCTCTACAATTATATATCAATATTAGAATACTTATGACTTAAAAAATCATTAGATAAAATATAGTGATATATTTCATCATGATTATAGTTTTGTTTTACCATTGTTGTAATATTTTATCATAAAATTTATTTTAATATTATTTTACCTTTATTTTATAACTATTATGTTGTATTTTACCACTATTATATTTATATTTCACTACTATTTTTTATATTTATAGTTTTTTCCACAATTTACCATAATAGTTAGGAATAAATAACAACAAGACTCTATGGGGATTGGGATGTTATCTCCGTCCCCGAACATGCCCCGCTCTCGAACTTTTACTAACGGGGATTCTTCATCTGATCCCCACAAGAAATATATATCCATCATTGCATCTATATTTAAAAAGTTTTAATAATTTTTTTTATTTTGTTATTTTTTAGAAAAAATATAACGTATTTATGTGTGTGTATATATATATATATATATATGTATGTATGTATGTATGTATATTTATATATCGAGACAGATTTGAAAATAGAAATCCGATTTCTATCTCCAACTTATCCTCAAAAAATTATCCCAACATGAGTCTATCCTAGAAATTTTTTTCCAGATCTGACCTTGTATAGAAACTCTCTCATGGTCTTCCAAATTCGTGGAAATTGTTGCCTTCTCTAATAATAGTTGTTACTTCTTCTTTTTTAATGTTAGTTGTAATTTATATAAATAAATAAAAACTTACTTGTCAGATTTTATTATAATTATTTTTTATATTTTATTTTTATTATATGGTATTTAATTACTATTATATTTATATTTTATTATTGTTAGTTTATATTTTACTATAAATATTTTTTATATTTTATTATTAAAATAATCTTGAACCAGTATTGTTATTATTATTTTATCTTGAGATCACATGTATCAGGGTGAGCACGGGTAGCAAAAACATTTGCCTCGAGGCTCCAGAAAGCTTTTCAGGATGGGAGGAGCAAATAAGGATAAAAGTCAACAATGTCAAGCAGAAGATAAAAAGGAAAGACAAAAGAGAAAAAAAATAGATAAAGAAAAGAGAGAGGATTGTTATTAAATGGGGTCTTATTATATATATATAAGTTATAGGAATTAGAAAAAATTATTATTAATAATATCAGATAATGTAAATATTTATCATATGTATTTAATTTAATACTAATTTAAAATATATAAAAATGTTTATGTACATCCTTAAATAATATAATTAACAAAACTATCTATTTGGTATTATACATAATAATAATAATATACCAATGTTTCTAATAGAATTTATTTATTTATTTTCAAAAGAGCAATAATAGTCACATTATTAATGAAGACAAATTAAATTAGAGTTTCATTATACTAATTAATGTGTGTGTATAAATCACAAGAAGATAAAAAAAATTTTAAAATAAAGTATACGACATGCTCTTAATATCTGACAGTGAATTAACAAAATAAAAGAAAATTTGCACTGTATACTAATAACAAGTAAAGAAAAAGTTGGTAATATATGTCTATCAAAAACACATTACAATAATCCAGTAACGCATATTGAATAAAATTAAAGAGGAAAAGAAATTATAAATATCATAATTAAATGAAAAGAGAATATAAGCTCACAAATCTATAGATCGGTGAGGGAAAAAAAATAAATAGACAGGATCAAACATGGATTAAAATAGCTAGACAAAAAAAAATCAACAAGATACACAAAATTAAATATTTATAATATGTATATATATATTATAGAGTATAAATTATTAAATTTATATAGGTCAAGTGACCCTATGTACTCCATACCGCCTTCGTTCATGGGCAGATGTGTGATGAGTTTTTTTGTGTGAGTTTTTTGAATTGTTGCATAAACATTATTTACTCGTAGATAAATTTGATAAGGTATAAATTTTTAAGTTTGAATATTATATTATTATATAAAGGTATAAATGTGAAAGTAAAAAGGGTGGGAAGTAAAATAAAAAGTAAATATTATTTTATTATTATTTAGTGTATCGGAGATTGTAGTTAAAGGTAAAATGAGAAGAAAGGTTCTCGGTGCTCTTATTGCTATCGGTACTTTTAAAATTATTGGACAAACATTTCACCGTTACTTATCTTTTTTTTTATCATTGTTATTGATTGATATTTACTCCTTTATTCAATTAAAATCTCATTATTATTATGCATAAAAAAATATTTCATTTTTATTATACAAAACTAATATTTTACTTGGTGTACATATTTTTCACTATTATTCTACTAAAAATCTAATGATTGTTTTTACTCAAAATTGATTTTATAAACTTTCACCAAAATTGTATCGTTATTTCACTATAATTTTTTTTGCCAAAAACATATCAATATAGATATCTTTGTGTGGAGAAAAATCTCAAGTATATTGCGATATTTTTTTCCTTGATGATCTTATTATGAGATATTTTAATTAAAAAAATTTTTGGCATCATCATAATGTTAGCATGATACAAATGCATATGATGTATATAGTTATACAATAGAAATTGTCAATTTAATAATTGTAATCCTTAATTTATGGACAAATATTCAATTTCTTACCAAAAACAATATTAATTTGGAAATATATAACCAATATGCTTGTTATTTAATAATATTATTAAATGTTAACCATTTCTAATTGTAGTATTTTTACCCTAATCCTTAATAATATCATTAATAATTTCAATTAAAAATCAAACATCTTGATATTATTCTTGGAAAGAAAAATGCATTTGTGATAAGGCCTAAAATATTAAACACCTCATGTTTGTATAACTAAGAAAATTTCAACGATATCTTGAAATTGCTTTCACCGTTATTAAGTTTTCAATCCTTATAATTTTTTAATAATTTTTTATATGATAACATTTATTCTCATAGGGATGTAAATATTTTTTTATACAAATATGAATATATTTTTTTATATGTTATCTTATCATGAAATGATAATAATAATGTTCTTATTTTGAAAGTCAAACAAGCTTATACTATTTCTTAGTAATTTTACTTATTCAATAAAGTAAAACAACTATAACAATAGTCAATACCCACAAATATCATTTATCCAAACATACACTTAATATAATTAGGACAATTGTTAATCCAAATGAATGAAACCAAGGACAAAACTCCATAGGGCGCTAAATAATCAACATCTCAATCAGAATTACACCCCGCAAAGAGAGAGAGAGAGAGAGAGAGAGAGAGAGAGATAATGAACACTATTGCCAACATTTTTATTTGATTCATCTACCAAAATTCATTAAAGTTTTTGTTATCCAAGTCCTTCAAGATTTGTATTTAATACGTGTAACTTCAAAGAAATATTTGCAATTGTTCCGTTTGATATGACTTATGATTTCCTAGTTAAATTCATCTTATGCATATTTGATGGAAAATGTGCAAGATCAAAGGATCTCACGCAAGGTCCCTCATGCTATGTTAGTGTTTCATGTACCTTCATCATGGTTGTGCCACCCTCTCACATTATGCATCCTAGCTACGTTATTCCTGTATAACAACCCCTTAGGTGTGCAAAACTTGACCAACCCCTGGCCACCCTTTTCGTCGAGTAGCATCCAACACGACTTTCTAACCCAATAAAACTTCACCCTTTTTTATGCCAACATCAACACCATAACCACCATTGTGAGTTCTCCACACAACCTTTTTGAGATAGTGTCATCCTCCAACCTATACAACATGAAGATCCAGTAGAGTCAGCCCTAACATCATGCATAATTCACTCAACCACCATCATCATTTGTTGAGCATGTTCCTCTACATAAGCCACCCACATTACCCAATCTTACTAGTGTGAGTTTTCACCTTGAGCTACCCATGTTGTGTGATTCATTCATGTAACACATCATCCCTCACAGTGCCTCATCAACCTGTCATCCAACCCACATGAAATTGCACTCCTACAATGTTAGGTTCCAATGTAACCCAGTCATTGATGTGTGACCTCCTCATGTATCCCACCCCTACTACATTAAGCTTTCACGCAAGTCACCCTAGCACATTCCTCACCTATGCAATATTGGTCGGATAATTTTGTCTAGTTTTGTTTATGTAATTGTTATGGGTTTTTTTTTTTGCTTATGCTAGATTATAATGTGTGTTTTGTTTGTTTTTTTTTGTAGGAAAAGAAGGAAAATTGTTGGAGGCGATAGTTTGATTTAAGTTATTAATATTTTACTATTTTTTCTTGGAGTTAAGGTAACCCATATACCTTACTAAAATGTCAAAATTACATGATAACATATTAGAGTTTTGATATTTTAAGTTGTAGTTATTATGCCCAGCATATCTTGTTATGTTGTATTTATTTTCCCAATAATGATAGCATGAAATTATATATAACGGAGCATGTCAAATTATTTATCATATCGTGGATTATATATAACAGAGCATGTCAAATTATATATAACGGAGCATGAAATTATATATAACGGTGCTTGAAAGCATGATGGAATAGGTTTAATATTGTGGATTAATAATGCATAATATATATGTATAACATGATAAGTTGAACATATTTAGGCAAATTTGTATATGATTATTATTATCCGTATGACCTACAATAAATTTTTCTTTTTCAATGTACTATGTTTACATCATGACAATAATTATTCCTAGTGTGTATCGAGTGATGTTAAGTATGAAAACATGTATTATTTGATGTTAAGTATATCATCATATGATTTATGATGAGTTAGATACTCACGATAATATTTTATAGGCTTAATCATGTGTATGGGCAAAATGATCATTTACCATGTTTTATAACTTACTTGTATGCTAATATGTTTTAAATTATATTATTTTAGCCTTTTCATGATAAATTATGAATTAAAATAACATTTAGCATTAAAATGGATAATATTGTGGAAATTTGGGTTGTAATGGCATTTTAGTCATTTATGACCTAATGCACCTAAGTATGAATAATTAGACACAAATATGTCCTTAATATATTGATTAGGTTGGCCTTAGTGTTGACTTTGAGTTTAGGTTAAGTATTCACCTTAAGGTTAACTTGAATAATTGTAAATAAGGAAAATTAGTTAAGTATAGAAATTGAAGTTGTCTACGTGTTATGTGATTTCGTGCTCAACAAATAACATATTGATATTTTAAATGAAATACCTCGAGACCAAGAATGGTAGTTCTTGAGGGGTATCTACCCTAAAGATATGGTTTAGTCTATGGTTTGGTTTTGATTTCGCTAGTGTGCCTTAGTGTCCACGCCAAGCCCTATATCTTACTCTACTTAACTCTTTGGACATCTTAGAGGGTATGTATACTTATTGATTTTATGTTCTTGTCGGTAGGGTACTTTGATTTCTTTATGTGCTAGTATAACCAAGATATCTTAGTGCCCTTTGGTTAATAGTCGATTGGATACTATGTTGCCTTTATATATCCATATAACCGGTATAACTTAGTGTCTCAAGGTTGATATTATCTCCCCTCAAGTAAATAAAATGGAAGTAATTATTGATTGGTTTTCATTGGTGGTTTAGTAGTCTCCTTTGTACGCTACCCTTGGTTATATTGGTATGGATTATGTTGGTTATCATGATTAATAAGGCATTAATAACTCAAGTGGAAGATCAAGTAAGTTAGGAATGATAGTATTTGTCACAGTTCCAACAGATATAATAGTGGCTAGTAGTATTCAGTCCTAGGATTGTATATTTTACCATTCCACCAGATATAATAGTGGACAGAAGCATTACACCCTGGAAGTGGTTTATGATTATATCGGTCCACTAGATATAATAGTGATTCTTTGGAGCATATTTCCTCAGAATGGACATGTTATGAAATGCCCCGAAAATCCTAAGGTTTTATTAGAAAAATTAATTAAATAAATTATTTTTATTAAAACAAAAGGGAATTAATTAGGGCAGATCAAGAAGAAATTTATAAATATTTTAATTAGGAAGAAATTTGGGTATTTTAGCTAATTAAGGATTTTATTTTGGAAATTAATTATATAAATTATTTTATTTAAATAAGAGGGAATAAATTAGGTCCAAAAAATAGGAATTTTATAAATAATTTAATTAGAGAAAATTGGAGTAATTTGCTAATTAAAATAGAATTTATGGAAAATCTTTCAAAAAAATCCTAAATTAGCCTAAAAAGGGATTTAAATATTATTTTATTTAAATATTATTATTTTTAAATATCCCAAATATCATAATTAATTCAATTAACCCAACCCTCATATTTTTATTTTTTTCCTTTTTCCTTTTTCCTTTTCTTTCTTCCTTTTCCCTCCTTCTTTTCTTGTTCTTCTTTACCACGATCTGGGCCAACCGCAGCCCAATTTCCTCCATTTCTGCTTCCTTCTTCGGCAGCCCAACTCCGTGTTCTTCCTCTCCCCGACCTGAGCCTGGCTTCCCTCGGCCCAAATCCCTTCTTCTCTTCTTTTTCTCTCGGCGCGGCCCAGACCCCGCAACGCCGTATTTGGGGTAAAATGCCTCATCACCACCCGACCGGTCAGTTCCCCTTTCTTTCTTTCTTTCTTTTTTCCCAGACCACCGGTCCATGCAGCCCCCTTCTTCCTCTTCTTCCAGTAGTTCAACCTACAACTGTCCGAAGCTCCCGCCGCCGACCACACCCAATTTAATAGGCCACTTTCCCCTCTCTCCCTCGCTGATTCAACAACCACATCGACCCAACCAACCCTCCCCTATTCTCACACGATTTTCCCTCCTCCTAGCTTGCGCAACCACCCCTGCCATTTTGAATTTCGCCAGCCAACTATCGCCGGTCGATGCCATCTTTTCCCCTTCCCTATTTTCCTGGCACTCCCCTCTGACCTTATCTCCCTCCATAACTCTATAAATACTCCTCATTAGCTTGATCTTGGGACTTTTTCCCACAACCCAGCCACTTTAGACGTTGTTGCTGCCACCATCGGCCAACGCCGCCACCTAATCCACCTACCTAAGCCTTCCTTGCATCGTCCTCTACCCAACTAAACCTCCCATATCTCTCGATTTTCCCTGCACAAGCCACCCCGGCTGTGTAAAGTTTGATTCCTAATAAACTCTCTCTTACACCTCTACCGCCCTTCGCACCACCCTTAGCCACCACTTCTGTCGCTGCCACTGCTCCTTTCACCTCCCAAACTATACTGCAGGCTCCCCTCTATCTCCCCCTGCTCTTCTTTTCCTCTTACTCCCTCTCCTCCTCTCTTTTTCTTCTTCTTCCCCATTTGGCCACCATCGCCACCACTGTGAGCCACCACCTTTAGTTGCGCTGCCACCCTTATTATGTTCCTCTCCTTCTAGACAACCATAATCACCCCTACTCCCACCCTCATTCTTCCTATTTTGTTCCCTACCTTCAACTTTTTCCCTTTTGCGACCACCACCGGCGTCGCCGTGCACCACCGCCTGCGCCTCCTGTCACCACCAGCCTAAGGTTGAACCCTAAACCCTCTCAACACTTTTTCCCTATTTAATTAATTTATTTTATTTTATTTCAATTTTATCCTATTATTTGAATATTATTATTGTTGTTGTTGTTGTTGTTATTATTATTATTATTATTAATGTTTTTATTATTATTTCTATTGAGGGCTGAAGCCTTATTATATTTTTATTTCGATATTATTATTATTATTATTATTATTATTATTATTATTATTATTATTATTATTATTATTATTATTATTATTATTATGTTCGATGTTAGTATTATTATTCTATATAGGGTGGAAACCCTATTGTGCCTATTTTAAATTGTAGTAGTAGTATTATAAATATCAAGTCTTAATATTATTATTATTATTTTTATTTTTATCATTAGCATTTATTATTTTTATTAGTGTTATTATTATTATTATTATTATTATTATTATTATTATTATTATTATTATTTATTAAGTTTATTATTATTCAATGCAGGGTCGAAACCCTACTTCATTTTATCTTCGATTATTATCATTACTATTATTACCATTATGATTATTATAATTATTTTTGCAATATTATTATGGTTTTTATCATTATTATTATTATTATTATTATTAAATTTTATTATTAATTTTACTAATTTTATTATTAGTATTATTTCGGTGAAGGGTCGAAGCCCTTATCCCACCATTTATTTCGAATCATATTATTATTATTAGTATTTTTTGTATGATCATTGTTATTATTATTATTATTATTATTATTATTATTATTATTATTATTATTATTATCATTATTATTATCATTGTTATTATTTTTAGTATCTTTGCTATTATTAATTTGGTATCATTATTATTATTAGGGTAAAGTCTTCAACCTTATATTATCAATCTTTATAATATTACTATTATTTCCTATATCTTTAACAAAGTTGGTAATTAGTTAATGTCATTTTTATTAATATGTTATTATTTTATCAAAAACCTAGTTTTAGAATAAATAAGGAATAATAGTATTTTTGGTAGGAGGAAATATAATTCTAGTTTTTCCTCATATAGCTGAGACCAGTCAAAGCCCTAAGGAGGAATAGGAGCGTGCTCCAAGACCGGTATCATTTTAGGTAAGACCTTATATGTGTTATTTGTATTTTATGCTCGGATGCCTTGTATAATGTCATGTTGTGTATCATGTGCTTTTAGTTGACTATTTATGTTGACTATTCTATGTATGGAGCAGCTTGGAATTAAAGTATGATTATGTGTCTTCTTATTTTATATGATGATATGAAATATGTGGTGAAATATTGTGGTATGTGATGTTATGTGTTGTGACTCTGTAAGACATGCATATGAGGATGTTAATGTGGTTTGTGTGGGGGAAAGGATGAAAAGGGATAATGGGGAAAGAAGCTAACCGAGGAAAGTAATTTGACTAAAAAGGAAAGAAGTTGACCAAGGGGAAGTAAGTTGACTAAAAGGGAAAGAGGTTGACCAAGGGGAATAAGTTGACCAAAGGGGAATAATTTGACCAAGGGATGTGAGTTGACCTAAGTATTTTAATGATCCATGAGTGGAAGAATAAAATGAAAAATTTAGAGTTTCGTGTGGAAGAATATAATCTATGGTGTAACATCGGAGAATTTGATCTATGGTTTCGTGTGGGAGAATATGATATATGGTATTACATGAGAGAATCTAATCTATGGTTTTGTATGGGAGAATTTAATCTATAGTGTGCATGGGAGAATCTAATATATGGTGTTGCATGAGAGAATCTGATATAGAGTTTTATATGGATTGAATCTAGAGTTAGTATGGATGAATCTTGAATTTTGTATGGAAAAAATCTAGGGTTTTATATAAAGGAATCTTGGTTTTTGTATGGAAGAATTTAGGGTTTTGTATGGAGGAATCTAAGGTTTTGCATGGAGGAATCTAGGGTTTTATATGGAAGAATCTAAGGTTTTGTATGGAGGAATCTAAGGTTTTGCATGAAGGAATCTAGGTTTTTGTATGGATGAATCTAGGGTTTTGCATGGAAGAATCTTAGGTTTTAGCATGGAGGAATCTAGGATTTTGCATGGTTGAATCTAGGGTTTCACATGGGAGTTTTAGGATTTTGTATGAAAAGTTTGAAAGGTTGTATGGGATGTGTAAAATCTGCATAAGAGTGAAATTTACATATGGGATGTGAGGAAGGTAATGTAAGTGTTGTTTGGGTGTTTGAACACTTTGGATGGAAAATAGTATGTGGAGCATTATAAGGGTATGTAGGAGACTGAGTTGGGGTTTGAGAGTGATTAACTATGGGTTGTTGTGATTAACTAGGGTTTGGAGTAGCTAAATATGGTTTGTTGTGGTTAACTAGGATTTGGAGTGGTTAACTATGGTTGGTTGTGGATAACTAAGGGTTGGAGTGGTTAACTAGGGTTTGGTGTGGTTAATTAGGGTTTTGATATGGCTAACTAGGGTTTAGTGGCAACATGTGTGTGCTTGGTGAATAAAGTATGGTGGTGAATATAGGATCGATGGGTTGTGAAAAATGGGGTGTTAAAATGATTTGGGTTGTGTGAGGAAGAGTAGGATGGGCCACTTAGGCCTAAATTAGGGTTTTTGGGAAAAACCCTAGAGTAAGGAAATAAGTGGACTTGGAGGTATGTAGTAGTGGGCCTTGACCCACATATTTTGGGGTTGGAGTTCTAGTGTGAGTTTGAGTATAGAGGAAAGGATGTTGGGGCAAGTTGGGAGGTACATGAGTCTGATGATATGGAATGAATCCATTAGAGGATAGGTGTGGGGAGAGTGAGTCATGCATGTCTAGGGTGAAAAGTTTTGAATAAGATACTTAAGACATTAATCATGTAAAGTGAAAGAGTATTGAGACGGGCCCAGACCGATCCACGGGCATAATAGTGACCAGGTACTGCGGTATCCTAGAGACCGATCCACCGACGTATAATAGTAGTAGGGTATGTTACCCTAAGTGACCGATCCACAGGCATAAAATAGTGGTAGGGTATGTTACCCTAAGTGACCAATCCACCAGCTAAAATAGTGGTTAGGCTCTAGAGTGCCCTGGAGACCAATCTACCGGCTAAAATAATGGGGTTCCCATACTCATGTGGACTTAATAAAGAGCATGGTATGAAAAGAATTCCGATAAGAGATTAATTAAGTAATTAATCTGAATTATAAATGGGCCTTTGTATTTTTACCTGAATGACCATATGCCTTTACGTTATCATGTTAGACTTTATGCTCTTTTATTATTCTGCATGGTTTATGTGAATTTTGTGTGTTGGCCTTAGCGCACAGTTACCTTGCTCAGTACATAGTGTATTGATCACCCTTTTTATGGGTGTTGCTCATGCCCAGGAGTAGTAGGCCATTCTGACTTTGTGCAGGTGGGCGAGACATCAGGCGGGGCTGAGTGTTGAGCTTGTGGTTGGCTCAAAGTTCGAGAGTGTCGTGGTCGTTTTCACCTCTTCTTGTTATTTTATTTTCCTTCTGTTATTTCTCTTTGTATTGGATTTACCCTTTTTGAGTTATTACTTTGTGTTCAGTATTTGAGATGGACCTTTTAACAGTTGTGTGATTATTTCTCTTTTTGGTTATGAATTATAATTTTTTTACGCGTACTCTAATTTTTGAATGTTATGCACTCTTGATTTATTTATTAATTAAAGTTTAACAAAAAATTTCTTTAGCCTTAGCACTTGGTATTGGAACAGTCGGAGTGAACTGGTCTGATACTAAGTGTGGCGGTAACGTTTCTAGAATTCACAGGTTTTAAATTATAAACTCTTTCGCTTTAAAAAAAAGGTTTCTGAATTTTGGGGTGTTATATGTTACTATTCCACTAGATATAATAGTGGTTTCCCGGAGCTTATTGCCTTAGAAGGGTCATGTTACTAGTCCACCGAATATAGTAGTGGTTCCTATGAGTGTTTTTCCTTAGAAGGGTTGATATATTGGTATCCTTCCATTGGTTATAAATAGTGGGGTCCCTGAACTCAACATGACTAAGTATGTTGGATAGTTATGATCACTTATTGAATTTGATTGCAGTTAAGAATAAGGGTATGTTGAGAATGTGAGTTGGTGATGGTTATGCTAACATTGCCTTATCATTCTCATTATCACATATGTTAATTAATGTGTTTATACCATGTTCCTCTATTGATACCATCTGTGTGCTCCATGTGACATTTCTATGGCTTTAGTTTCATAGCCCCTACCTATTCAATGGGAAGTTGTGACTTTAAAGGAATATTTTGATGATACCCATTGATTTAGTGCTTTGTTGGATTACTTATGGTGAAGGTTAATTAGGTCTAGTTTAAAATATAGTTATTCAGAATCTTCCTATCTCTCTAGGATTTTATGTCCTCTATTTTTAGTATACTTGTTTGCTTCTCTCTAGTTATTATATTATATCGTGGTGGGATCAAGTGCTTTCCACACCCAATCCTTATGTACAAGATTACTTTTACCTTAATTCAAGCATAGATTAGGCATATGATGTATCTCTTATATGTTGAATGTGGTGTAACACCTCTATATTTTAACATTTAAACTTCCAAAATTTTGTTTTAAATAAAATTTATAATTTGTAAATTATGGGGGTGTTATGTAGTGCTACCAGTCAATTGGTTTACATGTAACTAATTAACTAGTAGTATCTATTTTATTTTTAGTCTCTAGAGAGACTAGTTGAATGTCCTTACCAAACTAATAGACCAGTTTATCTAAGTTTTAGTTTTGTAGTGTGTTTTGATTATGTGATATTGACCAATCATTTTCTAACCTTTTAATCTTATTGATTATTATATTTTCCTCAATCCTAGAACCTTATTTCTATTAATTCAGCAAAGATTTACCAAAAAGTGTTAATTACCTATTGCTCATTACCTATCAAAGTCATCCCCTTTCTCTCTTTTCCTCTCTCCCTACCTCAACCACCAGTAAGTTCCCTAACCTTTGTAGGTTTTCAATAGCCACCACCACCCTCCCTAGATTGTTTGTTTGGCTTGGAATATCTTCATTCAACCCTTCTACACTCTTTCTTATCTACACTCCACCTCTCACTTGATTACTTTTATTCAAGTGTATTATAAGGCAACTTATCCTTTGTCTTTCTTGTGATAAGCTTAGTGTTAAACTTCATTCCTTCTCTTTTAATTAGGTCATCAACCCTCTTATCCCTCATCATATTTATTTTTCTTTGCTTTGTTATTATTAAGTGTGCTTACCCATCTACCCTTATTTTGCCCAAGTGTTGAAGCTTTGATATTATTACTAAGAACCTAATCACTCGTGTCCTCTTTTCTCCTCCATTTCATTTGCATGTTATCTTCCTCTAATCCTTTTTCTAGCTCTATTATATTTTATTGAGTATAAGGTTATTAGGATTAAGAAAAGTTGAAGACTTTGTCTTTTTTGTCCCCTCTTGGTACTCCACCCTAGTGTTGGGAATATGATAGTTGGAAGCTACAGCCTTGGGTGGTTCTTTCTTTAATTATTTTGCTTGATTTTCTTAGAAGAAGGTAAATCTACACTCATTTTAAATGTGTGATATTCTATGACAGTAACATAACTAGCTTTTAGAACATAGGATTTTGTAAGTGTCTTGATATTTTTAAATGTCTGTATGACTATATTTTGAATGCAAGCATGAAATAATATTTTGGGAAATCTAGTATGACATATATATGCTCCTATCATATGTGTATGAGCATAAACCTTGGATAAGAGAATGATTTGCATGATTTTAACATATTTTTATATCTACTAGAACTTAGATCAATATGTTGTTGATACCTATTAAATTTTGTGTCAGTCACTAATGAATATGTAGTAGATGTGTGATAAATATGCCTCAACCTAAGTGATTTGGCTCTCAACCTTATTATTTTATATGATTAATTTCTAAGCATGAGTTGAATATAAATAACCTAATTTATATGAGTTTTATGTTTAAGAAAATGTTAGAAATCATTAATGATTTAGGGATTTCTATAAGTTAATATCATGAATTATGGTAATTGCCATCTAGTAGCACTAGCCAATTGGTTCTGGTTAACTACACAACTGGTTCTTTTCACTATTGCTTATATTTTAGGTTCAACCAACTGATTAAGGTAATCTATTAGTTAGAACACTAGTTGACTAACCACCCTTATACCGGTTAACTAGTCCCCCTATTTCAATTTGGTTATTTTGTATTAGGTATTTAACCTAATCAACTAGTTTGTGGGAGTAGTCAAGTGGTCCCATGGAACAACTTTGTGATATTTTTGAGGGCTAAGTATGAGTTTGACCTCACCATGTATTTCTCACCCAGATATTCACCTTTATTTATGCTTAACCTTGAATAATTAGAATTAAGCGAAAAATGTAAAGTGTGATGTCATTAATGTATGTGTCCTATATGAGAATTGTGGACATTTCAATAAGATATTAATATTTAATGTGAAAAATCTCAAGATTGGGAATAGTTTACTCTTTTGGGTTAATTATCCTATAGATGAGGTAGGAGTGCTTAATTTTAGTTTGGTGGTTTGTTAGATGTCTCAACATTCCAACTAATGCCCTAGTATACTCTAATTCTATTTTGGGGCATTGAGGATATGTATACTTATGGATTAGGTGTCCTAGGATGGGAGAATACGATATTACATTGGTGCACCAATATGACCGATGTACTTTATATATCGTTGGGTTTCAAGCCTAGAGAATAGATGTTGCTTTAGTACAATGGTATGACCGATGTACTTTATGTATCTTTGAGTTATTGTTATATCCCCTTAAGTAAAGTATATGACAAGTAACTCTTGTATTATAACCATTCTATTGGTTTTGGTAAGTTATTTTGGTTCCAACCTTAGTGTTCTACTCTTTTGTAAATGGAATTGGTTTCATTGGATGGTTAGTAGTTTCCTTAGTGCACTATCCTTTTGGTTATAATATATATGTTGAGGTTTTTATTAGAAATAGTTAAATACAGTTGGGTGATTCCCCTTGGTGGACACCCTTGGAATAAATTAGATTAATGAAATGGTTGTAATATGGTTAAGTTTCATATGATGAGCATCTGGCCAATAGAATGGTGTAAATTATGACATGATTATGGCATTGAGCTATCACATGTACACTTTTATGTATTTATAACTTGATTCTTTGTGTTATCTTCTATGTGCTCCATGAGACCTTTTTTTTTATATTTAGTGTTTATAACCCTATATCTTGCACTACTGGGAGAATAACCAAATATGTTCTTCTATGGATTAAGCTATTTAGCTCTACTAATGTAGAGCTATCACACCCTCAAACTTACTTCATTGCTAGTTTAGAGGAATTAATGTAATAACTTGTCCTAAAAGTTATCCTCTATAAGTTTTCCTACACTTAAAGGGTAAGCTAATGAAATCATTGGACCCATTATAAGAGGCTTGGTTGAAGAATTGGATCAAAAGAGTATACATGAATCAAATAAGGAGGCATCATGGAATATAAAGGGACATGGAGGGCATTATGAAGAATTTGATGGAAACATGTGTTATGCATATTGGAGGCGTTTCCAAGAGAATGGTTACGATGATTTTAATTTTTTCCTAATTATTTATAAATATATTGTTTTACTTAATCATCAAAAATTATTGTTTGAAGATTAGATAAGATTAGATATTGCTCTATCTTTTTAGAGTGTGATTTATCTTTTATAATTGCATAAGTGTGGCATGGATATGGGAGAGATTTTTGTATTTTTTATTTTTTAGCTTATCTTTGATGTTGAATTATCAACTTTAATTAAGTATAAAAGCCTCATATAATCACACTAGTTTTGTCTTGGTTGAATGAAAGCGATCAAGTTGAATCGTTAATTCAATTTTATGTGAGTTCTTCTCTATGTTTGTCAATTTTATGTGAGTGAAAAATTAAAAAACCCTCTATATTTTCCTTTTTGTTTTAATATATAGTTATATCCTAAAGTTATATAATTAATTGCACCACTTTATCCACGTTTAATCCACACAAAAACATATACAATCACATAAAACAGTAAACTTTCATTATCTTCTAACTTTGAAACCCTAACTCTAGACTATCAACGTCCATTAATACCAAAATTAACCTTGATTTTCATCCTCTAACACAATAATTAATTGAATTTTTTAACCCCTAATTAAAACCCCATACATCCATTTTCACCCATCCACACAAAAACCGTACACAAAACCCTAAAAACCTTAACTATAAGTCGCATTACTACTACTACTATAAAGCATAATGCACACCGACAAGGAGATTAAATAAAGTTGAAGTTTTTCCTCCAAGATTCAATCAATTTTATCAATAATCAACAACACCTCATCAATAATCCATCAAAATTCAATCAAGAACCATTAAAAATTGAATATATTCATTATTCACTAAATATAAAGCATTTTTTTTAGGATGGTGAGCCATACCACACACAATACACAATTAATCATGGATAAAGATGTAAAGTTTGAATATTTGATACATCAAATCCAACAGTTAACCTATAAAATAGCCAAATTTAACAAGACTCATCAACCCACTCAAGTTCACTTATCTATGGTACAAGAGGATCTATTAATGCATGTGGATGCATGTAGATCAAGTAGAAATGGTTTAACATCAAGCCCCAACAAAAGGCCATTACACAACACCACCACAAAGATACCAAATAGATATTGATGAAGAAGAAAGTGTGAAAAATAATTAGAGGAAATGCTTTATTCCTAGAATGTCCAATGATGATGAGGAAAAGGGTTTATGCTTTGATAATCTAAATTTTGATGGGAATATGGATCTGGAAGCCTATTTAGAGCGGTAACAAATGATGGAGGTAATTTTTTAATATAAGGAGCTAGATGATAAGAAAAAGTACAAGCCGGAAACTTCAAAATTTTAAAATTTTGTTAGGAATTGGTATGATAATTTAAAAAGGGTATGTGAAAGGGAACATAAGGAGAATGATATATCATGAGAGAAATTGAAAAAGCATCCTAAGATAAAGTTTGTACTAAGGATGTTTGAACATGATAATTTCATTAATATGACTACACTTGGGCAAGGTTCTCTTAGAGTTGAGGACTATGTGAGGGAATTAAGAGATTAGCATTGCTACATGATGCACAATAAAGGAAAGAGAAAAGATGTGCAAGTTTTCTAGGAGGTCTCAACTTGTATATAAGGGATAAAGTGGTTGTTTTCTTGTAAGATACTTTTGAAGATTTAGTCAAGTTAGCCATCAAGGTTGAGAAGAATAACAAGTGACCCAAGGGAAGCATAAAACCAAATAGTTCTATTGTAAAATTTCTTAGGTGTTTCCACATAGTTATCTTCCTCTAGTTCACCATTCAAAAGATGTCATTTTTACATCCATTTGATGTATTTAGAGATCAATTATAACTATTATTGCAAATAACATGCATATTGATGTAATTCTTGTAACCCATGAATGTGTTAAAAATTTAACATCTTCTCTTTTCTCATTTCCTTTTACTACAAGTCACTACTCCAAAATTATCAAGTAAACCATCGGCCCTCAATTTCTTCTTACATATTTAATTACATCCTAGGGGCTATTTCCAAGAGGCAAGGCCACCACTTTCTACTTGTGGTTTTGTATGGTGGATTTAATTTTTTGGGTTCAATGCTTCTTTCTAATAAGCATATTTAGGAGAATAAATGGCATCCTTAATTATGTGAGGCTCATTTTTTAAAAAATATGTCTAATAATTGAGTCCAAATGATATCAAAAGCCTATCTCTCTTACTTAATTTTAATTAATTTATTTATTCCCATCATCAATAGAATATCTTAACTTGATTAGTGGAACTTATTCACTATTCATTTCATAGGGAAAAATATAACATCTATTGATTTTATAATGATGTTGACATGAATGTCAAGAATTTTAGATTTATGGACAATAAACAGGTTTGCATTATTGTTATTTACATAACTAAGAAATACATAATCAATGGTTTTAAATCATAACTTTGTCCTATTTAGGTTAAAAATGACTACTTTTCCAAGAACCCCCACACTTTTAAGTTTTTATATCTAGGTTTCTAAAAATAATATGGAATGTTGTAGGTTTTTTTATAATGCATCTTATTGAGAATATAGTTTGTAGATAATAAGGTTTCCCTCTACAAGCCCTACAGTTATAAAACCTAATCAACATGGAACTCACCATGTCCTTCAAGTTTTTCTTATGTCTTGCAATTCCATTAGACTGAGGCACATAAGGAGTGGTAGTTTGATGAATAAAACCTTGCTCCAAAAAATATTGTTCAAAAGAGTATTTGTATGAACCTCCTCTATCGCTTTGTATAGCCTTAATCTTTCTACCTTAAATGATTTAAACACTTAAATTAATTCATCCTTTATATTTAAAAAATATGCATAACAATAACAACTAGTTTGCACAAACTTGAAATCACACACATTAGTGTGGATTAAGTCTAGAGGGTCCATGTTCCTTTCTATAGAATGAAAGGTTTTTCTTACCATTTTAGCCTCAACATATGTTTCACATTTATGATTAGGATCATATTCACGTCTAGGTAAAAAATCTATATGCATTATTTTATAAATAGTATCATAATTAACACATCCTTATCATTCATGTTAAATAATAAATGACTAAAGCAATTAAGAAGAAACATGCTTATTATTATTAATTGATTTAGGTACAACAATCATTATATTCATCTTAAGGAGCCTAGCATCAATATAACTCTTTCCTACACACCTTTTATTATTAGTGAGTAGAAATTGATTCAATATAAATAATAACTTAAATTATTCTTACTAAGTAAAGATTATGCAACCAAATTCATTTGAATACCTAGTATATGACGCACATCATTTAAGGTAAGATCATTTCCATTTATCAACTTAAGTATCAACTTTCCATAATCAATCACCTTAGAAAATGAATAATTTCTCATGAAAAGTTGTTCCTCACCATCTTCAATAGTTTGATACTAAGAGAACATCAATTCGTTACAAAAAATATGGCGAGTTACTCTAGTGTTTACCCATAATTCCCTAGCATTGCCAACAAGGTTAAATTATGATACTATTGCCAAGAGGTTGACAACATCAAGATATTCAAATATTTTACCTACTTTAATGATGTTTTATTAGGGGTTTCTTTTCTTGGACTTGGTTAGATTTTGGCAATTATTAGCATGATGTCCTTGTTTGTCACATTCATAACATTTTCCTTTGAACTTCTTAGAGAAATTAGGTCCTACATTAAAACCATCTCCACTATGCTTCCTTTTCTTGCTCTTCGTTAATCCATTTTCCACGACATTGGCTCTAGATTCCATAGAATTTGAACTTGAAGACATGAAATTATCTTCCTCAATTATTAAATAAAAAATAAGATCTAACTATTCATCTCCCTATGTTTATGATGGTTGTAGTTCTTGAAATATTTTCATAGTGGTGGTGATATTTCAATTACTACAAACACTTGAAATTATTCACTAAGAGACATATCCTCAACAATAAAGTCATGAATGATAAATTGAAGTTCCTCCATATAGGATATAATAAACTTTTTACCCACCATTTTATAGTCTAGAAAACAACTAGCAATTTTTTTTTAATTTTCTTGGCATCCTTCATCTTATACTTAGTATCAAAAGAATTTTAAAGCTTTTTTTTATCATCTTCGCACCCAAGAGCACATTATATAATGTGTTATCTAATCCATTTAGAATGTAATTACTACATAGGAAATTAGAATGATTATATGCATCCACCATAACCTCATTAACTACGTTAATCTCCTCTTCACAAAAGTTAGGAGGGCTCTCATCGATATATTTGGCCAAATTCAATGTAATCAAATATAAAAGTATTTTTCTATTTTCAACAATAAAAATTTGACTCGTTGAACTTTGGTATATTTTCACTTACACTCATTTTGTTTGTAGGATTGATAAAAATATTTGTAAATGAAGCAAATTACAAGGGCCATTGTAGCATACCATATGCCGTTAACAAAACTTCCAAATGAGGTCAATAGCATGGTTGAGAAGCTCAATAGAAAATTTATTTAGGAAAGGAGTAACCATATATATAAGATACATATTTCTTGTTAGGATCTACTTTGTTGAGGTAAAGACAAAGGAGGAGTGGGTATGGAAGTCGTGAAGGTGACTAATCAAGTGGCACTAATGAAGTTAGCTTGGGAATTATTATAAGGTGAATATGGATGATTATCGCAACTACTACGAGAAAAATACTTGACACATGGCTCTATCCTTGATGCGTGACCCACTAGTAATCCCTCTAGTTTTATGGCACACTTTTAAGTGTTTCTCTTTATTTAAGAGGAGATTGAAATGGATTGTGAAATATGAAATATAGATCCAATTTTGGCATGACTGGTGGTTGGGCAACAACCCTCTTTTAGATTGCATCTGTAACACCCCCATTTTTCACTACTGAAAAACTTTATTTTGAAAACCATATGGAAGTAAAAAACTAATAAACACTTAGGAAAAATGTGGTGTTGCTGCCACACTTAACATAGGATAGGAACTGGCTAGTGGTCCCATGTTAGATACAAATTTGAGAACCAAACCAACCAATACCAAAGTAGAGTGCAACAAAACATATTATATAAATATCAAAAGAAAAGCTTCTAAGTATAGGAGCTTGACAGTCCGTATTATTCAAATACATGAAGAAAATTAAGTTAAAGTACATGATCTACAATTACAAAAACAAAAGTATGGAGTGGCCCTAAAATCTAATCCTACAAGGACCATTCAAAAGTCCTTGGATGCCCATGCTCTTAGAACCCATTTCCACCATGAGGTTGGCCACTATTGATCATCTCCAAAAAGCTGCACATGATCATTTTCTCATCAGAATAAGTAGGTAACCAAGAAAATGGGCACAATAGTACACTTTGTACTGAATAAGCTAAGTTACCTCCTTAATGGAATCACCAACACACAAGATTCCATTATAATATGAAAATCATTTAATGTATTTCATGCATATTTCATATAAACATAATACTTGCTCTTTCATGGTCACATCATGCATATGAAGCTCATACCATACATGACTCATCATTCTTGTCAATATAAAACAAACATGATAAATGACAACATGTAAGCTACAAGGTAGAATGTCCAGCTAATAGTAAGGCTTCATTCATCCAGACATATAATTTCACCATAGGTCATTTACACGTACCTAATTTATTAGGTCATTTATATATATATAGGCCATTATCTTTCTTTTTTTATTTTACCATTCATTTCTTTTTAATTTTATCTTTCTCTTTAGTCACATTCATATTCCAAATTCTTATACAATTACTTATGCAAATTATTATACAAATACTTGTCACAGTAATTATTGAGCGATGGACTTTGCACCACCTTATGGTCTCACATATTATGGAAGTCTATCCAAATCCAAGGACATAAAAATTAGCCGAAGCCAAGTAACCACCAACAGATATAATTTTAGGCTAAAGCCAAGTAACCACCAAGGGCATAAAGTCTAGGCCGAAGCCAAAACCACCCAGGTGATCAAACTTTTTAGTAACAATACCCCCTAATACATCATCAATGTCTTAGGTAAGGCACTAGGGTCTACTAGGATCCTATCTGAAGGCAAAACCTAAAAGCACCAATAAATGCTCGAAGGCAAACTTACCCCTGGTAGCTAATCTAGGATAAGGTAACCCAGAACCATATACAACTCAATCATCTTTCACTTTAAATGATTAGTACGTTATTCTTGATGTTATGTGATCACATAAGACCCATACAATATGTAAGCAAGGCATTCACATACTCATTCCATTCTAACTATTACCATTCCCCAACCGTGTGTGGGAATTCCATATTAACCAAATCCCTTAGATTAATCCATTTCAGGCCAAAGTCTTTACCCCTTCAAAGCCACCAAATACTTATTTAGGTCTACCCATTAAGGCCTTTACAACACCCATTGAGTACCCATAACTTATGACCCATTTAATCCATCCATTAGGTTGTCAATCCATGTCAATATATGTATTTCACTTATTAAACAATCATATGGCATCAATAGGCATGATCTCTAGGAATATCCAAGTCAAAAGATCAAAATCACACAATCTGGTTGAAATAGTCAATCATTTTGGCCTAACCACCCAATCACTTTTACCAATCAATCGACTAGTTGGGTCAACTGGTCAATTAGTTTAGGCCGACTAGTTGATTGGTTTGTCTTGGCCAAACCTTGGGTTCCCTTAAACCAATTGATAGGTTTATTTAAACTAGTAGAATGTTCTAGGATCAATCCACTGGTTCTGCCAAAACAGTTGATGGTTTTAAGTAAAGAGCAAACCAAGGTCACCACAAACCCACCATTTTTAGGTTTGGGCCAACCAGTCGGCTGTTCTAAGGACTAGTCAATCCGTTTGCCCCTAACAACACATAAAATACGTTTTTCATGCAAAATATCCTTGAAATTCCTACAAAATCCAAACCAAAACATATCATGGAATCATACCAATACTTTTTTCAGCTCATGAACTAAAAAAATGCTTCACAATTAATCAAATTGACCTAATTTCCCTAAAGCATACCTTTTTCTTAGAATTCATAAGTTAATAAACATATATCATTCTAAAACTAAATTCTTATGCAAACTTATAAAATCAGGACTTTAAATAATACACCACATTACATGATTTACTAGGTCACATTTTAGAAATAATAATGACTTGTTTGGTGAAAGCAAAACTTTTCTATAAATAGGGAAACTCAACCTAGAAGATTTTCAATTTTCAAATCTTGAAAAAAATAGAAGTTAAAGCTTCAAAAATCTAAGGAAAAATTTTGTAAATTGGGATTTAAATTAGAAGAAAAAAACTTACCAAACTAAAGATAAAATTAGAGGGAATTTGTGCTAAAAGAGAGACTCAAAATCCTACTAAATCTAACCCTCTCTTGTTTAAAGATAAATAAGAAGGAGATAGAGAAAGGATAATAGGATATAAAAGGAACTAAAACTAAGCTCGTATTGGGGAGAAAATAACACAAGGTTAGAGAGCTAGAATATTTCGGTGATTAAAAGAAAAGTGGGTAGAAGGGGTGATTAGAGCTATTTATAGCCAACAACTTGCTACAAGAACAAGTGTGGTTAGGAATATATTGAAAAAAATTAATTTATACCATTCAAATTTGAGATGAACGAGTGGATTTGTCAAAGATAGGTTGACCTCCCTTTAAGAGCTAAAATGATGATTTATGGAGAATGTAGGTTGAATTTGCCAAGAAAATGTCAAACACAAGAGAAGAAATAAAACCATTAGCATAGAAGGAATATCCTACTTGAGTAGAGGTAGATCTAAAAATTGAAGCAATGATTCAAGAGAGTGAAAAGGTGAGAGGTAGAAGAAGACAAAGCTGAAGTCATCATCTCCCTTAATTGTCTAAATCAAACCCTTGAATAAGTTAGATGCAGAAGCTCAGGCCAAATGCATGATAAGAAAGGTTAAGAATATTTAAAGAAAAACTTAGAATAGGATTATCAAGATTCCATTTTATTATAAGAATGTTTTTTAGAAAAATAAAATTTTAAATATGTACTTAGCTCGAGAAATCAGTCAATCAGTATAGCTTACCAGTCAACTGTTCTTTCGATCAGTTGATCAATTACCTACACCAATCTATCACTTCGGTCAAGTAAAAAAATTTTAGTTAGAACGACGAACTAGTCAATCAGTTCATGAAACCAACCTATTGGTCAACCTAAAAACTCATTTTTAATCCATTTCTAAAACATATTCAAATACACATTTCCTTAAAATCAATTATACTTTCAAATCAAAATCAAATATTCTCAAATTTTAATAAATACCATAACTTGACATTCAATAAATTTATAAAAGCATAGGGTATTACAGCATCAAAGGGAATTTCCCTAAATCCTAGAGATTGAAAATGGTATGAGATTACCTAAATGAGGATAGTGGGTGGCATTATAAGGACTTTCACACTTACCTACCTGCTTATAAAGTAGGATGGATTACAACTATCTTTATTAATATTCATAATGGTTCGCCAATTGCCGTAATTCTAGGCCTTACATCAAATAGTAACTTATCAATAAAATCAACCGCTAAATTACTTGAGATTATGCACCGGAATCTCCCTAATGGAAGCTCATTTGGAAGCTGAAGGCAAGGGAGCATATTAAGCTTTTTGTGTGGCTAGTAGTACACAATATACTACTTATTAATGCAAATCATGATCAATGGCCCCATCATAAGTGTCTTTTTTTGCTAATAATGCTAACTATAGGAAGAAATAATCCTACATTCACTCAAGGATTGCTCGATGAGTAAGCATATTTTGAGGAGCATCTCACTTAAGAGCTCAATTGACATTTTTATAGGGGGATATCTATGAATGAATGTAGCATAACCTTTTCCAAACATAAGTTACACACCTTAATAAACCACCTTGGGCACTCTAGTTTATCATCACAAGTTTTACCATCTATTACTAGAGAAATAAATATGTATTTTTTGACTTTGAGATATGGCCTGAGGTAATTGCAAGTTAGATCTAAAAGTCTGTGCATAAGGAGTTCTGTGTGTATTATATTATGTCTAACATGTAATAGTATCCAACCATGGCACAAAATCAGGCACTATGTTGGAATCCACCAACCCTACACCTAACAAATCATGTTGATGGAAGTGGGACATAAAATCTAGGAGCTATAACAGTTAATGGGGTTACTAGAGATACTACAAGTCACTAGATTTTTAGGTTTTTAGCCTATCTCATAGTAGATTTAATGCTCGTGGTAGAGCTTCGGGGAATTTTCTATAGGCTTAGTGAATCTAGGAAAAGATGGTTTCATTGGGTGATTGTTTAGCAATACAACTCTTGGACTCGTGAAATGTTATCTATCATGGGTTAGCAGCTAGTTTAGAAGCTTGCAAGATATTAATGGAGTCCTTTCAACGCTGTCAAGTAGTTCATAATTATAGAGAGACAAACAAAGCAGTCAATGGTATGGAATGTTTAGGGTGAAGGATAACATTTTGTTTGATTTAGTGGGAGGAGTTTCTTACCGCATGACTAGCAACTAAATTGCTTAATGCCTTGAATGTCATGACATTGTTTCATGAGTTTCCACCCTTCCTAGTCAAGTAAAAAAAAAATATTTCTAGATGAAGCCATTTGTGTTATGAAAACATATATTCAATAAATATAAGCAGGGAATAGAAGAAGATAAAGTATAACAATTACTATAAACAAATACCAACTTTTATATTATAAAAAAATAGGATCACAAGAGTAGTAGTAGGAGGAGGAGGAGCAGTAGTAGTAGTAATAGAGGTTATTTATCCTTATACTCCTTCTTTTGAAAACCTAATTTATTCAGAATATATATTCTCGGAGAGTTTAAGTTATCTCATTTGACTATGTTATTTCATTCCATAAGAAATCCAAAATCATAATTGTGATGTTAGGCCCTATGTCACTATTCATGCTCTTTCAAGTATGCAAAACTTCCAATGATGTCCTCTAAAATGTAAAACTTAGTCTTTATCACTTCTCAATATTCTAATTTTTTTAAGTCAATAAATTTCATGTATCTTTCATGAAAACAATTTTTGTTTTGTGCTTGGACATATCACTTTCCATACATTCCCATAAAGTTACTATTTATATCTGGAAACCTTTGGTCAAATTTTTAAAATTCTCACCAAATGATTAAGAAAATTATATTTTTGTATAAAAACTGATTCTGAATATTGATTAGGTAAATATTATAATTTATGGGCTTTCATTAGTGTTTATTTTTATATTTTCCATTTAGACTTAATCTCTACATTTAGAAATTTATTTGATATCTTTTTTCTTAGTGAAAAATCATTCGAATTTATAGATGAATTTAAATTATATTTCCAACATCTCCCTAAATTTTTATAAGTTTTAGAGCTCATTTGCTCATTATTTTATATTTGTTATGGTTTAAACTTCAAAGTGGCTTTTTAGTTATTAAAAATCTATAAAACTTTAGAGATGAATATATTTTAATTTCTTGAGTTATTGGCCACTTGAAATTGATTTATTTTAGTTTATTATACTTTTAGATTTTATTTGGTAATTTTTTTAGCATAATTACTTAAAAAAAGTGTTTTTGTTCTGGTTAAATCTAATTTATTTTATGCAATATGTATTCTAAGTCTTCTATCTTGCTATGGCATCGAAAATGGCCTTTTAAGGCTCATCTAGTCGACACCAGTACATTCTCCATGAATTTAATGTAATATTATCCTATAACTTAATAAGAGAAACTAATTTATTAATGCAAGATTTTCTAAATCTTCTTATGTAAATAATCTACTACTACCCCACACCACTTCCTCCCTTCACCTACGTGAAACCCTCTTCCTTATTTCCTTCCCATGTGCATCAATCACTTACCATATGCATATATCCATCCATCACTATTGTATAATAATTTTTATTCCTTCCATATAATGTCATCCATCCACTACAATTCAGTTCTTCTTCTTCCTCTCTTAGAATTACACTCTTTCTTCTCCATCCTTCAAGTTTGATCACTACCATGATCATTTCCTCCATGGTGGAGCTTGATTTTTCTTCCAAATTCCTAAGATAAAGATTATACTTTCTACTCTTCAATCTTCTTTCCATTGTTTTGATATTTTTAAGTATTAATTCCTAATACTTTTAATGAATTTTTAGGTTTTAAGAGGTGATTTGTGGAGTTTTGGAGAGCTTTTGTAGTGGTTAAATTCATAAGTGTAAACCTTCTAAACTCTTAGTAAATATATTTTCCATACCATTATATAGTTTGCCATGTTAGCTTTAGGGTTCAGTATGATGAAGGGTTACTGTGTAAAAGCATGTTATGGTCCTTATTTATGATAATGGAGGTATGAATATAATTTTAATTTACTAAATATTCCCATCCATATTTATATACTCAAAAATCCATGAATTAATTAAATTAGATAATTTTAAAAGCTAATTTATTTCAAATAGAAACTATTTATTAAATTATTGGCTTTCTAAAATTTTGGGGGATTACATCACTACTCCCTTAAAGAAAAACTTTGTCCCCGAAGTTTAGGCCTTAGCTCTAGGGTTACAAGAAGGGATCCTAAGTTACTTGGGGTAACTACCCCCTTAAAGAGAAACTTACTTAACTAAGGAAAAACAACTACACACAAAGTTAATAATACAAATAATCACGCGGTATTTGATAGATGAGATTTATTGATTATTTTCATATTTAAAAATATCATTTATCCCTCATAATTTCTACTAGATTTAATCTTTTCGTCGAGTTTTCCTCCTTTGAATAAGTTTTACAGGAAAGAAAAGAATTGAAGAAATTCAAGGAGAAATCAATGAGAAGAAGAAATCAAGTAGAAAACACATCAAGAAATGCCGAATCAAGGAGAGCAAAGTTGGAAAAGGAACAAATATATCAAGAGAAGTGAAGCTCAAACTTTCAAAGGAATTGAGTGCAAGAGAAGAAAACACGGGGGTCCCGTGTTTCCATAACACGGACCGTGTTATTAGTCCCGAATGGCGGTCGGTAAAACTTTGTCAGCAGAACGGTTGGAAGAAAACACGGGGGTCCCGTGTTTCATAAACACGGACCGTGTTTTCAGTTAAAAATGTATAACTGCCACGCAACTTGTTTCTGATAAAAAGGGGATATAAAACAGAGTTCGGGATATCGAAAGAGGGGATCGAATGTATTTTTCTCCCTTTATTCCTTTAGAATATACATGTAATGCACAATTCCAATCTTTGATCTTCTTGAATTCTATTGATGATTTGACATTCTGCACTTCAATTGATAAGTTTCTCTATTCCTTTGTTAATTTCTGTATTTCTATTTTGCAGAATTTAAGTGATTTTTATGCAATTTTACTTGTGATCCTTTCGTTGTTATCTAATTGTTGAAATAATAGAATTTGTGAATGTGTTATTGTCATTAATTTTTAATATTTCTGTATAAATGTATGAATTGTGAATATGCAGAAATTTGAGTAAGTAGAACAGGGTAGGATGAATTGAAGATGGAATCATAACTTAATTATCATTTCATAATTTCAATGTTTGATTCTACATGATGTTTAATTGAATTAATGGTCTGAATTGAATGATTCCATATCATAGATTAAGATTCTTGAACTGATTAGATTGATCACCTATTTGGTTTAGAATTTAATCTTTGCTAAGACAATGAAATTAATCCGTAATTGTTAATTAATTTGTCTATAGTAGCAAAAGACCATTAATTCGTACAATTGCATGATCCGAGCTTTTGTGATTATGATTGTAGTTGGCTACTTCCCGTTCATAATGCTACTATTAATTGAATCTAGTGTTCGTAACCTAGGTTATTAATTGGATGCAAAAATAAATTGAGAGCATATTCAATTTATTAAGGTCGAGAGGAAGTATAGAAATTATTATTCTGAATTTCTTAAGTCAACATTAAACTATTTAGAATCATTCTTTTATGTGAATGTATGATTTTTTAATTCCATCATCAATTCAATCCTCCCCTAATTGTAAAGTCGTGGTTAAAGCTTTAGTATAATTGAATTTAGTTAGGAATCAATGAAATTGTACCAATGGGTTTATAACATCAATAGCAAAATTAGTGATTAAAACGTCATTCCTTGTGGGTTCGACTCCTTCTTGCCATATACTACGTATTTGGGGATTAGGATTTATTTGTTAAATTTGTTGTACATACGACAGTGCACCAGGACCCGACGGACAGCTTGAAGAGGTTACATCATGATCGAATGCTTTCCCATCTTCTTCGGTTAACGAGGTTGAACGGATTACTCCAAGCGCTTGATTCTGTCGATCTGATGTTTGCCCTAGCCTCTGGATTCTTTCACGGGGCGCACTGTAGCATTCAAAGCTTCTATGCCCAAGTTGTCCACAGTCATAGCACTGAATCAACTTTCCCATGCAGTCCTTGCCTGGATGATCTCTTCTGCAACGACGGCAATGGTAATGTCGGGTTGATCTCTTGCTAGCCTTACCACTAGGAGTACCCTGATTCTTCTTACGCTGAGCTTTAGTTCGGAGTTGAGGATGGTCCCGAAAAACCTTGCTTCTGGGGCGATGACTCTTTTCTTCTGTCTCGGTCTCTTCGTTCTTTCTCTTGCCTAGGATGGAGGCTTGTTCTTGGACCAAGGCATCGGTGTTACATGCCCGCTCGTACACCGTACTCAGGTCGTGGAAAATTTCAGCGCCCATCATACTTCGGATGTTGAATCGAAGTCCTTGCTCGAATTGAAATATTATTGTTTCCTTGCTAGCTGCTATTCCGGGGGCGAACCTCAGCAACTCTGTAAATCGTGCGTAGTACTCTTGGACCGATAGGTTCCCTTGTGTCAGCTCCATAAATTCCTTGAGTTTGGACCTCTTGAGACTTTCCGTGTAGAAACGCGTATGGATGGCGGTCTTGAAGTCTTCCCATGATGTCAGTCATCCTCCTTGAGTTTGAAGATCTTCCCACCAAGTATCGGCTGGTCCTCGAAGGAAATACGCCGCGATGTTTGTCATTCGTTCCTCAGGACAGTTAAGTGCCTCGAAAGTCCTATCGAAATCTTGTACCCAACTTTCTAAGACCATGGGATCTTCCTTTCCATCGTAGGTCGGAGGTCGATGATGTGAAACCCTATCGAGCCAATCCTCTCCAATACCCACTGGAGGCAAAGTAGTTTGAGATTGGGTTAGCGGGGAACGCTGAGCTAATCCCATGAGCACCTCGAATGCCCTCTCTAGGTTATCGATCCATCCCTCTCGGTCCATGTCGAGTTAGCTGTAAAACAAAAGTATGTTAGGGAAGGTGCTATTTTCTCAAGCTAGGTGATCTAAACCTAGGTCACTTAATTTACCCATACCCAACTCTCAGGACTAATCCGGTTTTTGCAACAAAAGAGAGAATTAGGGAAAAACTTTATAAGAATCGTTTAACCTTCAAAATTTCTATGAAATACTGTGATACTTACTTATATAATCAAATCAAAATATTTAAAACCCAAAGAAGGTTTTCAGAAAATACCTGATACCAACTTGTGGTACCAATTCAAAAAGATACCAGAAAAATGGAGGCGCAGTCAAGACATGCTTCAGAATCAAATACAAAATTCAAAAAACCAAATTTATTTTCGAAAACGAATGTGGCCAAAGGACCAACCGCTCTGATACCAACTTGTGGTATCAGCTTAAAAAGATCAAAACCGAGAGCGTGGTCGAAACCAACTCTGATACCAACTTGTAACACCCCCAAAATTCACTACTGAAAAATTTCGTTAGTTAAACGAAAACTAGCGGAAGCAAATTAATAAACCGTGAATTTTGGGAGTATTACCGCCACACTTAGTACCAGACTAGTTCACTCCTACCGTTCCAGTACTAAGTACTAAGGCTAAAGGAAAATGAAATACAATTTGCAAAAAATTTGACATACTTAAATCAGAGTAACGTATCAAACGTTTACAAGGATGAAATCCACCAATGGTGGTTACAGTATCAACATATACATTTAAAACCAGAAATTTCAAAGAGAGAGAGAGAAAAACCCTAGTAGTTCCGGATGAGACCTTACTCTCTTTCCCGTTGCCCACTTGAGTAGCACCATAAAAGACCTGCAAGGGACACTGCCCATTGAATAGGCAGGGGCCCCACAAATGGAACCCTTCAGTACTACGGTACTGGGTAACCCTTTAAAGTCCCACTTAAAAGCAGGCCCGCAATGCAACACATGAAACAAGCTACATACATATATATAAATTCACACCATTAACATTCACCTAGCATATCA